>BSUD01000007.1:105357724-105501172 GCA_033239045.1 Fagopyrum esculentum | reverse complement strand
GGGGCTCAATAACAAGGGCGGCAGAAGGTGCGGCTGGACTGTCAAAAATCAGATTTTTCGACATCAATGCTTGATTTGAGTGTAATTCCTTTATGCTCCTCAATGTTAGTGCACTGACATACTCCTTGGGGTTCACCACATCTTGGGATGACACTTTTCCCGAGGTTTGAGCTTCGATCCTCATGATTGCCTCCGCCATCTGCCTAACTTGCTTCTATAGATTTTTTATAGTTGATTCTGTACTTTGGACATAGATGGTAAAGTGTTTAGTCAAAATCTGCAATGTATCTTCAGTGGATTCAGACTTACCTTGACGATGTTGTTGTTGTTGATTCGGTTGATCCCTCCACCTAAAGTTAGGATGATCACACCATCCCGGCATGTGATTTTGGAGGTACGGATCATTCCTCTGACGTTGTTGTTTTTATCCATACCTCATGGCATTCACCTCAGCAGTGGAGTCATCTTGGACTTGAGGACACAAGTCTATTGGGTGTAAAGGGTCAGCACATACTCCACACATCTTCAATTGTTGTGGAGTTCCCATCAAAGTGAGCCTCTTGACCATCTTCTTAAGCTCGGTAATCTCACTAGACATTTCTGGCCGGCTAGAGTTTACAGCATGCACCCCTCTTTTGGTAGTAGTCCTACCAAAGTTCCTTGTTCCCCCCGTCATTTCCTGAATTTTTTTCATAGCAAGTTCAGGAGTAGAGTTAAGAATGTCACCTCCACAACCGGCATCGATGATTCGCCGTTCATTGTCTAGCAAACTGTTGTACAAGTACAACACCAAGTCTTAGGTAGAATACTCATGGAATGGACAGCTCGACCTTAGCTTAGCAAACCTCTTGTAGTAATTATAGAGAGTCTCATCCGCTTCTTGCTCGATGTTTCTTATGGCCTTATTCAAGTTGTTGACCTTCTTTTCCGGAAAATACTTTTCCAAGAAGGCCTTATGGAGGTTCTCCCAAGTATCAATCCTATTGGATGGAAGATGGTAGTACCAATCGTCCTCCGAGTCCTTGAGAGTAAAACCGAAGTCCCTCATCTTTGTTTGCTCCTCGGTTACGTTTTCCGGCTTCATGCTCATGTAAACGGTGTAGAACTTCCCCAAGTGCTTGATGGGGTCTTCTCCACTTAACCCATGAAATGAGGGTAGCAAATGAATCAAGCCCGGCTTGAGTTCGAAATTGACCCTTGCCCAATTGCCAGTATGGTTACCGCAAGAGGGTGTTGCGTCAAATCCGGTTGGGTAAATTGTTGGAGTGTTCAGTTCGTCATTGGTCCCTCTTCGTTCCGACGGTTTCTCCGTTGTCGATTGTATGCTCTCTCGATTTTTGGATCAAAAGGAGAAAAAATTGAATTAGTAGCACGGGTTTGAACCATGAAAATGGTCCAAACAATAAGTAATGATAAAGGAAAGGCAAAAGACTCAAACTCAAACTCCCCGGCAACGATGCCAAATTGGACAAGCGTAAATCCTATGGTCGTTATCTTAAACTTATCAAAGAGAATTTTGAACTTAGTACTAAACACAATTATAGCGATGAAGCAAGCGTCGAACCCAAGAGATCGAGTTAGAGATTACAGAGCAATTGAGATTAGATTATCGATTATTAGTAACCAGGGGGGAGTTCAGATTGTAGAACGTAACAAGACAAAAGAATGTGAAAGTAAGACAATATGATGATAATATCAATGAGACAAGTACTACATTAGGTTAGATATCCACTTGCATACAACTTGGTTTGTTCTTTATAGAAGTATTCAAACATTTGTTCTCATCATGATTATATATATATATATTAAATCAACCGGCATTAATATAACTTAACAAGTTGCTAATCCGTAAACCTACAAGACTAAACAACAAGTTAGCATTCAACCAAAGATAAAGAGATACATAAAAGATAAACAACCTGTTAATCTTTATTATGCAGTTATATTCCTTTTCACATAGGTAGTCACAACCCGTTAATACCTAATGTGTTTGCTACTGGATTAATGATCCAAACCTGGAACTAATTAACTTTAGCCTTTTGCATGTGATTTAGACTACTTAGCTGATCAAACTAAGGAGAAAATAACATGAAAACAAAGTTAGATACTAAGAATATGTAACACCCCGAATCCGCGGGACTCGGAGTGTCACATTGGGCTAGGATCTCACAGTGGATCCTGACCCTAGCCTGACAACAAGTTCACTGGACCTTACAATATGTCACTGACAGATATAAAACAAATACATAAAACTGTATAAACAATACAACTCAAAGGTAAAGACAACGTAGCCGAGTATAAACAACATCCTCACACAGGAGGGGAAACAAGACATCATCCTCACGCAGGAGGAAAAACAAGACATCCCAAACCAACCACCTAATGTACGAGAGTCCTCGGCCTGACACCCTGCTAGATCACTCAACAGCGTCTAACCTGCAAACATCTACCACACGGTATGAAACCGTTAGCTAACCATACATATATAAGGTAATGCATAAGCACAAGCACAATCATGAAAGATAAACACATCAACATGCTATCACACATTTACCCATTTATTATCTTTATATTATAACAATTCACTCAAAAACCGTATGTATATAGATAGATGAAAGTATGTGACACGAGGATCGATACATCCCCGCCTCTGAGTGCAATGTCCAGATATACGAGTATCGGTCACACAATCGGTGTACCCTATGGGAGTGGATTGCGCCCTTCTTGTAAACCAGTATGGCCCGACATCAGAGAACCTCCCAAACTCCACGGCGGGATGAAAGGGAAAGGTTATCACAACCACGCAGTGGGGCAGTCCATAGAACATGGGTCGATAAAAACGACAACTCATGCTATCATAGCAAACATATAAAGCACACACCACTCATGCAAACACCCAATATAGGGATGGTAGCTAAGTAAGTCCTACGGACTTACCTCAACCTCGTACAATCACAACCACGATCAACCTCCAATCCTGAGAGGGACACTGCCTAATAACAAGGCATAAAGAGATATCAATACTCCTATCAATAAAAAAGGTCAAACCTAGACCCAAGGGATCCATAAGGATCATACTCAATCTATAAGCCTTACAAACAACTAAACCTCAATATCTCAACATAACTCAGAATTCCTTACATATCAAGGTAGTATCTAATCGACATTTCTCAATATCAATTCTAATCCTAATTTAATTAATTAACCTTTAATTAATTAATTAATTAAATTTCGCCAGAATAACGTTTTGCCCGTAGGCAATTTCTAAACCCAATTGTCATCAAATTTCATCAAACAAACTACCCATAAACACCAGAATAATATAACGATCATAATGGAATTTCTAATTATCCATTTTGACAAGCCTAAATTCAATTTAGGACAAATCAAAGTACGGAAAATGAATATAACTTATTCGTTACTAACCCGATTTACGATCTAAAAGAAGATTCGGAATCACAACGACGTAGGCTACGCATGGACAATATCAAATTCATCGGAATCTGAGCGACGGAACCTGCCTAGTGACATATATGCTCGATCAGCTCTTCATCTGCTCGGAAATGCAGAAACTCGGTACCGATATGAAGAGAATGAAGAGAGGAATTTAGAAACTCAAACGGAATTGAAATCGGATTATAAACGGAGAGTAGATCTGAGTTTGAAGGTTGAGAGAAATTAGAGCTTTTACGAGGAAACGTGAAAGAAAATGAATTAATAAAGGATTTTCCGCTATTTATAGTGAAGACGATAATTATCCTTTAGCGAAGTCGATAATTATCCTTTAACCGATCCAAAGGCGGGCCGAACCTCCTTCTCCAAACTTCTCGAGATTGGAATATTAAATGTGGAATATTGTAGGGATAATTATTCCACAACTGTCTCGGAAAACGTGTATTCCTAAGCCGTCTTTCCGTTAAGAAAACCAAATAGCGACTCTTTTGGCCGTTTTGCCTCTCCATGTTATTTCATATATAGGACATATCCGATGTCCTGATCATTTCTCTCAACTGCATTTTTATTAATTGGAGCTCCCAAATGCTCCAAATAACACCGGAGGATAAAAATAATTACCCGGGAGAAAAAGTAAAAATTTCCCCAAACGTCCAAAATTACGTAGGAACATAACGGTGGGACTCATACTCATCACTTGCGAAATCTTCGCGGGTTATATGTCAATTACTATCAACGATTAAGTTAATCAACATTAATTAGAATTCGGAAATCCTAGATATTATAGAATATAACACAAATATGACTTTGAATAAAACTTCTATTAAAAAGACTTACAACCAACTTATATGAAGCTTCAATCAACCCAATGTAGCAAGGAGACTTAACACTCCATACAAAGACTTAAACAAAGTAAATGACAAAGAGATGTTTTTGTGGGAAAAATGTGGTGATTCTAACATCAACCTAGCACCTCAATTATTACTAGAAAGCAGACTAAATAACATTAAATTGGATGTCTAAACCGTCACCTTAATGACCATAAAGGGAGGGTTTAAACAACCAAAGTAATGACGATTGTTGCACGACCACGGACGCGGATCTAGGAGCCACGGGGGCGGTTTAGAGCAAAACATTCAATCTCTAAGTTAGCCGCAAGGGCGGCTTCGGAGTGCTGCGGGGGGTGCATCTTTAATGCTTTGGATACGCTTGACGCTTGATCTTTTGAAGTTTTTGTCGTCGATCCGCAGGTGCGGCCCCGTGTCACCGCGAGGGCGGTGACACAAACTCTTGAGCTTTTCAGGTCTGTAGGAAAGAGGCACAAGGGCGCTGAAAAGGAGCCTCCAAGTGGTGTCACCGCAGGTGCGGCTCAAGGATGCTGTGGGGGAATTGACAAGGGTGCTCTTGGGCGCTAGCGGGGCGCAGGGTGCGGCGCAGGGAGCGTCGGTCACCGCGGGGGCGGTGAGCCTCTGCCGCGGGGGCGGCTGAGCAACAAAATGTCGTCTTGGTTGTTTTCTTTGATCTTCTTTATCTTACAAGTGTTGCTAAATCCCTTGATATCTTCATTTGTGACTTCTTTATCTTGATTTCCATAATAGCAACAACAAACAACTAATAGACTTTGATAACATGCTAAATCTATCTATATATGATAGTGATTCCATCGCCTATCATGCACCCTGTGAAAGAGTACATGATAGGAAGAGTTTTTGTACCAACCTTGATCAAGTTAAGAGTCCTAGTCATGCCCAAAACCAACCTCGACTATCTCTCTTTCTAACAAAATAAATTAAAGCTACGTTCTTTCACTCTTCTTGATCTCTTGTGTGCCTTTTCTTAGCCTCTTTCTACTCAAAACACTTGAGTCTTATATTTTTGGGTGTGGTAGTTAGTATTTATACTTCCTAACATACTAGTGCGTCTATCCGCAATATTATTTCTATTGTGTCTTGTGTGGAATAAACTTCCTACAGGAATTGGTTTAACCATCTCACAACACAAGAACCTTTATCCGAACCAAGTTGACTCCTTGATTCAACCAAGAAGTTTTAGTGAGACCAAAACACCAAGTGGTAAAATTAATCCATCCAAAGCAATTACATCAAACCAACTTGCGATAACACAACAGAGCGAGAGTGCGAGAGAAAACAAGAAAGGTATTTCCCTTTTCCCTAACATCACAAGTTTGTTGTTACTTTGCGTGTTTGTGTAGATGTCACGAAGAGATAGTCCACGAGCATCCCAAAAGAGTGATTCTCTAGGGCCCCGTGTCATGGAGATGTTCAAATAACTAATGGCTACTGTTTCTAGTGTGATCCTCGAGAGCCCCAACATGAAGCCGAAAATGCTCACTTCGAGCGTGGTCAAGTTATGTCATATTCCGCTCGATCCGGCTAAGCTGTCAAAGTTACGCACTCTTTGTAAAATGTCTATATCTGGAGCTGTGGTTTGAGTTAGAAGACCCATAAGTACTACTTTCAAAGGTATTTTCAAGATCTACAACTTTTTTGTTTATGAGAAGTCGAGACTCCAAGAGAAAGAGGGTGAAAATGACCCAACAGTGAAGCAGCGTTTATACTTGGGTGGATTTTTGACCAAGATCATGCATGGACCTATGCAAAGGAATATGCACAAGAAATGCACGTCCAAACAAGATTATTTCCAGCCCTCAAAGTTAAAAGAATACTCTTCCTATTCCCACCATCAAGACAAGCCCGACTCTTTCCCTTCCGCGCCATAAAAGAAGTCATAGTTGCATTAAATCAAGTCTCGTTCAACTCTTCGTATTTCCGGGTTTTTTTATTTATTGCCTTTTTTTTTATTTTCTTGTATTTGGTTGAATTTCCAGCCCTATATAAGGGACCTCCAACCATGTAATTTGATAAGTTGAAGTTGAGTGAAAGAGAGTTTCTCTAAAACTTTTTGTTGGTTTTTCTCAAAATCATCCCGAAATCTAGGTGAGAGGCCTAGTTTTCACAACCTTTGCTGAGATGCTAAAGGAGTTGTCCTAGTGAGAGGCGAAGACAACAATGTTTTGTCAAACCCGGAGTGCGATTCCGAGGGTGAGGCATTCGATTTGAGGATTCCCGAAGTGAGATTCGGAGTGAGATTGCTCATCATATCCGGATTTCGATCCTTCAAAATTATCCATCTTCATCTCGTTCATACCGTTTGAGTCAAGTGGAATTGTACCGCCGGTCCTTCGAGATCGAGGAGATCTCGATCACATAATTTGGTATCAGAGCCTACGGTACGTGTTCATCACATATCTTGTCAGTATTGTTCATATTCTTTCTTTAAAAAAAAGAAAGGAAAGTACGAGTTTGTTTATTTGGTTTACGGAATTTGCAAGTTTTAACTCAAACAATTTGTTTGGTTGATTTTACCAGTTTGCATACTCGAGTTGATTTTGTAATCGAGCTTATTGTAAATTGTTGTACCGATCCGGAATGTCGAGACATTTAGAGAAAAGAAGGATTACGGAAGGATACGTTCGATGGGCAATTCGAGAGTATGACGATGGCTATCTTCGTTTGAGTGAAATGGAAGACGATCTTTATGAGACTGTCTATGAAGAACTACGAAGACGACGGAAGATAAGAGAAGGCCGTCGCCATGAAGAGGAAGCTCATAAACAAGAGGAAGAAGACCGACGTCGTCGTCGAGAAAAGGAGGCTCGAAAAAAAGAAGAGGAAGATCAGCGCCGTAGAGTGGTCGAAAAATGGATGAAGGAGGCAACTTACTTTCCAACGAGCCGAGTTGAGAAAGCAAAAAGCAAAAAAAAATACATATCACCGCCTATACCACCACCGAAGGCTGCTCCACTAGCCCAACCTCCTCGTCCAACGGATCTTGTGCCTCCACCACCACCTACTTCTCCACCGAACATCAACGATAATGGAAACGGTGGTAATCCAATCTACCAACGTTTGGATAGGATTGAAGCCCAACTTGCTGAGATAAGGAGAAGGTTTCCTCCTCTTCCCTTGAGCCCGGATCATAGTCAAGCATCTCGACATGATGGCGGCAAAGTCAAGAGAAGTAGTTACCATGATCATAAATCCGACAATCACTTTCCAAAGGATGACATTTCGGATTCGAGGACGAATCCTTTTCAACGGAAAGGGGAAGATGTGATCCCCGAGAGCCCCAACATGAAGCCGAAAATGCTCACTTCGAGCGTGGTCAAGTTATGTCATATTCACTCGATCCGGCTAAGTTGTCAAAGTTACGCACTCTCTGTAAAATGCCTATATCTGGAGTTGTGGTTGGAGTTAGAAGACCCATAAGTACTACTTTCAAAGGTATTTTCAAGATCTACAACTTTTTTGTTTATGAGAAGTCGATTCTCCAAGAGGAAGAGGGTGAAAATGACCCAACAGTGAAGCAACGTTTATACTTGGGTGGGTTTTTGACCAAGATCATGCATGGACCTATGCAAAGGAATATGCACAAGAAATGCACGTCCAAACAAGAATATTTCCATCCCTCAAAGTTAAAAAAATAATCTTCCTATTCCCACCATCAAGACAAGCCCGACTCTTTCCCTTCCGCGCCATAAAAGAAGTCATAGTTGCATTAAATCAAGTCTCGTTCAACTCTTCGTATTTCCGGGTTTTTTATTTATTGTCTTTTCTTTTATTTTCTTGTATTTGGTTGATTTTCCAGCCCTATATAAGGGACCTCCAACCATGTAATTTGATAAGTTGAAGTTGAATGAAAGAGAGTTTCTCTAAAACGTTTTGTTGGTTTTTCTCAAAATCATCCCGAAATCTAGGCGAGAGGCTTAGTTTTCACAACCTTTGGTGAGATGCTAAAGGAGTTGTCCTAGTGAGAGGCAAAGACAACGAAGGTTCGTGAAACCCGGAGTGCGATTCCGAGGGTGAGGCGTTCGATTTGAGGGATTCTCGAAGTGAGATTCAGAGGGAGTATGCTCATCATATCCGGATTTCGATCCTTCAAATCCATCCATCTTCATCTCGTTCATACTGTTTGAGTCAAGTGGAATTGTACCGCCGGTCCTTCGAGATCGAGGAGATATCGATCACATCAGTTTCCACCTTCAATAAACGATTGGAGCAGGCTGAAGCAAGGCCCAGTGCAGAATCTCGACCAAAATCTCGTCCGAGATTTGATCCGAGATTTTTCTACAAAGTAGGCGGAAGCTCTTTAACTCCTCCACCACCGCCACCAGCCCCCGTACCAATCCCAAACCATCCCTCGGTCCTAGTTAATACTCACCCTAATCCATTCTTTAACGCTAATCACAATCCGTGTTTTGGTGAAGAATTTCAGGACTTAGGTGATGAAGAAGATGAGGGCATGTGGAGAGACTACCCCCAACGTCATTATAACCCACGAAGAGGACGTTACAATGATTATTATAGACCCTCTCAAGATAATGACAAACTTGGGAGAATAAAGGTCAGGATTCCAAGTTTTGAAGGCAAATGCCCAGACGTTTACATGGAATGAGAGACTAAGATCGAACAAATTTGTTCTTGTTATAATTTTAGTGAGAAACGGAAGATCCAACTTGTTGCGTTGGAATTTCAAAGATATGCCTTAGGTTGGTGGGATCATCTCGTTAAAGAACGAAGAAAAACGTTAGATCCGGACATCAACACTTATGAACAAATGAAGGCCTTAATGAAAGCTAGATGTGTGCCTCCACACTATGGTAGGGAAGTGGGGCAGTGCTTAGAGAACCTAAATCAAGGTTCCATGACTATGGAAGAAGTCTATACCGCCATGGAAACGGTGATGGTAAAAGCTTATGTGCAAGAGGATGAGGAGTCTATCATGGCTCGATTTTTACAAAATTTGCATCCTTCTTTAGCTAATGAGATTGATCTTTATCCCTATGCTTCAGTGACTAACTTACTACATTTGGCTATCAGGATGGAGAAGAAGATCAAAGGACAGAATCAAGGGACAATTTCTTGGACGACAAAATAGAAATCTCGGTCATCCTACAGGAATCTCGGCCAAGATTCCAACCGAGGTTTGCCCTAGAAAGATGAAGGAAAGAGATCCCTTCCTGATCTAGAAATCCATAAGCCTTCTACTCAGTCTCGTCCTTTGAATGAGCCTTCAAAGGATAACAAAGGGAGTACTTCTAAATCTACCTTACAATCTAGAGATATTGTATGCTTTAAATGTCAAGGTAGAGGTCACTACATGCAAGATTGCCCTAATAAAAAGGTTTTATTTCTAAATCAACAAGGGCAATATGAAAGTGAAGAAGAGCACGAGCATGATCATACACATATCAATGCGTTGCATGAGCATGACAATAATAGTAATAGTGATGAATGTTGTGAGTAAAAGCATGGAGAGTCTCTAATTGCTAGACGCACATTGCATGCTAAAATAGCTCCATGTGAGGATAATTAGCAAGAAAACCCTTTTCATACTAGATGTCTTGTTCAAGGAAAGATTTGTAATATGATTATTGATGGTGGTTGTTGTTGCAACATTGCTAGTGAGGAATTAAACACTAAGTTGTAAATCACTATTTTCTATCATTCGAGACCTTATAAGTTGCATTGGATGAATGATTGTGGAGAGTTGAAAGCCAACAAACAAGCTAGAATTGCGTTTACCTTAGGCAAGCATGAGGATATTGTTGTTTGTGATGTTGTCCCTATGCAAGCATGTCATATATTGTTGGGCCTCTCTTGGAAATTCGATACGAAGGTTAAACATGATGGTTTTTCTAATTGACATTCCTTTGAGTTGAATGAAAAACCAATTACTCTTAAGCATATGACCCCTTGCAAATTGTGGAGCATTACGACAAGAAGAAGGACAAACGCAAGGAAAAGGAACAAGAAACAACTCTCAGAGAAGAAACCACGGGCAAATCATCAAAATCTCGCCCGAGATTTGAAGACCAGTCACGTTCCAGTGACAAATTTTGGCCCTGCCAGGGAAATCTCGTCCGAGATTCATGTAACTAGCCCGAGATTCCTTCTCTAGAGCACCATCGAACACTTTTATCATCAAAAAGGGAGTTTCTTGATGATTATGTTCCATTGGAAATTACTTTACTGAGTTTATGTAAAAGCCTAATGACTTTAAGTGATGAAGTGAAGGATACTTTGGCTACAAACATTTTAAAAGCTTTGGATGAGTATAAAGATGTATTTCGGATGAGATTCCGACATGTCATCTACCTTTTCGAGACATTGAGCATCAACTTGACTTCATTGCAGGTTCGTCCCTTCCTAATTGCCCTGCTTATAGAATGAGTCCGCAAGAAAGTCAGAAAATTCAAGATCAAGTGCAAGACCTTTTGAACAAAGGTTACGTTCGAGAGAGCTTGAGTCTTTGTGCGGTTCCATTTCTATTGGTGCCCAAGAAGGACAATACTTGAAGGATGTGTGTTGATTGTAGAGCAATCAATAACATCATTATCAATTACCGTCACCCCATCCCCATATTAGATGACATGCTAGATGATCTTAGAGGATCCACCTTGTTCTCCAAGATTGACTTTAGGAGTGGATATTGATAGCATGTATTTTAGTCTATATTTTGGGACTTGTTTAGATGTTTTATCTTCAATAATCTGCATATATGGATGTATATTCTTTGATTATATTGTTGTTTCATCTACCTTTGCGGGAATCGAGGTCTACACCTAGTTTCGTTGTAATTGTAGGTAAAATGGCACGTTTTGGACTAAAATGGAGCTAAGGAGTCATTGGAGCTACATTATGGAGCTTAAGAAAGAACTCAGGAAGCATGGAAATGATGAAGAAGATTGACTTTGGACCAGATTTGAGAGATTTCACATTCAGTTGAGATTCACCTCGGTCAACTACAGTGTCACCTCAACCGAGGTGATCTTGAGGAGCGCCCCGACCGAGGCGAACACCCTGCCGCCGGCGAGATCCATATTTTTGGCTGAGATCTTTTAATTTTGGAAAGAAGATATCTTATATTTTTGGGCTGGATTTTTGGAAGGAAGATATTATTTTTGGGAGATCTATTTTAGAGATATGGATATATTTTCTAGGAAATTATCTTTTTAAGATATTATTATCTTTGGAAGATAATCTCCTATATAAAGGGTTGAATTTTCTACAATTCAACCATCATCTTCGACACATCCAATAATCTTTGGATCAAGGTTTTTCTGAAAGATTTTCTGAAGGATTAAAGGATTGAAGATCAAGGAAGGAAGGATTCATAGTTTAGAATTAGCTTTAGAGGGTGTTTGTAAGATTTTCTTAGATTCTCTATTGGTTTGTTGTCTTAGCTGATTTGTGATTTGAGGAAAGCTAATTTGTTGTTATTTGATTCAGTTATTGAGACCTTTATCTTAAGGTTTTCTTATTCGAATATTGATCCCCTTTCCATTTAAATTGATTATTGTTATCATGATGATTGTTGGCTAAGTTTCTTATGCGATTCTAGGGTGATTGGCTAAAAGTTGTGGGAAAGACGATGATAGAATGATCTTAATCCCAGTAGGACCCTGAAAGCTTGAGTCTTTAACCTTAACCCTAGAACACCTCGCTTAGTCGATGAACATCTCGGCCGGGGTGGAACTTGACTGAACGAGGTGACCTTTCCTGAACCTATTCTGAAGTTAAGTGTTCTAGTTTGCCGAATACTATCCTTATTACACCTTTCCCTGTTCAATGCAAGCCTAGGATGAGACTTACCCGGTGATTCCTTTGTTTGTTTACCGAAGATCATGAGTGTAGGTAATAAAGGCTTATCCTTTATTGGGGTTTGAGTGTGCCTTCATCCCATCTTTGTGAGTTAGCCTGAGACTTTCCCGGTAAAGGTTGATTCTATTCCCTTGGGTGGTGTGTTGGTTTGAGATTATAGTTCCTTTCCTTAGTACCTTGAGACTTACCCGGTAATAGGAGCTTTGGTTTGGGATAGTGAGTAGTGAGACTTACCCGGTGATCTATTCCCACCTTAGAAACACCTTCCCTTTGCAAACCTCAGCTTTGTCCGCGTTATCCTTTGAGATCTTGAGTCGGAACCACAACTAGATGCTTTAATCCCTAGAATCCGCATTTCCCCTTACTTGACTTTACACTATCTTTGATTGCTTTAATTGCTTTTGGTTAATTGCAATATTTGACAACCGATTTTGTGCTTTGTTTCACCTAAGTCCCTGTGATCGACCCTTGAAATTCTTGCTTTTTATTACAATTGACCCATACACTGCGGGTTCGCATATTTGTTCAAGCATACTTCTTGGGTTATAAATTTAAAGCTTGCACACACCTTTTGGAACGAATAGATATCATCAAATCCGGATATGGGAAGGAGATGAATGGAAGACAACATTCAAGAACAAGTTTGGACTTTATGAGTGATTGGTTATGCCTTTTGATTTGACTAAAGCTCCTAACACCTTTATGAGGTTAATGCATCATGTTTACCCCATTATATTGGAATTTTGTGGTTGTATATGTCGACGACATCATCATCTATAGCAAATCCATTTAGGAGCACGAAGAACACTTAAGGGAAGTACTTGGAACTCTTAGATCTAAACCTTTATATGCTAATATTAAAAAAATGTGATTTTAGTACTAACTAAGTTTTTTTCCTTGGATTTGTAGTAAGAACAAAAGGTCTTGAAGTGGACAAGGAGAAGATCAAAGTTATCCAAGAATGACCTACACCTACCACCGTTGGACATGTTCAATCTTTCCATTAATTGGCAACGTTCTATAGGCGCTTTGTGAAGGATTTAGTACCATCACAACCCCTCTCACTCATCTTACGAAGAAGCAAGTACAATTTGAGTGGGGAAAAGCATAAGAGAAGGCATTCACGATCTAAAGAGGCAACTATCAAACGCACCTCTTCTTGCACTTCCGGATTTCACCAAGCGATTCGAAGTGGAATGTGATGCTTCAGGTATTTGTATTAGAGGAGTACTCATGCAAGAAAGTAAGCCTCTTGCCTACTTTAGTGAAAAATTAAAGGGACCATGCTTGAATTATTCAACATATGATAAGGAATTGTATGCTTTATTTTGAGTTTTTAAGACATGACAATATTATCTTTGGCCTAATGAATTCATCCTTAGAACTAATCATGAGTCTTTGAAGCATTTTCAAAGTCAAGATAAGTTGGATAGGAGACATGGAAGATGGATGGAGTTCATTGAGACTTTTCCTTATATTATCAAGTACAAAAGAGAAGGATAATGTTGTAGCAGATGTGTAAGAGCCTTAGTCTTTGGAGCCTAGATGAGCTAGAGTGCCTTAGCCTTGACTAGCCAGCCGCCCTTGCGCATCCCTTGGGCCGCCCCTGCGTCACAGAGGAGCCGCCCCTACGCCTAGGCTGGCCGCCCCTGCGGTTCTGTGGCTGGTGCAGCCGCTTTTGTTGACTCTTGACTTATGCTTTGCGGCTGGCTTCTCTTATAAGCCTTCTTAGACTTCAGATGAGGGGTTTCTTCATCTCTCCAGCCTCTCTCTTCCTCCTCACGTCCTTCATCTCCTTCTTCTTCTCCTTTGATCTTCTTTGATCTCTTCTTGTTTGTGTGAGTGAGTTCTTGAGAATTTGAGTGTGTTCTTGGCTTGGGTGCTCTTGGAGCTGTTGCTGAGAGTTGTTGTTGTTGTGTTGAGGCTGAGAGTGGTGTTGTTGCTCCATAGTTGTAGCCTAGGGTGGGGTGGTAAGTCTCTTATCTTCTTCTCTCTTCTTTCCTTCTACTTGCTTCTTTCTTCTTCTTCCTAGCCTAGGATCACAAGTTGGACTTGTGATTAGATCCGTTCTGGATGTTGTGATGATCATGTGTGTGTATATTATGTGTATGTGTTGCTGTGATGTGTTGAAGACGTGAAGAGAATCGAGAAAGGAGTCGAAGAGGAGTCGGAACCAACTCTCTACACAGTTGGCCGCCCCTGCGCCCGACCTGAGCCGCACCTGCGCCTGGTATGGAGCCGCCCCTGCGCCTCACTGGGCTGACTGATGTGTTCTTGCTTCTGTTGGTGCATACCTTGTTGGTATGTCTTCCTTCCTTCCTTTCCTTTAGCTTTGGCTTAGTTGCTGGCTAGGTTATGATGGTTAGGATGAGTGGTATGTTATAGATGTGCCTTAGGCACTTGTGTTGATGTTGAGAGTATGTTATAGGCCTATGTGAGCTTGTGTTAATCTTTAGGTTATAGGTTGGTTCTGGTTATCGAGACGAGTCTCCTAATCCTTTCAGGTTGTGATGTTGTGTGCCTTGCTCTTGCAGGCGTTGGTTTCTTCCCCGAGGGGAAGTTGTGACGTTGTAGAGGATACGAGAGTATCAGATTAGTCCATAGGACTTACTTAGCATGCACTTGTGGATTGTATGATTTTAATGGTTGTGTGTTCATATGGTTGTGCATTTATAACTTAAACCGGACTAGGACGACCATTCATTACATTTATATGGCCCAAGTGTATTATAACGGGCGGTAATTAAAGATAATGGTATAACGTAATTAAAGATAATAAATGAATGTGTGTGGCATTGCATGTGAGATGTTGTATTGTGTTTGTGCTATTACTTCATGCTTATCTATTGCTGTAGCTAACGGTGTATACCGTGTTGTAGATGATCTGCAGGTTAGGAAGACTGCAAAGTGAGCCAGATGGTGTGACTAGCCGAGAACTTCTGTACATTAGGATGCGTGGGTTGGGGATCTTTTGTATCAGTTTATGTTGTTGTTATGGTTTTGTACTCGGCTTTGAGTTTGTAAACTCTTTTGGATGTATCATACAATTTTTATGTATTTGTTTTTTACTCTACTTGTGTCTTGTTGTAAGATCCAATGAACTTGTTGTCAGGCTCGGGTCAAGATCCATTGTGAGATCCTAGCCCAATGTAGCATTCCGAGTCCCGTGTATTCCGGGTGTTACAGAGTTGGTATCAGAGCCTTAGGTTGACAACAATGCAACTTGCTATATGCAATAAAGGTAGAGTGGATTAATAAACAGAACCCACATGGGGTCTGGCATTTTAAAGAGTTTTGGTTTTAAAGCGAGTACAAATGTTTTGGGATAGTGTGTACAAAAGTCGTCACCCATCTGAGGATCTCGACAGTATAGATATATATATATATATATATATATATATAGATACCTTATATGTGATGATATGTGTGCATGTATTATTAAGTATTATATTTATATATATCTATACATATGGCCTATATAGAGCCTTACACGTTAGGTGTGCATACCCCGCAGATGGCTCGACCAGAGCTACTGCTGCAGACAGAGGTAGAGATAGACCACCTCTTCCTCCAGGAGAGAGGAGACAGGGACCAGCTCCCGCTACAGATCCACCAGTGGTGGAGGAGGCTTTGAGGAGGTTGTTGAGAGCTTTGTTCCAGCTACGAGGAGTGGTGGGTCCAGGAGACAGCAGAACCATCCAGGCTAGTCCGATAGCTTAGACCGTGTCTCCATGGGCGGATCAAAGTTCAGAGAGTATCTCAGGCAGTTTGAGGAGGCCATCAAAGCGGGCCGACGAGCCCCAGACTTACCAGGGCAAGAGGGATTATCTGAGGAATCCCATGGAGCTACTCAGGTGCCAACTATACCAGTTCGTGTAGCTGAGCCAGCTCGAGTTGTGAAGGAGACTAGAGGACCTCAACCAGACACCTAGTTGAAGGCATTCCACCAGCAGGGAGTACCACACTTATCTGGGGAGATTGGCCTAGAGACTGAGGTGTGGATTGTGCATGTAGACTCAGCTTTAGAGTCTATTCGTTGCCTAGAGGACAGACGGATAGAGCTAGTACAATCTCTATTCCATGACCTGGCACATCAGTGGTGGAGGACAGTTAGAGCACGACTCACCACTTATGAGCAGATGAGGACATTGCTGAGGGAGCTGTTCTGCCCTGCCTCACTGAGGAGGGAGAACCTGCAGGATTTTGTGGAAGAAGGCTTTGAGGATGTGCCCATTACAGATGCCATTCGCCGCTTCCGGACTGAGTTAGCCTTGCTGGGTCCAGCTGCACCTTCTGAGGACCAGCACGTATACCTATTCTCCCGACGTCTAAGGGAGAGTACGCATTCATATATGGCAGGATTTCATTGTGACTCATTGGCAGACTACCAGGATCGGGCTTCTGCTTATGAGAGAGAGGGCTAGCCAGAGGAGGACTTCTCAGACCGGACGGTCTGAGAAGAGATAACGTACAACACCGACTGGTGCAGGAGTATCTGGATTCGGGCGAGGTCAGACTCTGGGCCGCTCGAGTATTCCAGTGTCTGCACAGACTACTAATAGAGGTCGGCAGTGTTACAACTGCGGGGCCTATGGACATATGAGGGCTGATTGCCCTAGAGTACCGTTGACTTGCTTCTCGTGCGGGAAGCCAGGACATATAGCCAAGTTTTGCCGTCAGGGCAAGGCGTCATCACAGCAGGGTTCTTTCCCTTGCAGGTGCAGTAGGAGGAGGGCAGAGACCGCCATAGCATCAGGGACAACAGAGTGTTTTAGGGACACCTGCTACTCAAGGTTCAGCTCCTGGACCGAGTAGGGGTAGAGGTAGAGAGGCTAGTACTAGTGATGCCCGAGGCATTCGAGGCCGTGCTTTTGAGTTGAGGAGTGCTGAGGAGCCGCCAACACCAGCTGCTATAGGTACCATTCTGTTACATGGTTTACCTGTTAGAGTTTTATTTGATATGGGTGCTACGCATTCATTTATTTCTGCTTCTTGTGTTGAGCGTTTGAGTTTGTCTACCATAAATGGGGCACCCTTTAATATAGGGTTACCTGATGGTAGTAGAGCCAGAGGTACCCAGGAGATACGTAGTTGTCCCCTACGTTTAGGGACTTGTTTACTACTTGTTGACTTCTTAGTCATGCCTTTGATGCATGAAGAAGTCATATTAGGTATGGATTGGATGCGTAGTCACCGTGCGGTGTTAGATGTGAGTAAGAGGACTGTTACAGTCTCTACCGACTTAGGTCCGATAGAGGTCTTCCATGGTTGGGACCTTGGGAAGACAAGATCTGTCATCAGTGCTATACGAGCAGCTAGACTGATTGCACATGGATGTGATGCCTTCTTGTACTACGCCATGAAGGATGGAGAGAGTCCAGCTTTAGAGGACATACCGGTGGTTTGTGAGTTTACAGACGTATTTACGGAGCCATCTAGCTTGCCACCTCAGAGGAGCGTAGATTTTGGCATTGATTTAGAGCTGGCACGAGACCCATCTCAAAGGCCCCATATCGTATGGCACATGTCGAGATGTTGGAGCTGAAGAAGCAACTCGAGGAGTTGGCTGATAAGGGCTTCATATGCCCTAGCGTTTCACCATGGGGTGCACCAGTCCTCTTCGTGCGGAAGAAGGACGAATCGTTGAGACCATGCATAGATTACAGAGAGTTGAACAAGGTGACCATCAAGAATAGTTATCCACTACCTTGTATTGATGATCTACTTGACCAACTGCAGGGAGCGACAGTCTTCTCCAGGATTGACTTGCGTTCTAGGCATCACCAGCTGAGGGTGAGAGAGGAGGTTGTGCACAAGACGGCATTTCGTACCCGTTATGGACACTACGAGTTTATAGTGATGCCATTTGGGCTGACGAATGCCCCGACAGTTTTCATGGAGTTGATGAACAACATCTTCATCGACTTCTTGGATCAGTTTGTGGTGGTTTTCATTGATGACATTATGGTATACTCTCGTAGTAGAGAGGAGCATGCGGGACACCTAAGGACGGTATTGCAGATTTTGAGGGATAGAGAGCTATACGCCAAGCTCTCTAAGTGCGAGTTTTGGATGTCTGAGGTTGCTTTCCTTGGACATATTATCTCCGCCGATGGGATCATGATCGACCCGGAGAAGATTGAGTCAATTGCTGCATGGACGACACCGACGAACGTCAAGGAGGTGCGTAGCTTTCTTGGCTTAGCCGGTTATTACAGACGCTTTGTGGAGGGATTTTCTGTGATTGCCCGTCCACTGACGAGTCTTTTGAGGAAGACTACTAGATTTGTATGGACCGATCAGTGTGCTCAGAGTTTTGAGGAGTTGAAGAGGCGTTTGACTTCTGCTCCTATCTTAGCACAACTAGAGAGTTTTGATGATTTTGTAGTCTACAGTGATGCATCCAAGCTAGGCTTGGGATGTGTGTTGATGCAGAGGGGCAGAGTGATTGCATATGTGTCTCGATAGTTGAAGACGTATGAGGAGAACTACCCAACTCATGATCTGGAGTTAGCAATGGTAGTTCATGCATTGAAGATCTGGAGACATTACCTGTATGGTGCTACACGCCAGATCTTCACAGACCATAAGAGTCTGAAGTATATTTTCACGCAGCGGGAATTGAATAACCGCCAGCGTCAATGGCGTGAGTTGATCAAGGACTTTGATCTTGATATTTTGTATCATCTTGGCAAGGCGAATGTGGTAGTTGACGCCTTGAGCAGGAAGACGCCTCGAGAGAAGGCGATTGCTAGACTTACTATACAGCCCCAGCTTCAGAGGGATCTAGCTTGGCTGGAGATGGACATCCAGTTCCCTGATGAGGATGCCCAGTTGTTTACCTTAGAGGTTCTACCTGGTCTGTTGGATGAGATCCAACAGAAGCAGGGGACCTGCCCGACCTTGGCGATGATCAGAGATAGGATGTCTCGTGGAGAGGCACCCCAGTTCACTATTGGGGCAGATGGTGTTATGAGACGACATGATCGTATTTGTGTTCCTGCAGATACAGAGCTGAGACAACGGATTTTACAGGAGGCTCACTGTACACCTTACTCAGTATAAGATGTACCATGATGTGAGACGTTCATTTTGGTGGGGAGGGTTGAAACCCGATGTAGCCAAATTTGTGGCTCAGTGTGCGACCTATCAGCAGGTCAAGATAGAGCATTTTAGACCTGGAGGTGAACTCCATCCACTACCAGTGCCGTAGTAGAAGTGGGAGGACATCTCCATGGATTTTGTAACTGGATTGAAGACCAGTAAAAGCTTCGATGCCATCTGGGTACTTGTTGATAGATTGACGAAGACGGCACATTTCATTCCCATCAGAGAGACGTGGCCCGTGAGTAGACTAGCCGAGGAGAACACTAGACAAATAGTGAGACTCCATGGGGTACCGAGGACGATTATTTCCGATCGTGATGGACGATTCACATCGAGATTTTGGCAGCAAATTCAGACTGCTTTGGGGACGAGTCTACACTTCACGACTGTGTTTCACCCCCAGACAGATGGTCAGTCAGAGAGGACCATCCAGACCTTAGAGGACATGTTGCGAGCTTGTGTGTTGGATTGGGGACAGAGATGGTCTGATTACCTCCCACTTGTTGAGTTCTCATACAACAACAACTGACATGCATCTATAGGGATGGCTTCCTATGAGGCACTATATGGACGTAGATGCCGTACACCTTTATGCTGGGATGAGCCTAGCAGTATCAATGGGATAGCGCTAGAGTAGATTCAGGATGATATGACTCGAGTAGTGCTGATCAGAGAGAGGATGCTGGCTGCACAGAGTTGCCAGAAGTCGTATGCAGACAAGAGGCGTCGACCTCTAGAGTTCAGGGTAGGAGCTCATGTCTGGTTGAAAGTATCTCCAACGCGAGGTGTCAGACGTTTTGGCATAAAGGGGAAGTTGAGTCCCCAATATGTAGGCCCATTTGAGATACTAGATAGAGTTGGACAAGCAGCTTACAGATTAACTTTGCCTCCGAGGTTAGAGGGTGTTCACCCCGTGTTTCATGTGTCTCAACTGAGGGAGTACATACCAGATCCGAGGCACATCGTGAGTTATGATGATCTAGTGGTTAAGCCGGACCACACATTTGTAGAGCACCCTATCGTAGTCCTAGAGCGAGGTGTGAGACGCCTGCGTTCGAAGGACATTCCTATGTTGAGGATACAGTGGTCTAGACGAGGACCTGATGAGGCTACCTGGGAGATAGAGGATAGTATCAAAAGAACTATCCAGAGTTTTATGCGGAGTTAGAGGCACCAGTAGGGTCCATGAGTAGATCTTAGCGGCTTCTTAGTGAGTGCTTGTATATTATGTGCTTATGTGATATGTTGTGTTTCCGTGCTAGTTGTGTGTATATGATCTGTTAGATCCTGTTTGCTAGCACAAGATAGGTATAGCTGGAGATGGTTCTTTCCTCCATGCTATGGTTCTTTCCTCCATGCTATCTTTGATGGACATAGTGTGAGTGGAGATGGTTGTCCTCCACGTAGTAGTGTTATATGTACGTGGTGGCTGGAGACGGTTTTCCTCCATGCCAGTGTGCTGTGGTTAGTGGTTGGCTAGAGATGATCTTCCTCTAGGCCTTGTGTAGAGTTGTGATGCTGGAGTTATGATACCTTCATGCTGTGTTGAGTGATAACACGATTTATGACTTAGTTTTAGTTAATCATTTAGATAGATTTCTCACTCATTCATGCATGGTTTAACACTAGTTCATAACGTTTGCACTCAATTCACGTATTTTGCCGAGATAGACGTCTACACGGACTTGTGCTTTGCTTTATAGGTATTTTGGGAGATTTAGGAGCTAAAACGATACGTTTGAGGATTGTTCATCAAGATGACACACCCTCGGACTCATTAGGATTGCAAACTAAAGGCTAAGGAGGACTCATGGAACCTTGCCAACACAAGCCATGCACCAAATCGAAGCTTAATGATCAAAGGCAAGGCTGAGCACAAAATCACGGTTCACTGACAGACCACGGCCGTGATTCTGGCCGTGGTTTTTGCCAGGTTTTCGTGACAGCTGTGCCACGATCTCTTGGCCAGCTCTTGCAAAGTTGTAGTATAAAAGTGGTCCTGCATTGGCTGTGAGAATCATCTTGGAGCAGCTCTCCATTATCCACTATCATCCAATCAAAATATTCTCTCAACAAGAAGATTCTTTTAGAAGGAGGTAGAAGGAAGCTACCATTGGAGAAGGGCTTCATTGGAGAAGAAGAAGAACACACCATTGATAGATTTGCTAGCTTGTAGAGAAGAATTTCGAGATCGGTTTTCTAGAGTTGTATGAACCATTTAAACCTTCTTTTAGAAGGGTTGTGAGTTATTCTAATTCCATTTTCAGCTTGGTTTTGTTTACTTCACTTGTTCATTTCTTTCTCTTCATTATCTTGCAAATGGATGCCATGATTTTTTGTTTGATGATTTCGATTTCTATTATGAATGTTGTAGGCTAAATAGATGTGGTTCTAGGGTAAGGAAATGATGGTTATGGCTAGAGCTATGATAGGATGGACTTAGATTTACCTTTGGATGACTTGTGTGCATGAACGTAGTTTCCGTTAGGAATCACGGCCAGTTCTTGCCAAACCACGGCCGTGGAAAGGTAGAACAAACCGTGATCTTACCTGGTTTGATGAATCTAGTCTTAGATTGTTAGAATGTTGAAATCCTAAGTGTTTGTTGAGTTAAATCTATCCTAGGGTGACCTAGTGTTAGCAACTAAGTGTTAGGAGAGACTTATCCGGTAATCCTTGCCCTTAGATCTCAAAGATGACAAACCCTAGGTAGTGGTGAGCCTCATAAGCCGCCATTGGATTAAGTGTGCTAGGATGGTTGTTTAGGACTAACCCTTCCGAGACTTACCCGGTAAGGATAGGTTAGATCTCTAGGTAACAATCCGGTTTGTGTAGAATTCCGTCCCTTAGGTTCTTAGAGACTTACCCGGTGATGAGACTTTAGGGATGGCCTAGTGGACCATGAGACCTACCCGGTGATTGATCCCAATCTAGAAACACTTAACCCCAACATATCATAGTTAATCCAAGGAAAGAATAGATAGCTTGAGTCCTATGCCATAACCGGAACTTCCAACCCCTAGAATCTGCTTTTCTATCTTTGATCTACATCTTGTATTTAGTTTGTTTTGTTTGCGTTGATTTGTTAGCATTAGTTGATTATTATATTTCGCATGATTTGTGATCTTTGATTGATCACCGAAAAACCAACCAAAAACAATTGAGATTTTCATTTCTTTATTTCTTTCTCTTTTCTTAACCTAGATCTTCACTAGACTTAATCATAAATTGAATCAATCTCACCTTAGTCTTTGTGTTCGACCTCGGAATACTATCCCTACTACAAACGTCCCGTACACTGCGGGTTCGCTAGGAGTTAGGATAAATATAACGAGAATATAAATTTAAAACCATTTTGCGTATCACATCCTGAGCGTAACAAGTTTTTGGCGCCGTTGCCGGGGACTAGGTCTAGATTGAGTCTATTTTGTGATTGTTTATAGTGTAGATCTTTCTTGTTGCTTTTGATCTCTCTTTGGTGTGTGTCTTTGCTTTTCAGGACATCTCTTACTCTTTAGGTGTATGCAAAGATCTCGTGGCAAGGATTTAGCTCCATTCAATCCCGAACCGGAGAAAACCCTTAGATCTAGGTCCAAGAGCATTAAAAAGGGAAAAGAGATGGCCGGAAGAGATCTCCAAGCTGAATTGGATGAAGCCTTAGAGCAAATAAGGTTGAGAGATGAGCTCTTGGAGGAAGAAAGGAGACTTGCCAATGAGAGGCAAGAAGCGACTAGGAAAGAGATTGATGAGATTAGGCAAGCCCTTGTACAAGGGGAGCTTAATCGTCAACAACCTCCACCTCCTCCACCACCGGTGGTACAACCGCAGCCGGCGGTTAATGTTAGGGTCGTTCCCATTGCCATTGAGGAGCCACAAACCCTAGGGAGACGTATAGATCCGGCACAAAGAGCACACCGTCCGGGTGTGAACTTAGGAGATCCCGCAACCCACAACTATGAGCTCCGCCCTCAAGTTCTACAAATGATCCGGCATAATCAATTTGGAGGGATGGAAGGAGAATCTCCTCATCAACACTTGATGAACTATGAGATCTTGATGGAGACTCTTAGACCGCCAAGATTGGAGAGCAACAACCATAAGCTTAGGGCTTTCTCCTTCTCTCTTAAGGACAAAGCCTTAGTTTGGTATCAATCTATTCCACAAGGGCGAGTTGGTACTTGGGAGGAGATGACAACCGAGTTTTTGACTAAGTTCTTCCCACCTTCCAAGACTACCGAGTTAAGAGGGAAGATCAATGCCTTCGTGATGAGGGATAGAGAGAGTTTATTCAAGTCTTGGGAGAGGTTCAAAGACCTACTCCTAGATTGTCCACACCATGTCATACCGAAAATTGAGCTATTGGAGATCTACTTCAAGGGACTTGATGAAGATAGCCAATTCAAGCTCCAATCTCTTTCCGGTGGGACTTCCATGGAGAAACATGTAGATGAAGCTTGGGAGTTTGTGGAGAAGCAAGCTCTAGTGATTGAGAAATACTCCCATAGGAAGAGTGAAGGAAGAAAGGCGGGAGCATATGAGGTGAGTGAAGTCACCATGAGCAACTTCAAGCTTTATGCCATCAACAATGAATTGAAATCTTTGAGAGAGTTGTGTGCTACAACTTTGAAGAACCAAGCAACTCTTCAAGTGCTTCCACAAGCCAACTTGTCTTCCAAGGAGGAGGATGTGAATTACATGGGAAGGGGCAACTTCAACAACTACCAAGGCCCAAGGAATTTAAACAACAACCGGCAATTCAACAATTACCGGCCTAACCACAACCATCCCGGATTTTCCTACTCTAACCCGGATGGAGCCTTGAACCCTACCGCTTCCATAAGCACAACTCCACCACCAAAAGCTTCACAAGAACCTCCACCCGGATTTACTCAACCTCCCAAGGATAGGACCGAAATGATGTTTGAACAATTGCTTGGAAGGTTGAGTGGTCTTGAGAGCACGGTGACTTCAATTTCCAAAGCTCAAAAAGTGTTGGAAGCACAAGTGTTCCAAAAGGCGGGTGAAGCCCATAAAGATCCGGGAAAACTTCCCGGAAGAACCGAAGATAACCCAAGAGGCCAAGTGTTGGCTATCACAACAAGGAGTGGGTTAAGCATGAAAGATCCTATGCCCAAGGACAATGCTAGAGGGAAACAAGTGGTGATAGAGGAAGAGACTTTGCAAGGAGATGGAGGCAAAAGCAAGGATGTAGAGCCAACCTATGTGGCACCGCCTCCATACAAGCCACCGCTACCATTCCCTCAATCACGAGCAAGAGCTCGCTTGGACAATCACTTTCGTAAGTTCCTTGAACTAATGTCTAAATTGCATATTAACATTCCGTTCATGGATGCTATTTTAGGAATGCCGGCATATGGCAAGTTCTTGAAAGAGATACTCTCCAACAAAAGGAAGTTGGAGGAGTATGGGGAGATAAGAATGACCAAAAGATCTTCGGAATTGATCCAAACAATGAAGGAGGAGATGCCTCCCAAGCTAAGAGATCCGGGTTCCTTTTGTGTCCCAATTGGAGTGGGAGATGTGAAGTATGAGGCCCTTTGTGATCTTGGGGCAAGTGTAAGCATCATACCGCTTGCGCTTTGCAACAAGGTTGGGCTAGGAGAGCCAAAACCGGTCAAGATGACCCTCTATATGGCGGACTGCTCTATCACTCATCCGGTTGGGATCTTAGAAGACATTCCGGTGCAACTAGGATGATTCTATGTGCCAATTGATTTCGTTATCTTGGATATTCCGGCGGACTATCCGGTTCCCATCATCTTGGGAAGACCCTTCCTCGCCACCTCCGGATGCCTAGTGGATTGCAAAAATGGGACTCTCTCCTTCAACATTGGAGAAGAGAACATCAAGTTCAATTTGTCTACAATGATGAAAGGGCCAACCCTTGATGAGGATGTCTTCAACATAGTCGAGCAAGAGGAATCTAGAGAAGTTGTGAGCTCGATCTTGATCAAGGATCCCTTGGAGAAGGTTCTTAGCCTAAGTATGATGGAGGAAGGTATTGAGGAGGCTTGCAATGAAGAAATCAAGGCCTTAGAAGCATTAGAAGAGGAGATAAGTGCTCAAGATGAAGGCCACGAAGAGGAGCTGAACAACTGTAGGTTCCACGGTCGAGATTTGTGTTCCACGGCCGTCAAACTCTCTATAAAGCCTCATGAAACAAGCCAGGCAACTTCCACGGCCGTGGAACTTGAGCAAACCGTGGAGTTGGCCGTGGTTTCTCCTGGATCAGCCCTTGATGATAATCAAGCTTCTAGGAGCCATGGAGAGCCTTCATTTGCTTTGGATTCATCTCATCCAACCTTATTTGGATCGTCTACACTCGATAAAGGTCCTCCTAAACTTGAACTCAAACCCCTCCCCTCTCATTTGAAGTATGCTTTTCTTGGTGATAACTCTATATATCCGGTGATTGCTAATGCATGCTTGAGTGATAATGAACTTGCTAAGTTGTTGCATAAACTAAGATTGCATAGGAAAGCCATCGGCTATACTATTGATGATTTGGTTGGCATAAAACCTTCTTTGTGCATGCATAAGATAATGATGGAAGATAATCATAAACCCTCTATTGAACATCAAAGAAGATTGAATCCTATAATGAAAGAGGTAGTCAAAAAGGAAATCATTAAGTTGCTAGATGCGGGGATAATCTACCCTATCTCGGATAGTAAGTGGGTTAGTCCCGTTCATGTAGTTCCTAAGAAGGGTGGGATGACCGTAGTGACCAGTGAGAACAATGAACTAATCCCAACTAGGACGGTTACAGGGTGGAGAATGTGCATTGATTATAGCAAGTTGAACATGGCCTCTAGGAAAGATCATTTCCCTCTCCCCTTCATTGACCAAATGCTAGAGAGGTTAGCTCAACATTCTCATTTTTGCTATTTAGACGGCTATAGTGGATTCTTCCAAATCCCTATCCACCCCGATGACCAAGAGAAAACAACATTTACATGTCCATGAGGAACCTTTGCCTATAGGAGAATGCCATTTAGGTTGTGTAATGAACCCGCCACCTTCCAAAGGTGTATGATGGCTATCTTTTCGGAATACATAGAAAATATCATGGAAGTGTTCATGGATGATTTCTATGTTTATGGTTCTTCCTTTGATAATTGCTTGGCTAACTTGTCATTAGTATTGCAAAGATGTGAGGAGACAAATCTTGTCTTGAATTGGGAAAAATGCCATTTCATGATAAGTGAAGGTATTGTGTTAGGACACTTGGTGTCTAACCGTGGCATTGAGGTTGATAGAGCCAAGATTGAAATAATAGAGAAGTTGCCACCACCTACCTCGGTGAAAGGGGTAAGGAGTTTCTTAGGGCATGCCGGTTTTTACCGGAGGTTTATTCAAGACTTCTCTAAAATTTCTAAGCCCCTCACTAACCTACTAATGAAGGATGTCGATTTTGTCTTTTCCAAAGATTGTCTTGAGGCTTTTTGTAGGTTGAAGAACGCCTTGATCTCCGCACCTATCATGCAACCTCCGGATTGGGGTCTACCATTTGAGATCATGTGTGATGCAAGCGATGTAGCCGTTGGGGCTGTTTTGGGGCAAAGGAAAGATGGGCGCACTCATGCCATTTATTATGCTAGCAAGACGCTAGATGACGCCCAACTCAATTATGCTACCACCGAGAAGGAGTTGCTAGCGGTTGTGTATGCATTTGAGAAGTTCCACTCATATATTGTTGGAGCGAAGGTCATAGTCTATACGGATCATGCTGCGATCCGTTATCTACTCACCAAGAAGGATGCTAAACCTAGGTTGATTCGGTGGATCCTTCTTCTTCAAGAGTTTGATTTGGAAATCCGGGACAAAAAGGGATCCGAGAACTCCGTGGCGGATCACCTTAGTAGACTCCCACCATTAGAGCTTGAAAGAGATGACATCCCGATTGATGACTCATTCCGGGATGAGCAATTGCAAATGGTGGAAGAATGCTTGTTCCAAGTGTCTAGAGGAAGCGAGCCATGGTTTGCCGACATTGTGAACTACTTAGTGTGTGAGGAAGTGCCTCCCGGTTTGACACATGCCCAAAGGAAGAAGTTCTTCAAGGATGTGAGGCACTACTATTGGAGTGAGCCGCTTTTGTTCAAGAGAGGGCCGGATGGAATGTTTAGAAGATGCATACCGGAGGATGAGGTGGAGAGTGTGATCCGCCATTGTCATTCCTTGCCATGTGGAGGGCATGCTAGCTCCCACAAGACATGCGCGAAGGTGTTGCAATCGGGCTTCTTTTGGCCAAGTTTTTTCAAGGATGTGCAAAGCTTTGTGGTAGCTTGTGATGCTTGCCAAAGGACAGGCAACATCTCAAGGAGGAATGAGATGCCCTTGAACAACATACAAGAAGTAGAAATTTTTGATGTGTGGGGTGTGGACTTCATGGGACCATTCCCTTCTTCATGTGGCAACCTCTACATCCTATTGGCGGTTGACTATGTTTCGAGATAGGTGGAGGCAATCGCTTCTCCTACAAATGACGCCAAGGTTGTGGTGCGATTCTTCAACCGAGTGATCTTTCCTAGGTTTGGAACACCAAGGGTGATCATAAGTGATGGAGGGAAGCACTTCACCAATAGGAACTTTGGGGCACTTTTGGCTAAGTATGGGGTGACTCATAAGGTGGCAACACCTTACCATCCCCAAACTAGTGGCCAACTGGAGATCTCCAACCGGGAGATAAAGGCCATTCTTGAGAAGACGATATCTAGAACTAGAAAGGATTGGGCTATGAATCTCAATGACGCGTTATGGGCATATAGAACCGCTTTCAAGACACCAATTGGCACCACTCCTTACAAGCTAGTCTATGGCAAGTCTTGCCATCTTCCGGTGGAAATGGAGCATAGCGCTTATTGGGCCATTAAGTGGCTAAATTTTAACCTCAAGGAGGCAGGAGAGAAGAGGTTGCTTGATATAAACGCCCTTGAGGAGATCCGGTTGGAAGCTTATGAGAATGCCCGGATCTACAAGGAGAGGACCAAACGGTGGCATGACAAGCGCCTCATCCCGAAGGAGTTGAGTGAAGGCGACCTTGTCCTTCTCTTCAACTCAAGGCTGCGGCTCTTTCCGGGAAAGATAAAATCAAGATGGACCGGGCCATATGTGGTGAAGAAGATCTTCTCCCATGGAGCTATTGAGATAGGAGGGGAGCATTGTGGAAATTTCAAAGTGAATGGGCACCGTTTAAAGAAGTATATCCCGGGAGCTCCGGTGGACATGATTGCCCCACTTCACCTTGAATAGACGCCCCCGAGTTTGGTCAAGCTAATGACCTTAAAGAAGCGCTTGGTGGGAGGCAACCCATTGGTAACATTTTCCCTTTCTTGTTTTGTTTTTGTTTTTAGATTTTTCTATTTTTGTGTGTGTTTTGTGTGCTTAGTGTGTGTGCTAGAGCCTTAGTAGCATTGGAAGCCTTGCATGGCAAGTGAATAATGATGATGAACCCCTCATCAATTATGGGTGGAGCGGACGCGGAACTTGGACGGCTAGCGGTGCCTAGCGCGGGTCCCGATGCTTTGATGAATACCTAGAGCTCTCTACCATTGTTGATAGGATCATCCAACGTAAATTCCACTTGAGAATCCCAAATACCGAAGCAAACCATTTTTACATTGTGAGAACCCTCTTTCACTCTTCTTTACTTCATTTACACATTGGGGACAATGTGCTTCTAAGTATGGGGTGGGGTTTGCATGATCTTTTGCATGACTAGCATCTAGGATAGTTTAAAATTTTCACATGTCTTGCATTGTATATATTCACTTTGAAAAATCCCATAAAAATTCAGAAAATTTAAAAATTTTTGTGATTTCTAGGCTTGGATATGATCCTAATGATGAATCTTGTCTTGTGAATTGGCTATGGATGGCCTTATGTGTTGAATTGATAAATGCATATGTGGACTTGAAGCACTTCTCTTGAATCCCATGAATGATTTGTGATCATCATGTTGCCTAGAATGGATTGAGTATTGAAAGTCGAAATTACATGATAGTTCTTGCATACCATCTAGGAATGAATGAGGCAATTCATCTTTCTCTACTTCTCATCTTGATCATGATTGTTTGAACACCTCAATTGATATAAATTTGACCTCTTTTGACCCATCCGGGAATAGGAGCATGTTAGTGTGTTGATGTGTGTGAAAAGCAAGTGTGGGGTGAAGATGTTGATGAAAGAATGTCATGAATAAAATGCTGAATTTGTTGCGAAAGTGTAGCAAAAAATATAGGTTTGGGGGCGTTGGTTTAAATGACAAGTAACTCGGTACACTTCACATGATCGGGTGTTGGTGCCTTGCCAAAGTCAAATAAACCAATAGTCCTAACGAGCTTTGGTATGTGTGCCCGGTGTGGATGCACCTCGAAAAATAGAAAAAGCCCGAGGATGGCTAATCACCAAGGTTTCGGCTTTTGTACACCAATGCCATTGTCTCAAAAATAAGTCAAAGAAAAAGAAAAGGAAGAAAAAGATAGAGAAAAATATACACTTGAGGGAAGTTGATCGAGGACAAGATTGTGGAGTTAGTTCCATTCCCGGATTAGCATCACATAACCTAGAAAAATCCCCACCTAAGCACAACGTTTCTTGGCCTTTTAGTTCATAAGACCTTATGACCTATTTGCATGTTTGTAAGACTTAGTAATCTAGATTGGATATGCTCTTGATCATCTTGACTTCGTCATTCTTACATTTCATGCATGCTTTTGAGTTAACTACAATTGTCTTTCTATGCCTTCATTTATTCGATACATAATTGCTTGTTCGATTGTCATAAAACATGACTATGAAGGTGATCCAATAGTAGAAGCACAAACACAAAAAGATTTTGCCATTTTTCTGCATACATAAATCATGTTATCTCGTAGTCTATAGTTGAGAATTTGCTCGGGGACGAGCAAACCTTAAGTATGGGGTATTTTGATAACACAATTTATGACTTAGTTTTAGTTAATCATTTAGATAGATTTCTCACTCATTCATGCATGGTTTAGCACTAGTTCATACCGTTTGCACTCAGTTCACGTATTTTGCCGAGATAGACGTCTACACGGACTTGTGCGTTGCTTTATAGGTATTTTGGGAGATTTAGGAGCTAAAACGATACGTTTGAGGATCGTTCATCAAGATGACACACCCTCGGACTCATTAGGATTGCAAACTAAAGGCTAAGGAGGACTCATAGAACCTTGCCAACACCAGTCATGCACCAAATCGAAGCTTAATGATCAAAGGCAAGGCTGAGCACAAAATCACGGTTCACTGACAGACCACGGCCGTGATTCTGGCCGTGGTTTTTGCAAGGTTTTCGTGACAGCTGTGCCACGATCTCTTGGCCAGCTCTTGCAAAGTTGTAGTATAAAAGTGGTCCTGCATTGGCTGTGAGAATCATCTTGGAGCAGCTCTCCATTATCCACTATCATCCAATCAAAATATTCTCTCAACAAGAAGATTCTTTGAGAAGGAGGTAGAAGGAAGCTACCATTGGAGAAGGGCTTCATTGGAGAAGAAGAAGAACACACCATTGATAGATTTGCTAGCTTGTAGAGAAGAATTTCGAGATCGGTTTTCTAGAGTTGTATGAACCATTTAAACCTTCTTTTAGAAGGGTTGTGAGTTATTCTAATTCCATTTTCAGCTTGGTTTTGTTTACTTCACTTGTTCATTTCTTTCTCTTCATTATCTTGCAAATGGATGCCATGATTTTGTGTTTGATGATTTCGATTTCTATTATGAATGTTGTAGGCTAAATAGATGTGGTTCTAGGGTAAGGAAAGGATAGTTATGGCTAGAGCTATGATAGGATGGACTTAGATTTACCTTTGGATGACTTGTGTGCATGAACGTAGTTTCCGTTAGGAATCACGGTCAGTTCTTGCCAAACCACGGCCGTGGAAAGGTAGAACAAACCGTGATCTTACCTGGTTCGATGAATCTAGTCTTAGATTGTTAGAATGTTGAAATCCTAAGTGTTTGTTGAGTTAAATCTATCCTAGGGTGACCTAGTGTTAGCAACTAAGTGTTAGGAGAGACTTATCCGGTAATCCTTGCTCTTAGATCTCAATGATGACAAACCCTAGGTAGTGGTGAGCCTCATAAGCCGCCATTGGATTAAGTGTGCTAGGATGGTTGTTTAGGACTAACCCTTCCGAGACTTACCCGGTAAGGATAGGTTAGATCTCTAGGTAACAATCCGGTTTGTGTAGAATTCCGTCCCTTAGGTTCTTAGAGACTTACCCGGTGATGAGACTTTAGGGATGGCCTAGTGGACCATGAGACCTACCCGGTGATTGATCCCAATCTAGAAACACTTAACTCCAACATATCATAGTTAATCCAAGGAAAGAATAGATAGCTTGAGTCCTATGCCATAACCGGAACTTCCAACCCCTAGAATCCGCTTTTCTATCTTTGATCTACATCTTGTATTTAGTTTGTTTTGTTTGCGTTGATTTGTTAGCATTAGTTGATTATTATATTTCGCATGATTTGTGATCTTTGATTGATCACCGAAAAACCAACCAAAAACAATTGAGATTTTCATTTCTTTATTTCTTTCTCTTTTCTTAACCTAGATCTTCACTAGACTTAATCATAAATTGAATCAATCTCACCTTAGTCTTTGTGTTCGACCTCGGAATACTATCCCTACTACAAACGTCCCGTACACTGCGGGTTCGCTAGGAGTTAGGATAAATATAACGAGAATATAAATTTAAAACCATTTTGCGTATCACATCTTGAGTGTAACATTGAGGATATAGAATGTTATAGGCTTTGACCTGTTGTTCTTAAGAGAGTGTGTTACCTCGGCTTACAGGTCCGAGAGGCTTTGGGTTTCTGCAAGTTTCGGGAAGAAACTTGTTTTTAGGGGGGTGAGATGTAAGAGCCTTAGTCTTTGGAGCCTAGATGAGCTAGAGTGCCTTAGCCTTGACTAGCCAGCCGCCCTTGCGCATCCCTTGGGCCGCCCCTGCATCATAGAGGAGCCACCCCTGCGCCTAGGCTGGCCGCCCCTGCGGTTCTGTGGCTGGTGCAGCCGCTTTTGTTGACTCTTGACTTATGCTTTGCGGCTGGCTTCTCTTATAAGCCTTCTTAGACTTCAGATGAGGGGTTTCTTCATCTCTCCAGCCTCTCTCTTCCTCCTCACGTCCTTCATCTCCTTCTTCGTCTCCTTTGATCTTCTTTGATCTCTTTTTGTTTGTGTGAGTGAGTTCTTGAGAGTTTGAGTGTGTTCTTGGTTTGGGTGCTCTTGGAGCTGTTGCTAAGAGTTGTTGTTGTTATTGTGTTGAGGCTGAGAGTGGTGTTGTTGCTCCATAGTTGCAGCCTAGGGTGGAGTGGTAAGTCCATTCTCTTCTTCTCTCTTCTTTCCTTCTACTTGCTTCTTTCTTCTTCTTTCTAGCCTAGGATCACAAGTTGGACTTGTGATTGGATCCTTACTGGATGTTGTGATGATAATGTGTGTGTATATTATGTGTATGTGTTGCTGTGATGTGTTGAAGACGTGAAGAGAATTGAGGAAGGAGTCGAAGAGGAGTCGGAACCAACTCTCTGCACAGTTGGCCGCCCCTGCGCCCGACCTCAGCCGCACCTGCGCCTGGTGTGGAGCCGCCCTTGCGCCTCACTTGGCTGGCTGGTGTGTTCTTACTTCTGTTGGTGCATACCTTGTTGGTATGTATTCCTTCCTTCCTTTCCTTTAGCTTTGCTTTAGTAGCTGGCTAGGTTATGATGGTTAGGATGAGTGGTATGTTAGAGATGTGCCTTAGGCACTTGTGTTGATGTTGAGAGTATGCTATAGGCCTATGTGAGCTTGTGTTAGTCTTTAGGTTGTAGGTTGGTTCTGGTTATGGAGACGAGTCTCCTAACCCTTTCAGGTTGTGATGTTGTGTGCCTTGCTCTTGTAGGCGTTGGTTTCTTCCCCGAGGGGAAGCTGTGACGTGGTAGAGGATACGAGAGTATCAGGTAAGTACATAGGACTTACTTAGCGTGCAGTTGTGGATTGTATGATTGTAATGGTTGTGTGTGTTCATATGGTTGTGCATTTATAACTTAAACCGGACTAGGACGACCATTCATTACATTTATATGGCCCAAGTGTATTATAACGGGCGGTAACCATCGGTCTCCGCCTGCGGATTAGGAGGAGGTGCCCTGAAGATGATCTCACAGGAGGGGACGAGTGACGGTCACCCCCATGCAAAACTCCTGTGTTACGTTGGATGGAGCGGGGTTCTTGAGGCTCCTCGTGTTATAAAAGAAGTTGAATTAGTAATGGTATAACGTAATTAAAGATAATAAATGAATGTGTGTGGCATTGCATGTATGAGATGTTGTATTGTGTTTGTGCTTTTACTTCATGCTTATCTATTGTTGTAGCTAACGGTGTATACCGTGTTGTAGATGATCTGCAGGTTAGGAAGACTGCAGAGTGAGCGAGATGGTGTGACTAGCCGAGGACTTCTGTACATTATGATGCGTGGGTTGGGGATCTTTTGTATCAGTTTATGTTGTTGTTATGGTTTTGTACTCGGCTTTGAGTTTGTAAACTCTTTTGGATGTATCATACAGTTTTTATGTATTTGTTTTACTCTACTTGTGCCTTGTTATAAGATCCAGTGAACTTGTTGTCAGACTAGGGTCAGGATCCATTGTGAGATCCTAGCCCAATGTAGCATTCCGAGTCCCGTGGATTCGGGGTGTTATAAGATGCTCTTTCTAGAACGTATACTTTTATCACAATCATTGATTCCAAGGTCCTAGGGTTCCATTATATCAAAGACCTATATTAGGATGACGCATATTTCGGAGAAATTTACATCCAGTGTAAATCTCGGCCTACTGCCAGGAATTTCAGCCGAGATTTGAACCGAGATTTGCCCCAGTCGAGAGGTGAGTATTATCTTTTGAAGGATTTTTGTTCCATGAGGATAAAGTTTGTATTCTAGATGTTCCCTGAGATTATTATTAGTTGAGGAGACTCATATAAGATGATTAATGGGACATTTTGGAAGAGATAAGACTTATCATATGCTTCATTCACATTTCTTTGGGCCTCACATACTTAAGGATGTTGAACATTTGATCAAGAGGTACATTATTTGCTTGAAAGCAAAGTCAAGACTGCAACCACATGGTTTGTATACTCCTTTACCTATTCCTACTTCACCATGGCTTGATATTAGTATGGATTTTGTTGTAGGTTTACCAATGACTAAGAAGCGGAGAGATTCCATCTTTGTGATTGTTGACCGCTTTTCTAAGATGACTCATTTTATTGCTTGCCATAAAAATGATGATGCTTATAATGTGGCTAACTTATTCTTTAGGGAAGTTGTTAGGTTGCATGGAGTGCCACGAACTATTGTAAGTGATAGATATGTCAAGTTTCTTAGTTTCTTTTGGAAGACTCTTTGGGAAAAGTTAGGTACCAAATTGTTGTTTTCAACTTCTAGTCATCCTCAAACGGATAGTCAAACGGAGGTAACAAACATGACTTTGACTATTATTTTAAGAGTTATTCTAAAGGATAATTTGAATTCTTGGAAAGATGTTGTACCATATGTAGAATTTGCTTATATTCGTACCTTGCATTCATCTACTAATCTAACACCTTTTGAGTGTGTCTATGGAGTGAATCTTTTGACTCCTTCTGATCTTATACCGTTGCCTTTAGAGGAGCGAGTAGATTTTATTGCAGGAAAACAAGTGGATTTTATTAAGGAATTGCATGAAAAAACACGCATAAGGTTGGAGCAAAAAGGGAAAACCGTCGCTTCAAAGGCGAATCGGTTTACAAGGAGATGTTGTTTGAACCTAGAGATCTAGTTTGGTTGCATCTAAGGAAAGAGCGATTTTCGGACAAGAGGAAGTCTAAGTTGTCTCCAAGAGGATATGGACCATTTAGAGTGAAGCGCAAAGTTGGTGACAATGCTTATGTCTTGGAGCTTCCAGCTGAGTATGGTGTAAGTCCTATCTTCAATGTGGATGATTTGAGTCCTTACGAGTTTAAAAATGAGCATGTTGATGATTCGAGGATGAATACTTCTCAAGAAGAGGAGTATGATGAGGGACCATCCACAACACTATCTCAATGACCAATCACTAGATCAAGGGTTAAAGCATTGAAGGACAATCCAGCTACACCTTCTTCAGATTCCATCATGGAAGACGCAATCACAAGATCAAGAGCAAAGGCTATTCAAGATGAAGTTACAAGCATACTCACAACATGTACACTCAAAGAGACCCTACTCACTCTTAGGAATCCATTAGTGACATTGTTGACTGTTATAGAAGAGCCAAGCCTTGATCAAAATAAGCCATCAAGCATAGAAGGTGGCTAGGACGAGGGAAGAGTCTCAGAGAAGAAATCTCGGCTATCCTACACGAATCTCGTCCGAAATTTCATCCGAGACTTTCTCTTTGACGCACGTATGAAGATCCGGCCAAGATCTTTTAAATTTGACAACTATATATTATATTTCTTACCTTAAAACTCTCAAACATTCTTAAGGTATTTGTTAATTTTGATCCTATATTTGGGATTATAATTTTTATATCTTTTAAAGATAGATTCCTAGATTATCTTTTAAAAGATATATTTCTTAATTAACAAAAAAGATCTCCCTTATAAATAGCCTTAGAGGGGGAGATTATTAGATAGATTAGATTTGATAGTATTCCACATATTGTTTGAACTTGCAGCTTTGCTTATGAATTTTATATTCTATTCATTCCTATTCAATCAAAGAGAGAGCCTTGATTGAATCTTTGTGAAGTCCTTGCTAGATTGTGTTTGTGTGTGTTAATATTTTTGAAGGTTGGTGCTCCTATTCAATACTAGTCCCTCCTTGTGTTTGTCTTACTTAGAAGACTTGTGTAAGATTAAAGAAGTGAGGGTTAAGGTAATCTCTTCGTTAAGGGGTTTTGACACATCATTGGTCAAGGTTCTTTGTGGAAATATCTTGGTACATATCTTCCTATACTTACCACATTTCATTCCATTATTCATCTTCTTATCTTTTCATATCATCCATCATTCCGCATTTCGAGTTTCCAGAAATCTCGGCTTGTTCATACTGAAATCTTGCCCGAGATTTCCATTTAACCCGAGATTTTCTTTTGTCGATGACTTTCAATCTAGATCAAGAACAGCGACGTCAACCCCGCATCAACCTCATGACCCCGATGGCCCCAAATTACACTTATTTGACACCGGATAGTCCTCACCCTCTCTTCTTGGGATTCACCACCCTAATCAAGATGAAGTTGATGGAGTGGGATGTTCAACAGCTTAGGGTGAAAGTACGAGAGAAGATGTTAAGATATAACCCCAACGCATTCATCACGAACTCCGATAACTAGCTCGACATATTCCTCCGGTTTGAGTGCAAGGCACATGTATAGGAGTATGAGGACCATGTTGTTGTTAATTATGACGACGATAAGAACATGTTTAATATCCATGTTGTAGTTGAGGCGGCATTTGTGCAAGACACTAGTCTTCCTCTATCTCCGACCACCCAGTACCCTTCATGTCACGGTGGAGAGGCATCCTCATACTCTGTTCCCCTAAGTACTATAGTTTACTATCCTCTTGAAGATCATAGGATATTTCTTGGAGAGCATCCTATCAAGCTTGGAAATCCGAGTAGAGTGTAGTACTTAAAGTCTATGGAACCCGCATGACCGCTCTAGGGGGCCATGTGTTTGGTTTTTATAGAAAGTTGATGGCATTCGTTACCACATTCACCAAATACAACTCACACATGGACAATTATGCTTAGATAATGGAGATGTTGAGCTGAAAACATAATACCATCTTTTCTCGTATCGATGAGTTCGTTATAGGGCGAGCTTGATGATGTGTTGATGGCTCGGATGATGATATCACCCCTCATGCCACACGCATGGATCATGGCACACCATTTCTCTTGACTATCTTTATTATTATCTTGAGATATGGTTTTATGAATCTTAAAATATGCAACTTGACATTATGTGTCAACGACGCTATAAAAATTCGACTTTTTGCTATAGCCTACGTACATGAGTTTTTGGACGGAATGTTTTGTGAAAATCAAAGCCAAACAACACCCGGTGAGAATTCTTTGAAACCTTGTACATGCACTTTCGTGTGTCTCTTCTTTCCCATTTATGTGTGATCTCCAAATTGCTTAGGTTCTTCTAGAACAACTGATTGACTCTTTTACAAAACTACATGTTCATTGAGATCTATATAATTTATGTGAAGAGAGTTGAGGCCCTCTTTGATAAGCTTTTGTGACCATCTCCCTCCTATATATAATTTCCTTCTATTTTTCTACTTATTGCCTATGTATATATCCCTTCTTTGGTTCTCCTCAAAAAAGCCTCATAATCATATTAGCTTCGAAGCCTACCCGGGTTTGAGTAATGAAAAGAGGAACAAAGAAGTTAAGTATGGGGGTGTCCTTCAAAAACCCAAAATTTATTGCAAGAAATTATGGAATATGTTGGAACATATGAAGCTCCCAAGACATTTCGAGGAGTAGTGGAGAGGATAAAAAGTTCCCATTAGAAATCCTACATGATACTAAGTAAGAGCTTATTTCGAAATTGGGAATATTTGTTTATCCATATAAAGAGGAAGGAAGAAATGAATTTTTATGTGCTTAAAGAAGGATGCATGTGCAAAAATGTTTGAAATCAAAGAAAAGAGTGAATGCAGATCAATGACAGGTGAATAATTAAAGTGGTCTTGTTATCCTAAGCAAGGATCCGATGCACCACATATCATAAGATTCGATTACCTACTTTTTTAGGTCTATATACATATCATCTTCTCCTTGTCCCATCATCCCATTACACCCCAATAAAACACATCATGATTTACATCATCTATTTTGAGTTTTCTATGACAGGTGATGGAGTTTAAGAACACTTGACAAGAATATGGTAAGACATTTGTCTTTTTGTAGAGTTTGAGCGATGACCCGAAAAACATTTCGGTAAGTTGAGTTTGACACATTTTCCTCTAAGACGTTTGGAAGGTTTGAATTTATCATTTCTCGTTCCATAAAACAATGATTCATTCTCTTATGGTTTGGTTTGAAAGCTTGTTCATTTATTCCTAGCGAATGGATGTTTTTGTTGTGAGCACAACACTCTAGTTCTCATATAACTCACTTGAGGAAGAGTAAGGATTAAATATGAGGTGTTTTGATAGCACCAAAACTTACGTTTTTTTACCCATGTATCCATGTGTATTCCATCTCTTTTAGCAATATAAGCACCCTTATAATGCATAATACATTCATATTAAAATTTCGGTATCTATTTCCGGTTATTTTGCATTTCAGGCATTTAAGGTCCAATCTGAGGCATTTTTTATCCATGGAAATCCAAGTATGAGAGATTGATCTTCCCTACAGTCAAGAGTCACAATTCAATATCAATTTTGACTGAGGATCGATGGCTCAAGGAGCTAAGAGCAACATTGAAAGCCAAGCCAAGAACTAAACTATGATAAGCACAAATCATATGGAACGATATCCCAAATGGAATGGAGACGATATGTTAGATGAGATGACATGTCGTCTTAGAACGTCTCATGTCATCTGGACTAACCCACATCAACTTCACTAGTTTTGGCCCAAACGGGGAAGAGCCAAGTCCATACCACTTGTGAGAAGACATCACATGTCATCGATTTCCATGCCGTCTCCTATGTTGTCTGGACTTTGACGGTTTCTATGAACTTGTGATCTATTCTCCATCTTTGTTAGGCCTTATTTTGTGAATAATGGCCCAAGATTCTCTCTCTCTCTCTCTCTCTCTCTATATATATATATATATATATATATATATATATATATATATATATATATATAGATCCTGACTCATATGTAAACAACTCTTATCATGTGAACGTGTAAACACCGAATCTATGTGACTATACCGCCAAATATATGTGCCTATACCGCCGAATATATAGAATCAGGTCCAGCGAATATTTATTCCATTAATAACACAATTTTTTCCCCTTTAATATCGCCTAATCTCAACCATCTATTTAACGATCTAACGGATACAATTTGTTCTCATTTTACATGTTAAGAGCTGTTTACATGGAAGTCAACCTCTATATAGATACATATAATCATTTTCACACTTCTAGGAAGACAACTAAACTCCGGATTCCGAACCCTAAGCTATAGTTTGCTTTTCTTTTTCATATTAAGGTTTTTATACTTTCAGCTTTATTCGTATGCAAAGACAATTCTTTTCATCTAATTTCTATCATCGATCCATGTACGGATAAGTCTCTTTGATCTAAGGGGTTTGTTGAACCTTATGATGGACCGATTTTGATTGTGTAAGTGAGTAATTGAATGAATATCTACAAAGATAAGTATCTTTTAACTACGTTAATTTTTACCGTCTATTTACCTTCGAAAGAAGTGACGTTTATAAAAGGTTTTAGATTTTTTTACCGCTAGAAGTGAGTTGTTTTTATTGGAAGAACATGGTTTTGAGAGGAACGATGTATGTTTACCTCGAAGATTACTAACTATCATAGAAAGTTTTGGTCTTTGTAACTTTTCTAGCTCATCATCCAAAAGCGAGGGTTTTCTTGGTCTTCTCCATATTTCTAAGTTCTTAAAGGTTTTTCCTTGTACCAGGCACAATTGTTGAAAGAGCACAATTGAGTTGGTTAACATGGTCTTTATATGTTTATGGAAAATACTATTTCACATGGTTACCTACATATCTGTTAATTGAAGTTCATGTTATTCGTATATGTGGTTGCTTGTTGATTCATTATGGTATGGATACTTGCTTCCTTAGATCGCTTACATCCAAACATAAAAGAAAGAATTGGGTTAAATAGGATCTTTTTATAGGCTTTTGTTTTGTATACCCCTCTAATTTTACACTATATATAATTCCTCCTAGATAAAAGGAATTGGGTTAAATAGGGTTATATTTACTAAATGAGTTTATTTTATGGGTACTTTTAATGGAGTAATAGTGGTGAAAGGCATAGTTAGTCATTTTACCCAAGATAAAATCTCATACACCTTGTTGTTTATGATACTAGTTGTTGTGTTTTCTTACTAGTGATTTCTAAAAACATATATTTTATCATCTTTTCTCCACTTAGCTTACCATATTTGTTTATTTCTTCAACCAATACATATGTAGTCCTTATGAATTCGACACTCAATTTACTACAACTGACTACATCATCCTTGCGGATAGGTTTTAAAACCATCACTACACAACCATGAACATGTGTATGGAATGGGTGGAATATAGGATAATACATGGTACACGACCATATAGTTAAGGCATTTGTGTAGTGATAACAAGATTGATGACGTTAGTCTAGACATCCATTTAGATAGTTTTTCCCGCTATTCATGCATAGTTTGGCATTAGTTTGTAACGATTTCACTTAATTCATGTATGTTGTCGAGATAGACATCTAAACGGACTTTTGCATGTTTTGTAGGTATTTTGGGAGCTTTTGGAGCTTAATCGATGCATTCGGGGATTGTTCCTCACGATGACACACTTTAGGACTCATTGGGAAGCAAGTTAGGAGCAAAGGAGAACACATAGGACCATGTTGGTGCATGCCTTGCACCAACTCATGGCTCAACGATCAAAAGAAGGATGAAGCACCAGAATCACGGTCACTAGGAGTTCCACGGCCGTGGAATGGACTGTGATTCCCTCTGCACAGCTGGGACATCTGTCCCACGATCTCCATAACCAACTCTTGCAAATGGTGAAGGCTATAAGTACTCTTGCAGGCGGATTCTAAAGGGGACCTCTGACCACACACACATTCTCTCCCATACTCTCTCATTTTGATTTGGATTGGAGCTACTCTTGGAGGAGAAGAAACACTCTCATTTTGGGGAAGAAGAGAAGAACACACCATCTTAGACTTTCATAGTTATTTAGTGGTTTTGAGTGAGTTTTAATGAAGACATTTGCTAGGGTTGTAAGAAACGAATCGAACCTTCTTTTGAAGGGTTGTAAGTCTCTCTTTTAACATTTATTCAGCTCATTTTTCTTGTTCTACTTGTCTAATCTCTCTTTCATTTCATCCTCTTGATATGGACTCCATAAATGTATGCTTGATGAGTTTGATTGTTAAGATGCATGTTGTTGGCTAAATAGATGCGATTCTAGGGTAAGGAAATGATGGTTATGGCTTGGACTATGATAGGATAGACTTAAACGTACCTTTGGATGATTTGTTTGCTCAAACCCAGCTACTGTTGTAAATCACGGTTTGTTCTAGCCAGTTCCACGGCCGTGGAAGTGATGAACTGCCCGTGATTTTGTCTGACTTGCTTGTATTGATAAATCTAAATGCTAGGATGTTAGATTGTTGAAACCCTGGTGTTTGTTGAGCTAGATCTATCCTAGGGTGACCTAGTGTTAGCAACTAAGTGTGAGATGAGACCTACCCGGTGATTCTTGCTCTTAGGTACCGAAGATGATGAACTCTAGGTAGTAGTGAGCCTCACAAGCCGCTATTGGACTGAGTGTGCTAGGATTGATGTTTACAACTTGCCTTCCCGAGACTTACCCGGTGAGAAGAGGTTAGATCCCTAGATAACAATCCGGTTTGTGTAGAATTCCTAACCTTAGGCTCTTTGAGACTTACCCGGTGATGAGACCTTAGGAACGGACTAGTGGACAATGATACCTACCCGGTGATTGATCCCGATTTAGAAACACCCACTCCCAAAACACTATAGTTGATCCGAGGAATGACTAGATAGCTTGAGTCCAATGCCATAACCGGGATTTCTAACCCCTAGAATCCGCTTTTCTCTCTTTGATTACCTATCTCATGTTTGTGTTTGCTTATTTGAGTTGCTAGCTTAGTTATTTGATAATCTTGCATGATTTGTGATCCTTGATTGATCACCACAAAACCAAACCGAAAACATTGAGATATTCTTTTCCTTTATTTCTTTTTCTTAGCCTAGATCTACAATATCCTTAGTCACTATTGATTCAATTTCACCTTAGTCTTTGTGTTCGACCTCGGAATACTATCCTTACTACAAAACGACCCATACACTGTTGGTTTGCTAGGAGTTAGGAAAACTATATCGAGTTATAAATTTAAGACTTTTGTGCTACACAATCTTAGCGTAACAAGTTTTTGGCGCCGCTGCCGGGGACTAGGTCTAGATTGAGTCATTTTTGTGATTGTTTATAGTGTAGGTCTTTCTTGTTGCTTTTGATCTTGTTTGGTTTGTGTCTTTTCATTTTCAGGACATCTCTAATTCTTTAGGTGCATGCAAAGATCTCGTGGCAAGGATTTAGCTCCATTCGATCCCGAACCGGAGAAAACCCTTAAAGCTAGATCTAAGAGCATTAAGAAGAAGAAGGAGATGGCTACAAGAGATCTTCAAGCTGAGTTAGATGAGGCTTTAGAGCAAATTAGTTTAAGATATGAGCTCTTGGAGAATGAGAGGAGACTTGCCAATGAGAGGCAATAAGCAACTAGGAGGGAGATTGAAGGGAGTAGGCAAGCTCTTGTGCAAAGAGAGCTTAATCGTCAACAACCTCAACCTCCACCACAACCGCAGCTGGCGGTTGATATTCGGATTATGCCCATTGCTATTGAGGAGCAAAACATTAGGGCAACGTATGGATCCGGCTCAAAGAGTGCACCGCCCGGGTGTGAACTTAGGAGATCCCGCAGCCCATGATTACAAGCTCCGCCCTCAAGTTCTACAAATGATCCGGCATAATCAATTTGGAGGGATGGAAGGAGAGTCTCCTCACCAACACTTGATGAACTATGAGATATTGATGGAGACTCTAAGACCGCCTAGATTGGAGAACAACAACCATAAGCTTAGGGCTTTCTCCTTCTCACTTAAGGATAAAGCCTTGTCTTGGTACCAATTGATTCTACTAGGGCGTGTGAGTACTTGGGAGGAGATGAAAACCGAGTTCTTGACTAAGTTCTTCCCACCTTCCAAGACTACCGAGTTAAGAGGGAAGATCAATGCCTTCGTGATGAAGGATAGAGAAAGCCTATTCAAGTCTTGGGAGAAGTTCAAAGACCTCCTCCTAGATTGTCCACACCATGGTATACCAAAAATAGAGCTTTTGGAGATCTACTTCAAGGGACTTAATGAAGATAGTCAATTCAAGCTTCAATCTCTTTCCGGTAGGACTTTCATGGAAAAGAATGTGGATGAAGCTTGGGAGTTTGTAGTGAAACAAGTTTTGGTGATTGAAAAGTACTCCCATAGGAAGAGTGATGGGAGGAAAGCGGAAGCATATGAGGTGAGTGAAGTCACCATGAGTAATTTCAAGCTTGATGCAATCAACAATGAGCTTAAGTCTTTGAGGGAGTTGTGTGCAACAACTTTGAAGAGTCAAGCAAGCCCTCAAGTGCAAGTGCAAGCAAACTTGTCTTCCAAGGAGGAAGATGTGAACTACATGGGAAGGGGAAACTACAACAACTATCAAGGCCCAAGGAACTTCAACAACAACCGGCAATTCAACAATTACCGGCCTAACCACAACCATCCCGGGTTTTCCTATTCTAACCCGGATGGAGCCTTGAACCCTCCTGCTTCCACAAGCGCAGCTCCACCACCTAAGGCTTTACAAGAGCCTCCACCCGGATTTACTCAACCTCCAAAGGATAGAACCGAGATGATGTTTGAGCAATTGCTTGGAAGGTTGAGCGTTCTTGAGAGCACGGTGACTTCCATTTCTAAAGCTCAAAAGGTGTTGGAAGAACAAGTGTTCCAAAAGGCGGGTGAAGCTCATAGAGATCCGGGAAAACTTCCCGGAAGAACCGAAGATAAACAAAGAGGCCAAGTGTTGGCCATTACAACAAGGAGTGGGCTGAGCATGAAGGATCCCTTACCTAAGGGAAATGATAAGGGGAAGCAAGTGGTGATAGAAGAAGAGACATTGCAAGAAGATGGAGGCAAGAGCAAAGAAGATGAGCCAACATATGTGGCACCACCTCCATACAAGCCACCACTACCATTCCAACAATCACGAGCAAGGGATCGTTTGGACAAGCATTTCGGTAAATTCCTTGAACTTATGCCTAAATTGCATATTAACATTCCGTTCATGGATGCTATTCTAGGTATGCCGGCCTACGGAAAATTCTTGAAGGAAATACTCTCTAACAAAAGGAAGTTGGAGGAGTATGGAGAAGTGAGGATGACAAAGAGGTCCTCGGAATTGATCCAAACTATGAAGGAGGAGATGCCTCCTAAGCTAAGAGATCCGGGATCTTTTTGTGTGCCAATCGGGGTTGGAGAAGTGCAATATGAAGCCCTTTGTGATCTTGGAGCAAGTGTAAGCATCATCCCGCTTGCACTTTGCAAAAAGGTTGGGCTAGGAGAGACAAAGCCGGTCAAGATGACCCTCTATATGGCGGACCATTCAATTACTCATCCCGTTGGAATCTTGGAGGACATACCGGTGCAACTCGGGAAGTTCTATGTGCCAATAGACTTCGTTGTCTTGGACATCCTGGCAGACTATCCGGTTCTTATCATCTTGGGAAGACCTTTCTTAGACACATCCGGATGTTTGGTGGATTGCAAAAATGGAATTCTCTCTTTTAACATTGGAGAAGAGAATATCAAGTTCAAATCATCCACAATGATGAAGGGGCCAGCCCTTGGTGAAGATGTTTTCAACATTGTCGAGCAAGAAGAGTGTAGGGAAGTTGTGAGCTCGATCTTGATCAAGGACCCCTTGGAGAAGGTTCTTAGCTTAAGTTTGATGGAGGAAGGGTTTGAAGATGATTGCAATGAAGAAATCAAGGCCTTGGATGCATTGGAAAAGGAGACAAGTGCTGAATTTGGAGTGCACGAAAGTATGCTGAATCACTTTAGGAATCACGGTCTATCACCTAGAACCAAGGCCGTAATTTGTCCCGTGGAACTCTCTGAAATGCTCAAAAGTGCTAGCTTAGCAAGTTCCACGGCCGTGGTTATGCCAGAGACCGTAATTTTGCTCGTGGTTTCTCCAGAAAGAGCCTTAGTGGTTGATCAAGCTTCAAGGAGCCTTGAGGATTCTTCCATTGCTTTGGATTCATCTCAACCTAAATTGTATGGAGTGTCTCCAATCGATAAAGGTCCTCCTAAACTCGAACTTAAACCCCTCCCCTCTCATCTTAAGTATGCTTTTCTTGGTGAAGATTCTACTTATCCGGTGATTGTTAATGCATGCTTGAATGATGATGAGTTGAATAGATTGTTGCATGAGTTGAGATTGCATAGGAAGGCTATTGGCTATACCATTGATGACTTAGTTGGCATTAAACCTTCTTTGTGCATGCATAATATCTTAATGGAAGATAATTATAAACCTTCAATTGAACCTCAAAGAAGACTAAACCCTATCATGAAAGAAGTAGTAAAGAAAGAGGTCCTTAAATTGCTAGATATGGGAATCATTTTCCCGATTTCGGATAGTAAATGGGTTAGTCCCGTGCATGTGGTTCCTAAGAAGGGTGGGATGACCGTAGTGACTAATGAGAATAATGAACTAATCCCTACTAGGACGGTTACGGGATGGAGGATGTGTATAGACTATAGGAAACTAAATGTGGCCTCTAGGAAAGATCACTTCCCTCTTTCTTTTATTGACCAAATGCTAGAGAGATTAGCTCAACATTCTCATTTTTGTTACTTAGATGGCTATAGCGGATTCTTCCAAATCCCTATCCACCCGGATGACCAAGAGAAAACTACATTCACATGTCCTTGGGGTACATTTGCATATAGGAGAATGCCATTTGGGTTGTGTAATGCACCACCACCTTTCAAAGGTGTATGATGGCCATATTTTCTGAATATATTGAAAAATGATGGAAGTGTTAATCAATGATTTCTCTGTTTATGGATCTTCATTTGATGATTGTTTAGCTAACTTGTCTTTGGTGTTAAAGAGATGTGAGGAGACTAATCTTGTCTTGAATTGGGAGAAGTGCCACTTCATGGTAAGTGAAGGCATTGTGTTGGGACACTTGGTGTCCAACCGAGGCATTGAGGTAAGGGGTAAGGAGTTTCTTAGCGCATTGTGTTGATAGGGCTAAAATAGAGACAATAGAGAAGTTGCCACCACCTACCTCGGTGAAAGGGGTAAGGAGTTTCTTAGCGCATGCCGGTTTTTACCGGAGATTTATTAAAGATTTCTCTAAAATTTCTAAGCCTCTTACTAACCTACTAACGAAAGATGTTGAGTTTGTTTTCTCCAAGGATTGCCTTGAGGCTTTTTGTAGGTTGAAGAATGCTTTGATCTCCGCACCAATCATGCAACCTCCGGATTGGAGTTTACGGTTTGAGATCATGTGTGCCGCGAGTGATGTAGCCGTTGGGGCTATTTTGGGATAAAGGAAAGATGGGTTTACACATGCCATCTATTATGCTAGCAAGACGCTAGATGATGCCCAACTCAATTATGCTACCACCGAGAAGGAGTTGCTAGCGGTTGTGTATGCATTTGAGAAGTTCCGCTCGTATCTTGTTCGAGCGAAGGTCATTGTGTATACGGATCATGCTGCAATCCGTTATCTCCTTACAAAAGCCTCGTTTGATTCGGTGGATCCTTCTTCTCCAAGAGTTTAATTTGGAGATCCGGGATAAGAAAGGGTCCGAAAATTCTGTGGCGGACCACCTTAGTAGACTCCCACCATTGGAGATTGAGAGAGATGACATCCCAATTGATGACTCATTCCGGGATGAGCAATTGAAAATGGTAGAGGAGTGCTTGTTTCAAGTGTAAAGGGGTAATGAGCCATGGTATGCCGACATAGTGAACTATCTCGTTTGTGAAGAGGTGCCACCCGGTCTATCGTATGCCCAAAGGAAGAAGTTCTTCAAGGATGTGAGGCATTACTATTGGAGTGAACCGCTCTTGTTTAAGAGAGGGCCGGATGGGGTCTTTAGGAGATGCATACCGGAGGATGAGGTGGAGAGTCTGATCCGCCATTGTCATTCCTTTCCATGCGGAGGTCATGCTAGCTCACACAAGACGTGTGCAAAGGTGTTGCAATCCGGGTTTTAATGGCCAAGCTTGTTCAAGGACGTGCAGAATTTTGTGGTAGCTTGTGATGCTTGCCAAAGGACGGGCAACATCTCAAGGAGGAATGAGATACCCTTGAACAACATACAAGAGGTGGAGATATTTGATGTTAGGGGTGTGGACTTCATGGGGCCATTCCCCTCTTCATGTGGCAAACACTACATCCTATTGGGTGGACTATCTGTCGAGATGGGTAGAAGCAATCGCCTCTCCCACCAATGATGTTAAGGTTGTGGTGCGGTTCTTCAACCGAGTGATCTTCCCTAGGTTTGGAACACCAAGGGTGATCTTAAGTGATGGATGAAAGCATTTCACCAATAGGAACTTTGGGACACTTTTGGCTAAGTATGGGGTGACTCATAAGGTAGCAACACCTTACCATCCTCAAACTAGTGGTCAAGTGGAGATCTCCAACCGGGAGATAAAAGGGATCCTTGAGAAGATGGTTTCTAGGACAAGAAAGGATTGGGCTATGAAGCTTGATGATGCTTTGTGGGCTTATAGGACCGCTTTCAAGACACCGATTGGCACCACTCCCTACAAGCTAGTTTATGGCAAGTCTTGCCACCTTCCGGTGGAGATGGAGCATAGAGCGTATTGGGTTATAAGGTGGCTGAATTTTGACCTCAAGGAGGCCGGTGAGAAGAGATTGCTAGACATGAATGCTCTTGAGGAGATCCGGTTGGATGCCTATGAAAACGCCCGGATCTACCAAGAAAGGACCAAACATTGGCATGACAAGCGTCTCATCCCAAAGGAGTTGAGTGAAGGAGACCTTGTCCTTCTCTTCAACTTAAGGCTGCGGCTCTTCCCCGGAAAGCTAAAGTCAAGATGAACGGGTCCTTATGTGGTGAAGAAGATCTTTCCCCATGGAGCGGTTGAGATAGGAGGGGAGAATTATGGAGATTTTAAGGTAAATGGGCACCGTTTGAAGAAGTATATCCCAGGAGCTCCGGTGGATATGATTGCCCCACTTCACCTTGAGTGAGACGCCCCCGAGTTTGGTCAAGCTAATGACCTTAAAGAAGCGTTTGGTGGGAGGCAACCCATTGGTAGACATCTTTCCCTTTTTGTTTTTGGTTTTATTTTCATTTTTCTATTTTTGTGAATTTGTGTGTGTTTGGAGTTTGTGTGCTAGAGTCTAAGTAGCATGGAAGCTTTGCATGGCATGTGGATGATGATGATGAGCCCCTCATCAATTATGGGTGGAGCGGACGCGGAACTTGGACGGCTAGCGTTGCCTAGCACGGGTCCCGACGCCATAACGAACACCTTAAGCTCTCTACCATCGTTGATAGGATCATCCGCCATCACTCCTTTTGAGCGAACCCAAATACCGAAGCAAACCATTTTTACATTGTGAGGACCCTCTTTCACTCTTCTTTACTTCATTTATACATTGGGGACAATGTGTTTCTAAGTATGGGGTAGGGTTTTCATGATCACTTGCATGATTAGCATCTAGGATAGTTTCTTTTAGTCACATGTTTCATTATGTCTTGCATTGTACATACATATTTCGAAAATTCCAAAAAAATAAGAAAATTTAAAAATTTTTAGTGCTTCTAAGCTTGGGTATGACCCTTATGATGAGATTGTCTTGTGAATTGGCTATGGATGGCCTTATGTGTTGAATTGATGCATGCATATGTGGACTTGAAGTACTTATCTTAAATCCCATGTATGAATTGTGATCATGATGTTTGCCTTGATTGGATTGAGGATTGATGGTCGAAATTACATGCTAGTTCTTGCACATCATTTAGGAGTGATTAAGGCAATTCATCTTTCTCTACTTCTCATCTTGATCATGTTGTTTGAGCACGTCAATTGATATAAAATTTGACCTCTTTTGACCCATCTGGGAATAGGAACATGCTAGTGTGTTGATGTGTGTGAAAAGCAAGTGTGGGGTGAAGTTGTTGAGGAAAGAATGTGATGAATGAAGTGCTGAATTTGTTGTGAAAAGTGTAGAAAAATATAGGTTTGGGGACTTTGGTTTTGATGACGAGTAACTCGGCACCATTCACATAATCGGGTGTTTGTGCCTTGTCAAAGTCGGATAAACTGAATGTCCTAACGAGCCTTGGTATGTGTACCCGGTGTGAGGCGCCTCGGAAAAATCCCGAGGTCCGCTAATCACCAAGGTTTCGGCTTTTGTACACCAATGCCATTGTCTCAAAATTAAGTGAAAGAAAAAGAAAGTGAAAAAGAAAAGAAAACAAAGAAAAGATGGAGAAAATATACACTTGTGGTAAAGTTGATCAAAAAATGAAATTGTGGAGTTAGTTCCTTTCCCGGATTAGCATCACATGACCTAAAAATTCCCACCTATTCACAACGTTTCTTGGCCTCTTCTTTCCTAAGTCCTTGTGACCTATTTGCATGTGTGTAAGACTTAATGATCTAGATTGGATATGCTCATGATTATCTTGACTTCTTCATTGTTACCTTTCATGCATGCTTTCTAGTTAAGTGTAATTGTCTTTCCATGCCTTCATTCATTTGATGCATGATTACTTGCCTATTTTCCATGAAACAAGACTATGAAGGTGATCCAATATTAGAAGCACAATTCCAAAAAGATTTTGTTGTTTTTCTGCATGCATAAATCATATCATCTCTTAGTCTATAGTTGGGACTTGCTCGGGGACGATCAAACCTTAAGTATGGGGTATTTTGATAACACGATTTGTGACGTTAGTCTAGACATCCATTTAGATAGTTTTTCCCGCTATTCATGCATAGTTTGGTATTAGTTTGTAACGATTTGCACTTAATTCATGCATGTTGTTGAGATAGACGTCTACACGGACTTTTGCATGTTTTGTAGGTATTTTGGGAGCTTTTGGAGCTTAATCGATGCATCCGGGGATCGTTCCTCGCGATGACACACTTTAGGACTCATTGGGAAGCAAGTTAGGAGCAAAGGAGAACACATAGGACCATGTTGGTGCATGCCTTGCACCAACTCATGGCTCAACGATCAAAAGAAGGCTGAAGCACCAAAATCACGGTCACTGGGAGTTCCACGGCCGTGGAATGGACCGTGATTCCCTCTGCACAGCTAGGACATCTGCCCCACGATCTCCATAACCGACTCTTGCAAATGGTGAATGCTATAAGTACTCTTGCAGGCTGATTCTAAAGGGGACCTCTGACCACACACACATTCTCTCCCATACTCCCTTATTTTGATTTGAATTGGAGCTACTCTTGGAGGAGAAGAAACACTCTAATTTTGGGAAAGAAGAGAAGAACACACCATCTTAGACTTTCATAGTTATTTAGTGGTTTTGAGTGAGTTTTAATGAAGACATTTGCTAGGGTTGTAAGAAACGAATCGAACCTTCTTTTGAAGGGTTGTAAGTCTCTCTTTTAACATTTATTCAGCTCGTTTTTCTTGTTCTACTTGTCTCATCTCTCTTTCATTTCATCCTCTTGATATGGACTCCATGAATGTATGCTTGATGAGTTTGATTGTTAAGATGCATGTTGTTGGCTAAATAGATGCGATTCTAGGGTAAGGAAATGATGGTTATGGATTGGACTATGATAGGATAGACTTAAACGTACCTTTGGATGATTTGTTTGCTCGAACCCAGCTACTGTTGTAAATCACGGTATGTTCTAGCCAGTTCCATGGCCGTGGAAGTGATGAACTGCCCGTGATTTTGTCTGACTTGCTTGTATTGATAAATCTAAATGCTAGGATGTTAGATTGTTGAAACCCTGGTGTTTGTTGAGCTAGATCTATCCTAGGGTGACCTAGTGTTAGCAACTAAGTGTGAGATGAGACCTACCCGGTGATTCTTGCTCTTAGGTACCGAAGATGATGAACTCTAGGTAGTAGTGAGCCTCACAAGCCGCTATTGGACTGAGTGTGCTAGGATTGATGTTTACGACTTGCCTTTCCAAGACTTACCCGGTAAGAAGAGGTTAGATCCCTAGATAACAATCTGGTTTGTGTAGAATTCCTAACCTTAGGCTCTTTGAGACTTACCCGGTGATGAGACCTTAGGAACGGACTAGTGGACTATGATACCTACCCGGTGATTGATCCCGATTTAGAAACACCCACTCCCAAAACACTATAGTTGATCCGAGGAATGACTAGATAGCTTGAGTCCAATGCCATAACCGGAATTTCTAACCCCTAGAATCCGCTTTTCTCTCTTTGATTACATATCTCGTGTTTGTGTTTGCTTATTTGAGTTGCTAGCTTAGTTGTTTGATAATCTTGCATGATTTGTGATCCTTAATTGATCACCACAAAACCAAACCGAAAATATTGAGATATTTTTTTCTTTATTTCTTTCTCTTTTCTTAGCCTAGATCTACAATATCCTTAGTCACTATTGATTCAATTTCACCTTAGTCTTTGTGTTCGACCTCGGAATACTATATTACTACAAAACGACGTATACAATATGGGTTCGCTAGGAGTTAGGAAAAATATATCGAGTTATAAATTTAAGACTTTTGTGCTACACAATCTTAGCGTAACATGTAGTATGGTCAAATCACCACCGTTAAGTTCTTTCCACCGAACATCTCATAAATGTTCGAACTCCTTACCAATATTCTTGTTTCAGAAGAGACAAAGAGTTAAAAGGAATAACTCTCCTTTATTGCTTAAGAAACTTACACAAAACTTAAGCTCTCTTTTTTCTCTCACACAAATCATGTAATGCCACAAACCAGCATTTTCTTATATAGAGAAGAAAAGAAAAATGATCCTAACAACTTTTAGGAAATAACCCATAATTAGATAACTCCTAATTATGTAAATATATTTAGTTTTTTCCTTAAATATATTGTTTCCTTTTTTGTAACTAATATTTACTTCAAGCTTAAGGCAACACTTTCCCTCCTAAGCTTGAAGTCCTTTTCCTCCCAAGTTCTTCATTCCAATGAGATCCCTCATTTCTTTGAATTTGATTTTTCCAAGAGCCTTTGTTAGATGTCCGTGTTTTGTTCATTCCCGGGAACATGCTCGACCTCTATCTGACCATTCTCAACGCACTCCCTAATAAAATGATACCTTGTATGAATGTGCTTGCTCCGTTCATGGAAAACTGGATTCTTTGTAAGAACAATAGCAGACCGGTTGTCTATCCGAATAATGACCTTCTTACTTGGTATTCCAGTAATCTCTCCAAGCAAGTCTTGAAGCCATATGGCTTGTCGTGTTTTCTCTGTTCCCGCCAGAAATTCAGCCTCACGAGAATATAAAGCTATTATTTCTTGTTTTTGCGAAGACCACTATACCCAATCAATTCTATTGATGTTGAAGGGGATGATTCAATCCTTAATCCAAACGTTGTTGTTCCTTGTAAGTATCTCAAACGCTATTGCATTGCTGCTCCATGTGATCTTTTGGAGTTTGCATGTACCGACTTAAAACGCCAACGCAATATGCCAAATCTGGTCTTGTGTGAAGCAAATATCGAAGACACTCAATGATTCTCATGTACCTTGTCGCATCTACATCCTTTTCTTCCGACGCCCTGGATAACTTTAACCCTGTTTCCATTGGCGTGTGTGTCAAGTTGCATTCTTTCATACCAGCTTCTTCTAGTATTTTATTTGCATAGTAGCGCTGGTTCAATGTGATCCCCTTCTTGGATTGACACACCTCAATTCTAAGATAGTATATTAATTTCCCGAGATCACTCATCTCAAATTTTGTTCCCATCTCTTTCTTAAATTCTGTAATAACCTCCACATTTGATCCTGAAACAAATAAATCACCAACATACACCGCCACAAGAAGAGTGTCATGCAGTACTCGTTTATGATAAACCGATGGGTCTTTAGAGTATCTCTTAAATTTTAGCTCCTTAAGAATTTGATTCAACTTGTCATTTCATGCTCTTGGAGCTTGCTTTAAACCATATAAAGCTTTGTTGAGTATGTAAACTTTGTCTCCACATCCCTTTATCACAAACCCTTCTGGTTGTGAAACATAAATTGTTTCCTTTATCTCTCCATGAAGAAAGTCCGCCTTTACATTGAGATGATGTATTTCCCATCCACTAGAAGCTGCGAGATTGATAAGAAGACAGATTGTTTCAATGCGAGCTACTAGAGAAAAAACCTCATCAAAATCTATTCCTTGTCTTTGAACATATCCCTTTGCAACAAGTCTCGCTTTGTATCTGTTAATACTGCCATAAGAATTTCTCTTGAGTTTGAATACCCACTTCAAACCGATTGACTTTGTTCCATACAAAAGTTCAGTCAAGTCCCATGTACGGTTTTTGTTGATCGAATGTATCTCATCCTCGCACGCAAATATCCAGTCCTTTGATTCCTTTGCTTCATCAAAATTTCTGGGTTCGTTACTTAAAACAAGTAACAAACGCTCTACTTCTTCTTGTGCATAAAGAACATAATCATCAAGGTACTTGGGTTTGACACTTATCCTTGTTGTTCTTCTTAAACCTGGTTGATTCTCATGTTCAGTAGCATCACAACCATCATCTTCAGTCTCTGTTTCGTTTTCATCAAGAGCATTAAATACCTCTATTCTGAAATTATTCTCGGAACCTCTCTCTATTGTTCTTGTGACACACTCTGTTCCTGAACGACGAGCTATTTCATTGGATCTCTCTAACTTGGGTTCTCGAATTTCTTCACCATAACGAGCTATAGATCCAATTTGATCATTATTTCTAATTCCATGATTCCCAAACTCTCCAACTACTATTGTAAACTCTTCTCTATTGTTTTCAGAATCTCCACTCCAATTCCACCCTCTTGTTTTATCGAACACCACATCTCGACTCACCGTGATTTTCCGAGTTTGTGGATCGTAGAGTCGATATGCTTTTGATCCTGGTTCAGTGCCCAAGTGAATCAAATGTCGTGATCTATCGTCGAGTTTCTTCATGCCAAGTTTCTCTAATTTTGCATATTCGATGCAACAAAAAACTCGAAGATGAGCAATATTTGGTTTCTTCAATCGATAAACTTCGTAAGGCGTTATATTCTGTAACGCTCTTGTATCTATTCGATTTAGGAGATATGTGGAATGCCTTATCGCCTCTCCCCACAGATAGTTTGGTAGCTTCATATGCTTTAAAATGCTTCTCGTCATCTCCATCATCGTTCTATTTCTCTTTTCGACAACGTCATTTTTTTGTGGGGTATATGGAGCTGTAAGATGTCTTTTAATTCCTGAGTTATCATAAAATAGATTAAATTTGTGTGACACAAACTCTCCTCCTTTGTTTGTCCTGAAGGTTTCAATTTTCATTCTCGACTCTTGTTCTACTAACTTCTTGAATTTCCTGAACTTATCAAGAGTGTCGCTTTTCTCCTTTAACAGAATGGCCCACATATACCTTGAAGGGTCATCTATAAGTACAAAGATGATATGTTTCCAGCTCCTGTGCTAGGTGTGATAGGACCACATAAATCGCCATGTATGAGCTCGAGTATCCTTGTTGCTCGATATTGTGTTGCTTTAGGAAAGACTTGCCTAGTTTGTTTTTTAATAAGGCATGAATCACACATTTTCATCTCCACTTTGATTGCGGAACTCCTAAAACGAGTTTCTTTTGTATCATGGACTTCATTGTCTCGAGTTTCACGTATCTTAGGCGTGCATGCCACATGCTTGACGTGTTTGACTCAATCAAGTTTAGATAGATTGTACCTTTGGCTCCCATTCGAACCTTGTATAACTAATTCTTTGATCTAGTTGTTCTGAGAAGAAGTTTTCCGTCACCGTCATGCATCGTCAAGGGCTCTCCTTCATTCTCACATCAAAACCAGTTTTAGTGGCTTGTACAAGGCTGATAATGTTGCATTTTAACTCTAGGATGTAGTAAACTTCAGACAATTCTCTTGCTTCACCGTTTCTATTAATGTGCTCAATCGTTCCTTTTCCTTTGATGTCTATTCGAGAATCGTCTCCAAACTTTACCTTTCCCGTAATAGTTTCATCAATCTTCAAGAAATACCTTTGATCTCCGCTCATGTGATTGCTTGCTCCATTGTCAAGGTACCATATATCATTATCAAGTATATTCTCCTCAAACTTACTTGGTATCACCTTCTCTTCATTTAGGTAAATGATCTCATGTTACATGAGTTCATTTGCTTCCTTTGTACCATTGTTCTCCGTTTCTTGGGCTTCTTGTAATTTTATTAGTCGATCGGGACAATTTGATGCAAAGTGCCCAAGTTTATCACATCGATAAAACATCACTTTTGACGAATCTTTGGTTCCGTTGGACCGTCCACGACCGCGACCCCTATAGCTGTTGAATCGTCCTCCACGACCTCTGTTTTCTGAATCGATATCGCATTGTGTTTGATTTTGTTGGGGCTTTGTATTTGCGTACATAACCTTGCTTGTTCTTCTTGTTCTTCTTCATCCTCAACGATGCGTTCTTTGTAAGCTTTTAATCGTCCAATAATATCTTCAAAACTTGTTTTGTTAAGATCCAATATTTGTTCAATAGAAGCTACAATCTGTATTTATTTCTTCCGAGGAAGACTCTTGAGAAATTTCTTAACGATTTTCGATTTCTCAATCACAACTCCTAACGCAGCGGATTTTGATGAAATCTCTAATAACTTGCTGGAAAAAATCATCAATTTTGTCAATCGATCAAATTTCGCCATTAGTGTTTGCAATCTTGCATCTTTAACTCTTTCAGCTCCTACATACTTGGTTTTAATGGCTTCCCAAATTTCTTTAACCGTACTTAGTTCTCTAACTTGTAAGACGAGACTTTCGGGGATTGATTGAAGCAGTAACGCCGTTGCCATATCGTTTTTGTCTCCATCTTCTTTCCCTGACTTGATTATCTCCCATGCTTTGTGAACTTTGAGGCAAGTTCTCATCTTTATTGCCCACACAGTGTAATTGGTTGAGTTAAGCATTGGACACTTAATCGAGGAAGATCCTCCTCCTTCCTTTATCTTCAACGGTGATGGGTCTTGTAACACCCCGAATCCGCGGGACTCGGAGCGCTACAGGTTAGGACCTCACAATGGGTCCCGACCCTTAGCCTGACAACAATTTCACTGGATCTTACAACAAGACACAAATAAAGGCAAAACAGAAATTCATTTTAATGCAATGATATGAACCCCAAAAGAAAACAACGAAAGACTTCAGACGAGATACAACGCTAAAGGCAACCGCCATACACGCGACATACATAATACCCTAAACAATACATAAAAACAACCCCCCAAAACCCATCCTAAAATGTACGGACCCCGGCTGCCCACTCTTCCGGATCTCTCGGCCGCGTCCCTAACCTGGAAGGCAACTACAACAATATCGGTATAAAACCGTTAGCTAGCATTCAAGGCATTAGAATCATGGTATTGGCACACACACACACACATAAGGCATCATAAACACACAACATGTTCCAAAACACATAATCCGGTTTATTATCTTTTTATTATTACGTCATATCCCGTTCTAATTCAACTTCTTTTGTGACACAAGAATCTTAAAGATCTCGCCCTTGTCCCCTTTCACCATACGGGTTTGTACTTGATGCGGATCAGCATCACCCGATGGGCTGGTCGCAAGGCACCTCCCAGTCATCCCCATTTTGGACTGGACAAGCGGTCACCGCCCGTTATCATACACTTGGGCCAAATATAAACATATAAAGTCGGTGGTCCTATTACCGGTTTAGATGTTATAACATAAGCAATAAACACACACATAAACAATAAACACACACCACCAAACACGCATTGAAACTAATACAGAGAATACGAGCTAAGTAAGTCCGAAGACTTACCTCGTCCAAAGCTAAACCGATCAACAATAGCTCTCAACTTCCCGCAGGAAGGTACTAAAATCCTGGCCAAAACAAGGCACACGATCAATATCTATCTCTCATGCTAGAAGTCCTTAAACTTCTAACCCAAATGACCTCTATGAGGTCATACAACTCACATGTTAGGATAACACGTTCCTAGTCTCGATGCTCTCACAACGACATGTAATCCCAAACCTCAAGCCTAATGATTCTCACAAGATCAAACCATATACTCGAGTCCTTATATCAACCTCACTACACCGCAATACCAGCTCAAGCTTAGAATCAACATCAATTCATCAAATAATATCAAATCCTCAAAACTCACCTAAGGTTCAAAGCCACTACTTGACATTCACTCTAAGTTATGCTACATTATCCAACCTAGCATGATATTAATACTAAACATAACTAAATCGAGTAAGATCATAATCTCGAGGGAGAGGGTACTCAAGTGACGTCAAAAGACGGAAGACGATATATGGATGTCGATATGGATTCGTTGGCCTTAAATGGGGCGCTTCCAAACCTAGGATCAAACTAAACAAATTTAGCATAACGCTAAATTTGGACATACAACAAAGAGTATAAAACTATAAGCATAGCCCCCGTTATTCAATCCGAGTTTAAAATCTTGAAAACACTTTCCGGACAATTTATACAATTTTAGAAACTTGGGATAATTTCTGTAAATCAAACCTTGGGCTATTTATGTAATTAAGCATGCAGGGGCATAACATTAAATTTCAAAAACCATGGGCCAGAAATGCAAAATAAAAATATGGGTTGCAAACTGTAATATCATTAAAAAGATGGGCCCGCTCTCAATGTACAAAAATAGGGTTTCATCCCTTCTGTTGAAAACAAAGAGGGAGACAGACATTTCTATCCGGCGGCAAGAGGGGCAAACTCAGGGTACCGGCTCGGTCGTGGCTGCCCCTTGGCTCTGGCAAGTCTGCTCCGATGACAGTGACGGAAGAAGAACGGAGCGGCGAGGAGGTTTCCGACAATGGTGAATCGCGGATGTTCCGATTTATACGGCGCCGGATTTGGGTACCTACTCCAACTCGAGACGAAGATCGGAGGTTTGTAATGGCGTTTGGGGCGATCGGGAAAGCAGAGGGTGAGAGATGAAGTCGCCGGCGGCAACACAGTTTGAAGGAGCAACTCCTCCTTGAGTGCTCGAATCGGGAAGGGGAGAAGAGAGGGACAAGTTCCTTCGAGGAAGAGACGAAGAGCAAGAGAGGGTCGAGGTGCGGCTGCAGGTTGTCGCTGGGAAGGTTGGGGCTCCTGGAGGTGATGGTTTGCACAACCAGCGGAAGAATGGAGGTGAGTGAGGGTTGGATGCTGATCTTGCCTTGGTCCAGAGGCAGAGGAGGTGAGTTTGAGGTTGCTTGTACACAAGGAGATGTAGATGGGGTAAAAGTGAGGTTGAGAGGGAGGATGGCGTGACAAAAGAGTGAGAGGTGCTGAGGCTGCGTGCGAGAGTAGGAAACAGAGGGAGATGGGATGAGGATTTGAAAGTGAGGGTTCAGAGAGTACAGAGGGTCAAACAAGGCAGCGTGCTGGGCACTGCACGGAGTTAACGAGGGGTCGGCTCACCATACGGGAGAGAGGAAAGAAAGGAGAAACAAAAAGAGAAAAAGAATAAAGAAAAGGAAATAAGGAATTGATATAAACTCGATAGAAAAATAATCGGAACGGAAATTCTGGATCGGAAAATTTTCCAGAAAATAAATATACGGAAAACATATGTGATCGAATGTATAAATAAGCTCGCAAAATATACTTTGAAGTACAAAAACAATTCTCGCAATTTGTTTTACGAGATCATATAATAATTGAAATAATCGTAGAATTTAATTTACGACGTAAAAATACCCGTAAAATATATATATATAAGCTATTACAATATCGATAAAAGTCGGAAAAAATAAATATCGAAAACGCGCCAAAATTTTGGGCGTTACAACAGATCCCCCTAAAAACAAGTTTCGTCCCGAAACTTGCTATACGCCGAACTTCTCGGTCCCTAAGGCCGAGGTATGAACTCTCAACTAAGAAGACTGAAACCTTCTAATCTATATACACAAGTTGCTCAAACTACCCCGGCAAGTTATGTCAATTCATATGGCACATTCACGTACAGGGCACAACTACACATAACATCACATATGCACATAACGCAACCAAGGAAAGAACTAGTACTAACCCGTCGAGTCTATCGATGCTACTAGATCTGCGTAAAACTCAACTAAAGATACTATCCTACGTCTTCTAGTTAGCCTCATTGTTTCTACGACGTCACTAACTCATCAAGACCGGCAAAACTTCTCGAGTCAGACATGTACTTCCTAGATTGTTACACATGAAACACCGGGTGAACACTCTCTACTCTTGGCGGCAACGCCAACTTATAAGATACTCCTCTAACTCGCGCTAAGATCTCAAAAAGGTCAATATATCGGAACTCAACTTCCTTCTCGGTTTTGATGCAACACCTCCATTATTTTCCCTTTGGTTTCTCTATCAAAGAAGGTTGAACTTCCAATTTACACTGTTGGCTTTGGTTCTTGTCAAACCAAACTTTAATGTTATGTTTTCTTCAATTCTTGTTGCAAGTTCCATGTAATGAAGGAAATACTTTACTTCACACCGCTTCTACTAACGAGACACATATGATATTACTTTCACATCGTTCCTCAATATACTCAATCAAGACCTTCTCTTGTAGATTCACTTATACACTTCGAACACATCATACCTCGAGGCAATTTTAAAACACATGCACCAATGAATCTCCTCCTAACTCTCAACAACTCCATTGTCAATTTTCGTTCCACTCAAACTTCTTTGTCTTCCGAAGTAGGTTATTCATAGATGGTGTTACTTTGGAGAATATCTCAACAAATCCGGCAACGACCGGCATGACCAAGAAAATTTGTAACTTCTTTCACGTCATTCGGGGTTGTCATCCCGAGACAACTTGTCATACAACTTCTCTCTTTTTCAAGAGTAGACCCAAAATATCTCATTCGGGCATCAGTAAGCCCATATGGAATAACTACAACCCTTAGTGACTCTGATTGGTCCAAAATGCCGTGCTTGCAAAATCTCTATCTCGAATTCCCAAACGGTGACAATTAGGTTCTTAACTTAATCTTATAAGAGCCTACCAACCCTTGCAACTGATCAAGTAGGTCATTCATTCGTGTTGAGGGATACTCGTTCTTCATTGTTATCTTGTTTGGCTAACGGTAATTGATGTACAAGTGGAGATAACCGTCTCTCTTTTTGCAAACTGGTGTTCTCCATAACCACTTCAAATCAAGAGTTTAAGGTATATTCTAATATGAACTTCAAATTAAGAGTTCAAGATACCATCTCAACGTGAACTTTGAATCATCTTAAGGGTAAACTCACCTCCCGATGCATTGGAATCCATTCTATCTCGAGTTCCAGCTTTTATTCTCCCATCACATATCGTAAGATATCGACTATCTTGTCTTAACATTCGTCAAGTGGTTCACCCTGGTCTGTTGAGGTGACATCCATCGAACACGTGGTTTAATACTTCTTTAGTTGCAATGTACACCGTCCTCTTTCAAAGATTCTTCGTCTCCGGAACTCGGGAGACTTGCTCGAATAATCTTTTTAAGGTTTCAAACTTATGTGAAGTTATGAAGGTCCTAACTGCAGGACTTGATCACACCTTACAATATATTAGTATTACCTTCATCGTATTCTACCAAAGCTTGCATCACTCCTTCAAGTAGGTGTAGAACTTACTCCCTTTTCTTATGTAACGTTCAATCGACCGTAGAGGTTCTATCCTCAGTTTTTTTTTTTTTTTCGTGTACTTCTCGTACATCTCATATTGACAACAAACTTCAAAACTTCGGTCTTCTCTTACTCTTGTTGGTCACCTTATGCACTTCTTGATATTCTATGAGCACCTTCACAACCATACTAGCATGCCTTTAGGAGAAATTTCCCAACCACCGACATTCAAAGATCCACTTCTTATTCCACCAAACACTAACATCATAACCCTAAGCTTGCAGAGTTGCCCTAATCCAGATTCCTCATTTGACGTCATAGCCACTATGGCTTCGCCACATGAATCACAAAAACCTTGATTTAGCTTGGCTTGTGAAAATATGACATCCATAACCTTAGAGCAAACATATCATATCTCCCCTTATATATTCCCCTTTTTCGCACAATAACCATAGAAGACTCACCTTTCTCTTTGTCTTTCCAGTCCCCTTTACCCTGATCCTTGTCGCTCCTCCAAATGACAAACCCATGACCTACGAAGGTTGCATCAGGTTGTTACAATCCCTCCCCACAAGGTACGCTACCATCACTTGTTGGAATTGATAGAATGCTACTTGATTAAGACATTTGCACTCCCCTTGATATACCTCTTTATTGCGGACACTCAACCACCACGAGTGTTCCAAGTTCTTGTTACTCTTCTTCATGATCCCACATCCTGGATTACTCTCCCCACCTATAGTCCCCAGTATACAACCTGCACCTGTAAAATTTTCGGTGGCCACCGATTAACTCATTGATGACCCTTTCCAAGATCAACGACTTACCCTCCTACCACACTTCTATGTTACCATACTCTTGAAGGATACCTTCCTCGGGATACTTTACCTTAAACTCTGTTAGTTCTCTCTTTGTTCCATGATCTCTTCCTCTTCCATAAGGAAACCATACTCTTCTAAGCCTTGCATGCCGTATAACTCACCTTCATAAGCTTAACCGCGCCTCATGTTATCTTGTAAACGTGTCTTCTCAACATCTTTAACGTTATCTAGTATCCTCTCGTGTTTCTCTTGGTCGGTCGGTATCTTAAGTCTTTCAATCCAAACTCCTTGTTTCATCTTTGATCTTCTAAAGATCATCATCTACACACATTTCCTCCTCCTCGAGGTTTCTTAGTCTTATCATCAAAATGGTAACCGGTCAACTCCACGTGAATCCCCACCATGCCCTTCTTCTCATAACTCTAGTAACGTTGACACTTCACTTATTGGCACCTCGTAAGCTTAACTTACGGTATCTTAAATATTTCAGAAAATGGTTCGATCACTCTTCTCATCTTGACTCAATGCTTAAGAGCGTCTAATGAAAGATTTGCATCTTAATGGAATATCACCTTTAACCTTGCTAGAACATACTCATCTTCTCCTCGATCCGCATCTTTAGTTATCCATGCGTCTTCTTGAAGGCTTAAGTTGGTTATCTCAATTGGTCTCGTCGTCGTACAATCACAGTTTCTTTATAACCACTTATACACCTTAACGTTGCTCTCTTTACTTGTAGTGCTTCCATCTCGAATTCCCTTAAGTTGACTCAAAGTTCCCTTCTATTTGTTTGTCCGTGCCGTTAATGTCCTCTTTATCCTTCAAATGGTTTCTTTGACGTCCCCAAAAGGAGTCCGATGAATCGCCAAGGTGTTCGCCATAACGTGATGCTCAACTCGGTACTTGAGCATACTCATCTTTGTATATATACTATCCTAATCCCAAAAGGCATTTGTCTAGGGGTGATGATAGCTTCCTATCATCCTAACTATAAGGTCCACTACTACTAATATAACACATCCGGTAGTTCATTACAACACAACAAGGTCAAAGGCATATATTATAGTCCACATATACAACTATGCACATATATCCAATTCATCACGCAACATACAATCACATACAATAATAGTCCAAAAACATCCTAAGTCCACGATACATATCTACATATATACATATATATACTAAAAATCCAATAAACTATGCTGCCGAGATCCGCGGAAGGAGTGGTGGTCCGTACATTCTACCCCGACTCATGCATGTGATTTTGAAAACGAAAACTCAGAACCCGCGGGGTTCTGTTTATTCCTTATTCGGCCTTTAGAAGATTGCGAATGCCATTGTTGTCAACCTAGGGCTCTGATACCACTTTGTAACACCCCGAATCCGCGGGACTCGGAGCGCTACGGGTTAGGACCTCACAATGGGTCCCGACCCTTAGCCTGACAACAATTTCACTGGATCTTACAACAAGACACAAATAAAGGCAAAACCAAAATTCATTTTAATGCAATGATATGAACCCCAAAAGAAAACAACGAAAGACTTCAGCCGAGATACAACGCTAAAGGCAACCGCCATACACGCGACATACATAATACCCTAAACAATACATAAAAACAACCCCCAAAACCCATCCTAAAATGTACGGACCCCGGCTGCCCACTCTTCCGGATCTCTCGGCCGCGTCCCTAACCTGCAAGGCAACTACAACAATATCGGTATAAAACCGTTAGCTAGCATTCAAGGCATTAGAATCATGGTATTGGCACACACACACACATAAGGCATCATAAACACACAACATGTTCCAAAACACACAATCCGGTTTATTATCTTTTTATTATTAGGTCATATCCCGTTCTAATTCAACTTCTTTTGTGACACAAGAATCTTAAAGATCTCGCCCTTGTCCCCTTTCACCATACGGGTTTGTACTTGATGCGGATCAGCATCACCCGATGGGCTGGTCGCAAGGCACCTCCCAGTCATCCCCATTTTGGACTGGACAAGCGGTCACCGCCCGTTATCATACACTTGGGCCAAATATAAACATATAAAGTCGGTGGTCCTATTACCGGTTTAGATGTTATAACATAAGCAATAAACACACACATAAACAATAAACACACACCACCAAACACGCATTGAAACTAATACAGAGAATACGAGCTAAGTAAGTCCGAAGACTTACCTCGTCCAAAGCTAAACCGATCAACAATAGCTCTCAACTTCCCGCAGGAAGGTACTAAACTCCTGGCCAAAACAAGGCACACGATCAATATCTATCTCTCATGCTAGAAGTCCTTAGACTTCTAACCCAAATGACCTCTATGAGGTCATACAACTCACATGTTAGGATAACACGTTCCTAGTCTCGATGCTCTCACAACGACATGTAATCCCAAACCTCAAGCCTAATGATTCTCACAAGATCAAACCATATACTCGAGTCCTTATATCAACCTCACTACACCGCAATACCAGCTCAAGCTTAGAATCAACATCAATTCATCAAATAATATCAAATCCTCAAAACTCACCTAAGGTTCAAAGTCACTACTTGGCATTCACTCTAAGTTACGCTACATTATCCAACCTAGCATGATATTAATACTAAACATAACTAAATCGAGTAAGATCATAATCTCGAGGGAGAGGGTACTCACGTGACGTCAAAAGACGGAAGACGATATATGGATGTCGATATGGATTCGTTGGCCTTAAATGGGGCGCTTCCAAACCTAGGATCAAACTAAACAAATTTAGCATAACGCTAAATTTGGACATACAACAAAGAGTATAAAACTATAAGCATAGCCCCCGTAATTCAATCCGAGTTTAAAATCTTGAAAACACTTTCCGGACAATTTATACAATTTTAGAAACTTGGGATAATTTCTGTAAATCAAACCTTTGGCTATTTATGTAATTAAGCATGCAGGGGCATAACATTAAATTTCAAAAACCATGGGCCAGAAATGCAAAATAAAAATATGGGTTGCAAACTGTAATATCATTAAAAAGATGGGCCCGCTCTCAATGTACAAAAATAGGGTTTCATCCCTTCTGTTGAAAACAAAGAGGGAGACAAACATTTCTATCCGGCGGCAAGAGGGGCAAACTCAGGGTACCGGCTCGGTCGTGGCTGCCCCTTGGCTCTGGCAAGTCTGCTCCGATGACATTGACGGAAGAAGAACGGAGCGGCGAGGAGGTTTCCGACTGTGGTGAATCGCGGATGTTCCGATTTATACGGCGCCGGATTTGGGTACCTACTCCAACTCGAGACGAAGATCGGAGGTTTGTAATGGCGTTTGGGGCGATCGGGCAAGCAGAGGGTGAGAGATGAAGTCGCCGGCGGCAACACAGTTTGAAGGAGCAACTCCTCCTTGAGTGCTCGAATCGGGAAGGGAAGAAGAGAGGGACAAGTTCCTTCGAGGAAGAGACGAAGAGCAAGAGAGGGTCGAGGTGCGGCTGCAGGTTGTCGCTGGGAAGGTTGGGACTCCTGGAGGTGATGTCTTGCACAACCAGCGGAAGAATGGAGGTGAGTGAGGGTTGGATGCTGATATTGCCTTGGTCCAGAGGCAGAGGAGGTGAGTTTGAGGTTGCTTGTACACAGGGAGATGCAGATGGGGTAAAAGTGAGGTTGAGTGGGAGGATGGCGTGACAAAAGAGTGAGAGGTGTTGAGGCTGCGTGCGAGAGTAGGAAACAGAGGGAGATGGGATGAGGATTTGCAAGTGAGGGTTCAGAGAGTACAGAGGGTCAAACAAGGCAGCGTGTTGGGCACTGCACGGAGTTAACGAGGGGTCGGCTCACCATACGGGAGAGAGGAAAGAAAGGAGAAACAAAAAGAGAAAAAGAATAAAGAAAAGGAAATAAGGAATTAATATAAACTCGATAGAAAAATAATCGGAACGGAAATTCTGGATCGGAAAATTTTCCAGAAAATAAATATACGGAAAACATATGTGATCGAATGTATAAATAAGCTCGCGAAATATACTTTGAAGTACAAAAACAATTCTCGCAATTCGTTTTACGAGATCATATAATAATTGAAATAATCGTAGAATTTAATTTACGACGTAAAAATACCCGTAAAATATATATATATATATATATATATATATATATATATATATATATATATATATATATATATATATATATATATATATATATATATATATATATATATATATAAGCTATTACAATATCGATAAAAGTCGGAAAAAATAAATATCGAAAACGCGCCAAAATTTTGGGCGTTACAGGTCTGCTCCATCGGATGTGCACCGCCTTTCTCGTCTCCATCATTTGTCATCGTTGTCCTTCAATACCTTCCTTACGATTTTGTAAGGCTCTGATACCAATTCTTGTTTCAGATTAGACAAAGAATGAAAAGGAATAACTCTTCTTTATTGCTTAAGAAACTTACACAAAACTTAATCTCTCTTTTTTCTCTCACACAAATCATATAGTGCCACAAACCAGCATCTCCTTATATAGGAAAGAACAGGAAAACAATCCTAACAACTTTTAGAAAATAACCCATAATAACTCCTAATTATGTAAATATATTTAGTTTTTCCCTTAAATATCTTGTTTCCTTAACTAATATTTACTTCAAGCTTAAGTCAACAAATATAAATTTCTCACCTAATCTTATTTCAGTTTTATATGAGAATAAGATTATGTGTGAATTTTTTATGGTAATTAATGAGTTAGAACCTCTAATAGTCATTTAGTGAAAATACATTAATGGTTTAGATTGTTTCAATTTTCTATCACCTAAATATAAAATTAAATTACAATTAATTAGTTTATATTTTCTCTATTCTTACCTTCCTAATTATGAATAGTTTTTTTTTAAATTGTATCTTAAATTTTAACCTCCTTTCTCCACAATATACATTTATATATAATGAATAGTGAATGTCTATTATCCATCAAATAAACAACAATATTTCATAATAAATAATAGAGTTTTATGAAACGGGAACAATTATATAGTACTTGAACAAATACAAAAAAATGCATGAACAACTACCATGTATATGTTCATCTATTACCGATCGAGCATTAGTCCATAGTGAAAGTTAATCACATCAACGAATTGCATTGTGGGTGATCATCAACAATAATTATAAGAACGAATGAATAATATATGACATTTATGAGCAACGAACTAGTACAAAGTAAATGCAATCGTTCTTACATTGTTGAACATTCGTTAGTCCAAATGTAACATTCATCCCATGAACAACTTGTATTGCAAGCAAACATGAACAATAAATTTTAAAAAAAAAGTTAACAATTATGACAAAATTTGGAAATTTACCTTATAGAAAAATTTTGTGTATTTTATTTTTATCTCTCCTAAAAATACTCTTTTTAAGTTTTATTTTTAGTGTTAGTTTGATTGTGTGATTAATACCTATAACAGCTTATAATGCATTCCTTTATTCTCAACAATTCATCTAATAATTGATGGACTATTAGAGATTCTCTTACTTCTTGTAAGAAAGATTCATACTTGAACAAACCTTTATACTTGAACAAAACCTTATAATCTTGGGTATGTTTTGACGAGAAATTAATTTAGATTGAGAAATAAGGTGGATTGTCAACAGTTGCGGCCACAAGATTTCTGGGGGAGGGGGGCTAAAATAAATTATCGATAAAAATATCTATGAAAACAAAATAGCGATAAAAACAAAGTCAATATGTCATCTACTTACGCAATACTGACTACAAGTCTACCAAAAATAAATAGTCAATGTTACAAATAAACTGTCAATTTGACAAAAAGGGTGTAAACCCATCTTGGGAGTTGACATATTTTGATAATACTAAAGAATATCTTCATTATCAACATTTATGAAGATATCAACACTAGCAAAATCATCATCATCAATTTCATCTCTATGAACACTCTCACTAGCAACACCATCTCTAGTATCATCTCTAAAAACATCACTTTCAACAACCTCATCTCTAGCAACATCATCGACATCATTCACATTTACATTATCAACATTTCGAGGTTCTTGAGGAATGAAGGCCGAATCTATACTTGACAAAGGTCGTTTTTTCGTCCAAATAACAAATTTATCCATTTCCTAAACAAATCAATTGATCAATTACAATTAAACACAATTCAAAACTCAAACCCTAATGGAAAAAATCAATCAATAAATCATCATTCAAATCAACAAATTCAACAATCAATCATCCTCCAAACATCTAAATTAATCTAATTCATGTCTAACAAAAATTACAAATCAATTTTAAACAAAAAAAAACAATTTAAAACAAACAAAAAAATCTGAATGTTAGGTCAATGAGAAAGGGGATTTACAGTAGTGAGGCGTTGAGTTATGTGAGGCCGGGGCCGGGAGGAAAGACGGCGGAGTGGCTCGCTGAAGTCGTTGGTGTAGATTAGGTAGTGGAAAGTGGGAGGACACTGCGCTGCGAAAGTGCGAAGCCTGTGAGAGTGCGAGTGACTACGAGCCTACGTGGAAGGAGGGAGAAGATGGCTGACCGGTGAAGCCGCGAGGCCCGTGAAGATGTCGTCAACGAGAACTCGAAAAGGAGGGTCGGACTTCAAGGGAAGATGGGAGACGGCGACTGCGTCTCGTGCTCTTCGTGGAGATGGGAACCAAGGCAACCAACAACCCTTTTAGATATTTTTTTCATTCTCCATAAAACGGCGTCATTTTGTAAATTTTTTTTTCTGGACCAGCTGACCCCCCAAAGGCTGTAATAGCTAGGATTTCCGAATTCTAATTAATGTTGATTAACTTAATCGTTTATAGTAATTGACATATAACTCACGAAGATTTCGCAAGTGATGAGTATGAGTCCCACCGTTATGTTCCTCGCGTAATTTTGGACGTTTGGGGGAATTTTTACTTTTTCCCCCGGGTAATTATTTTTTACCATCCGGTGTTATTTGGAACATTTGGGAGCTCCAATTAATAAAATTCAGTTGAGAGAAATGATCAGGACATCGGATATGTCCTAGATATGAAATAACATGGAGAGGCAAAACGGACAAAAGAGTCACTATTTCGTTTCTCAACGGCTAAGAAAGACGGCTTAGGAATACACGTTTTTCGAAGCACTTGTGGAATAATTATCCCTACAATATTCCAGATTTAATATTCCAATTTCGAGAAGCTTGGAGAAGGAGGTCCGACCCGCCTTTGGATCGGTTAAAGGATAATTATCGACTTTGCTAAAGGATAATTATCGTCTTCACTTTAAATAGCGGAAAATCCTTTATTAATTCATTTCCTTTCACGTTTTCTCGTAAAAGCTCAGATTTCTTTCAACCTTCAAACTCAGATCTACTCTCCGTTTCTAATCCGATTTCAATTCCGTTTGAGTTTCTGGATTCCTCTCTTCATTCTCTTCATATCGGTACCGAGTTTCTGCATTTCCGAGCAGATGAAGGGTTGGTCGAGCATATATGTCACTAGGCAGGTTCCGTCGCTCAGATTCTAGTGAATTTGATGTTGTCCATGCGTAGCCTGCGTCGCTGTGATTCCGAATCTTCTTTCAGATCGTCAATCGGGTTAGTAACGAATAAGTTATGAATTTATTCGTTTTTCGTACTGCGATTTAGCCTAAGTTGACTTTAGGCTTGTCAAAATGGATAATTAGAAATTCCATTATGGTCGTTATATTATTCTGGTGATTATGGGTTGTTTGTTTGATGAAATCTGATGACAGGGGGTTTAGAAATTGTCTACGGGCAAAACGTTATTCTGGCGAAATCTAATTAATTAATTAAAATGTTAATTAATTAAATTAAGATTAGAATTGAGATTGAGGAATGTTGATTAGATACTACCTTGAGATCTGAGGAATTGTGAATTAATTTGAGATATTGAGGTTTAGTTGGTTGTGAGGCTTATAGATTGAGTATGATCCTCATTGATCCCTTTGGGTCTAGGTGTGACCCCTTTGATGAATAGAGTTTGATATATCTTTATGCCTTGTTATTAGGCAGTGCCCCTCTCTCAGGATTGGAGGTTATTGTGGTTGAGCTGAGTACAAGGTTGAGGTAAGTCCGTAGGACTTACTTAGGTACCATCCCTATATTGGGTGTTTGCATGAGTGGTGTGTGCGTTATATGTTTGATATGATAGCATGAGATATCATTTATACTGACCTATGTTTTATTGACTGTCCCGTTGCGTGACTGTGATAACCCTTCCCTTTCATCCTGCCATGGAGTCTGTGAGGTTCTTTGACGTCAGGCCAGACTGGTTTACAGGAAGGGCGCAATCCACTCCCATAGGGTACACAGGTTGTGTGACCGATACTCGTACAACTGGATATAGTACTCAGAGGCGAGGATGTATCGGTCCTCGTGTCACATACTTTCATCAATCTATATATCTACGATTTGACTGAATGACTATTATATAAAGATGATAAAATGGGTAAATGTGTGATAGCATGCTGATGTGTTTATCTTTCATGATTGTGCTTGTGCTTATGCATTACCTTATATATGTATGGTTAGCTAACGGTTTCATACCGTGTTGTAGATGTTTGCAGGATAGGCGATGCTGGGTTATCTGGTAGGGTGACAGGCCGAGGACTCTCGTACATTAGGTGGTTGGTTTTTGGGATTGTTTATGCTTTCCCTCCTGCGTGAGGATGATGTCTTGTTTTCCCTCTTGTGTGAGGATGTCGTTTTATATACTCGGCTATGTTGTTGTTGACTTTGGGTTGTATAGTTTACACTATTTTATGTATTTGTTTTATATCTGTCAATGCCATGTTGTAAGGTTCAGTGAACTTGTTGTCATGCTAGGGTCAGGATCCATTGTGAGATCCTAGCCCAATGTGGCACTCTGAGTCCCGCGGATTTGGGGTGTTACAGAGTTGGTATCAGAGCCCAAGTTGACAACAATGGCACTTGCTACCTGCAATAAGGTGTGATAGGTAAAATAAACAGAACCCGAAAGGGGTTTGACGTTTTAAAACGTTTTTGGTTTTAAGTGTGGTTTTGGGTTAGAATGTACGAGAAGTCGTCACCTCTGTCATGGATCTCTGCAGCGTAGATATGTATATATATATATATATATATATATATATATATATATATATATATATATATATATATATATATATATATATATATATATATATATATATATATATATATATCGATACATATGGCATATATAGCCTTGTAAGCTTTGGTGCGTATATCCTACAGATGACTCAGATTGGAACAATATCTATAGTGGGACGAGGTAGAGGTACACCCCCTCTTCCTTCAATAACGTCAAGTCAAAGACCAGTTTCCGCTGTTGTTTCGCCTATGGTAGAGAACGAGTTTGAAGAGAATGATCATGTCTCCATGAGCAGATCCGAGTTTCAAGAATATATGCGCCAAGTATATGAGGATGTAATAGCGGGTAGACCTACACCGGATCTACCAACATCTATGGGACCAACTGAAGCTTCTGGATCAAAGAAGAAACAACGAGTCGAACTAGCGAAAGATGAGGTAGGCCTTCCAAGTGGTAAGCAAAATCCGGCTTGTGGATGTTTGAGTAGTCCCCGTTCTAAACGGACTTCTAGTGAGAAGAGAACTTGTTATAATTGTGGGAAGCCTGGATACATAAGACCACACTGTCCAAAACCGCCGGTGATTTGCTTCACCTGTGGTAGACCAGGTCATAAAGCTGCCTTTTGTAGGCAAGGTGGAGTTGTATCACGGCAGGGTTCTTTTTCTGCCAATATGACGGGAGGTAGTCAGAAGACCCCTCAGCAGCAGACACAAGGACAACCCTAGAATCTCTTTGTGTGATTCTAGGGTGATTGGCTGAAGGTTGTGGGAAAAACAATGATAGAATAATCTTATATTCCAGTAGGATCCTGAAAGTTCGAGTCTTTAACCTTAACCCTAAGCATCTCGCTCAGTCGATGAACATCTCGGCCGGGGTGGAATTCTTATGACCGAGGTGACTTATCTGATCCGAAACTGAGAGTTAAGTGTTAGAGTTTGCCAAATCCTATTCTTATTACACCTTTCCTGGTTCAATGCAAGCTTAGGATAAGACTTACCCGGTAATTCCTTTGTTTGTTTACCTAAGATCGTAAGTGTAGGTAATAAAGGTTTATCCTTTATTGGGGTTTGAGTGTGCTTTCATCCCATCTTTGTGAGTTAGCCTGAGACTTACCCGGTAAAGGTTGATTCTATTCCCTTAGATGGTGTGCTAGTTTGAGATTATAGTTCTTTATCTTAATTTCTTGAGACTTATCCGGTAATAGGAGTTACGGTTTTGGATTAGTGAGTAGTGAGACTTACCCGGTGATCTATTCCACTTTAGTAACACCTTCCCTATGCAAAAACCTCAGCTTTGTCCGCTTATCTTTAGATCTTGAGTTGGAACCACAACTAGATGCTTTAATCCCTAGAATTGCATATTTCCTTTATTGACTTCTATATCATCTTTGATTGTTTTAATTGCTTTGTGGTTAGTGATTGCTTAAGCATACCGTAATTGGACTTTGTTTCACTAAGTCCCTGTGATCGACCCCCTGGAATTCCTTGCTTTTTATTACGATTGACTCGTACACTGCGGGTTCGCATCCTTGTTTTAAGCTTACGTCTAGGGTTATAAATTTAAAGCTTGCACACACCGTTTGGAGCGAACAAGCTTTTGGCGCCGTTGCCGGGGACTTGGTCTAGACCGAGCCGGTTGCGGTTTGCTTTCGGGGCACTTGCCCTTGTTGCTACTAACTACTCTTTCTATGAGTTTTGTAGTTTTCAGGATTTCCGATGACTACATTTGATCCAGCCTGGATAGTAAGGCAAAGTTTTAGGGCGGACCATTATGAATACTTGGAGGAGAAGTACTCCTTCTATTGGTTCAACAATGAATGGGAAAGAGAAGAGGCCATTAAGCATGAACTTGCAATATGGGATGAACTGAATGTCCCTAAAAAGATTTGTGAGCAACCCCTTGAAGATTCTCTTGAATCAAGATGGGAGAGGTTGATGAAGAAGGTGGAGGAGCTCAAGGAAAGCACCCTATCCTATGCTAAGCCGGAAGAGGAGCATAAGGAAGTGTTGCAAGTTCCAAGCACCACTACAATCAAACCAGAAGTTTCTCCTGAAGCTTTTGAGGGAGAAGAAGATTTGGAAGATTTCGATCTAACTGTTGAGATCTCGGCCGAGGTGAAAGAGAGATCGGCCGAGGTGGAGGAAAAATCTGTAGAACTGCAAGATACGGAGAACCTTGGCCAAATTACTGAGACTGTGGTCAAGGTGGAAGAAAGATCAGCTGAGTTGGGAGGGATTTCGTGTGTGGAATATCAACCCAACATGAAACTTGTCTCAAGCTTTGGAGAACTTTACGAGGTACATTCTCCTACTTCATTTGAAATCCCTATTAAAATTTCTGAATTTTTCAGGAATGCACCGGAGAGTTGGAGGTCTCTTCCGAAAGAACCTCCTAAGATCAAGATGGAACCTCCCTTGAAACTGTTGGAAGAAGATACTCCTTGGATTATAAGGAGTGGAGTTTGCAAGCACTACACCGTTAAGGCGATGAAGTGTCTCTTGTTCAAGTATGGGGTCCCTCGCATGCTAAGGACCTTGTACCATCCCCATGCTAAAGATGGGGAAGCTACTAGGATTCTCGAGAAGTTGTTTTCTCGATCAAGGAAAGGATGGGACGCAAGGCTAGATTATGTCCCATTGAAGTGCAGGAACGCTAGAAGGATTCCGGTGAGAATCAAACCGTACAAGCTTGTACGTGGGAGATCTTACCATTTGCCGGTGAAATTAGGAACCGGAACCTTTTTGGAAGAATTTTTTGATGGATGTGATGACCACTCCATGGTGTTCAAGGTACATTGAGTAATTCTATGGAGAAGGGTCCAGCTAGCGACCTTAAACCAAGCGCTTCTTGGGAGGCAACCCAAGGGTATTGCTTTCTTCTCCCTTTTCTAGTTTAGTTTAGATAGTTGCTTTGTTTTTGTTTTCCTCTAGACAACAACCAGGTATTCCAAAAGGAAGAATCACAGTTCAGGAGCTACACTGGAAGAACAAAATTTCGAGAAGTTGAGGAAACGAGCTTTACTAAGATACATCTCGGGTACTGTCAGAACACCTCGACCGAGATGTGCTTCGCCAACCGAGATGGTCTTATCTGGGAGCTGTTTCTTACTTCTTCATGCAGTTTAGCTATGTTCGGTGAGTATCCTGTCCTTAGACTTATTTTGACCCACTGGGACAGTGTGTCCCAAGTATGGGGTGTTTATGTATTTGATTGACTTATGTGATGTATGACTCTACTTGATCGGATATTTATATTTATGCTTCAGTTTGCTTCTATATGTTTATCTGAGATTGCATGCATACATATAGGTTATTTGATTGAGAAAAACGTTGAAACTGAAAAAAAAAACTGGTTTAAAAAAAAAAATTTTTTTGGACCTCGACCGGGGCAGTTCTGGCCGAACGAGTTGTTTCACCTCGGTTGACCTAAGAACACCTCGACCGAGGTGGGTTAACTGAGAGTTTTCGAAAACGATTTTTTGTGTTTCTTATCTGGATATGATCTCAGTGAAGATTTTGTTTACTGACTGGTTTTGAATTCTTTATGTGTTTGAAAGGTTTTATAATATGTTTAAGTTGCTAAATGCTTTGTTAGAAATTATTGGCATGTTTAATACTTTATTTTTATCCAAATTATGTTGAATTTGAAGGTTGACACCACAAGATAAGTTCTCTCACTTTCTTCCTGGAAAGACCAAGGCAATTCATTCTCTCCTCTTCTTCTTCTTGATCATGCTTAGCCCCTCATATACATTTTGCCTCTCTTTACCTATCCGGGAATTTGGAAGCAAGCGAAGTGGTGAAAGCAAGTTAAAGTTGAGAAGTGGGCTGGAAGTGAAAGTGTTAGAAAGAAAGAAGTAGGTTTGGGGAAGTCAATCATGATGATGAGTAACTCGGCACCATTCACATAGCCGGGTGTTTGTGTCTTGCCAAAGTCGGATTGAGCGATATTCCTAACGGGTCATGGTATGTGAATCAAGGGTTTGATGCATCTCAAGAAATTGATGATTGTTGATTTCCTAGGCTTCGGTTATTGTGCACCTCTGTCCATGCATCCCAAAAAGTAAAGTAAAAAGAAAAAAAGTGTGAAATAAGCAAAGCTTATTGGTGGAAGATGTTGCAAGTCAAAGTGAAAGTGAAGTTCATCCTTTTCCCGGATTCTAGCACCACATTACCTTACATACATCCCTACCCTACACGTTTCTTGACCTTTCTTTTGGGAAGCCCTTGAGACCTTGAGCTTGTTGATTGACTTAGTGGTTTAAACTGGATTATGCATGATTAATTTCGATAATTATGACTTATTATGCATTCTATGATTTTATGCAAAGATGAACAACTTTTCTATATTTATAAAATGTTTTGATCATATTTAGATTTTAAATTCCATGAAGTATTCTCTTAGAATGATCTATGATTGTAGCACACCATAAAAATGTTTTTGAAAGACTTTTTCATTGATTTTCTTGACTTGTAATCCATTCTATCTTGCCTTTTATATGCGGAACTTGCTTGTGGACAAGCAAGGGCTAAGTATGGGGTATTTTGATAGCATGAATTATAGTCTATATTTTGGGGTTTGTTTAGACGTTTTATCTTCAATAATCTGCATGTTTGTATGCATAATATGTGATTATATTACCATTTCATCTACCTTTGTGAGAATCGAGGTCTACACCTAGTTTTGTTGTAATCGTAGGTAAAATGGCACGTTTTGCATCAAAAAGGAGCTATGGAGTCATTGGAGCTACATTCAAGAACATAAGGAACCATCCAGGAAGCATAGCCATGGATTAGAGATTCACTTTGGACCAGATTCGAGAGATTTCACATTCAGTTGTGACTCACCTCGGTTGACCACAGATTCACCTCGACCGAGGTGATCCAGAGAAGTCGACTTGACCGAGGCGAACACCTGGGACGCGGCGAGAATATTTTATTCTTGGCTGAGATCTTTATCTTTGGAAAGAGATCTTATATTTTTTGGCTTGGCTCCTGGAAGGAAGAAGATAATTTAGATCTTATATTTTACCTATTTTTTATGGGAAGAGATCTTTCTAAGATATCTTATCTTTGGAGAGTAATTTTCCTATAAAAAGGGTCGGATTTCCCACAAATCGGAGATCCGCTATATCCTGCATACACCGCTTACACCGAAATACACCACAGCAGCCATACTCCAGTTGGGAGATTTGAAGAACCTTTTTGAAGGTTGAAGAAGGAACATTGTAGCTTTGACAGCTTTTGAAGGTTTTCTTGTAAGATTACCTTTCTCTTCCTTATTGTCTTGTCTTGTTGGATTTCTATCCAAGGAACGCTTTGTTGTGATATTTGATTCAGTTATTGAAGTCTTTTCATCAAATTCTTCTTGTTCAAATATTCACCTTCTTCCCATATATTTGATTAATACTTTCATGATGATGAGTGGCTAATCTCTTTGTGTGATTCTAGGGTGATTGGCTGAAGGTTGTGGGAAAAACAATGATAGAATAATCTTATATTCCAGTAGGATCCTGAAAGTTCGAGTCTTTAACCTTAACCCTAAGCATCTCGCTCAGTCGATGAACATCTCGGCCGGGGTGGAATTCTTCTGACCGAGGTGACTTATCTGATCCGAAACTGAGAGTTAAGTGTTAGAGTTTGCCAAATCCTATTCTTATTACACCTTTCCTGGTTCAATGCAAGCTTAGGATGAGACTTACCCGGTAATTCCTTTGTTTGTTTACCTAAGATCGTAAGTGTAGGTAATAAAGGTTTATCCTTTATTGGGGTTTGAGTGTGCTTTCATCCCATCTTTGTGAGTTAGCCTGAGACTTACCCGGTAAAGGTTGATTCTATTCCCTTAGATGGTGTGCTAGTTTGAGATTATAGTTCTTTATCTTAATTCCTTGAGACTTACCCGGTAATAGGAGTTACGGTTTTGGATTAGTGAGTAGTGAGACTTACCCGGTGATCTATTCCACTTTAGTAACACCTTCCCTATGCAAAAACCTCAGCTTTGTCCGCTTATCTTTAGATCTTGAGTTGGAACCACAACTAGATGCTTTAATCTCTAGAATTGCATATTTCCTTTATTGACTTCTATATCATCTTTGATTGTTTTAATTGCTTTGTGGTTAGTGATTGCTTAAGCATACCGTAATTGGACTTTGTTTCACTAAGTCCATGTGATCGACCCCTGGAATTCCTTGCTTTTTACTACGATTGACCCGTACACTGCGGGTTCACATCCTTGTTTTAAGCTTACGTCTAGGGTTATAAATTTAAAGCTTGCACACACCGTTTGGAGAGAACAAATAGATATCATGTCATGTTTGATATCAGCTGGAAGTATGTTACAATCTCTACTGAGACCGACTAGACAGAGGTCTTCCAAGGTTACGACCTTTGAAGAGATGAGTCTTGTCATTAGTGCCGTATGAGCAGCGAAGTTGATAACACAAGGAGGTGATGTTTCTGATGTTATGATATGAAGAAGATAGTTCCACCTTGGAGGATATTCTAGTGGTTTATGAGCTTATAGACATGTTAGTGAGTCGTCTAGTTGCCACCTCAGCGGAGTGTGGACATTGTTATCAAGTTGAAGTGTGATACGACACTGATTGGGAAGGCCCATATCATATGGTGCTTGTTGAGATGTTGTAACTGAAGGATTGAAGAGTGGGTTGAGACGAGCTTCCTTCGCCCTAATGTATACAATGTCTCGTATTGACGATCTGATGAATCAACTTGAAGGAGCAATCGTGTTTTTCAGGATTTCCTTGCACTCAGATTGCCACCAATTGAGGGTGAGAGAGCAGGATGTGCATATGATAGTTGTTCATACCCGTTATGGACACTACAAGTATGTAGTGATGTCATTTGGGGTGATGAATGCCTTAGCAGTCTTTATGGAGTTGATGAATAGTATTTTCATCGACTTCTTTGAACAATCTGTGGTGGTCTTCATTGATGACATTTCGATATACTATCGTAGTAGAGAGAAGCAGACCGATCATCTTAGGACAATTTTGCTGATGTCGAGAGATAGAGGGTTGTATACTACGCTCTCTAAGTACGAGTGGGATGTCAGTGGTAGCCTTCTTAGGCCATGTTGTCTCCGTCGGTGGGATCTTGGTTGATCTGACGAGGACTAAGTATTTTGCAACATGGACGATATTGATGAACATTAAGGGAATGCGTAGTTTTCTCAGCTTAGCCGATTACTCCCTACACTTGTGGAATGGTTTTCTGAATATGTATCCCTTTACGAGTCTTTTGAGGAAGACCCTCAGAATTGTATGGTCAAAGCAATATGCCAGAACGTTGAAGAGTGAGGAGATATTTGACCTTTGCTTCGATTTTGCTATAGTCCGAAGGTTCTGGGGATTCCATAATATACGGTGATATATCTCAGCTAAGTTTAAGACGTGTATTAATACAGAGGAGTGGAGTTATGGATATGTGGGTCTATAGTTGAAGACGTGTGAGGAGAACTACCTGACGCGTGATTTAGAGTTAGCAGCGGAGTTGAATAACCAACAGTGTTAAGGACTCGAGTTGATCAAGACTTTAACCCAGAGATTCCATACTATTCAAAGAAGTTGAACGTTGTCGCCAACAACTTGAACAGAAAGATGCCTCAAGAGAAGACAATTGCGAGGTTGACAGTTCAGCCTCAGCTTTAGAGAGATCCAGCTTGGCTAGAGTTGGACAATCAGTTCCTTGATGAGGATATCCAGTTATGCCTTAAAGGTTCTACCTGGTCTGTTGGATGAGGTCCAACAGAAGCAGAGGACCTGCCCAACCTTGTTGAAGATGGGAGAGAAGATGTCTCGTAATAAGGCACCACAGTTCTCCATGAGAGTAGATGGAATGATGAAGAGTCATGACCGCTTTTGTGTACCTGCTGATGTAGAGTGAGACAGACAATTTTACAGTACATTCATTGTATACCTTACTCAGTACATTCAGGTACGAGTAAGAGGTACCACGAGGTGAGACGATTATATTGATGGAGAAGATGGAAACTGATGTAATCAGATTTGTGACACAGTGTGTGACCTGTCAGCAGGTCAAGATAGAACATTTCCGACCTAGAGATGAGCTCCATCCACTACCAGTGCAGTAGTGGAAGTGGTAAGACATCTTTATGGGCTTTGTGATGGGATTGAGGCCCAATAGGAATTTGGATGTATCCGGATTGTTGGTGATAGATTAACGGAGCCGGTACGTTTTGTTCCTATTAGAGAGACGTGGCCAGCGAATGCATTGGTTGAGGAGTACACTAGACAGATAATGAGACTCCATGGTGTACCGAGAACGATCATCTCTGATCGAGATGGATGTTTTACCTTGAGATTTTGGGCAGTGGATACAAACTTCTTTGAGGGATGAGTTTACACTTTATGGCTGCGTTTCACCCTCAAATAGATGGTCAATCAGAGAGGACCATCCAAACCCTTGATATATGTTATGATCTTATGTATTGAACTGGAAACATGGATGGTTAGATTACCTCCATTAATGTTTAAATGAGAGTTTATACATATGTAGACGAGAGGCGTCGACCTTTAAAGTTTAAGTGAGAGTTCATGACCGGCTGAGAGTATCTCTGTTGTGAAATGTTAGATGTGTTGGCATAAAGGGAAACCGAGTTTCCAATATGTCGGTTTACTTAGGATCTTGACCAGAATTGTGAAGGCATCATGATGTTTAGCTTTGCCTTTGAGGTTAGAGGGTGTTTACCCAGTGTTCATATGTCTCAACTGAGGGAGTATATACCAGGTTTGAGACACCTGGTGAGTTATGATCAAAAACTTGTTACGCTCAGGATGTGTAATGTATGTGCATGCAATAAGCTTTAAATTTATACTCGTTATATTTATCCTAACTCCTAGTGAACCCGCAGTGTACGGGACGTTTGTAGTAGGGATAGTATTCCGAGGTCGAACACAAAGACTAAGATGAGATTGATTCAATTTATGATTTAGTTTAGTGAAGATCTATGTTGAGAAAAAGGGGAATAAAGAAAAGAAAATCTCAAATGTTTTTGGTTGGTTTTAGATGATCAATCAAAGATCACAATTAATGCAAAGTAAACAATCAACTAAACTAACCAATCAATGCAAACAAACAAGCTAAACACGAGATATGAATCGAATAGAGAAAAGAGGATTCTAGGGGTTGGAAGTTCCGGTTATGGCATAGGACTCAAGCTATCTTAATCGTTACTCGGATTAACTATGTTATGTTGGGAGTGAGTGTTTCTAGACTGGGATCAATCACCGGGTAGGTCTCATGGTCCACTAGTCCGTCCCTAAGGTCTCATCACCGGGTAAGTCTCTAAGAACCTAAGGGATGGAATTCTACACAAACCGGATTGTCACCTAGGGATCTAACCTATTCTTACCGGGTAAGTCTCGAAAGGGTTGGTCCTAAACAACTATCCTAGCACACTTAATCCAATGGCGGCTTATGAGGCTCACCACTACCTAGGGTTTGTCATCTTTGAAATCTAAGAGTAAGAATCACCGGGTAAGTCTCTTCTAACACTTAGTTGCTAACACTAGGTCACCCTAGGATAGATTTAACTCAACAAACACTAGGATTTCAACATTCTAACAATCTAAAGCTAGATCCATCGAACCAGAGAGAATCACGGTCTGTTCTACCAAGTCCACGGCCGTGGTTTAACAAGAACGAACCGTGGATTCCAACAGAGAGTATGCTCAAGTAAGTGACTCATCCAAGGGCAAATCTAAGTCCATCCTATCATAGTCCTAGCCATAACCATCCTTTCCTCACCCTAGAATCACATCTATTTAGCCTATAACATCCATCATAACAATCGAATTCATCAAGCATAAAAACATGGCTTTCATATGCAAGATAATGAAGAGAAAGAAGTAAACAAATGAAGCAAACAAAACCAAGCTGAAAATGAGATTAGAATGACTCACAACCCTTCTAAAAGAAGGTTTAAATGGTTCATACAAAGACTAGAAATCGATTCCGAAAATCTTCACTACAAAAGCTATCAAAGTCTATCAATGGTGAGTTCTTCTCTTCTTCTCCAATGGTATCTCTTCTTCCTTCTCCAATGGTAGCTTTCAAGAATCTTCTTCTTGAGAGAGTATGTGGATTTTGATTGTGGAAATGGAAGATTCCCCAAAATGAAAGATGCCTCCTCTCAGCAATGCAGGACCATTTTTTATAGTACAACTTTGCAAGAGCTGGCCAATAAATCGTGGCACAGCTGTCATAACCGCCTGGCAAGAACCACGGTTGGTTCCACGGCCGTGGTCTTACCAGTGACCGTGGTTTGGTTCTTCAGCTTTGCCTTGGATCGTTAGGCTATGATTTGGTGCATGGCTTGTGTTGGCAAGGTTCCATGAGTTCTCCTTAGCCTTTGGTTTGCATCCTAATGAGTCCAAGGGTGTGTCATCTTGATGAACGATCCTCAAACGTATCGATTTAGCTCCTAATTCTCCCAAAATACCTATAAAGCAAACAAAAGCCCGCGTAGACGTCTATCTCGACAAAATAGGTGAATTAAGTGCAAACGTTGCGAACTAATGCTAAACCATGCTTGAATGAGTGAGAAATCTATCTAAATGAGTGTCTAATTCTAAGTCATAAATCGTGTTATCAAAAATACCCCATACTTAAGGTTTGCTCGTCCCCGAGCAAATTCCCAACTATAGACTAAGAGATGACATGATTTCTGTATGCAGAAAAATGGCAAAATCTTTTTAACGTTGTGCTTCTAATATTGGATCACCTTCATAGTCATGTTTCATGGCAATGGACAAGCAATCATGTATCAAATAAATGAAGGCATGAAAAGACAATTATACTTAACTCGAAAACATGCATGAAATGTAAAAACGAAGAAGTCAAGATGATCAAGAGCATATCCAATCTAGATTACTAAGTCTTACAAACATGCAAATAGGTCATAAGGTCTTATGAAATAAAAGGCCAAGAAAGGTTGTGATTAGGTGGGGATTTTTCTAGGCTATGTGATGCCAATCCGGGAATGGAACTAACTCCACATCCTTGTCCTCGATCAACTTCCCACAAGTGTATATTTTCCCCATCTTTTCTTTCCTTTCTTTTTCTTTCACTTAATTTTGAGACAATGGCATTGGTGTACAAAAGCCGAAACCTTGGTGATTAGCCATCCTCGGGCTTTTTCTATTTTTCGAGGTGCATCCACACCGGGCACACATACCAAAGCTCGTTAGGACTATCGGTTTATTTGACTTTGGCAAAGCACCAACACCCGATTATGTGAAGTGTGCCGAGTTACTTGTCATTTAAACCAATGTCCCCAAACCTATTTTTGTCTATACTTTCATCAACATCTTCACCCCACACTTGCTTTTCACACACATCAACATACTAGCATGCTCCTATTCCCGGATGGGTCAAAAGAGGTAAAATTTTTCATCAATTGAGGTGCTCAAATATCATGATCAAGATGAGAAGTAGAGAAAGATGAATTGCCTCATTCATTCCTAGATGGTATGCAAGAACTAGCATGTAACTTCGACTTTCAACACTCAATCCAATCAAGGCAAACATCATGATCACAATCCATTCATGGGATTCAATATAAGTACTTCAAGTCCACATATGCGATTCATAAATTCAACACACAAGGCCATCCATAGGCAATCCACAAGACAAGATTCATCATTAGGGTCATATCCAAGCCTAGAAAGCACAAAAAAATTTTAAATTTTCTGAATTTTTTTTTTGGTATTTTTCGAAATGATTATATACAATGCAAGATATGTGACAATATTAAACTATCCTAGATGCTCATCATGCAAAAGATCATGCAAACCCCACCCCATACTTAGAAACACATTGTCCCCAATGTGTAAATAAAGAAAAAAAGAGTGAAAGAGGGTTCTCACAATGTAAAAATGGTTTGCTATGGTATTTGGGATTTCTCAAGTGAATTGATGGAGAATGATCCTTTCAACAATGGTAGAGAGCTCCAAGTGTTCATCAAAGCGTCGGGACCCGCGCTAGGCACCGCTAGCCGTCCAAGTTCCGCGTCCTCTCCACCCATAGTTGATGAGGGGTTCATCATCACCATTCACATGCCATGCAAGGCTTCCAATGTTACCAAGACTCTAGCACACACACAAAACACACACCAAACACACAAAAACAGAAAAATCAAAAAGCAAAAACGAAAAAGAAAAGGGAAAACGTTACCAATGGGTTGCCTCCCATCAAGCGCTTCTTTAAGGTCATTAGCTTGACCAAACTCGGGGGCGTCTCATTCTAGATGAAGTGGGGCAATCATATCCACCGGAGCTCCCGGGACATACTTCTTTAACCGGTGCCCATTCACCTTGAAATCTCCACAATGCTCCCCTCCTATCTCAATTGCTCCATGGGGGAAGATCTTCTTCACCACATATGGCCCGGTCCATCTTGATTTTAGCTTTCCGGGGAAGAGCCGCAGCCTTGAGTTGAAGAGAAGGACAAGGTCGCCTTCACTCAACTCCTTTGGAATGAGGCGCTTGCCATGCCATCATTTGGTTCTCTCCTTGTAGATCCGGGCATTCTCATAAGCATGCAATCGGATCTCTTCAAGGGCATTCATATCAAGCAACCTCTTCTCTCCCGCCTCCTTGAGGTCAAAATTTAGCCACTTGATGGCCCAATAAGCTCTATGCTCCATCTCTACCGGGAGGTGGCAAGACTTGCCATAGACCAACTTGTAGGGAGTGGTGCCAATTGGTGTCTTGAAAGCGGTTCTATATGCCCACAAGGCATCATCGAGCTTCATAGCCCAATCCTTTCTCGTTCTAGAGACCATCTTCTCAAGAATCCCTTTTATCTCCCGATTGGAGATCTCCACTTGGCCACTAGTTTGGGGATGGTAAGGTGTTGCCACCTTATGAGTCACCCCATACTTGGCCAAAAGTGCCCCAAAACTCCTATTGGTGAAGTGCTTTCCTCCATCACTTATGATCACCCTTGGTGTTCCAAACCTAGGGAAGATCACTCGGTTGAAAAACCGCACCACCACCTTGGCGTCATTTGTAGGAGAGGCGATTGCCTCCACCCATCTTGAAACGTAATCAACCGCCAATAGGATGTAGAGGTTGCCACATGAAGAAGGGAATGGTCCCATGAAGTCCACACCCCATACATCAAATATTTCCACTTCTTGAATGTTGTTCAAGGGCATCTCATTCCTCCTTGAGATGTTGCCCGTCCTTTGGCAAGCATCACAAGCTACCACAAAGCTTTGCACATCCTTGAACAAACTTGGCCAAAAGAAACCCGATTGCAACACCTTTGCACATGTCTTGTGCGAGCTAGCATGCCCTCCACATGGCAAGGAATGACAATGGCGGATCACACTCTCCACCTCATCCTCCGGTATGCATCTTCTAAACATTCCATCCGGCCCTCTCTTGAACAAAAGTGGCGCGCTCCAATAGTAATACCTCACATCTTTGAAGAACTTCTTTCTTTGGGTATATGTCAATCCGGGAGGCACTTCCTCACACACTAGATAGTTCACGATGTCGGCATACCATGGCTCACCTCCTATAGACACTTGGAACAAGCACTCCTCCACCATTTGCAATTGCTCATCCCGGAATGAGTCATTAATCGGGATGTCATCTCTCTCAATCTCTAAAGGAGGTAGTCTACTAAGGTGATCCGCCACGGAGTTTTCGGATCCCTTCTTGTCCCGGATCTCCAAATCAAACTCTTGGAGAAGGAGGATCCACCGAATCAACCTAGGCTTGGCATCCTTCTTGGTAAGTAGATAACGGATCACAGCATGATCCGTATAAACAATGACCTTCGCTCCAACAAGGTACGACCGAAACTTCTCATAGGCATAGACCACCGCTAGCAACTCTTTCTCGGTGGTAGCATAATTGAGTTGGGCATCATCTAGCGTCTTGCTAGCATAATAAATGGCATGTGTGCGCCCATCTTTCCTTTGCCCCAAAACAGCCCCAACGGCTACATCGCTTGCATCACACATGATCTCAAATGGTAAACTCCAATCCGGAGGTTGCATGATAGGTGCGGAGATCAAAGCGTTCTTCAACCTACAAAAGGCCTCAAGGCAATCTTTGGAGAAAACAAATTTAACATCCTTCATTAGTAGGTTAGTAAGAGGCTTAGAAATTTTAGAGAAGTCTTGAATAAACCTCCGGTAAAAACCGGCATGCCCTAAGAAACTCCTTACCCCTTTCACCAAGGTAGGTGGCGGCAACTTCTCTATCGTTTCAATCTTGGTCCTATCAACCTCAATGCCACGGTTAGACACCAAGTGTCCTAACACAATACCTTCACTTACCATGAAGTGGCATTTTTCCCAATTCAAGACAAGATTTGTCTCCTCACATCTTTGCAATACTAATGACAAGTTAGCCAAGCAATTATCAAAAGAAGAACCATAAACAGAGAAATCATCCATGAACACTTCCATGATATTTTCAATGTATTCTGAAAAGATAGCCATCATACACCTTTGGAAGGTGGCGGGTGCATTACACAACCCAAATGGCTTTCTCCTATAGGCAAAAGTTCCCCATGGACATGTAAAGGTGGTTTTCTCTTGGTCATCGGGGTGGATAGGGATTTGGAAGAATCCACTATAGCCATCTAGGTAGCAAAAATGAGAATGTTGAGCTAACCTCTCTAGCATTTGGTCAATGAAGGGAAGAGGGAAGTGATCTTTCCTAGAGGCCATGCTCAATTTCCTATAGTCAATGCACATTATCCATCCCGTAACCGTCCTAGTCGGGATTAGTTCATTGTTCTCATTAGTCACTACGGTCATTCCACCCTTCTTAGGTACTACATGAATGGGACTAACCTACTTACTATCCGAGATAGGGTAGATAATCCCCGCATCTAGCAACTTAATGATCTCTTTCTTGACTACCTCTTTCATTATAGGATTTAATCTCCTTTGATGTTCAATAGAGGGTTTATGGTTATCTTCCATCAATATCTTATGCATGCACAAACAAGGTTTTATCCCAACCAAATCATCAATAGTATAGCCAATGGCTTTCCTATGCAATCTTAGCTCATGCAACAACTTAGCAAGTTCATCATCACTCAAGTATGCATTCACAATCACCGGATATGTAGAATTATCACCAAGAAAAGCATACTTTAAATGAGAGGGGAGGGGTTTAAGTTCAAGTTTAGGAGGACCTTTATCGATTTGAGAAGATCCAAATAAAGTTGGATGAGATGAATCCAAAGCAAATGAAGTCTCTTCAAGGCTCCTTGAAGCTTGATCATCAATGAAGGCTGCTTCTGGGAGAATCACGGCCAAATCCACGGTTTGATCCACTTCCACGGCCGTGGAAGTTGCCATGCTTGTTTGTTGAGGCTTTACAGAGAGTTCTACGGCCGTGGAACACATTCCACGATCGTGGTTCCTACAGGAATTCATCATGCCTTTGTGATCCTCAAATCCAGCCCTTGTCTCCTTTTCTAGTGCTTCCAAGGCCTTGATTTCTTCATTGCAAGCCTCCTCATCACCTTCCTCCATCAAGCTTAAGGTAAGAACCTTCTCCAATGGATCCTTGATCAAAATCGAGCTCACAACTTCTCTAGACTCCTCTTGCTCGACTATGTTGAATACGTCCTCGTCAAGGGTTGGCCCTTTCATCATTGTGGACAACTTGAACTTGATGTTCTCTTCTCCAATGTTGAAGGAGAGAGTCCCGTTCTTGCAATCCACTAGGCATCCGGAAGTGGCTAGGAAAGGTCTTCCTAAGATGATGGGAACCGGATAGTCCGCCGGAATATCCAAGACTACAAAGTCAATCGGTACATAGAACCTTCCTAGTTGCACCGGAATGTCTTCTAAAATCCCAACCGGGTGAGTGATTGAACGGTCCGCCATGTAGAGGGTCATCTTGACCGGTTTTGGCTCTCCTAGCCCAACCTTGTTGCAAAGTGCAAGCGGTATGATGCTTACACTTGCCCCAAGATCACAAAGGGCATCATACTTCACATCTGCCACTCCAATTGGGACGCAAAAAGAACCCGGATCTCTTAGCTTGGGAGGCATCTCCTCCTTCATTGTTTGGATCAATTCCGAGGACCTCTTTGTCATTCTTATTTCCCCATACTCCTCCAACTTCCTTTTGTTGGAGAGTATTTCCTTCAAGAACTTGCCGTATGCCGGCATACCTAAGATAGCATCCATGAACGGAATATTAATATGTAATTTGGACATAAGTTCAAGGAATTTACCAAAGTGATTGTCCAAGCGAGCTCTTGCTCGTGATTGTGGGAACGGTAGTGGTGGTTTGTAGGGAGGCGGTGCCACATATGTTGGCTCAACATCCTTGCTCTTGCTTCCATTGTCTTGCAAAATCTCTTCCTCTACCACTTGCTTTCCCTTAGCATTCTCCTTGGGCAAAGGGTCTTTCATACTCAACCCACTCCTCGTTGTAATGGAGAAAAATTGGCCTCTTGGGTTGTCTTCGGTTCTTCCGGGAAGCTTTCCCGGATCTCTATGGGCTTCACCCGCCTTTTGGAACACTTGTGCTTCCAAAACCTTTTGAGCTTTAGAGATTGAAGTCACCGTGCTCTCAAGACCACTCAACCTTCCAAGCAATTGCTCAAACATCATTTCGGTCCTATCCTTTGGAGGTTGAGTAAATCCGGGTGGAGGTTCTTGTGAAGCTTTTGGTGGTGGAGTTGTGCTTGTGGAAGCGGGAGGGTTCAAGGCTCCATCCGGGTTAGAGTAGGAAAACCCGGGATGGTTGTGGTTGGGCCGGTAATTGTTGAATTGCCGGTTGTTGTTGAAGTTCCTTGGGCCTTGATAGTTGTTGTAATTGCCCCTTCCCATGTAATTCACATCCTCCTCCTTGAAAGACAAGTTAGCTTGTGGAAGCACTTGAGGAGTTGCTTGATTCTTCAATGTGGTAGCACACAACTCCCTCAAAGACTTCAATTCATTATTGACGGCATCAAGCTTGAAGTTGCTCATGGTGACTTCACTCACCTCATATGCTCCCGCCTTTCTTCCTTCACTCTTCCTATGGGAGTATTTCTCAATTACTAGAGCTTGCTTCTCCACAAACTCCCAAGCTTCATCTACATGCTTCTCCATGAAAGTCCCACCGGAAAGAGATTGGAGCTTGAATTGGCTATCTTCATCAAGTCCCTTGAAGTAGATCTCCAATAGCTCATTTTTTGGTATACCATGGTGTGGACAATCTAGGAGAAGGTCTTTGAATCTCTCCCAAGACTTGAACGAACTCTCTCTATCCTTTATCACGAAGGCATTTATCTTCCCTCTTAACTCGGTAGTCTTGGAAGGTGGGAAGAACTTAGTCAAAAACTCGGTTGTCATCTCCTCCCAAGTACTAACTCGCCCTTGTGGAATAGATTGATACCAAGCCAAGGCTTTATCCTTAAGTGAGAAGGAAAAAGCCCTAAGCTTATGGTTGTTGCTTTCCAATCTTGGCGGTTTAAGAGTCTCCATCAAAATCTCATAGTTCATCAAGTGTTGATGAGGAGACTCTCCTTCCATCCCTCCAAATTGATTATGCCGGATCATTTGTAGAACTTGAGGGCAGAGCTCGTAGTTGTGGGTTGCGGGATATCCTAAGTTCACACCCGGACGGTGTGCTCTTTGTGCCGGATCCATACGTCTTCCTAATGTTTGTGGCTCTTCAATAGCTATGGGAACAACCCTAACATTCACCGCCGGCTGCGGTTGTGGTGGTGGAGGAGGTGGAGGTTGTTGACGATTAAGCTCTCCTTGTACAAGGGCTTGCCTAATCTCGTCAATCTCCCTCCTAGTCGCTTCTTGCCTCTCATTGGCAAGTCTCCTTTCTTCCTCCAAGAGCTCATCTCTTAGCCTTATTTGCTCTAAGGCTTCATCCAATTCAGCTTGGAGGTCTCTTCTGGCCATCTCTTTTCCCTTTTTAATGCTCTTGGATCTAGATCTAAGGGTTTTCTCCGGTTCGGGATCGAATGAAGCTAAATCCTTGCCACGAGATCTTTGCATACACCTAAAGAGTAAGAGATGTCCTGAAAAGCAAAGACACACACCAAAGAGAGATAAAAAGCAACAAGAAAGATCTACACTATAAACAATCACAAAATAGACTCAATCTAGACCTAGTCCCCGGCAACGGCGCCAAAAACTTGTTACGCTCAGGATGTGTAATGTATGTGCACGCAATAAGCTTTAAATTTATACTCGTTATATTTATCCTAACTCCTAGTGAACCCGCAGTGTACGGGACGTTTGTAGTAGGGATAGTATTCCGAGGTCGAACACAAAGACTAAGGTGAGATTGATTCGATTTATGATTTAGTTTAGTGAAGATCTATGTTGAGAAAAAGGGGAATAAAGAAAAGAAAATCTCAAATGTTTTTGGTTGGTTTTAGATGATCAATCAAAGATCACAATTAATGCAAAGTAAACAATCAACTAAATTAACCAATCAATGCAAACAAACAAGCTAAACACGAGATATGAATCGAATAGAGAAAAGCGGATTCTAGGGGTTGGAAGTTCCGGTTATGGCATAGGACTCAAGCTATCTTAATCGTTCCTTGGATTAACTATGTTATATTGGGAGTGAGTGTTTCTAGACTGGGATCAATCACCGGGTAGGTCTCATGGTCCACTAGTCCGTCCCTAAGGTCTCATCACCGGGTAAGTCTCTAAGAACCTAAGGGATGGAATTCTACACAAACCGGATTGTCACCTAGGGATCTAACCTATTCTTACCGGGTAAGTCTCTAAAGGGTTGGTCCTAAACAACTATCCTAGCACACTTAATCCAATGGCGGCTTATGAGGCTCACCACTACCTAGGGTTTGTCATCTTTGAAATCTAAGAGTAAGAATCACCGGGTAAGTCTCTTCTAACACTTAGTTGCTAACACTAGGTCACCCTAGGATAGATTTAACTCAATAAACACTAGGATTTCAACATTCTAACAATCTAAAGCTAGATCCATCGAACCAGAGAGAATCACGGTCTGTTCTACCAAGTCCACGGCCGTGGTTTGGCAAGAACGAACCGTGGATTCCAACAGAGAGTATGCTCAAGTAAGTGACTCATCCAAGGGCAAATCTAAGTCCATCCTATCATAGTCCTAGCCATAACCATCCTTTCCTCACCCTAGAATCACATCTATTTAGCCTATAACATCCATCATAACAATCGAATTCATCAAGCATAAAATCATGGCTTTCATATGCAAGATAATGAAGAGAAAGAAGTAAACAAATGAAGCAAACAAAACCAAGCTGAAAATGAGATTAGAATGACTCACAACCCTTCCAAAAGAAGGTTTAAATGGTTCATACAAAGACTAGAAATCGATTCCGAAAATCTTCACTACAAAAGCTATCAAAGTCTATCAATGGTGAGTTCTTCTCTTCTTCTCCAATGGTAGCTCTTCTTCCTTCTCCAATGGTAGCTTTCAAGAATCTTCTTCTTGAGAGAGTATGTGGATTTTGATTGTGGAAATGGAAGATTCCCCAAAATGAAAGATGCCTCCTCTCAGCAATGCAGGACCATTTTTTATAGTACAACTTTGCAAGAGCTGGCCAAGAAATCGTGGCACAGCTGTCATAACCGCCTGGCAAGAACCACGGTTGGTTCCATGGCCGTGGTCTTACCAGTGACCGTGGTTTGGTTCTTCAGCTTTGCCTTGGATCGTTAGTCTATGATTTGGTGCATGGCTTGTGTTGGCAAGGTTCCATGAGTTCTCCTTAGCCTTTGGTTTGCATCCTAATGAGTCCGAGGGTGTGTCATCTTGATGAACGATCCTCAAACGTATCGATTTAGCTCCTAATTCTCCCAAAATACCTATAAAGCAAACAAAAGCCCGCGTAGACGTCTATCTCGACAAAATAGGTGAATTAAGTGCAAACGTTGCGAACTAATGCTAAACCATGCTTGAATGAGTGAGAAATCTATCTAAATGAGTGTCTAATTCTAAGTCATAAATCGTGTTATCAAAAATACCCCATACTTAAGGTTTGCTCGTCCCCGAGCAAATTCCCAACTATAGACTAAGAGATGACATGATTTCTGTATGCAGAAAAATGGCAAAATCTTTTTAACGTTGTGCTTCTAATATTGGATCACCTTCATAGTCATGTTTCATGGAAATGGACAAGCAATCATATATCAAATAAATGAAGGCATGAAAAGACAATTATACTTAACTCGAAAACATGCATGAAATGTAAAAACGAAGAAGTCAAGATGATCAAGAGCATATCCAATCTAGATTACTAAGTCTTACAAACATGCAAATAGGTCATAAGGTCTTATGAAATAAAAGACCAAGAAACGTTGTGATTAGGTGGGGATTTTTCTAAGCTATGTGATGCTAATCCGGGAATGGAACTAACTCCACATCCTTGTCCTCGATCAACTTCCCACAAGTGTATATTTTCCCCATCTTTTCTTTCCTTTCTTTTTCTTTCACTTATTTTTGAGACAATGGCATTGGTGTACAAAAGCCGAAACCTTGGTGATTAGCCATCCTCGGGCTTTTTCTATTTTTCGAGGTGCATCCACACCGGACACACATACCAAAGCTCGTTAGGACTATCGGTTTATTTGACTTTGGCAAAGCACCAACACCCGATTATGTGAAGTGTGCCGAGTTACTTGTCATTTAAACCAATGTCCCCAAACCTATTTTTGTCTATACTTTCACAACAAATTCAGCATTTCATTATGACATTCTTTCATCAACATCTTCACCCCACACTTGCTTTTCACACACATCAACATACTAGCATGCTCCTATTCCCGGATGGGTCAAAAGAGGTAAAATTTTTCATCAATTGAGGTGCTCAAATATCATGATCAAGATGAGAATTTGATAACACGATTTATAGCATAGTTTTAGGTGCACATTTAGATAGAATTCTCGCTCATTCATGCATGATCTAGCATTAGTTCAAGACGTTTTGCACCCAATTCACGTATTTTGTCGAGATAGACGTCTACACGGACTTGTGTGTGTTTTGTAGGTATTTCGGGAAGTTTAGAGCTAAAACGATGCGTTTGAGGGTCGTTCATTTAGATGACACACTTCCGGATTCATTGGAATGCAAGCCAAGGGCTGAGGAGGACTCATGGAACCTTGCCAACACAAACCATGCAACAAACCACAGCCTAATGATCCAAAACGAAGTTTCTGCACAGAATCACGGTTCTCTGAAGAACCACGGCCGTGGAAATGACCGTGGTTTTTGCCAGATTCTCGTGACAGCTGTGCCACGACTCTCATGGCCAGCTCATGCACAATTTGTTATAAAAGTGGTCCTTGATGGGTTGTTTGAGGCAGCTGGGGTAGTTTGGGAGCAGCTCATCCATTATCCATTTCTCTAACAAAATATATTCTCAAGGAAGAAGGATTTTTCTAGGAAGGAAAGTGCAAGGAGAAGAAGAAAGGTTTCATTGAAGAGGAGAGAAGAACACACCATTGTTTTCTTGTATTTCGGATTCTATTCTAGAGCTTGTAAACCCTTGAAACCTTCTTTTGGAAGGGTTGTAAGTTGTTCTAATTCCATTTTCGGATTTGTTTGTTCTTGAAGTTCATTGTCCATCTCTTTTCTTTCATATTCTTGCAATGGAGGTTATGATTTTATGTTTGCTTGCTTTGATTTCCATGATGAATTTTGTAGGCTAAATTGATGTGATTCTAGGGTAAGGAAAGGATGGTTATGGCTAGATCTATGATAGGACGGACTTAGATTTATCTTTGGATGATTTTTGCTTATGAACGTAGCTACTGTTAGAAATCACGGGCAGTTCTTGAAGAACCACGGTCGTGGTTTCTGTAGAACAAACCGTGATTCTTCCTGGTTCGAAGGATCTTACCTTAGATGCATAGAATTGTTGAAACCCTAAGTTTTTGCTGAGTTTAACCTACCCTAGGGTGTCCTAGTGTAGTGACTAAGTGTTAGGAGAGACTTACCCGGTAATCCTTGCCCTTAGAATCTAAATAGCAAAATCTTAGGTAGTGGTGAGCCTAATAAGCCGCCATTGGATTAAATGTGCTAGGATAGTTGATTAGGACTTCCCTTTCCGAGACTTACCCGGTAAGGATAGGTTAGATCCCTAACTAAACAATCCGGTTTGTGTAAAATTCCTATCCTTAGGTTCTTAGAGACTTACCCGGTAATGAGACCTTAGGTGTGGATTAGTTGGATCATGAGACCTACCCGGTGATTGATTCCCAAATTAGAAACACTTAATCCCAACATATCATAATCAATCCAAAGAATGAATAGATGACTTGAGTTCTATGCCATAACCGTAATTTCCGACCCCTAGAATCCGTCTTTCTTTTCCCTTGATCAATATCTTGTTTGATTTGTTATTAGTGCTGATTTTTGGTTTAGTTTGATTTGGTTGTTTGCATGAGTTGTGATCTTTGATTTGATCACCTAAAACCGACAAAAACAATTGAGATTTTTCCCTTTCTTTGTTTCCTTCTTTTCTTTAGACTTAGATCTTTGCTAAACTCAATCACATCTTGAAACGATTTCACCTTAGTCTTTGTGTTCGACCTTGGAATACTTATCTTTCTACATACGTCCCGTACACTACGGGTGCGCTAGAAGTTAGGATAATTATAACAAGTATAAATTTAAGGCTTATTGCGTGCACACTTTTTAGCGTAACAGAAGTAGAGAAAGATGAATTGCCTCATTCATTCCTAGATGGTATGCAAGAACTAGCATGTAACTTCGACTTTCAACACTCAATCCAATCAAGGCAAACATCATGATCACAATCCATTCATGGGATTCAATATAAGTACTTCAAGTCCACATATGCGATTCATAAATTCAACACACAAGGCCATCCATAGGCAATCCACAAGACAAGATTCATCATTAGGGTCATATCCAAGCCTAGAAAGCACAAAAAAAATTTAAATTTTCTGAATTTTTTTTTTGGTATTTTTCGAAATGATTATATACAATGCAAGATATGTGACAATATTAAACTATCCTAGATGCTCATCATGCAAAAGATCATGCAAACCCCACCCCATACTTAGAAACACATTGTCCCCAATGTGTAAATAAAGAAAAAAAGAGTGAAAGAGGGTTCTCACAATGTAAAAATGGTTTGCTATGGTATTTGGGATTTCTCAAGTGAATTGATGGAGAATGATCCTTTCAACAATGGTAGAGAGCTCCAAGTGTTCATCAAAGCGTCGGGACCCGCGCTAGGCACCGCTAGCCGTCCAAGTTCCGCGTCCGCTCCACCCATAGTTGATGAGGGGTTCATCATCACCATTCACATGCCATGCAAGGCTTCCAATGTTACCAAGACTCTAGCACACACACAAAACACACACCAAACACACAAAAACAGAAAAATCAAAAAGCAAAAACGAAAAAGAAAAGGGAAAACGTTACCAATGGGTTGCCTCCCATCAAGCGCTCCTTTAAGGTCATTAGCTTGACCAAACTCGGGGGCGTCTCATTCTAGGTGAAGTGGGGCAATCATATCCACCGGAGCTCCCGGGACATACTTCTTTAACCGGTGTCCATTCACCTTGAAATCTCCACAATGCTCCCCTCCTATCTTAATTGTTCCATGGGGGAAGATCTTCTTCACCACATATGGCCCGGTCCATCTTGATTTTAGCTTTCCGGGGAAGAGCCGCAGTCTTGAGTTGAAGAGAAGGACAAGGTCACCTTCACTCAACTCCTTTGGAATGAGGCGCTTGTCATGCCATCATTTGGTTCTCTCCTTGTAGATCCGGGCATTCTCATAAGCATCCAATCGCATCTCTTCAAGGGCATTCTTATCAAGCAACCTCTTCTCTCCCGCCTCCTTGAGGTCAAAATTTAGCCACTTGATGGCCCAATAAGCTCTATGCTCCATCTCTACCGGGAGGTGGCAAGACTTGCCATAGACCAACTTGTAGGGAGTGGTGCCAATTGGTGTCTTGAAAGCGGTTCTATATGCCCACAAGGCATCATCGAGCTTCATAGCGCAATCCTTTCTCGTTCTAGAGACCATCTTCTCAAGAATCCCTTTTATCTCCCGGTTGGAGATCTCCACTTGGCCACTAGTTTGGGGATGGTAAGGTGTTGCCACCTTATGAGTCACCCCATACTTGGCCAAAAGTGCCCCAAAACTCCTATTGGTGAAGTGCTTTCCTCCATCACTTATGATCACCCTTGGTGTTCCAAACCTAGGGAAGATCATTCGGTTGAAAAACCGCACCACCACCTTGGTGTCATTTGTAGGAGAGGCGATTGCCTCCACCCATCTTGAAACGTAATCAACCGCCAATAGGATGTAGAGGTTGCCACATGAAGAAGGGAATGGTCCCATGAAGTCCACACCCTATACATAAAATATTTCCACTTCTTGAATGTTGTTCAAGGGCATCTCATTCCTCCTTGAGATGTTGCCCGTCCTTTGGCAAGCATCACAAGCTACCACAAAGCTTTGCACATCCTTGAACAAACTTGGCCAAAAGAAACCCGATTGCAACACCTTTGCACATGTCTTGTGCGAGCTAGCATGCCCTCCACATGGCAAGGAATGACAATGGCGGATCACACTCTCCACCTCATCCTCCGGTATGCATCTTCTAAACATTCCATCCGGCCCTCTCTTGAACAAAAGTGGCTCGCTCCAATAGTAATGTCTCACATCTTTGAAGAACTTCTTTCTTTGGGTATATGTCAATCCGGGAGGCACTTCCTCACACACTAGATAGTTCACGATGTCGGCATACCATGGCTCACCTCCTATAGACACTTGGAACAAGCACTCCTCCACCATTTGCAATTGCTCATCCCGGAATGAGTCATCAATCGGGATGTCATCTCTCTCAATCTCTAAAGGAGGTAGTCTACTAAGGTGATCCGCCACGGAGTTTTCGGATCTCTTCTTGTCCCGGATCTCCAAATCAAACTCTTGGAGAAGGAGGATCCACCGAATCAACCTAGGCTTGGCATCCTTCTTGGTAAGTAGATAACGGATCACAGCATGATCCGTATAAACAATGACCTTCGCTCCAACAAGGTACGACCGAAACTTCTCATAAGCATAGACCACCGCTAGCAACTCTTTCTCGGTGGTAGCATAATTGAGTTGGGCATCATCTAGCGTCTTGCTAGCATAATAAATGGTATGTGTGCGCCCATCTTTCCTTTGCCCCAAAACAGCCCCAACGGCTACATCGCTTGCATCACACATGATCTCAAATGGTAAACTCCAATCCGGAGGTTGCATGATAGGTGCGGAGATCAAAGCGTTCTTCAACCTACAAAAGGCCTCAAGGCAATCTTTGGAGAAAACAAATTCAACATCCTTCATTAGTAGGTTAGTAAGAGGCTTAGAAATTTTAGAGAAGTCTTGAATAAACCTCCGGTAAAAACCGGCATGCCCTAAGAAACTCCTTACCCCTTTCACCAAGGTAGGTGGCGGCAACTTCTCTATCGTTTCAATCTTGGCCCTATCAACCTCAATGCCACGGTTAGACACCAAGTGTCCTAACACAATACCTTCACTTACCATGAAGTGGCATTTTTCCCAATTCAAGACAAGATTTGTCTCCTCACATCTTTGCAATACTAATGACAAGTTAGCCAAGCAATTATCAAAAGAAGAACCATAAACAGAGAAATCATCCATGAACACTTCCATGATATTTTCAATGTATTCTGAAAAGATAGCCATCATACACCTTTGGAAGGTGGCGGGTGCATTTCACAACCCAAATGGCTTTCTCCTATAGGCAAAAGTTCCCCATGGACATGTAAAGGTGGTTTTCTCTTGGTCATCGGGGTGGATAGGGATTTGGAAGAATCCACTATAGCCATCTAGGTAGCAAAAATGAGAATGTTGAGCTAACCTCTCTAGCATTTGGTCAATGAAGGGAAGAGGGAAGTGATCTTTCCTAGAGGTCATGTTCAATTTCCTATAGTCAATGCACATTATCCATCCCGTAACCGTCCTAGTCGGGATTAGTTCATTGTTCTCATTAGTCACTACGGTCATTCCACCCTTCTTTGGTACTACATGAACGGGACTAACCCACTTACTATCCGAGATAGGGTAGATAATCCCCGCATCTAGCAACTTAATGATCTCTTTCTTGACTACCTCTTTCATTATAGGATTTAATCTCCTTTGATGTTCAATAGAGGGTTTATGGTTATCTTCCATCAATATCTTATGCATGCACAAAGAAGGTTTTATCCCAACCAAATCATCAATAGTATAGTCAATGGCTTTCCTATGAAATCTTAGCTCATGCAACAACTTAGCAAGTTCATCATCACTCAAGTATGCATTCACAATCACCGGATATGTAGAATTATCACCAAGAAAAGCATACTTTAAATGAGAGGGGAGGGGTTTAAGTTCAAGTTTAGGAGGACCTTTATCGATTTGAGAAGATCCAAATAAAGTTGGATGAGATGAATCCAAAGCAAATGAAGTCCCTTCAAGGCTCCTTGAAGCTTGATCATCAATGAAGGCTGCTTCTGGGAGAATCACGGCCAAATCCACGGTTTGATCCACTTCCACGGCCGTGGAAGTTTCCATGCTTGTTTGTTGAGGCTTTACAGAGAGTTCTACGGCCGTGGAACACATTCCACGACCGTGGTTCCTACAGGAATTCATCATGCCTTTGTGATCCTCAAATCCAGCCCTTGTCTCCTTTTCTAGTGCTTCCAAGGCCTTGATTTCTTCATTGCAAGCCTCCTCATCACCTTCCTCCATCAAGCTTAAGGTAAGAACCTTCTCCAACGGATCCTTGATCAAAATCGAGCTCACAACTTCTCTAGACTCCTCTTGCTCGACTATGTTGAATACGTCCTCATCAAGGGTTGGCCCTTTCATCATTGTGGGCAACTTGAACTTGATGTTCTCTTCTCCAATGTTGAAGGAGAGAGTCCCGTTCTTGCAATCCACTAGGCATCCGGAAGTGGCTAGAAAAGGTCTTCCTAAGATGATGGGAACCGGATAGTCCGCCGGAATATCCAAGACTACAAAGTCAATCGGCACATAGAACCTTCCTAGTTGCACCGGAATGTCTTCTAAAATCCCAACCGGGTGAGTGATTGAACGGTCCGCCATGTAGAGGGTCATCTTGACCGGTTTTGGCTCTCCTAGCCCAACCTTGTTGCAAAGTGCAAGCGGTATGATGCTTACACTTGCCCCAAGATCACAAAGGGCATCATACTTCACATCTGCCACTCCAATTGGGACGCAAAAAGAACCCGGATCTCTTAGCTTGGGAGGCATCTCCTCCTTCATTGTTTGGATCAATTCCGAGGACCTCTTTGTCATTCTTATTTCCCCATACTCCTCCAACTTCCTTTTGTTGGAGAGTATTTCCTTCAAGAACTTGCCGTATGCCGGCATACCTAAGATAGCATCCATGAACGGAATATTAATATGTAATTTGGACATAAGTTCAAGGAATTTACCAAAGTGATTGTCCAAGCGAGCTCTTGCTCGTGATTGTGGGAACGGTAGTGGTGGTTTGTAGGGAGGCGGTGCCACATATATTGGCTCAACATCCTTGCTCTTGCTTCCATTGTCTTGCAAAATCTCTTCCTCTACCACTTGCTTTCCCTTAGCATTCTCCTTGGGCAAAGGGTCTTTCATACTCAACCCACTCCTCGTTGTAATGGCGAACACTTGCCCTCTTGGGTTGTCTTTGGTTCTTCCGGGAAGCTTTCCTGGATCTCTATGGGCTTCACCCGCCTTTTGGAACACTTGTGCTTCCAAAACCTTTTGAGCTTTAGAGATTGAAGTCACCGTGCTCTCAAGACCACTCAACCTTCCAAGCAATTGCTCAAACATCATTTCGGTCCTATCCTTTGGAGGTTGAGTAAATCCGGGTGGAGGTTCTTGGGAAGTTTTTGGTGGTGGAGTTGTGCTTGTGGAAGCGGGAGGGTTCAAGGCTCCATCCGGGTTAGAGTAGGAAAACCCGGGATGGTTGTGGTTGGGCCGGTAATTGTTGAATTGCCGGTTGTTGTTGAAGTTCCTTGGGCCTTGATAGTTGTTGTAATTGCCCCTTCCCATGTAATTCACATCCTCCTCCTTGAAAGACAAGTTAGCTTGTGGAAGCACTTGAGGAGTTGCTTGATTCTTCAATGTTGTAGCACACAACTCCCTCAAAGCCTTCAATTCATTATTGATGGCATCAAGCTTGAAGTTGCTCATGGTGACTTCACTCACCTCATATGCTCCCGCCTTTCTTCCTTCACTCTTCCTATGGGAGTATTTCTCAATTACTAGAGTTTGCTTCTCCACAAACTCCCAAGCTTCATCTACATGCTTCTCCATGAAAGTCCCACCGGAAAGAGATTGGAGCTTGAATTGGCTATCTTCATCAAGTCCCTTGAAGTAGATCTCCAATAGCTCATTTTTTGGTATACCATGGTGTGGACAATCTAGGAGGTCTTTGAATCTCTCCCAAGACTTGAACGAACTCTCTCTATCCTTTATCACGAAGGCATTTATCTTCCCTCTTAACTCGGTAGTCTTGGAAGGTGGGAAGAACTTAGTCAAAAACTCGGTTGTCATCTCCTCCCAAGTACTAACTCGCCCTTGTGGAATAGATTGATACCAAGCCAAGGCTTTATCCTTAAGTGAGAAGGAAAAAGCCCTAAGCTTATGGTTGTTGCTTTCCAATCTTGGCGGTCTAAGAGTCTCCATCAAAATCTCATAGTTCATCAAGTGTTGATGAGGAGACTCTCCTTCCATCCCTCCAAATTGATTATGCCGGATCATTTGTAGAACTTGAGGGCGGAGCTCGTAGTTGTGGGTTGCGGGATCTCCTAAGTTCACACCCGGACGGTGTGCTCTTTGTGCCGGATCCATACGTCTTCCTAATGTTTGTGGCTCTTCAATAGCTATGGGAACAACCCTAACATTCACCGCCGGCTGCGGTTGTGGTGGTGGAGGAGGTGGAGGTTGTTGACGATTAAGCTCTCCTTGTACAAGGGCTTGCCTAATCTCGTCAATCTCCCTCCTAGTCGCTTCTTGCCTCTCATTGGCAAGTCTCCTTTCTTCCTCCAAGAGCTCATCTCTTAGCCTTATTTGCTCTAAGGCTTCATCCAATTCAGCTTGGAGGTCTCTTCCGGCCATCTCTTTTCCCTTTTTAATGCTCTTGGATCTAGATCTAAGGGTTTTCTCCGGGTCGGGATCGAATGGAGCTAAATCCTTGCCACGAGATCTTTGCATACACCTAAAGAGTAAGAGATGTCCTGAAAAGCAAAGACACACACCAAAGAGAGATAAAAAGCAACAAGAAAGATCTACACTATAAACAATCACAAAATAGACTCAATCTAGACCTAGTCCCCGGCAACGGCGCCAAAAACCTGTTACGCTCAGGATGTGTAATGTATGTGCACGCAATAAGCTTTAAATTTATACTCGTTATATTTATCCTAACTCCTAGTGAACCCGCAGTGTACGGGACGTTTGTAGTAGGGATAGTATTCCGAGGTCGAACACAAAGACTAAGGTGAGATTGATTCGATTTATGATTTAGTTTACTGAAGATCTATGTTGAGAAAAAGGGGAATAAAGAAAAGAAAATCTCAAATGTTTTTGGTTGGTTTTAGATGATCAATCAAAGATCACAATTAATGCAAAGTAAACAATCAACTAAACTAACCAATCAATGCAAACAAACAAGCTAAACACGAGATATGAATCGAATAGAGAAAAGCGGATTCTAGGGGTTGGAAGTTCCGGTTATGGCATAGGACTCAAGCTATATTAATCGTTCCTTGGATTAACTATGTTATATTGGGAGTGAGTGTTTCTAGACTGGGATCAATCACCGGGTAGGTCTCATGGTCCACTAGTCCGTCCCTAAGGTCTCATCACCGGGTAAGTCTCTAAGAACCTAAGGGATGGAATTCTACACAAACCGGATTGTCACCTAGGGATCTAACCTATTCTTACCGGGTAAGTCTCGAAAGGGTTGGTCCTAAACAACTATCCTAGCACACTTAATCCAATGGCGGCTTATGAGGCTCACCACTACCTAGGGTTTGTCATCTCTGAAATCTAAGAGTAAGAATCACCGGGTAAGTCTCTTCTAACACTTAGTTGCTAACACTAGGTCACCCTAGGATAGATTTAACTCAACAAACACTAGGATTTCAACATTCTAACAATCTAAAGCTAGATCCATCGAACCAGAGAGAATCACGGTCTGTTCTACCAAGTCCACGGCCGTGGTTTGGCAAGAACGAACCGTGGATTCCAACAGAGAGTATGCTCAAGTAAGTGACTCATCCAAGGGCAAATCTAAGTCCATCCTATCATATTCCTAGCCATAACCATCCTTTCCTCACCCTAGAATCACATTTATTTAGCCTATAACATCCATCATAACAATCGAATTCATCAAGCATAAAATCATGGCTTTCATATGCAAGATAATGAAGAGAAAGAAGTAAACAAATGAAGCAAACAAAACCAAGCTGAAAATGAGATTAGAATGACTCACAACCCTTCCAAAAGAAGGTTTAAATGGTTCATACAAAGACTAGAAATCGATTCCGAAAATCTTCACTACAAAAGCTATCAAAGTCTATCAATGGTGAGTTCTTCTCTTCTTCTCCAATGGTAGCTCTTCTTCCTTCTCCAATGGTAGCTTTTAAGAATCTTCTTCTTGAGAGAGTATGTGGATTTCGATTGTGGAAATGGAAGATTCCCCAAAATGAAAGATGCCTCCTCTCAGCAATGCAGGACCATTTTTTATAGTACAACTTTGCAAGAGTTGGCCAAGAAATAGTGGCACAGCTGTCATAACCGCCTGGCAAGAACCACGGTTGGTTCTACGGCCGTGGTCTTGCCAGTGACCGTGGTTTGGTTCTTCAGCTTAGCCTTGGATCGTTAGGCTATGATTTGATGCATGGATTGTGTTGGCAAGGTTACATGAGTTCTCCTTAGCCTTTGGTTTGCATCCTAATGGGTCCGAGGGTGTGTCATCTTGATGAACGATCCTCAAACGTATCGATTTAGCTCCTAATTCTCCCAAAATACCTATAAAGCAAACAAAAGCCCGCGTAGACGTCTATCTAGATAAAATAGGTGAATTAAGTGCAAACGTTGCGAACTAATGCTAAACCATGCGTGAATGAGTGAGAAATCTATCTAAATGAGTTTCTAATTCTAAGTCATAAATCGTGTTATCAATGATCTAGTGGTTAAGCTGAACCACATCCTTTTTGAGCATTTGGTTACATTCCTGGAATGAGATATGAGACGCTTGCATTCGAAAGACTTTTCCATTTTAAAGGACGTAGTGGTCGAGGTGAGGACCTGAAGAGACCACATGAGAGACTGAGGATAGTATCCTGAGGAACTATCCAGAGTTTATGTCGAGACAGGTCCATCTGTGGGAGCACGAGTAGATCTTAGTGCTATCTTGATGAATGTTGTGCTTATGTGCTTATATGCCTTGATGTGTTTATTCCTTGCTAGTTGTGATGTGATTTATGATCTTAGTAGATCTTGTTGTGCTAGCGTAATGTATGTCATAGCTGGAGATGATTATTTCCTCCACGCTATTTGAGTATGATTTATATTTATAACCGGAGATGGTTCTTTCCTCCATGCTATTTGAGTGTGATTAGGATTCAGCTGGAGATGGTTCTTTCCTCCATTCTACCTTGATGGACATAGTTTCAGTGGAGATGTGATTCCTCCATGCGATATATATGTTTATGTTTTGGCTGGAGATGTGCTTCCTCTATGCCTTGTGATGTGGTATGGCGAGAGACGTGATTCCTCTACGCCTTTGGGTAGCGTTATGGCCCTGTTTTTTGGAGTTGATGATTCCTCCATGTTGACATTGAGGTTATAGATTGTTATAGGCGATGACCTTCTGAAGGGAGATGTGATACCTCCGATAGAGAGAGTGAGAGTTATACCTTGGCTTATGGGTCCAAGATGACTTTTGGGATTTTGCAAGTTTCGGGACGAAACTTTTTTTTAAGGGGTGTGTGATGTAATAGCTAGGATTTCCGAATTCTAATTAATGTTGATTAACTTAATCGTTTATAGTAATTGACATATGACTCACGAAGATTTCGCAAGTGATGAGTATGAGTCCCATTGTTATGTTCCTCGCGTAATTTTGGACGTTTGGGGAAATTTTTACTTTTTCCCCCCGGTAATTATTTTTTACCATCCGGTGTTATTTGGAGCATTTGGGAGCTCCAATTAATAAAAATTCAGTTGAGAGAAATGATCAGGATATCGGATATGTCCTAGATATGAAATAACATGGAGAGGCAAAACGGACAAAAGAGTCGTTATTTCGTTTCTTAACGGCTAAGAAAGACGGCTTAGGAACGTTTTCCAAAGCAGTTGTGGAATAATTATCCCTACAATATTCCAGATTTAATATTTCAATTTCGAGAAGTTTGGAGAAGGAGGTTCGACCCGCCTTTGGATCGGTTAAAGGATAATTATCGACTTTGCTAAAGGATAATTATCGTCTTCACTTTAAATAGCGGAAAATCCTTTATTAATTCATTTCCTTTCACGTTTCCTCGTAAAAGCTCTGATTTCTTTCAACCTTCAAACTCAGATCTACTCTCCGCTTCTAATCCGATTTCATTCCGTTTGAGTTTCTGAATTCCTCTCTTCATTCTCTTCATATCGGTACGAGTTTCTGCATTTCCGAGCAGGTGAATGGTTGGTCGAGCATATATGTCACTAGGCAGGTTCCGTTGTTCAGATTTTGGTGAATTTGATGTTGTCCATGCGTAGCCTGCGTCGCTGTGATTCCGAATCTTCTTTCAGATCGTCAATCGGGTTAGTAACGAATAAGTTATGAATTTATTCGTTTTCCGTACTGCGATTTAGCCTAAATTGACTTTAGGCTTGTCAAAATGGATAATTAGAAATTCCATTATGGTCGTTATATTATTCTGGTGATTATGGGTTGTTTGTTTGATGAAATCTGATGACAGGGGGTTTAGAAATTGTATGCGGGCAAAACGTTATTCTGACGAAATCTAATTAATTAATTAAAGGTTAATTAATTAAATTAGGATTAAAATTGAGATTGAGGAACGTTGATTAGATACTACCTTGAGATCTGAGGAATTGTGAGTTATGTTGAGATATTGAGGTTTAGTTGGTTGTGAGGCTTATAGATTGAGTATGATCCTCATGGATCCCTTTGGGTCTAGGTGTGACCCCTTTGATGAATAGAGTTTGATATATCTTTATGCCTTGTTATTAGGCAGTGCCCCTCTCTTAGGATTGGAGGTTATTGTGGTTGAGCTAAGTACGAGGTTGAGGTAAGACCGTAGGACTTACTTAGCTGCCATCCCTATATTGGGTGTTTGCATGAGTGGTGTGTGGGTTATATGTTTGCTATGATAGGATGAGATATCGTTTATACAGACCTATGTTTTATTGACTGCCCCGTTGCGTGGTTGTGATAACCCTTCCCTTTCATCATGCCATGGAGTCTGGGAGGTTCTTTGACGTCAGGCCAGACTGGTTTACAAGAAGGGCGCAATCCACTCCCATAGGGTACACGGGTTGTGTTACCGATACTCGTACAGCTGGATATAGCACTTAGAGGCGAGGATGTATCGGTCCTCGTGTCACATACTTTCATCTATCTATATATATATACAATTTGAGTGAATGACTATTATATAAAGATGATAAAATGGGTAAATGTGTGATAGCATGCTGATGTGTTTATCTTTCATGATTGTGCTTGTGCTTATGCATTACCTTATATATGTATGGTTAGCTAACGGTTTCATACCGTGTTGTAGATGTGTGCAGGATAGGCGATGCTGGGTGATCTGGTAGGGTGACAGGCCGAGGACTCTCGTACATTAGGTGGTCGGTTTTTGGGGTTGTTTATGCTTTCCCTCCTGCGTGAGGATGATGTCTTGTTTTCCCTCCTGTGTGAGAATGTCGTTTTATATACTCGGATATGTTGTTGTTTACTTTGGGTCGTACAGTTTACACTGTTTTATGTATTTGTTATATATCTGTCAGTGTCATGCTGTAAGGTCTAGTGAATTTGTTGTCAAGTTAGGATCAGGATCCATTGTGAGATCCTAACCCAATGTAACACTCCGCGTCCCGCGGATTCGTGGTGTTACAAAGGCCACCCTGATTATGAGTCACCAATTTTTTACAAATAAAATACAACATGAATTATGCACACTAAAAACCCCAAAGTGTGCATCTAAAAATAACACTCCCAATTTTTGTTTATTATAATTTTGGAACTAATTTTGAAAATGAACGAGGGTCAAAAGTGCACAATTAAGTACAAAAAGTACACAACTAAGTAGGGGTCAATTAATTTTCCAAGCCACCTAATCTGAAGATCCGATCTGAAAAATTTTGAATCTGAAAATATCTTACAATTGGTGATCCGAGCCGATCAGAGAATATTTTTCAGATCATCGGATACGGACCGAGGTTTATAGAAAAAAGTCGGATCGGATATATCCGACTATTTTTTATAAAAAAATATACTCGAATTCGATCCGAACAAAAGTGTCGGATATTTCGGAACTCTCGGATCAGATTTGGATCGGACTTTTATAAAAAAATTCGGATCGAAACATATATCCAAAACTGTCCACCCGTACGCCTAAGGACCAAAAGTGAACTCGTAAATTCCTTCTAGGTAAGGGGTAAAGTGCAAAGATCATAATCATATCGCACATTATGGTAGAAAAAATTACAAAAAAGGTTCAAAAGTGCACATTAAATTTGAAAAGTGCATAGTCAATCGGCTAATATTTTAGCCATGCATAACAAGTGCTTTTGCATTTTTCGCCATTGTACATGTAAAAATAAATAATATTGATAAATAAGATACGATCACTAACCAAAATTTGTTCGTTGTACACTTCTAGACGACCTCATACACACCAATTTCCTATTACATTCGTCTTGTAAAAAAAAACGTTGCATTGTTTTGGAACCGAACTGTTATGAAACGGTTCAGTACTTTAAACAAAATTAGAGAGAAATCATTGTTACTTTTTAGGTAAATAAGTGAAAATTAATTAATCTAATATGAAAAAGAAAAAAAGAAGGGACTTTGTCTCTACCTTTGTTTTAGTAACTATGATATTATTTTCATGTTAGATTCTTTCTTTTACCCTTAAAAAAAAAAAATTGTTCCGTGGTTTTGCTTTTGACAAAGCATCAAGTTTTTCAAATTTAATCATCAGTTGTACCAATACTTAATTACTTATTTTAAGACATATTTCAATCACCGAAAACTAGGGATGTTTGAGACAAAACATCTAAAAAATAAAACATCTACATGCATAACCAAAATTAAAACATTTGGACTTAGGTAATACAAATAAAAGTTGTCAAGATGCATTATAGTTCAAATGACCCCGTCCTAATTTGGTTCCATATAAATCACAAAGTTTTTGAGGAAAAATAGTCGAAATGGGACAAGAGATGACCTCAATCCCGTTCAGTACTCAGACCTACTTAAAATATAAGAATCGAACCTCGTATCTAAAATAATTCGGTTTTAATTCAACAAAAATAAAAATCAGATTTTGGAAAGAGCCATGTGACATAATTTATATGTTTTAATGTATGCAAATCGAGGTGGAATACTCTAAGGAAACGGCATATTTCATGCGCGAACGTTCCCACCCGCATTTACGCCGTTTTGTACTGACTCACGCATCATATCCACCATTCATACATTTCAAAACAAAACTGAATGAGGTACCTTTTTCACTTTCCAATTTGTTTTCTTACTATATATATTTATATAAAGATAAGTCGTTAGTTTAAAAATTAATAGGAAAATATGATTTAAAAAATTAATTAAAATAATATAAAATATTAATCTATTATCAGGTAATCATTCACCTACCACTTGACCACACATTATTATTAATATATAAGAAATTTCACATAATTTTCTTTCGATAATTATGGATTTTCCCTTTTTATTAAAAATAAACTCCTATAAATTAAATAATTTATCTAAAATCTTAATAAATATCATTTTTTTCTGCATATTATAACGTCTTTGCAGATAAATTTTTCCAAATGTATTATTTGTGATAGTTTATTGGGCAGTTTTGGTAAATAGGTCTTTTTGAAAAACTAGAGTAGTTAGACTTTGTAATGTTTCAATTAAATAAATATATCCCAATCTTTTGTATTTATTCTCAAAACTCTATACACTCTTCTCTCAAGGGTACATTTACTAAACGCAAAACTAGAAAAAGACACGTAAACTAAATTGTTTTTAGTTAGTTAGTTTATTTTATATGACAAATTAGGTAAAAGTTTAGTTAGTATTATAGACGTTTTTATATGTACATAAGAGTGGCGTGCAAAGAAGATTATTGGTTCCGTGTAGGCATGTACCAATATCTAAAGTGGGTTCCCTATCATTCCATTACGGGTATAATGCTCTATATTAATGATAATTCAAGTGGCTTCTTTGTCTTTCTATTACATCAGACCCACCTACAATTACAAACAACACCACACACTAGTGATACAATCAAATTTCTTATTCTTCTCAGTTTTGTAATTTTGTTTCATCTCCTAACTCGATAATAGTTTGGGTGATTTTGTTTCAACCAAGAGGGAAAATTAAGAGTTATAAAATATCTTCACGATTATATAAATATGATATTGATTAACCTACATGGTAGCGATCTTAGTAAATATTGTGCGGAATTATAAGAAAGAACGGAATTCAACAAACAAAAAAGATAACACACACATATTTATATTGTTTCGCCTAATAATGGTCACTTCCCTTCCGGAAAGATTTTATTAAGAAATTTCAAAATTACAAATGACAACTAGATCACTAAGCATTCTGTTCAACCAAATTTCCTCTATAGTTGCTTATGTCAATGCCATGAAATTTACCTCTTTGGTAGACAAAGTGATCGTTGGTTGTAAGACTTCCTTTCAACTCACAACATAACCACCAAGAGTGAAAACATAATTGTTCATAGATCTTCTATTATAAACATCGCCTCTAAGGTACCGAAATATCATCTTCACAACTTGCTAGTGATCCTTTCCGGGTTGCCCCATGAACTTGTTCATGACACTAACTTGTGCAAAATCTGGTCTTGTGCATACCATAACATACATCAAACTCCCTACTACACTAGCATAGGAGACTCAAATATATAATCTTTCTCCTCATCCAATTGAGGTGAAAACATAGTGGTAAGATGGTTGTTAGCAACATTAGGTGTATCAATAGGACTGACCGATCACATTTCGAACCTTGACAACAACTTTTCAATGTAGCCTTTTTGTGATAAGAAAAGCTTTTTACCAGCTTAATAGGTATTACCACTTAATAACCAAAAAACACAACATTAATTGCTCTCTTTGTAAGAGCTAGAATTTTCGAATTCTAATTAATGTTGATTAACTTAATCATTGATAGTAATTGACACATAACTCGCGAAGATTGCGTAAGGGATGAGTATGAGTCCCACCATTATGCTCTTAACGTAATTTTGGACTAATGGGAAAATTTTTACCTTTTCCCCCGGGTAATTATTTTTACCCTCCGGTGTTATTTGGAGCATTTGAGAGCTTCAATTAATAAAAATGCAGTTGAAAGAAATGATCAGGACATCGGGCATGTCCTAGATATGAAGTAACATGGAAAGACAAAATGACCAAAAGAGGCGCTAAGAAAGACAACTTAGAAATACGCGTTTTCCGAGGTAGTTGTGGAATAATTATCCCTAAAATATTCCAGATTTATTATTCCAATTTTGAGAAGTTTGGAGAAGAGGGTTCAACCCGCCTTTGGATCGATTAAAGGATAATTATCGACTTCACTAAAGGATAATTATCGTCTTCGCTATAAATAGCGGAAAATCGTTTATTAATTCATTTCCTAACACGTTTCCTTGTAAAAGCTTTGATTTCTCTCAACCTTCAAACTCAGCTCTACTCTTCTAATCCGATTTCAATTCCGTTTGAGTTTCTGGATTCCTCTCTTCATTCTCTTCATATCAGTACCGAGTTTCTACATTTCCGAGCATATGAAGATCTGGTCGAGCATATATGTCACCAAGAAGGTTTTGTCGCTCATATTACGGTGAATTTGATGTTGTCCATGCGTATCCTACGTCGTTGTGATTCCGAATCTTCTTTCGGATCGTCAATCGGGTTAGTAACGAATAAGTTATGAATTTATTCGTTTTCCGTTCTGCGATTTGACCTAAATTGACCTTAGGCTAGTCAAAATTGATAATTAGAAATTTCATTATGGTTGTTATATTATTCTAATGTTTATGGGTTGTTTGTTTGATGAAATCTAATGACAGGTGGGTTTTGAAATTGCCTGCGGGCAAAAAGTTATTCTGGCAAAATTTAATTGATTAATTAAAGGTTAATTAATTAAATTAGGATTAGAATTGAGATTGAAGAAGGTTGATTAGATGCTACCTTGAGATTTGAGGAATTGTGAGTTATAATGTGATAGTGAGGTTTGGATTCGAGTTGTGAGTTGAGGATGGTTATAGGGTTTAGGAGGCGGAATCTCCTAACCTTGGGATGATGTTGATATTGTTGTGCTTTGTTGATGCAGGCACTGATCGTTTGCCCGAGGGGAAGCCGTGACCACTTGATACGGATTGCGATTGAGACAAGTAAGTCCTTGGGACTTACTTAGTGAGCGGTTATGAGTTTGAGTGTGTGTTGTGGTTGTGTGTGTGCATATGTGTGTTGCATTTATAACCTAACTAGACTAGGATGACCCTACATGCATATTATTTGCCCAAGTGTATGATAACAGGCGGTGGTGACTTATCTAGCCTAGATTTTGTAGGCTTGGGAGGTTCTTTGCGACCGGACCTGCAGGTGGTGATGATTGACACCATTCCAAACCTGAGGGGAATGGGGACAAAGGCGTTGGGAGTTTACTCCGCATGTCACAAGGAAATGAATTAGTAATGGTATAACTTAATTAAAGATAATAAAAGGTTGTGTGTGTGATATTGCATGATATTATATGATGATGTGATATATGTCCTACGACTTCATTCTTATCAATGATCGATTAGCTAAAGATTTATACCATGCTTTAGATCTTCAGCAGGATAGGAAGACTGCAGAGTGAGCCAAATGGGTGATCAGCCGAGATCTTCCGTACACTAGGTTGTGCGAGGGTTATGGGATCTTTTGTATACATTTGTGTATGGTGTTTCCGTTTTGTACTTGGTTGTGCTTTGTAAACCTTTTGATGTATATATTTAATACAGTTTTATGTATTTGGTTTTAATCTATCTGTGCCTTGTTGTAAGATCTAGTGAACTTGTTGTCAGGCTAGGGTCAAGATCCACTGTGAGATCCTTGCCTAGTAGCGCCCCGAGTCCCACGGATTTGGGGTGTTACAAAGTCGGTATCAGAGCCTTAGGTTGACAAAAAATGGCACTTGCAATCTGCGATAAAGGTCAAATAGATAAATAAACAGAACCCGAAATGGGTCTGACTTTCCAAAAGTGTTTTTAGTTTTAAAAAGCGTATAGGTGTTTTAAGATAGTGTGTACGGGAAGCCATCACCCTTTTGAGGATCTCGATAGTATATATATATATATATAGACTTATTTTGTGTTGAATTGTACATGTATGTTGGATTTGAGTATTATATATATATATATATATGGCATTATATAGCCTTTTACGTAGCTATGATATTATCGTTGATGACTCAGACTAGAGCAACATGTGCTATAGGACGGGGAAGAGGTAGACCACCTCTATTTCCGGTAATCGTAAGTTGTGAACGAGTTGGTGGACCTCCAGTCACGAGAAGTTGGGGTTAAGTCCCCATTACTTATTCGTAGAGGCGGAAGACCAAGTTATAGAAGATGTTGAGAATATAATTTCCAAGGTTGTCGGCGACGTGTGGATCGCATTAAGGAACGAGATAATTATCCTACTTAGATTGTGGAGTACCCAAGTTGATGATTCAAGTCGCACCTCGATGAAGCAACGAACTTGAGAAGACGTCTAGCATGTAACAAAAGTGGCGAAGAAAGAAAGATGCGTTCCATATTCTTCGGCATCACTTCGTTGAGGTGTTGTAAAAGGTGATTTCAATGTTAGCTACTGTTAGCATGAAATATTGTGATATTTTAGGCACGTTTTCTAATTGTATTTGGTTCATATAGATAGTCATTGATTGAGCATTGATGCATATGTGAGCTAGTTTGTCTATAATGTCGATATAGAGATCTACACAAACTTTATGTTGATTATAGGTAATTGAGAGCTATTTTCGAACGGGATTGAGCAAAGATGGAGTTGATTGAGCATGTCCACGAATTGAGGACACTTCTAGGAGCCAAAGGAGAGCTAACTTGAGGAATGCACGAGGCTAAGGAAGAATCACGTTCTAGCCCTAAACCACGCTCTAAAATACGGCCGTACTACTTTCCACGCTCTAAACCACGGTCGTGGAACTATGGCAAGTGAAGCGTGGTTCATTCCAGTAACTTCTACGGTCGTGGAATTGTTTGTGTCAAACCGTGTTGATTTCCTCGCTCTAAACTACGGTCGTGGAACCTTCCACGACCGTGATCTTGGCGATCTTTTTCGCCACATTTTAAGCCACGATCTTTTAAGAGATTGGGCCGGGCCGCTACTTCATCATACACTATAAAAGGACGGACGAAGAGAGATTCCGTCACCTCCGCTTAGAGATCTTTGCAACCTTTGCTTAGACCTACCTTCGCTTACGCATAGACGCATCTTACGCTTGCGTTTGAAATTTGCCCTAATCTCGCTTTTGGCGGAGATTGTGTTTGAGAGATTTTTGCGCTTTGTCATTGGGATTTCCGGATTTACGGAAGATCGAAGATTCGGAAGATTGTTTGCAAGAAGATTTCGCTTCTTGCTTAGGTTTGATTTAGAAGACGGATTGACATCCCATTCTTCCTTCTTATCTAAGATTTGTGTTTGTTTGTGTTATTCCGAATCTAGTGAGAATTATTGTTCTTGATTGTGACATTGAGATTGATTTGAAAGTTATTGAAGGTTTTCGGAAGTTTTCATCTTTCAATCTTTTAAATCTTAAAATTGATATCAATATGACTGTTGTTGGCTAAAACCCTTTAGCAATTCTAAGATGAAGGGTTGATAGTTGTGGCTTAGATGATGATAGATCGATCGTAAATAGATTGGACCCTGAGAGTTAGAGAGAATCGCCGAAGAACCTAAATCACGGTCTGTTCTTGATCTTCCACGACCGTGGAACTCAAGATCTACCCGTAATTTTGTGTTAACTTACGACCTTGCTTTTACTTTAGTCCAAAGTTAAAGATTTGCTTTAACTTAGTTTAGGCTTGCCTTTTCTAGGTGGTAGTGAAGCCTCAACAACCTCTACCTCGATTATGAGTGTCACAACCCTAATCGGTTAAGTTAGTTTTGATCTTTGGACTATAAGTTTGGGTACTTGATATTAATTCTTACCTTTAGAACCTTTCTATACTGAAGCCTCGACAACCTTTATAGAGAGTGTCTTATAGGTTAGTCATATAAGGTTTTTGGAACTTCACCGTACGATTACCTTACATTCGTATACCTTTGCAAACCTCAACTCTGTCCTTATATCCTTATTATATCTTGAATCGATTGCCACAATTGGATTCCTGGATCTTTAGGGTTGCTATTTTCCTAATAATTTACAGAAACTCATATATTTACTTGCTTGATAATCTTAGCTGGATTTAACCCCCCAAATCCCTGTGTTCGATACTATGGAATTCTTGCTCAACTACGCCGATCCGTACACTGCGGGTTCGCTTGCTTGATTTCTAGTTTTATAAATTTAAAGCTTATTTGCACGCACGCTAAGTGGCGAACAAGTTTTTGGCGCCGTTACCGGGGATTTGGTTTAGGCCGAATTCGGTTATCGGTTGTCAAGTTTGGGAGCTTTGCTCTTGTTATTTAATATCTCTTTTGAGTGTTCTTGCAGGTTTGTGTTCTTAGGTACATACGAAGTTCTTGTTCCGGCAACGGAACAGAGTTTCGCCAAAGAACAAGTTTTTGGTGCCGTTGCCGGGGATTTGGTTTAGGCCAAATTCGGTTTTCGGTTGTCGGGCGTGAGAGCTTTTTGCTTTTAATCTTTTCGAAATGAGTTTTTGAGTTTTTAGGTTCACCAATGGCTGCATGGAGCAATGAACCTGCATTTGATCCAGCCTGGACAGCATGGGAATGTGCTAGGGTGAACCATTATGAATATTTGGAGAAGAAGTATGCCTATTATTGTGTTAGCGACGAAAGAGAAAGAGAGGAAGCCATTGAGGATGAGCTCGCATATTGGGATGAACTTAATCCCCTTCATACGTTTTATGAACAACCTCCTCAAGTGCAAACTCCACAACAACCATCCGAGGATGGGACACAAATGATGTTGGAAGAGATATTAAAAGTGTTGGACAAGTTGGAAGACAAACTGAAATCTATTTCTGAATCTTATGAAGCCATGGAAAATTATCCATCCAACAAGGAATAATTCCAAGTCTTAAGCCTTCCTCCTATCGAACCTGAATCTCCTCTTGAAGTCCTCGTTGAAGAAGAGGAAGAAGTGGAGAATGTTGGCCAAATTACTGAAATTGTGGCTAAGGTTGAAGAGTATCCAGCTAAGTTGGGAGATATTTCATGTGTGGATCATCATCCCAACATGAAACTTGTGCCAAGCCTTGAAGAACTTAACAAGGTATATTGTCTTACTTCCTTTGAAAATCCTATTAAAATTTTTGATTTTTTTTAGGAATGCACCGGAGAGTTGGAGGTCTCTTCCAAAAGAACCTCCTAAGGTGAAGATGAAACCTTCATTAGAACTGTTGGAAGTAGATGCTCCTTGGACTACAAGGAGTAAATTTGGCAAGCGCTTCAACGCCAATGCCAATAAGTGTTTTTTGTTCAAGTATGGGGTCATTCACATGACGAAGACCATACATCGTCCCCAAGCTGGAGATGGGGAAGCTAAGAGGATTCTCGAGAAGCTGATTTCTTGATCTAGGAAAGGATGGGACGCAAGGCTGAATTATGTCCCATTAAAGCATGGGAAAGCTAGGAGGATTCCGGTGAGAATCAAACCGTACAAGCTTGTACGTGGGAGATCTTACCACTTGCCAGTGAAATTAGGAACCGGAGATTTCTTGGAAGAGCTCTATGATGGATTTGAAGAGCAATCCAAGATGTTCAAGGTGCATTGAGTCATCTATGGACATTGGTCTAGCTACGGACCTTAAACAAAGCGCTTCTTGGGAGGCAACCCAAGGTATTGCATTTTTGTTTCTGTTTTCGATTCATTAGTTTAGCTTAGTTTAGACGTTTCTCGCTTTATTTTGCCTCGATTTCTTCCGGTATGTTCGTGTTTTTGGATGTAGGAACGATGAGAAAAGAAAAGGGAAGAGTAATATTGAAGAAAAGTGACGAAACTTGGATTTTAGAGCATTACAGAGAGTTCCACGGCCTAAACCACGGTCGTAATAGCTACAGTGCCCGTAATTTCCAAAAGCCTTTGAAAAATCACCAAAACCACGGTTCCGTACATTTCCACGGCCGTGGAACCCCCCGACAGACCGTGATTTTCAAAATTTTGCCTGTCACTATATAAACCACGTTCTTCACAAAAACACTCCACAAATACCCAATTCCACGACCCAAATCGCCGATTCCACGCCCTTCCTTCCAAATCTTCGTTCGTTAATCGTTTTCAACGATTCTTCTTTCCAAATTGAAGCAAATTCGACTACCAAGAAGATCCAAGCAACGAATCGAGCGGCAAATCACCAAGGAACACACATTTCGGAATTTAAAATCCGAAACCTAGGTTTTTTTCCCTCTTCTTGATCTTTGTCAATTTGGGTTCGTTTTTGCTAGAAATTATAGGAGAACTGCTTGAAACTGGAAGGAATTAGACTAGGGTTGCCTAATTGCTGAATTTGAGGGTTGTTTGTGGATTTTTGAGAAAAGTCGAGACGAATCACGGTCTCTGTAAGTTCTACGGCCGTGAAATACCAAGAACAAACCGTGATTTTGAACAGTGATGGATTTTGTGAGGAGAGTTTCAGGGAGGATTAAGGAGAAGAAGAGTGACCAAAACAAAAAGAGGAAGGGTAACCCCTCTTCCTCTTCATCCTCTAGAGCACCACCATCTTCCTCCCCTTCACCACCATCATCACCTTCATCACCCGCCCCTCCTAGCCCTAGAGTACCAACCATACATGCGGATCACCTCGATGCATTCGAGAGGATTCATGAGAGGGCTGCAATTGGACCTAGGTACCTATTGTTAGAGGATCTAACTCCTCTTAACATAGTAGATGACCTTACTTGGCTCTTGGATAGAGCTGGACTAGTTGTCTTCTTGGCTATCCGAGAAGACGCCTATGAGGAGATCACGAGGGAGGTTGTGATGTCTTTCGAGCACAGCCATGTGGATAGGACCGTTTCTTTCCGTCTTATGGAAAGGAACTATGATTTTACCATCCGTGTGTTCGGAGCCTTTTTCGGGTTCCAAGAGACCTTTAACGGTCGTTTTCCTAGTGGCGTTTACGCCAAAGATTTTTGGGAGGAGGTAGCGATGATTTACGCCAGCGAGGACCGCTGACAACCTGCTGACACCAAGGCTAAGTTGATGTATCACTTAGCCTTGAAGATTGCTCACCGTGTTCTTTCAGAGTGTCTCTTCTCTAGGACGGAGATGCCCCAAAAGATCAAGACGGATGAGCTATTTCTGTTGTACTCTATGCTGTATGGGCGCCGAGCTGACTATGCCACCCTCTTGGCTGCTACTATGAGCAAGCTCAAGAATAAGAGGAAGGGCAACATTGGATATGGTGGGATAGTTACCCACCTTGCTAGGATGTTGGGAGTTGATTTTTCTGCATGTACCCGCATACCAGCCGTACCCTTAGGACTTCATGCCTTTATGACTAGAGGTCTCATCTTCCCCACACATAGAGGTCCGCCTTATGCGGCCATGCCTTGGGAGAGCATGACAGGTAGGGGTATAGAGTGGCTACAGGAGTACTCCATTATGGCTGGACGCCATAATTGGAAGGAGACGTTCGCTGCTATGCATGCGAACAGGATTGCAGCTCCCCCATATGTCCCACCACCGCCGGTAGTTGAGGAGGAGGAGATGAGAGATCAGTATGAGAGTGGAGGAGGAGCAGAGCACGAGTTTGGCACGTTTCCGGATCAGCCGGATGCGGCCCCTGACATGCCCAGACGTTCTCCACGTCCAGCCAGAGCTTCAGGTTCATCTTCTCGCCGCGCCAGCATGAGCGAGAGGCCCACGTGGATGGAGACGCCTCCTGCATGGTATGGAGTTCCACCTCCATGGTCTTCATAGCAGCCACCAGCACCAGCACCAGCAGACGCGCCAGGATGGTACAGTCATGCTCCGGGATGGTACGAGCAGATGCCGGATTGGGCTACTGGCCTTTCAGAGAGAGTGGGAGCATTGGAGATTCGAGCCGATGCTAGAGACGGACGCATGGATGACCTCGATCACATGATGAGGGACGTTTACCGCCAGCAGTTCGGGCGGCACTACGACCCCAGCTTCTCTCCATTTCCACCTCCACCGGCGCCACAGTGATGACCTGCAGGACCGATAGCTTTAGCCGCTCCACCACCACTTTGTGACTTTGTGAGTTTCTTTTTCTTTTTCTTTCTTTCTTTTCTTCTTTTCTTTCTTTTGTTTAAACATTAGGGACAATGTTTGTTCCAAGTATGGGGTGGGGTGTGACTAAAAGTTTGTAATAACTCTTACTCACTATGTTTGCTTCTATCGAGACTATCTTGCATGTTCATTATATTGTTGCACGTTTCATTATTGCATTGCATGAAAAAAAAGAACTTGAAAAAACCATAAAAAATTGAAAAATTTTGAAAAATTATGTGCTTCTACGTTAGAGATGAATTCTATGATAATATCACTTGTGAATTGAGTTTGATGATAATTACATGCTTAAAAGAATAGTGAATTGAAAAGAAATTTGAATGAATGGATTATACCTCTTTTGCAATTTTCATAATGTGAAGAATGTTACTTAAATCATGTTGAGAAAATAAGGTTGAAATCACACTATAAGTTCTTATGCTTCTTGTTGAGATGATTAAGGCAATTCGATTTTTCTTTCTTCTTTCTTTGATCATTTTAGCTCCTCATTGAAATATTGACCTCCTTTATCTATCCGGGAACTTGGAGAAGTGAATGAAAAAGGCATGTTTGATGTGGGAGGGCCATGAAAGCAATTATTGCAATCAAAAGAATAGAAAGAAATTTTAGGTTTGGGGAAGTCAATCATGACGATGAGTAACTCGGCACCATTCACATAGCCAGGTGTTTGTGTCTTGCCAAAATCGGATTGAGCGATATTCCTAGCGGATTATGGTATGTGCGCTAAGGGTTTGAGGCATCTCGTAAAAATTGAGAAACGCCGATCTCCCAGGCTTCGATTTTTGTGCACCTCTATCCATAACTCCAAAAGTAAAGTCGAAAAATGAAAAGAAGAGAGTAAAGCTCTAAGTTGAAAGTGCTGCGGAAACCGCAAGAGAAGAAGAAAAGAGTAGTTATCCACTTTCCCGGATTCATGCACCACTTTCCTTAAAGTTTTCCTTCCCTTTCCACATTCTAGACCTTATTTAAAAGTCCTTAAGATCAAAAGAATGCTATATGACTTGGTGATCTAAATTGAAGTTTTTTATGATTGATTTTGATAATGTTTGAAGGTTATGATGCTTGTATTGAAGTTTAATTGATTCATGAGCTTTCTTTACTCTTTACTCTTTGATTAAGTGCATGAAAGTCTTATAAACGAATGAAGCAAGGTTTAAGAATGATCTATTGTTTAAAAGGCACATCATCCAAAAGAAGTATTGTTTTGAGAAGGTACACATATTTCATCCTAACTCTTGTTTTAAAGCTTTTTGAGAGACCTTGCTTAGGGACAAGCAAGTGTTAAGTATGGGGTTATTTGTTAGCATGAAATATTATGATATTTTAGGCACGTTTTCTAATTGTATTTGGTTCATATAGATAGTCATTGATTGAGCATTGATGCATATGTGAGCTAGTTTGTCTATAATGTCGATATAGAGATCTACACAAGCTTTATGTTGATTATAGGTAATTGAGAGCTATTTCCGAACGGAATTGAGCAAAGATGGAGTTGATTGAGCATGTCCACGAATTGAGGACACTTCTAGGAGCCAAAGGAGAGCTAACTTGAGGAATGCACGAGGCTAAGGAAGAATCACGTTCTAGCCCTAAACCACGCTCTAAAATACGGCCGTACTACTTTCAACGCTCTAAACCACGGTCGTGGAACTATGGCAAGTGAAGCGTGGTTCATTCCAGTAACTTCTACGGTCGTGGAATTGTTTGTGTCAAACCGTGTTGATTTCCACGCTCTAAATTACGGTCGTGGAACCTTCCACGACCGTGATCTTGGCGATCTTTTTCGCCACATTTTAAGCCACGATCTTTTAAGAGATTGGGCCGGGCCGCTACTTCATCATACACTTTAAAAGGACGGACGAAGAGAGATTCCGTCACCTCCGCTTAGAGATCTTCGCAACCTTTGCTTAGACCTACCTTCGCTTACGCATAGACGCATCTTACGCTTGCGTTTGGAATTTGCCCTAATCTCGCATTTGGCGGAGATTGTGTTTGAGAGATTTTTGCGCTTTGTCATTGGGATTTCCGGAAGATCGAAGATTCGGAAGATTGTTTGCAAGAAGATTTCGCTTCTTGCTTAGGTTTGATTTCGAAGACGGAATGACATCCCGTTCTTCCTTCTTATCTAAGATTTGTGTTTGTTTGTGTTATTCCGAATCTAGTGAGAATTATTGTTCTTGATTGTGACGTTGAGATTGATTTGAAAGTTATTGAAGGTTTTCGGAAGTTTTCATCTTTCAATATTTTAAATCTTAAAATTGATATCAATATGACTGTTGTTGGCTAAAACCCTTTAGCAATTCTAAGGTGAAGGGTTGATAGTTGTGGTTTAGATGATGATAGATCGATCGTAAATAGATTGGACCCTAAGAGTTAGAGAGAATCGCCGAAGAACCTAAATCACGGTCTGTTCTTGAGCTTCCACGACCGTGGAACTCAAGATCTACCCGTAATTTTGTGTTAACTTACGACCTTGCTTTTACTTTAGTCCAAAGTTAAAGATTTACTTTAACTTAGTTTAGGCTTGCCTTTTCTAGGTGGTAGTGAAGCCTCAACAACCTCTACCTCGATTATGAGTGTCACAACCCTAATCGGTTAAGTTAGTTTTGATCTTTGGACTATAAGTTTGGGTACTTGACATTAATTCTTACCTTTAGAACCTTTCTATACTGAAGCCTCAACAACCTTTATAGAGAGTGTCTTATAGGTTAGTCATATAAGGTTTTTCGAACTTCACCGTACGATTACCTTACATTCGTATACCTTTGCAAACCTCAACTCTGTCCTTATATCCTTAGTATATCTTGAATCGATTGCCACAACTGGATTCCTGGATCTTTAGGGTTGCTATTTTCCCAATAATTTACAGAAGCTCATACATTTACTTGCTTGATAATCTTAACTGGATTTAACCCCCCAAATCCCTGTGTTCGATACTTTGGAATTCTTGCTCAACTACGCCGATCCGTACACTGCGGGTTCGCTTGCTTGATTTCTAGTTTTATAAATTTAAAGCTTATTTGCACGCACGCTAAGTGGCGAACAACTACACCAAAGAGGATGCTAAGATTGTTAAGGCTCAAGAGAATCCAGGAACAATGACCCCAAATGTATAATTAAAGATTTACAATTGCTAGAGAGTATTGGTATGAAATTGTAGAGACATCATTGGAGTTGATCTATCAATCAAGGGATAGATGGTTTGAGCTGAGGTGAACCTGATTGAAGGGTTGTTCGGTCTAATAAGCCAAAGAAGTGGCAGAGATTAGAGTATACCTGGAGTGGAGCTTATGATAATGACGAGGTTCGATAGAGAAACGAACGGGTTATTCCAGTATATAATATCTTCCTTTGTGGGATCATGTACTGAGACGAAGTCGTGATAATAGATGTGTGAATAGTATCGTGAATACCTAAGAAATTCACTTGTGAGCGTTGAAGCTGAAGAGCTGACATCACTAGCTATTGCAGGTACCATTCAGATTAATGGTTTACGTGTCAGAGATTTTTGTGATACGAGCGATATGCACTTATTTATTTTTGTCTTATGTGTTGAGCATTTGGTGTTAGATACGATAGAAGGGATGCCCTTTATTATAGGGTTACCCTTATGATAGTAGGGTCAGAGGTACCCGCGAGATATGTGTTTGTCGCATTCATTAGGAACTTATGATTTGCTTGTGGACTTCTTTGTCATGCCGCTATTGCGTGAGGAAGTAATTTTGGGTATGGATTGGATGCATAGGCATCGTGGTGTGTTAGATGTGGGTAGGAGGACCGTGACGGTCTCTACCGATTCGGGTCAGATCAAGATTTTCCGAGTTTGGGACCTTGGAAAGTCGGGTATGGTTATTAGCGCAATATGAGAAACGAGATTGATCGCACAGGGTTGCGATGCCTTATGGTGTTATGCCATGAAGGAGAGCGAGAGTCCAGCGCTAGAGGACATCCAGTGGTTTGCGAGTTTACAGATGTGCTTGCCGAGCCATCCAGTTTGCCGCCTCAAAGGAGCGTAGACTTCGGCATCGAGTTGGAACTGGGACGAGACCGATCACGCTGGCCCCATACTGTATGGCTCCTGTCAAGTTGTTAGAGCTGAATAAGAAACTCGAGAAGTTGGATGAGAAGGGCTTCATCCGCCCTAGTGTTTCCCCGTGGGGTGCACCTGTCCTCTTCGTGCGGAAGAAGGACGAATCGTTGCGATTATGTATCTACTATAGAGAGCTGAATAAGATGACCATCAAGAACAAGTATCCATTGCCTCACATCGATGACTTGTTGGATTAGCTTCAGGTAGCGACTGTGTTCTCCAGGATCGACTTGCCCTTGGGATATCACTAGTTGAGGGTGAGAGAGCAGGATGTGCATAAGACGGCATTTCGGACTCAGTATGGCCACTATGAGTTTGTAGTGATGTCATTCGGGCTCACGAATGCGCCCATTGTCTTTATGGTGTTGATGAATGGCATATTCATCGACTTCCTGGATCAGTTTTTGGTGGTCTTCATAGACGATATCCTAATGTACTCTCATAGCAGAGAGGAACATGCAGGACATGTGAGGACGGTTTTTTAGGTTTTGCGAGATAGAGAACTGTATGCCAAGTTCTCTAAGTGCGAGTTCTAGATGCCAGAGGTAGTATTTTTGGGTCATGTTGTCTCCGCCGATGGGATGAAGGTTGATCCGGCGAAGATCGAGTCTGTAGCAGTGTGGACGATGCCGACGAACGTCAAGGAAGTGTACAAGTTTCTTAGCATAGCCGGTTATTACCGACGATTTGTGGAGGGATTCTATGTGATTGCCCATCTACTTACCAACATGTTGAGAAGACTACCGATTTTGTATGGTCCGAGCCGTGTACTCAGAGTTTTGAGGAGCTGAAGAGACGTCTGACTCCCGCTCGCATCTTAGCGCAGCCGGAGGGCACAAAGGACTTTGTAGTCTACAGTGACGCATCCAAGCTAGGCCTCGGATGTGTTCTGATGCAACGTGGCAGAGTGATTGCTTATGCGTCTAGACAACTAAATACGTATGAGGAGAACTACCCGACTCATGATCTGGAGTTGGCAGCGGTAGTTCATGCCTTGAAGATCTGGAGACATTACTTGTATGGCGCTACATGCCAAATCTTCACAGACAATAAGAGTCTTAAGTACATTTTCAACCAGCGGGAATTGAATAACCGCCAGCGTAGATGGCTTGAGTTGATCAAGGAATTTGCCGGTTAAATTCTGTACCATCCAGGAAAGGTGAACGTTGTCTCCGATGCCCTGAGTAGGAAGACGCCTCTAGAGAATGCGATTGCGAGATTGACAATTCAACCTCAGTTGCAGAGGTATCTAGCATGGCTAGAGATGGACATCCAGTTCCATGATGAGGATGCGCAGCTGAGTACCTTAGAGGTTCTACCTGACTTATTGGTGGAGATACAACAGAAGCAAGGGACCAGCCCGATATTGATGAGGATTCGAGATAGGATGTCTCGTGGTGAGGCACCACAATTCTCCATAGGAGCAGATGGAGTGATGAAACGCCGCAACCGCGTCTGTGTACCCGCTGATGAGGATCTGAGGTAGAATATTCTGTAGGAGGCTCACTCTACACCTTAGTCAGTGCACCCAAGTGCAAGTAAGATGTATCAGGATGTGAGACGTTCATATTGGTGGGGAGGGTTGAAGCCCGATGTGGCCCAATTTGTGGCTCAATGTGCGACCTTTCAGCAGGTTAAGATAGAGCATTGCAGACCAAGAGGAGAGCTCCATCCACTGCTAGTACCGCAGTGGAAGTGGGAGGATATCTCCATGGACTTTGTGACAGGATTGAGGCCCAACATGAGTTTTGATGCTATTTGGGTTGTCGTTGACAAACTGACGAAGACTACATGTTACATCCCTAATCAGGAAAACATGGCCAGTGAGCAAATTATCTGAGGAGTTCACTAGGCAAATAGTGAGACTCCATGGTGTACCGAGGACGATCGTCTCAGATCGAGATGGGCGATTCACCTTGAGGTTCTGGCAGCAAATTCCGACTACTTTGGGGACGAGTTTGCTCTTCATGATTGAAATTCATCCTCAGACAAATGGTCAGTCGAAGAGGACCATTCAGACGTTGGAGGATATGTTGCGAGCTTGTGTGTTAGATTGGGGACAGGGATGGTCATATTACCTCCCATTGGTTGAGTTCTCATATTACAACAACTAGCATGCATCGATTGGGATGGCCCCATATGAGGCACTGTATACCGTTATGCTGGGATGAACCTAGCAGTGTCAGTGGTATAGCGTCAAAGCAAATTCAGGATGATATGGCTCAAACAACGCTGATTAGAGAGAGGATGCTGATAGCACAAAGTCGCCAAAATTCATATGCAGACAAGAGGCGTCGGCCTCTAGAGTTCAGGGTTGGATCTCATGTCTGGCGGAGAGTATCACCGATGCGTGACATCAGACGTTTTGGCGTAAAGGGGAACCTGAGTCCCTGATATGTCGGTCCTTTTGAGATACTGTACAGAGTTGGGAGAGCAGCATACAAATTGGCTTTATCTCCGAGATTAGAGGGTGTTCACCCTGTATTTCATGTGTCTCAGCTGATGGAGTACATACTAGATTCGAGACACATCGTCAGCTATGATGACTTAGTGGTCGAGCCAGACAACACCTTTGTTGACCACCCGATTGCAGTCCTAGAGCGAGGTGTGAGACTCCTGCATTCGAAGGATATTCCTATTCTTAGGATACAGTGGTCTAGACGAGGACCTGATGAGGCTACATGGGAGACTGAGGATAGTATCCCTAAGAACTATCCAGAGTTCTATGCTAAGTTAGATGCACCTGTAGGATCCACGAGTAGATCTTAGTGCTATCTTAGTATGTGTTATGTTACATGTTTATGTGATATGATGTGTTTTCGTGTTACATGTGATGTATGCATTTGATCTTTTAGATCTTGTTTGCTAGCGCGAGTCGTGATTATAGTTGGAGATGGTTCTTTCCTCCATGCTATTGTTATGTGATTAGGGTTTAACTAGAGATGGCTATTCCTCCATGCTATTGTATGTGGACGTAGTTTAAGTGGAGACGAATTTCCTCCACGTGGTTGTGTTACGAGTGCGATTTGGCTGGAGATGGGTTTCCTCCATACCATTGTAATGTGGTTATAGGTTGGCTAGAGATGATTACTTGGTGAGTGTTGTGATCGTGTTGCTGGACTAGATGATTCCTCCATGCTTGTGCTTTGAGGCTTTAGAATGTTATAGGTTGATATCTTATGAACGGAGATCTGATACCTTTGATGGAAAGAGTTGTATACCTCGGCTTATGGGTCCGAGAGGATTTGGGAATTGTTCAAGTTTCGGGACGAAACTTGTTTTTAGGGGGATCTACTGTAAGAGCTAGGATTTTCGAATTCTAATTAATGTTGATTAACTTAATCATTGATAGTAATTGACACATAACTCGCGAAGATTGTTTAAGTGATGAGTATGAGTCCCACCGTTATGTTCCTAGCGTAATTTTGGACTTATGAGGAAACTTTCACTTTTTCACCCTAGTAATTATATTTACCCTCCGGTGTTATTTGGAGCATTTGGGAGCTTAAATTAATAAAAATGCAGTGGAGAGAAATGATCAGGACATCGGACATGTCCTAGATATGAAATAACATGGAAAGACAAAATGACCAAAAGAGTTTGGAATACGCATTTTCCGAGCCAGTTACGGAATACGCGTTTTCCGAGCCAGTTGCGGAATGATTATCCCTACAATATTCCAGATTTATTATTTCAATTTCGAGAAGTTTGGTGAAGGGGGTTCAACCCGCCTTTGGATCGGTTAAAGGATAATTATCGACTTCGCTAAAGGATAATTAACGTATTCGATATAAATAGCGGAAAATCGTTTATTGATTCATTTCCTTTCTCGTTTACTCGTAAAAGCTTTGATTTCTCTCAACCTTCAAACTCAGATCTACTCTCGGTTTCTAATCCGATTTCAAATCCGTTTGAGTTTCTGGATTCCTCTCTTCATTCTCTTCATATCGGTACCGAGTTTCTGCATTTCCGAGCATATGAAGACCCGGTCGAGCATATATGTCACCAAGAAGGTTTTGTCGCTCATATTACGGTGAATTTGATGTTGTCCATGCGTATCCTACGTCATTATGATTCCGAATCTTCTTTCAGATCGTCAATCGGGTTAGTAACGAATAAGCTATGAATTTATTCGTTTTCCGTTCTATGATTTGACCTAAATTGACCTTAGGCTAGTCAAAATGGATAATTAGAAATTTCATTATGGTCGTTATATTATTCTAATATTTATGGGTTGTTTGTTTGATGAAATCTAATGACAGATGGGTTTTGAAATTGCCTGCGGGCAAAAAGTTATTTTGACAAAATTTAATTGATTAATTAAAGGTTAATTAATTAAATTAGGATTAGAATTGAGATTGAAAAAGGTTGATTAGATGCTACCTTGAGATTTGAGGAATTGTGAGTTATGATGTTAGTGAGGTTTGGATTCGAGTTGTGAGTTGAGGATGGTTATAGGGTTTAGGAGGTGGAATCTCCTAACCTTGGAACGATGTCGATATTGTTATGCTTTGCTGATGCAGACACTTATCGTTTCCCTGAGGGGAAGCCGTGACCACTTGATACGGATTGCGATTGAGACATGTAAGTCCTTGGGACTTACTTAGAGAGCGGTTATGGGTTTGAGTGTGTGTTGTGGTTGTGTGTGTGCATATGTCTATTGCATTTATAACCTAACTGGACTAGGATGACCCTACATGCATATTATTGGCCCAAGTTTATGATAACGGGCGGTGATGACTTGTTTAGCCCAGAATTGGGAGGTTAAGGAGGTTCTTTGCGACTAGACCTCCAGGTGGTGATGATTGACTCCATTCCAAACCAGAGGGGAATGGGGACAGAGGCGTTGGGATTTTACTCCGTGTGTCACAAGGAAATGAATTAGTAATGGTATAACTTAATTAAAGATAATAAAGGGTTGTGTGTGTGACATTGCATGAGATGATATGATGATGTGATATATGTGTTACGCCTTCATTCTTATCTATGATCTGTTAGCTAACGGTTTATACTATGTTGTAGATCTTCTACAGATAGGAAGACTGCAGAGTGAGCCAGATGGGTGATCAGCACGGTATGAAATCGTTAGTTGACAATTCATATATAAGATAATGCATAAGCACATACAAACATCAAAATAACAGTAAACATCAAGCATGCTATCACACATTTATCCATAAACTAAACATCTCACAATTCCTCAAACCTCTCAAGGTATCATCTAATCAACATTTCTCAATTTCATTTCTAATCCCAATTTAATTAATTAACCTTTAATTAATTAATTAACTTTCACCAGAATAACGTTTGCCCCGAAGGCAATTTCTAAATCCACTTGTCAATAGATTTTATCAAACAAACAAACTATAATAACCAGAATAATATAACGAGCATAATGGAATTTCCAATTACCCATTTTGAAAAGCCTAAAGTCAATTTAGGCCAAATTGCAATACGGAAAATAAATAAAATCGTAACTTATTCGTCACTAACCCGATTGATGATCCAAAAGAAGATTCGGAATCACAACGACGTAGGATACGCTCGGTCACCATCAAATTGACCGGAATCTGAGCGACGGAACCGTCCTAGTAGCATTTATGATCGACCAGGTCTTCTCTTGCTCGGAAACACAGAAACTCGGTACCAAAATGAAGAGAATGAAGAGAGGAATCCAAAAACTCAAACGGATTTGAAATTGGATTAGAAACGGAGAGTAGATCTGAGTTTGAAGGTTGAGAGAAATCACAACTTTTACTAGGAAATGTGCAAGGAAAATGAATTATTAAACAATTTTTCGCTATTTATAGCGAAGACGATATTATCCTTTAGCGAAGTCGATAATTATGCTTTCACAAATCCATAAGCGGGCTGAACCCGCTTCCCCAAACTTCTCGAAATTGGAATAAATAAATTTGCAAGATTGTAGGGATAATTATTCCGCAACTGCCTCGGAAAACGCGTATTCCTAAGTTGTCTTTCTTACCCGCTAAGATTCGAAAAAACGACTATTTTGGCCGTTTTGCCTTTCCATGTTATTTCATATCTAGGAGATGTCCGATGTCCTGATCATTTCTCTCAACTGCATTTTTATTAGTTGAAGCTCCCAAATGCTCCAAATTGCACCGGAGGGTAAAAAAATAATTACCCGGGGAAAAAAGTGAAAAATTCTCCATATGTCCAAAATTACGCCAAGAACATAATGATGGATCTCATACTCATCACTTACGCACTCTTCGCGAGTTATGTGTCAATTACTATCGATGATTTAGTTAATCAACATTAATCATCATTAATTAAGATTTGAAAATCCTAGCTCTTACATCACACACCCTTAAGAAAAAGTTTTGGGAGACAAACCCAAATCCTCTCGGTCCCTTATGCCGGGGTATAAACACTCACTCACATAGAGGCATAATGATAGCATATATTATAGTCTATATTTTGGGATTGGTTTAGACGTTTTATCTTCATAAATCTGCATGTATGGATGTATATTCTTGATTATATTGTTGTTTTGTCTACCTTTGCGGGAATCGAGGTCTACACCTAGTTTTGTTGTAATTGTAGGTAAAATGGCACGTTTGGACCGAAATGGAGCTAAGGAAGCTAAGGAGTCATTGGAGCTACATTCTGGAGCTTTGAGAAGATCTCAGGAAGCATGGGAATGATTAGGAGGATTGATTTTGGACCACATTAGAGATGATTTATATTCAGCTGAGATTCATCTCGGTCAGCTACAGTATCACCTCGACCGAGGTGATCATGAGGAGCGTCCCGACCGAGGCGAATACCCTGTCACCTGCGAGATCTTTATTTTTGGCTAAGATCTTCTATTTTTGGAAGGAGAATATCATATATTTTTGGCTGGATTTCTGGGAGGAAGATATTATATTTGGCTGATTTATTTTGAGAGATATGAATATATTTTTTAGAAAATTATCTTTTTAAGATATCTTATCTTTGGAAGATAATTCTCCTATGTATAATGTAATGACCCGAGTTTTAAGGAACCCAAGACGTCACTAGGCTAAGGACCACACAGTGGGTCCCATCAGTTAGCCTGACAACAACTTCACAAATAGGACCTTGCAACAAGAAGCACGAAGAAATAATGAAAACATTCAACCTGTCATTTAGAAAACATTTACATAACAACCGTGCATGCAGTTAGTATGTATATCCCAAAACGACACTTTAAAACATGACACCTGAACAGGTGTCTTAAAACTTCAGCCTGAAATCAACATGTGTACACAGTTGCACACAACCAACAAAAGACTCGCTTGCAAGCGATTAGTTTCGAAAGTAGTTCAACCAACCCTTGGGTTAACACTGCCTCGGCTGTCCACACCCTGCAGCTGACATCCCTGAAGCGTTCCTATGATCAGCATTACCTAAAAAGATTCGGTTTAAAACCGTTAGCTACCGATCATAATCTATCCACGAGAGATTATATCATCACATCACAATACCACAAATATATTCAAATACCATATACCGTGCTCATGAGATGATATCATGCTTTTATGAATGATGCACGTGAATGCAGTATGAAATTTACAATTTGCGATCCCGGACCAAATCCGGAATCATTGCTTATACGGTTCTGGCTTTGGTGTGAGCTCACCATTGCACAAATTAGGTTAATTCAGACATTTGCTCTTAGGTCGTTGCCAGACTGATCAAGTCTACGGGCCAGACTTTCTCGTGGTGGGTTATGGTCTTAACCCCTAACCACATGCAACATTTTTCCATTCATGTTAATGCAAACATTTACCATTTTCATTAGGTGTGCGACCCGAGCCTGAAGTTCATCAGACTCGGTGTCATTCTTATACAAACGCAAGTGATCCGGGCTTGGCCGAGCTCCGGCATTCACTGCAATAGCTAGCGACCTGGCTAATGGTTAGCTCAGAGTCTTAAACAATTTACATACTATTGACCTTTACATGTCATCATCATATCGCATGCATCAAAAGGCTTATCATCTCATACATTATCATGTTTCAACAAGCTTATCATGTCATTCAATAGCACGCCTCAATAGGCTAATACATGTTCATTTAACCATTTTTCATAATCATGACATGATAATAATCATAACAATATTAAGCATACTTTACACATCATAACGTCATTTTCATCATAAACACATCAAGCATGCTTCACACATAACACATCTCAATGCATATCAACATTCACATTTCAGCACAACAAGGCATTTCAAAACAACAACACATATCAACACAGTGAGATATAAATCTCTCAGGCACGGGTTTCTGCAAATCGAAGCTAAGTAAGTCCGAAGACTTACCTGGATACGCGCACTAAGCAACTAAGCTATAGTTAGTCTACCGTCTTCAACACCACCTGTCGAGAATATCATATTCCTCGCATTAAACTTCTTTCTTCAAACATCAATTAAGTTCATTCCTTTGAATTTAATTAGCTTATAGCGTTTTCTAGATTCCTAATTTAATTAATTGATCTTTAATTAATTAATTAAATTTCACCAGAATAATGTTTTGCCCGAAGGTAGTTTCTGAACCCAACTGTGATAAGATCTAATCAAACAAATATCCCATAATCACCATAATAAAGTAACGAGCATAATGGAATTTCCAATTATCCATTTTGCAAGCTTAAGGTCAATTTAGGCCAAATCGCAATACTGAAAACGAATAAATTCAAAACTTAGTCGTTACTAACCCGATTGACGATCCGAAAGAAGATTCGGAATCACAACGATGCAGGCTACGCTCGGACACCATCAGATTCACCGGAAAATGAGCGACGGGACCGGCCATACAAGGGGAGGCTCGACCTGACCTTAACTTCAACGGAAACGCAAAAACTCGGTACCAAAATGAAGAGGACGAAGAGAGGAATCCGAAAACTCAAACGGAATTGAAATCGGATTACAAACGAAGAGTAGATCTGAATTTGAAGGTTGAGAGAAATCAGAGTTTTTACGAGGAAACGTGAAAGGAAATGAATTAATAAATGGATTTCCGCTATTTATAGCGAAGACGATAATTATCCTTTAGCAAAGTCGATATTTATCTTTTAACCGATCCGGAGGCGGTTTGAGCCCCTTCTCCTAACTTCTCGAAATTGGAATAATAAATCTGACATATTGTGTGGATAATTATTCCGCAACTTTCTCGGAAAATGCATCTTCCTAAGTCGTCTTTCTTAGCCGCTAAGAAACGAAATAGCGACTCTTTTGGCCATTTTGCCTTTCCATGTTATTTCATATCTAAAACATACCCAATGTCCTGATCATTTCTCTCAACTGCAGTTTTATTAATTGAAGCTCCCAAATGCTCCAATTAATACAAGAGGGTAAAAATTATTCCCCGGAGGAAAAAATGAAAATTTCCCCATAAGTCCAAATTTACGTTAGGATCGTGACGGTGGAATTCCTACTCGTCATCTACACGCTATTCGCGATTTATGGGCCAATTGGTATCGATGATTAATTTAATCACCCTTAAACATCCTTTATTAGGATTCGAAAATCCTAACTTTTACATATAAGAGCTGGTTTTCTACAATTCAGCCATCCTGAAATCTACCGATCATATTGTTGAGAGCATCTTGGAATTTCTGGAGTTTTAGAGGATGAGTTGAAGGAAGTTCAAGGAATGAAGGAATCATAGTTGGAGTTGGCTTTTTGAAGGTGTTTGTAAGATCTTCTTAGATTTCTTTTGTTTTGTTGTCTTTTCTGATTTGTGACTTTAGGAACGCTGATTCGTTACTTGTTTAATTCAGTTATTGAGACCGTTTTGTGTTAAGGTTTTCTTGTTTGAATATTGATTCCTTTGTCATATATTTGATTATTGTTATCATGATGATTGTTGGGTAAGTTCTTTATGCGATTCTAGAGTGATTGGCTGAAAGTTGTGGGAAAGACGATGATAGAATGATCTTAATCTCAGAAGGACCCTGAAAGCTCGAGTCTTTACCTTAACCGTAGTACACCTCGGTCAATCATTGAACATCTCGGCCGGGATGGAATATAACTGAGCGAGGTGAACCTTTCCTGAACCTTATCTTAGTTAAGAGTTTAAGTTTTCCAAATCCTATTCTTATTACACTTTTCCTGGTTCAACGCAAGCTTAGGATGAGACTTACCCGGTGATTCCTTTGTTTTTTACCCAAGATCATGAGTGTAGGTAATAAAGGTTTATCCTTTATTGGGTTTGAGTGTGCCTTCATCCCATCTTTGAGAGTTAGCTTGAGACTTACCCGGTAAAGGTTGATTCTATTCCTTTTGGTGGTGTGTTGGTTTGAGATTATAGTTCCTTTCCTTAGTACCTTGAGACTTACCCGGTAAAAGGAGCTTAGGTTTGGGATAGTGAGTAGTGAGACTTACCCGGTGATCTATTCCAACCTTAGAAACAACTAGATGCTTTAATCCCTAGAATCCGCATTCCCTTTATCTGACTTTATATCATCTTTGATTGCTTTAATTTGTAGTCATTAGTTATTTGACAACCTGATTTCCGTGCTTTGTTTCATCATAGTCCCTGTGTTCGACCCCTGAAATTCTTGCTTTTATTACAATTCATCCGTACACTGCAGGTTCGCATATTGTTCAAGCATACTTCTTGGGTTATTGATTTTAAATCTTGCACACACCTTTTGGAGCGAACACATAACATCTCCGATAATCCTAAACTCATCCCAAAGGCACAAAGGTAGAACATCTCACACAAATCTAAATCCATCACAAAGGCATGGAGGTAAAACATCTCCGACAAACCCTAATCATAACAAAATCATGGAGGAAAACATCTCCAGCAACTATAACCACAACTAAAGCATGGAGGAAGAACATCTCCAGCCACAGGAATCACAACGATGGAGGAAGAACATCTCCATCAAAACATAACGACAACATGGAGGAAAAACATCTCCAGCAAAGCACACTATCACAACTCAAATCAAGGAGGAAAAAATCATCTCCAACTATCCTAATCTCACTCTATAGCATGGAGGTAGCACCATCTCCAACTAGACTAGCATCATAACTCAATAGCATGGAGGTAGAACCATCTCCAAATATATTCGCAAATCGTTCTAGCACAACAAGATGTACTAAGATCACACATCACAATCCAACACGACAACAATAATGTAACGACCCGAGTTTTAAGTAACCCAAGACGTCACTAGGCTAAGGACCACACAGTGGGTCCCATCAGTTAGCCTGACAACAACTTCACAAATAGGACCTTGCAACAAGAAGCACGAAAAATAATGAAAACATCCAACCTGTCATTTAGAAAACAATTACATAACAACAGTGCATGCAGTTAGTATGTATATCCCAAAACGACACTTTAAATCATGACACCTGAACAGGTGTCTTAAAACTTCAGCCTGAAATCAACATGTGTACACAGTTGCACACAACCATCAAAAGACTCGCTTGCAAGCGATTAGTTTCAAAAGTAGTTCAACCAACCCTTGGGTTAACACTGCCTCGGCTGCCCACTTCCTGCAGCTGACATCCTTGAAGCGTTCCTATGTTCGGCATTTCCTAAAAAGGATCGGTTTAAAACCGTTAGCTACCGATCATAATCTATCCACGAGAGATTATATCAACACATCACATCACAACAAATATATTCAAATACCATATACCGTGCTCATGAGATGATATCATGCTTTTATGAATGATGCACGTGAATGCAGTATGAAATTTACAATTTGCGATCCCGGACCCATTAATCCGGAACCATTGCTTATACGGTTCTGGCTTTGGTGTGAGCTCACCATTGCACAGATTAGGTTAATTCAGACATTTGCTCTTAGGTCGTAGCCAGACTGATCAAGTCTACGGGCCAGGCTTTCTCGTGGTGGGTTATGGTCTTAACCCCTAACCACATGCAACATTTTGCCATTCATGTTAATGCAAACATTTACCATTTTCATTAGGTGTGCGACCCGAGCCTGAAGTCCATCAGACTCGGTGTCATTCTTATACAACGCAAGTGATCCGGGCCTGGCCAAGCTCCGGTGTTCACTGCAAAATACTCACTTTACATACTATTGACCTTTACAGGTCATCATCATATCGCATGCCTCAAAAGGCTCATCATCTCATACATTATCATGTTTCAACAAGCTTATCATGTCATTCAATAGCACGCCTCAATAGGCTAACACATGTTCATTTAACCATTTCTCATAATTATGACATGATAATAATCATAACAACATTAAGCATGCTTTACACATCATAACGTCATTTTCATCATAAACACATCAAGCATGCTTCACACATAACACATCTCAATGCATATCAACATTCACATTTCAGCACAACAAGGCATTTCAAAACAACAACACATATCAACACAGTGAGATATAAATCTCTCAGGCACGGTTTCTGCAGATCGAAGCTAAGTAAGTCCGAAGACTTACCTGGATACGCTCACTGAGCAACTAAGCTATAGTTAGTCTACCGTCTTCAACAACACCTGTCGAGAATATCATATTCCTCGTATTAAACTTCTTGCTTCAAACATCAATTAAATTCATTCCTTTGAATTTAATTAGCTTATAAAGTTTTTTAGATTCCCAATTTAATTAATTAATCTTTAATTAATTAATTAAAATTCATCAGAATAACCTTTTGCCCGCAGGCAGTTTCTCAACCCAACTGTCATCAGATCTCATCAAACAAATAGCCCATAATCACCAGAATATTGTAACGAGCATAATGGAATTTCCAATTATCCATTTTGACAAGCCTAAGGTCAATTTAGGCCAAATCGCAATACTGAAAACGAATAAATTCATAACTTATTCGTTACTAACCCGATTGACGATCCGAAAGAAGATTCGGAATCACAACGACGCAGGCTACGCTCTGACACCATCAGATTCACCGGAATCTGAGCGACGGGACCGGACATATAAGGGGGATGCTCGACCTGGCCATAACTTCAACGGAAACGCAGAAACTCGGTACCAAAATGAAGAGGACGAAGAGAGGAATCCGAAAACTCAAACGGAATTGAAATCGGATTACAAACGAAGAGTAGATCTGAATTTGAAGGTTGAGAGAAATCAGAGCTTTTACGAGGAAACGTGAAAGGAAATGAATTTATAAAAGAATTTCCGCTATTTATAGCGAAGTCGATAATTATCCTTTTAACAAAGTCGATAATTATCCTTTCACCGATCCAAAGGCGGTTTGAGCCCCTTCTCCAAACTTCTCGAAATTGGAATAATAAATCTGATATATTGTGTGGATAATTATTCCGCAACTTTCTCGGAAAACGCGTATTCCTAAGTTGTCTTTCTTAGCCGCTAAGAAACGAAATAGCGACTCTTTTGGCCATTTTGCCTTTCCATGTTATTTCATATCTAAAACATACCCAATGTCCTGATCATTTCTCTCAACTGCCATTTTATTAATTGAAGCTCCCAAATGCTCCAAATAATACCAGAGGGTAAAAATTATTCCCCGGAGGAAAAAGTGAAAATTTCCCCATAAGTCCAAATTTACGCCAAAATCATAATGGTGGAATTCATACTCGTCATCTACACACTATTCGCGAGTTATGAGTCAATTGTTATCGATGATTAACTTAATCACTCTTAATCATCCTTTATTAGGATTCGAAAATCCTAGCTTTTACATCACACACCCCTTAAGAAAAAGTTTCGTCCCGAAACTTTAGTACACAGCTCATCAGAAGACTGAATCCGTCAATCACATAATTAACCTATCTTTGCATTTCGTGCAAGCATAGATTATTATCACGTTAGCGGGGTCATCACGCTCACACTAGGGAAGTCTATCACTTCTTATGTTAGCAAACATAAATCAATTCACACACACATAAATCACATAAACATAGAACCATATAAGCACATTAGTTAGTGGAAAAGTTAGGTACTAATTCTTGCCTCTATCCCAATCACCGCTCAAAGAACTAAACACCTCTGGATAATTTCTCTCCATGTGTTCAATTGTTTCCCATGTAGCCTCTTCCATTCCCCTTCGGGACCACTGGATCTTCACTAATGGAATCTCTTTATTCCTTAACTTCTTTATCTTTCTATCTAACACGGCCATAGGGAACTCGGCATAGGTCTGATCAGGCTCTATCTCGATAGCATCATAGCTGAGTACATGGCTCGGATCTGGTTGATACTGTCTTAGTTGTGATACATGAAACAATGGGTGTACTCCATCCATTGTTGGCGGTAATGCTAAACGATAAGCTACTTTACCAACTTTTTTTTTCAAAATCTCAAACGGTCCAATATACCGAGGACTTAACTTCCCCTTGATACTAAACCGTTTGACACCACGAGTCGGTGAAACTTTCAGCCAAACATGTATCCCTGTTTCAACTCTAGCGGGGGTCAGCGCTTATCAGCATACGATTTTTGTCTACTCTGTGCAGCCAACATCCTTTCTCGAATCAAAGCAACTTTTTCAATATCACTTTTAACTTTGTCTGGAGCCGTGGCAATGACATCGGCAGGCTCATCCCAACATAATGGGGTTCAACATTTCCTTCCGTTTAGTGCTTTATAAGGTGTCATCCCAATGGATGCATGCCAAATTTTGTTGTAAATGAACTCTACTCATGGTAATTGATGTGGCCATACTAGCCCCCAATCAAGCACATATGACCTCAACAAATCTTCTAAAGTCTGAATAGTCCTTTCGAATTGACCATCTGACTGTGGATGGAACGCTGTTGTAAAACTCAGCTTAGTTCTCATTTCCATTGTGGTATTTCAAGTGACATAAGCTCTCCTCTTGTTCTTTGATGTTCAATCTTAACTTGTTGACATGTTTGACAACATGCACAACCCTATAATTATCCTTCTTCATATCTTTTCACCTGAAGTATGGTATAATATCCTGATACATCTTATTCGATTATGGTGTTGTATGAGCATCAACAAGAATATTTCTTCTAATCTCATCATCTTGAGGCATACACATTCTTCCTTGGTATCCAATCATATCGTCGTCGTTGATAAAGAATCTGAACTTTCATCATTCGTGATCATTGACCTCACCTTGGTCAGATCAAGGAACTGAGTTGTTTATGTTGGATCTCTTTCATCCAACTAGACACAATTCTCCAAGGTACACAAATACCCTTGGTCTTTCTGAACCCATATTTCAATGCCACTACAAATCAGATCTTTTTGTATTTCAACTTGTATAGTTAATCGAGCAATCACCTTCTTTTTAAACCGACTCTTTGCTCAAAGCATCGGCCACGACTTTAGCCTTGTCAATATGATATAGTATATTCAAATTATAAACCTTTATTATCTCTAACCATCTTCTTTGTCTCATATTCAACTTTTCCTAAGTGAATATGTACTTCAAACTCTTATGATGTCTCATAATCATGCATGTTGTTCCAAGCAAGCAGTGCCACCAAATTTTCAGTGAACGAAGTACCGTTGCTAACTCTAAGGTATGTATTGGGTAGTTTTGCTCATACTACCTCAATTGTCTAGATGCATATGATATGAATGTCATTCTGCATCAGAACGCATCCCAAGTCCATTTTAGACGCATCACTATAAACAATGAACTCTAGTGCTCCATTCGGCTGACCTAACACAGGTGCAGTAGTCAATCTCTTCTTTAACTCTTCAAGGCTTGCTTGACACTTGTTAGTTCATACAAACTTTTCCTTCTTCTAAAGTAGGTTGGTCATAGGTCTTGCTATGATGGAAAACCCTTTTACAAAACGTTTGTAGTATCCCGCTAATCCTAGGAACTACGTATATCCTTTACGTTTTTGGGTGGATCCCATGCTAGCATAATTTCAATCCTGGATGAGTCAACTCTGATTCCGTCTGTAGTGATCACGTGTCCTAAGAATGTTACTCCATTCATCCACAAGTTACACTTGAACAACTTGGCATAAAGCTTCTCTTTCATCAATACTTGGAGAATTGCTTTTAAATGTTTTATGCTCTTCACTACTTCGTGAATAAGCCAATATGTCATCGGTAAAGACCACAACAAACCGAGTCTTGAATGTTGTCTTATGGATATCATCTTCTTGAATTTTCAACTGGTGATAGCCTGACCGTAGGTCTATCTTGGAGAACACCTTTGATCCTTGCAACTGATCTAACAAATCATCAATTCGTGACAGTGGATACTTGTTCTTAATCGTCATCTTATTCAGTTCTCTATAGTCGATACATAGCCTCATTGTACCATCCATTTTTCTTCACAAACAATACTGGCGCTCCCCATGGTGGTACACTTGGCCGAATAAATCCTTTATCTGCCAATTCTTCCAATTGCTTCTTCAACTCAAGCATTTCCACAGGTGCCATTCTGTACGGAGCTTTAGAAATTGGTCTAGTTCCAAGCTCTAGATCGATTCTAAAGTCAACTTGCCTAGTAGGTGGCAATCCAGGTAACTCATCTTGAAAAACATCCTTTAACTCGCGTGCAACTGGAATGTATTTCAATTGAATCTTTCCTTCTTTCTCCAAAGCATAACATAAATATGCTTCACATCCTTTCCTTACCAGCTTACTTGCTTTCATTGCAGAGATCATCACTAGCGGGTCTTGTAGCTCACTTCCTTTGAACACATGACAAGTATCATCTTTGGCTAACATCATTTTTGTTAACATTTCCGCATCTATCTTATCCATATACTTGATCATCCAATCGATGCCTAGAATCACGTCATCATTATCCAATCCGGTAATAAGGATATCGGTTGGCTACTTTACTTGCCCAGTTTCCACGTAAACTTTGACTTTCTCCTCCTCTTACATTAGGACAAGATCCTTGAGTTAACATTATCCCCTAGCTTCACAAACTTTATCATATCTCTAGGTTAACTACATTTGAAACATGTAGCTGGACTTTTTGATCAGTCCTTCTTGTAATAATTTAGGTCTCCACAATTTAAAATGTTCTTCCCTCCAATTTCTCTAATGATCATGGTTGTGGAGAAGGCCTTGTTTCTTGACTCACACGTCTCATACCCGCATGTTCAAGAAACTTAGAGTAGACTTCTGCCTCTTTCCTCCACTAGTTTAGGAATCCACTTCTTTCCTAAATCCTTGTCTTGCTTCAAGCTTTATTATCCTCTCCTAATACTCCAATAACGTCATATCTTAGGTGACAACACCAACTAAGAGGTCGTTTCATCCTATCGTAAACAATCTTATCAATTGATCATAAAGTGGTGCACTCTCATCCAACGATGTATACTCCTCGTGAAATTCATCTCCATCATAGGAGAACCTCCAAATGTTGCTTCCAGAAAAGACTTTAACAAGTTAGTCCAAATTCGACTCTTGAAAGTCTCGTAATCCACAATGATTGCACGATTTCTCATCCACCAACATGCACCAATGTTCTGCATGAAGGTTGCTGCAAGTTTCATCTTATACTTTTCTAGCCCTCCAATGTCCCCAAAAGTCATGTTTATGTGGTTCAACCGCCAATCAACTTGCATTACATAAGCTCCTGCAAACACTTGCACATCTCTTCTTTTTATGGCCTTAGTCACTTCTCTAATGAAGTTCACTACCTTCTTGTTCCTCATATGGAACTTCTAGTGTTTGGGGTTCAACAACTCGTGCTTGCCCTTGCGTTTCTATCGTAGCAATAACCCTTTCTACCGCTATATTCTTGCATCTTCTCATCTCATGTAGCTCGATGGGTAGAGGTACGTGACCTTGACCACTTACTTTAAACATTATACTCTCATGTACTTCTAGCTTGTCTTACTTCCACTAACACACTTGCACATTGTGCTCCCATTGACATACTCGTAATGAAGCTGCAAATTCCTTGTCTCTTAATCAAAACGCTTACGGTTGCCTTTATCACGGTTTCGACAAACCGGAACATTCACGATCGTTCTCTCTTCATATATATCCACTACTTATAACAATAGTGATATCTATAAGAATACTATAATCTTAACAAGTTAGAGAGAGAGAACTACACTTACAAGGAGTCACGCTGAGGAGTGGAAGGCAGTGTCTTTACCCACAATCCCGACTATGCATATGATTTTAAATCCATTAAAACCATATGTTAGTAATTTCAAAATCTTTTGAAAACTTAAATGTCATTTCAAAACCAACCCGGACTGGGTTGTAGTTAGGTTGAACTATCATGTCTCATCTCAAGTCACATGTGCCCTTGTTGTCAACCTAAGCTCTGATACCAATCTGTAACGACCCGAGTTTTAAGTAACCCAAGACGTCACTAGGCTAAGGACCACACAGTGGGTCCCATCAGTTAGCCTGACAACAACTTCACAAATAGGACCTTGCAACAAGAAGCACGAAAAATAATGAAAACATCCAACCTGTCATTTAGAAAACAATTACATAACAACAGTGCATGCAGTTAGTATGTATATCCCAAAACGACACTTTAAATCATGACACCTGAACAGGTGTCTTAAAACTTCAGCCTGAAATCAACATGTGTACACAGTTGCACACAACCATCAAAAGACTCGCTTGCAAGCGATTAGTTTCAAAAGTAGTTCAACCAACCCTTGGGTTAACACTGCCTCGGCTGCCCACTTCCTGCAGCTGACATCCTTGAAGCGTTCCTATGTTCGGCATTTCCTAAAAAGGATCGGTTTAAAACCGTTAGCTACCGATCATAATCTATCCACGAGAGATTATATCAACACATCACATCACAACAAATATATTCAAATACCATATACCGTGCTCATGAGATGATATCATGCTTTTATGAATGATGCACGTGAATGCAGTATGAAATTTACAATTTGCGATCCCGGACCCATTAATCCGGAACCATTGCTTATACGGTTCTGGCTTTGGTGTGAGCTCACCATTGCACAGATTAGGTTAATTCAGACATTTGCTCTTAGGTCGTAGCCAGACTGATCAAGTCTACGGGCCAGGCTTTCTCGTGGTGGGTTATGGTCTTAACCCCTAACCACATGCAACATTTTGCCATTCATGTTAATGCAAACATTTACCATTTTCATTAGGTGTGCGACCCGAGCCTGAAGTCCATCAGACTCGGTGTCATTCTTATACAACGCAAGTGATCCGGGCCTGGCCAAGCTCCGGTGTTCACTGCAAAATACTCACTTTACATACTATTGACCTTTACAGGTCATCATCATATCGCATGCCTCAAAAGGCTCATCATCTCATACATTATCATGTTTCAACAAGCTTATCATGTCATTCAATAGCACGCCTCAATAGGCTAACACATGTTCATTTAACCATTTCTCATAATTATGACATGATAATAATCATAACAACATTAAGCATGCTTTACACATCATAACGTCATTTTCATCATAAACACATCAAGCATGCTTCACACATAACACATCTCAATGCATATCAACATTCACATTTCAGCACAACAAGGCATTTCAAAACAACAACACATATCAACACAGTGAGATATAAATCTCTCAGGCACGGTTTCTGCAGATCGAAGCTAAGTAAGTCCGAAGACTTACCTGGATACGCTCACTGAGCAACTAAGCTATAGTTAGTCTACCGTCTTCAACACCACCTGTCGAGAATATCATATTCCTCGTATTAAACTTCTTGCTTCAAACATCAATTAAATTCATTCCTTTGAATTTAATTAGCTTATAGCGTTTTCTAGATTCCCAATTTAATTAATTAATCTTTAATTAATTAATTAAAATTCATCAGAATAACCTTTTGCCCGCAGGCAGTTTCTCAACCCAACTGTCATCAGATCTCATCAAACAAATAGCCCATAATCACCAGAATATTGTAACGAGCATAATGGAATTTCCAATTATCCATTTTGACAAGCCTAAGGTCAATTTAGGCCAAATCGCAATACTGAAAACGAATAAATTCATAACTTATTCGTTACTAACCCGATTGACGATCCGAAAGAAGATTCGGAATCACAACGACGCAGGCTACGCTCGGACACCATCAGATTCACCGGAATCCGAGCGACGGGACCGGCCATATAAGGGGGATGCTCGACCTGGCCATAACTTCAACGGAAACGCAGAAACTCGGTACCAAAATGAAGAGGACGAAGAGAGGAATCCGAAAACTCAAACGGAATTGAAATCGGATTACAAACTAGGCACGATCTCGACCTTGGTCAGATAAGGGGGATGCTCGACCTTGGTCAGATCAAGGAACTGAGTTGTTTATGTTGGATCTCTTTCATCCAACTAGACACAATTCTCCAAGGTACACAAATACCCTTGGTCTTTCTGAACCCATATTTCAATGCCACTACAAATCAGATCTTTTTGTATTTCAACTTGTATAGTTAATCGAGCAATCCCTTTTTCTTGAGCTGACTTCCTACTCAAAGCATCAGCTACCACATTAGCTTTACCAGGATGATATAGTATATTCAAATTATAAACCTTTATTATCTCTAACCATCTTCTTTGTCTCATATTCAACTTTTCCTAAGTGAATATGTACTTCAAACTCTTATGATGTCTCATAATCATGCATGTTGTTCCAAGCAGGTAATGCCACCAAATTTTCAGTGCACGAACTACTGCTGCTAACTCCAAGTCATGTGTAGGGTAGTTTTGCTCATATTGTCTCAGTTGTCTTGATGCATAGGCGATGACTTTCATTCTGCATCAGAACGCATCCCAAGTCCATTTTAGACGCATCACTATAAACAATGAACTCTAGTGCTCCATTCGGCTGACCTAACACAGGTGCAGTAGTCAATCTCTTCTTTAACTCTTCAAGGCTTGCTTGACACTTGTTAGTTCATACAAACTTTTCCTTCTTCTAAAGTAGGTTGGTCATAGGTCTTGCTATGATGGAAAACCCTTTTACAAAACGTTTGTAGTATCCCGCTAATCCTAGGAACTACGTATATCCTTTACGTTTTTGGGTGGATCCCATGCTAGCATAATTTCAATCCTGGATGAGTCAACTCTGATTCCGTCTGTAGTGATCACGTGTCCTAAGAATGTTACTCCATTCATCCACAAGTTACACTTGAACAACTTGGCATAAAGCTTCTCTTTCATCAATACTTGGAGAATTGCTTTTAAATGTTTTATGCTCTTCACTACTTCGTGAATAAGCCAATATGTCATCGGTAAAGACCACAACAAACCTATCCAAGTATCCAATAAAGATCCGATTCATCAATTCCATAAACGCAACAGGTGCGTTGGTTAATCCAAATGGCATAACCACGAACTCGTAGTGTCCATACCGAGTCTTGAATGTTGTCTTATGGATATCATCTTCTTGAATTTTCAACTGGTGATAGCCTGACCGTAGGTCTATCTTGGAGAACACCTTTGATCCTTGCAACTGATCTAACAAATCATCAATTCGTGACAGTGGATACTTGTTCTTAATCGTCATCTTATTCAGTTCTCTATAGTCGATACATAGCCTCATTGTACCATCCATTTTTCTTCACAAACAATACTGGCGCTCCCCATGGTGGTACACTTGGCCGAATAAATCCTTTATCTGCCAATTCTTCCAATTGCTTCTTCAACTCAAGCATTTCCACAGGTGCCATTCTGTACGGAGCTTTAGAAATTGGTCTAGTTCCAAGCTCTAGATCGATTCTAAAGTCAACTTGCCTAGTAGGTGGCAATCCAGGTAACTCATCTTGAAAAACATCCTTTAACTCGCGTGCAACTGGAATGTATTTCAATTGAATCTTTCCTTCTTTCTCCAAAGCATAACATAAATATGCTTCACATCCTTTCCTTACCAGCTTACTTGCTTTCATTGCAGAGATCATCACTAGCGGGTCTTGTAGCTCACTTCCTTTGAACACATGACAAGTATCATCTTTGGCTAACATCATTTTTGTTAACATTTCCGCATCTATCTTATCCATATACTTGATCATCCAATCGATGCCTAGAATCACGTCATCATTATCCAATCCGGTAATAAGGATATCGGTTGGCTACTTTACTTGCCCAGTTTCCACGTAAACTTTGACTTTCTCCTCCTCTTACATTAGGACAAGATCCTTGAGTTAACATTATCCCCTAGCTTCACAAACTTTATCATATCTCTAGGTTAACTACATTTGAAACATGTAGCTGGACTTTTTGATCAGTCCTTCTTGTACTAATTTAGGTCTCCACAATTTAAAATGTTCTTTCCTCCAATTTCTCTTATGATCATGGTTGTGGAAAAGGCCTTGTTTCTTGACTCACACGTCTCATACCCGCATGTTCAAGAAACTTAGAGTAGACTTCTGCCTCTTTCCTCCACTAGTTTAGGAATCCACTTCTTTCCTAAATCCTTGTCTTGCTTCAAGCTTTATTATCCTCTCCTAATACTCCAATAACGTCATATCTTAGGTGACAACACCAACTAAGAGGTCGTTTCATCCTATCGTAAACAATCTTATCAATTGATCATAAATTGGTGCACTCTCATCCAACGATGTATACTCCTCATGAAATTCATCTCCATCATAGGAGAACCTCCAAATGTTGCTTCCAGAAAAGACTTTAACAAGTTAGTCCAAATTCGACTCTTGAAAGTCTCGTAATCCACAATGATTGCACGATTTCTCATCCACCAACATGCACCAATGTTCTGCATGAAGTTTGCTGCAAGTTTCATCTTATACTTTTCTAGCCCTCCAATGTCCCCAAAAGTCATATTTATGTGGTTCAACCGCCAACCAACTTGCATTGCATAAGCTCCTACAAACACTAACACATCTCTTCTTTTTTTTTTTTTT
>BSUD01000007.1:105275713-105357478 GCA_033239045.1 Fagopyrum esculentum | reverse complement strand
CAGCTGACATCCTTGAAGCGTTCCTATGTTCGGCATTTCCTAAAAAGGATCGGTTTAAAACCGTTAGCTACCGATCATAATCTATCCACGAGAGATTATATCAACACATCACATCACAACAAATATATTCAAATACCATATACCGTGCTCATGAGATGATATCATGCTTTTATGAATGATGCACGTGAATGCAGTATGAAATTTACAATTTGCGATCCCGGACCCATTAATCCGGAACCATTGCTTATACGGTTCTGGCTTTGGTGTGAGCTCACCATTGCACAGATTAGGTTAATTCAGACATTTGCTCTTAGGTCGTAGCCAGACTGATCAAGTCTACGGGCCAGGCTTTCTCGTGGTGGGTTATGGTCTTAACCCCTAACCACATGCAACATTTTGCCATTCATGTTAATGCAAACATTTACCATTTTCATTAGGTGTGCGACCCGAGCCTGAAGTCCATCAGACTCGGTGTCATTCTTATACAACGCAAGTGATCCGGGCCTGGCCAAGCTCCGGTGTTCACTGCAAAATACTCACTTTACATACTATTGACCTTTACAGGTCATCATCATATCGCATGCCTCAAAAGGCTCATCATCTCATACATTATCATGTTTCAACAAGCTTATCATGTCATTCAATAGCACGCCTCAATAGGCTAACACATGTTCATTTAACCATTTCTCATAATTATGACATGATAATAATCATAACAACATTAAGCATGCTTTACACATCATAACGTCATTTTCATCATAAACACATCAAGCATGCTTCACACATAACACATCTCAATGCATATCAACATTCACATTTCAGCACAACAAGGCATTTCAAAACAACAACACATATCAACACAGTGAGATATAAATCTCTCAGGCACGGTTTCTGCAGATCGAAGCTAAGTAAGTCCGAAGACTTACCTGGATACGCTCACTGAGCAACTAAGCTATAGTTAGTCTGCCGTCTTCAACAACACCTGTCGAGAATATCATATTCCTCGTATTAAACTTCTTGCTTCAAACATCAATTAAATTCATTCCTTTGAATTTAATTAGCTTATAGCGTTTTCTAGATTCCCAATTTAATTAATTAATCTTTAATTAATTAATTAAAATTCATCAGAATAACCTTTTGCCCGCAGGCAGTTTCTCAACCCAACTGTCATCAGATCTCATCAAACAAATAGCCCATAATCACCAGAATATTGTAACGAGCATAATGGAATTTCCAATTATCCATTTTGACAAGCCTAAGGTCAATTTAGGCCAAATCGCAATACTGAAAACGAATAAATTCATAACTTATTCGTTACTAACCCGATTGACGATCCGAAAGAAGATTCGGAATCACAACGACGCAGGCTACGCTCTGACACCATCAGATTCACCGGAATCTGAGCGACGGGACCGGATATATAAGGGGGATGCTCGACCTGGCCATAACTTCAACGGAAACGCAGAAACTCGGTACCAAAATGAAGAGGACGAAGAGAGGAATCCGAAAACTCAAACGGAATTGAAATCGGATTACAAACGAAGAGTAGATCTGAATTTGAAGGTTGAGAGAAATCAGAGCTTTTACGAGGAAACGTGAAAGGAAATGAATTTATAAAAGAATTTCCGCTATTTATAGCGAAGTCGATAATTATCCTTTTAACAAAGTCGATAATTATCCTTTCACCGATCCAAAGGCGGTTTGAGCCCCTTCTCAAAACTTCTCGAAATTGGAATAATAAATCTGATATATTGTGTGGATAATTATTCCGCAACTTTCTCGGAAAACGCGTATTCCTAAGTTGTCTTTCTTAGCCGCTAAGAAACGAAATAGCGACTCTTTTGACCATTTTGTCTTTCCATGTTATTTCATATCTAAAACATACCCAATGTCCTGATCATTTCTCTCAACTGCCATTTTATTAATTGAAGCTCCCAAATGCTCCAAATAATACCAGAGGGTAAAAATTATTCCCCGGAAGAAAAAGTGAAAATTTCCCCATAAGTCCAAATTTACGCCAAAATCATAATGGTGGAATTCATACTCGTCATCTACACACTATTCGCGAGTTATGAGTCAATTGTTATCGATGATTAACTTAATCACTCTTAATCATCCTTTATTAGGATTCGAAAATCCTAGCTTTTACAAATAACACATATCAAATCACATAATCACATAAGCACATAAGTTTTACAAGAACTACCAAAACTCTCTCTCGTTAATCCCGTAAGGGCAGTTATTCCTGCATAAAACTCTGGGTAGCTCCACTGGATACTACCATTCATTTCCCATATGGCCACATTGGCTATCGAATAAGTAAAGTCGTATTCATGATTGCATGCAACGATTAAAAAATCTTTAAGGATCTCATCTATCTCTATCAGAGATATGAATCACATTATTTCATAAAATCTCATTATCTAACTAATGAATTATTCAACTAGTCGAATCATCAACTATGTGTTTCCTTAGTGGAAATAACACGTGCCATATTAGACAATATGTCTCTTAGAACTCATGTAGTATTAAAGTTCTTTCTTAGTCTCAAACTAATAACAAAGTTCATGGAGATGTCCTCCCACTTCCACTGCAGCATTAGTAGTGGATGAAGTTCTCCTTCTGGTCTACAATGCTTTGTCATAATCTATTAATAGGTCGCACCCTTAAGTCATAATTCGGTCACATCAAGCTTTAGCCCGTTTCACCAAAATGAGCGTCTTACAACCTGATACATCTTACTCGCATCTAGATGTACTGAGTAAGAGGTGGTGTGAGTCTCTTGCAAAATCCTCTACTTCAACCTTCTATCAAAAGCTACATAGACTCTCTCACGGAGTCTCATCCATTTATAAGCTCCTATGGAGAACTATGGTGCTTCGCCTCATGACATTCTATCTTAGATCCGCATCAGGTTCGGGTAGGTCTCCCGTGTTCGTTGGATCTCGCCCAACACATCATGTAGAACCTCTAGAGTACACAATTAATCGTCCTCATCAGGGAATCAAAAATCTACCTCTAGCCATGCTAGGTCTTTCTGTAATTGAGGCCGAACCATCAGTTGCGTAATCGCTTTCTCTCAAGGCGTCTTCCTACAAAGGTATCAGCGATTCCATTCACTTTCCCGAATGATACCAAAATTCCAAGTTAAAACATCCTTACTCAACTCAAGCCATCGCTTCTAATGATTATTCAATCCTTGTTGATTACAATTTCACTCAAAGCGTAATCGCTTTCTCTCAAGGCATCTTTCTGTAATTGAGGCCGAACCATGAGTTGCGTAATCTGACTTGGAACTCCTTATTGTTGACTCCGAAAGATCTCACTATATTAATACACATCCCAAAGCACGCTTGAAAGCGTCACTATACACTACGAAATCATCAGTGCCTTGTGCCTGTTCTAAAATGGGAGCAGAAGTCAATCTTTTCTTCAGCTCCAAAAAATGTGAGTACACGACTCAGACTATACAAATCGGGTAGTCTTCCTCAACAGACTGGTAAGTGATCGGGCATTCATAGAAAACTCCTCCACAACGGCGATAATATCCGGTTACTCCAAAAGGTTACAAACTTCTTTGACATTCGTCGGTGTCGTTTAAAATGCAACAATCATAATCTTTGTCGGATCAACCTTCATCCCTTTAGCAGAAACCACATGATCTTAAAAGATCATTTCAGATATTCAAACTCATACTTATCATACAACTCTTAATCTTGCAAGATTCCTAAAATCGTCCTCAAATGTCATGCGTGTCCCTCTCTACCTTAAGAGTACACTAGGAGGTCATCTATGAAAACTTACTACAACTGATCCACGAAGTCGATGAAGATGTTGTTCATCACTATATATATATATATACATATATATATATGCGGCGGCGCTTTCGTGAGCCCGAATGACATCACTACAATTTCGTAGTGGCCATACCGAGTCCGAAATGCCGTTTTGGGCACATCTTGTTCTCTCATCCTCGTCTGGTGATATCCGGGTCTCAACTCTTATCTCGAACACATTGAAGTCTCTTGCAACAAATCTAACAATTCATCACTACGAGACAATGCATACTCATTTTGTAAGTATCATCTTGGTTTACTCTTTGATAATCCATACACAGTCTCATCAATTCGTTCTTCCATACGAAAACATCGGTTCATTCAAAATTAGTCTCATACTTTGGCTCTAATCCGATGCCGAAATTCACGCTCTTCAATGGCAATAGACTAGATGGTATATCAAACACATCCACAAACTCTTGTATTACCAAAATGTCCTCAAACGTCGAATCTGTCGTTCTCTTCATGGCATGACATCAGAAGGCCCGACAAGCCTACGCAATCAACCTTGCCGCTGGGATTGCGCTGATAATAGTGCACGTCTTTTCAAGATCTTTATCTCGGGAAAAAGCCTCAATCTAATCTATCGTAGTAGCGACCGATGCGGTCCGCCTACCAAAATCCAAACCACACTATGGCGGTCTACTCGATCCATGACTTCCTCATGTTCAAATGACATGACAAAGAAGTCTACAAGAAATTGACAAGTCCCTAAACAAAGGGGACGATGACGTATCTCGCGGGTACCACTGACCATACTACCATCGGGTAACCCAACAAACAAGGGTACCCCCTCTATAGTATCTAGAACCAAACGCTCCACACACAGATTAGAAATAAATGAGTGCATAACACCCATATCAAAAGAACTCTAACAGGTAAACCTTCAATACAAATGGTACTTGCAGCAAATGGTGCTGGTAACTCCTCAACCCTCCTCAACTCATAAACTCGAGTCTATGCTCTCCTCGTATGTAGATGCTCGTTCCTGATAATCTATCAGAAAGTCACATTGGAAACCTATAGGCACAAGTATCCTCCCTAAATCTGCGGGAGAAGAATTATAAGTGCGGGTTCTATGAAGATACAACTAAACCTAACAATATCAACTCCTCCGGAAATTTCCTGATCGATTCGAATACAGGAATGTCCTCACATTCAATCTCCACTAAATCTTGTAGATTCTGCCTACTCAGTAGGACATAAGCGCTCTCCGATGAGACTCCTCATCTGGTCATATCCAGTAACTCAAACACAAGAGGACTTCCACAAATAATGTGCTAGATCTTGAAACATAATCTGCACTAACTCCATGGCCATCCTCATGACATCTAAATGACTCTAATGCTGAGACCACATGTCCAATCCGAAGCTTGACTTATAATCCCACTTTTCTAATGAAAAGGGGTACTCCCGTCTCGTGAAAAATCTTCAACCAGGAATCCAGTCAACGTGCACTCGACTCCTCTTGAGCTCCGACAATCTCAACTATTCGTATGGGTGCAGTTGGTACCTGTATCACTGGCGCTGGTGAATCCAGGGCACGTCTACTTGCCTTGGCGATATCTTCAGCTCGACTGACATAAAATTGGAATGTTGATCTCTTCATGGGAACATGATCTTCTTCATCAAACCGTACTGGCTGGCCTCTTATTCCGCTACCATCTTGTTTTCAGCCTCTAGAATGACGTTCTTAACGATCTCTTTTGTTCTATCTTCTGTCTCTTGCGAATCGCTATGGGGATTCAACCCAAACCTCTCGCTACTAGAGGTCTACCAGATCATCCACGATCAAGGACTACCGCAGATTGGGGTGGTCTACCTCTTCTCCGTCCTATAGCAGATGTTGCTCTAATCTGAGCTATCAACAATAATATCATAGCTACATAAAGGCCACGTTGAAGCCATGTGTATACAAAGGTAATACACAAGTCCAAAAATACACACGAAGTCTAGTATATATATATATATATATATATATATATATATATATATATATATATATATATATATGTATATATAATTAAACTGCTAAGATCCATTAAAGGAGTGGTTACTTCTCGTACATTCTATCCCAAATCGAATGTGAACATGGTTTAAAACAAACGTTGATTTTAAAAACTCAAACTCCTTTTGAGTTTTGTTTATTTTATCTATTCGACCTTCATCGCAGATTGCAAGTGCCATTGTTGTCAACCTAAGGCTCTGATACCATATTTGTACCTCAAATCCGTTACACTCGGAGTGCTACTAGGTTAGGACCTCACAATGGGTCTTGACCCTAGCCTGACAACAAGTTCACTTCTTACAACAAGGCACAAATAAATATAAAACATCATTTACAAAACAGAAACATCTGATAAAATAATATGTACAAAACCCCACAACCGATAAGAAACGAAATAGTGTATTCCTAAGGTGTCTTTCTTAGCCGCTAAGAAACGAAATAGCGATTTTTTTTGCCGTTTTACCTTTCCATGTTATTTCATATCTAGGACATGTCCGATGTCCTGATCATTTCTCTCAACTGCATTTTTATTAATTGAAGCTCCCAAATGCTCCAAATAACACCGGTGGGTAAAAATAATTACCTGGGGGAAAAAGTGAAAAATTCCCCATTAGTAAAAAATTACGCCAGGAACATAACGGTGGAACTCATACTCATCACTTACGCACTCTTCGCGTGTTATGTGTCAATTACTATCGATGATTTATGTAACACCCCAAATCCACGGGACTTGGAGTGTCACATTGGGCTAGGATCTCACAATGGATCCTGACCCTAGCCTGACAACAAGTTCACTGGATCTTACAACAAGGCACAGGTAGATTAAAACCAAATACATAAAAGCTGTATATGATACATCAAAAGAGTTTACAAACTCAGAGTCGAGTACAAAACATCAAACCACAACATCTGATATAAAAGATCCCATATCCCGCGCATCCTAATGTACAAAAGTCCTCGGCTGGCCACACCATCTGTCTCACCCTGCAGTCTTCCTAACCTGCATATCATCTACAACACGGTATGAAACCGTGAGCTATAACAATGAAAATCATGAAGGTAATAGCACAACCACACATCAACATCTTATACATGCAATGCCACACACATTCGTTTATTATCTTTCATTACGTTATTCCATTACTAATTCAACTTCTTTTGTAACACGAGGAACTTAAAGAACCTCTTCCCTTTCCCCTTTAACACAGGGGTTTTGAAAGGGGTGATCATCACTCATCACCCCCTGTGTTACTGGGTTCCAGGCACCTCCTCCTAACCAGCAGGCGGAGACCGGTGGTTACCGCCCGTTATAATACACTTGGGCCAAATAAATGTAATAAATGGTCATCCTAGTCCGGTTTAGGTTATAAATGCACAATCATATGAGCACACACAACCATCACAATCATATAATCCACAACCGTACGCTAGTAAGTCCTATGGACTTACCTGATATACCCGTAACCTGTACCACGTCACAGCTTCCCCTTGGGGAAGTAATCAATGCCTGCAATAGCAAGGCACACACAATCACATACTACAAAGGTTAGGAGACTCGTCTCCCTAACCACAACCAACCTATATCTCAAATCTAAACCTCAGATCCTCAAATCATTCATAAATGCCTAAGGCATATCCTCAACATAACATCTCATCATACTCGTACACATACTAAACCTTAAAGCCATAACCGATATCCATAACATCATCATGATCCTCAAATCATTTTGACACCTAGCATGCATCTAATCAGCATTCCTCAATCTCAAATTTAATCCTAATTTAATTAATTAACCTTTAATTAATTAATTAAATTTCACCAGAATAACGTTTTGCCCGCAAGTCATTTCTAAATCCACCAGTCATCAGATTTCATCAAAGAAACAACCCATAAACACCAGAATAATATAATGATCATAATGGAATTTCTAATTATCTATTTTGAAAAGTCTAAGGTCAATTTAGGCCAAATCGCAGTACGGAAAACGAATAAATTCATAACTTATTTGTTACTAACCCGATTGACGATCTAAAAGAAGATTCGGAATCACAACGACGCATGCTACACATGTACAACATCAAATTCACCGGAATCTGAGCGACGGAACTGTCCTAATGACATATATGCTCGACCAGGTCTTAATCTGCTCGGAAATGCAAAAACTTGGTACCGATATGAAGAGAATGAAGAGAGGAATCCAGAAACTCAAATGGAATTGAAATCGGATTAGAAACGGAGAGTAGATAAGAGTTTGAAGGTTGGGAGAAATCAGAGCTTTTACGAGGAAACGTGGAAGGAAATGAATTAATAAACGATTTTCCGTTATTTATAGTGAAGTCGATAATTATCCTTTAGCGAAGTCGATAATTATCCTTTAACCGATCCAATGGCGGGTTGAACCCCGTTCTCCAAACTTCTCGAAATTGGAACAATAAATCTTGAATATTGTAGGGATAATTATCCCACAATTGCCCGGAAAACGTGTATCCCTAAGCTGTCTTTCTTAGCCGTTAAGAAACGAAATAGCGACTCTTTTGACCGTTTTGTCTTTCCATGTTATTTCATATCTAGGACATGTCTGATGTTCTGATCATTTCTCTCAATTGTATTTTTATTAATTGGAGCTCCCAAATGTTCCAAATAATACCGGAGGGTAAAAATAATTACTCGGGGGAAAAAGTGAAAATTTCACAATAAGCCCAAAATTACGCCAGTAACATAACAGTAGGACTTATACTTAACACTTACGCAATCTTCGCGAGTTATATGTCAATTACTAACACTGATTAAGTTAATCAACATTAATTAGAATTCGGAAATCCTAGCTATTACATCACATACCCCTTAAGAAAAAGTTTCGTCCCGAAACTTGAACAATTCCCAAATCCTCTCAGACCCATACGCCGAGGTATAGACACTCTCTCTATTGGAGGTATCACATCTCCGTTCAAACGTATCAACCTATAACACTCTATAACCTCAAAACACAGCATGGAGGAATCACCAACTCCAGCAACAAGATCATAACGCTATCCAAAGGCATAGAGGAAAAATCATCTCTAGCCAACTACTAACCACGTCACAAGGCATGGAGGAAAGCCGTCTCCATCCAATCGTACTTGTAACACAACTATGTGGAGGAAAACCGTCTCCACTCACACTATGTCCATCAATAATAGCATGGAGGAAAGAACCATCTCCATCTAATCCTAAACATATTACAATAGCATGGAGGAAAGAACCATCTCCAACTATACCTATATCGTGCTAGCAAACAAGATCTAACAGATCAGATGCACATATCAAAGCTAGCACGAAAACTCATCATATCACATAAGCACATAACATACAAGCACTCACCAAAAAGGCACTAAGATCTACTTGTGGATCCTACGGGTGCCTCTAACTCCGCATAGAACTCTGGATAGTTCCTCTGAATACTATCCTTTGTCTCCCAGGTATCCTCATCCGGTCCTCGTCTCGACTATTTTATCTTCATCATAGGAATATCCTTCGAATGCAGGCGTCTCACACCTCTCTTTCTAGAACTACAAAAGGTTGTTCTGCAAAAGTGTGGTCCTGCTCAACCACTAGATCATCATAACTCACAATGTGCCTTAGGTCTGGTATGTACTCCCTCAGTTGAGACACATGAAACATAGGGTGAACACCCTCTAACTTCGGTGGCTAAGCCAATCTGTGCACTGCTCTCCCAACTCTATCCAGTATCTCGAAAGGACTAACATATCAGAGACTCAACTTCCCCTTTATGCCATAACGTCTGAAACCTCGCATCAGAGTTACTCTCAACTAGACATGAGCTCCTACCGTGAACTCTAGAAGTCGACGCCTCCTATCTACATACAACTTTTGGCGACATCGTGCTACCAACATCCTCTCTCTGATCAGCGTTACTCGAGCCATATATTCCTGAATCTGTTCTGGCGCTATCCCACTGGTACTAATAGGCTCCTCCCAACATAAAGGTGTATGACACCTATGTCTACACAACGCCTCATAGGGGCCATCCCTATAGATGCATACCAACGGTGGTGGTTTAAGAACTCAACGAGTGGGAGATAAACAGATCGTCCCTGTTCCCAATCCATCCCACAAGCTCACAACATGTCCTCTACGGTCTGGAGGGTTCTCTCAGACTGACCGTCTGTCTGAGGTAAAACTCAATCATGATATGTGGACGCGTTCCCCAAGAAGTCTGAATGTGCTATCAAAACCTCAAACTAAACTGTCTACTACAATCATAGTCGATCGTCCTCGGTACACTTATGGAGTCCCACCATCTATCTGGTGTACTCCTTTGTTACTTCATTCACTGGCCACATCTCTTTGTATAGATGGAACGTGTCGACTTTGTAAATCTTTTACTAATAATCTGGATAACACCAAAACTCTTACTGGGTCTCAATCCCATCACAAGTCCACAGAAAAGTCCTCTCACTTCCACTACAACACTAGTAGTGGATGAGCTCATCTCCAGGTCAGTAACACTTTAACCTGATTTACTACTTTGTGGTACCTCTTATTCGTACATGGATGTACTAAAGAAGGTGTACTATGAGTGTACTGTAATCTTCTCCACTCGACTCCGCATAAGCGGTTATACTGACGCAGTTGCGGCGCCTCACACTCCTTCTGTTCCATTAAAGAACTGTGGTGCCTCGCTATGAGACATCCTTCCATCAAGTTCCCTCAGGGTCAGGCAAGTCCCCTGTTTTTGTTGGACCTCATCCAACAAACCAGGTAAAATCCCTAAACATGAAACTAACGTCCTTATCAGTAGTTGTAGGTCCAACTCTAACCAAGCTAGATCATTTTAAAACCGAGACTGTACATCAATTCCAACAATCGCCTTCTCCTGAGGCGTCTTCTTATTCAAGGCATCAGTGACCACATTCTCAAGGTCAGCGTCCTTGATCAACTCAACCATCGACGCTAGCAGTTATTCAACCTTTATTGCTTAAAAATATGCTTCAACCTCCTATGATTTGTGAAACTCTGACACGAAATGTCACACAGGTATTGTTTTCAAATCTTGGAACTTGAACTACCACCACTAACTCGAAATCATGAGTCAGGCAGTTCTCCTCATACATTCTCAGCACCATAGTCACGTGATTCCCAAAATCTTCTGATTATCACCGAATAGAAGCAGAGGTCAAATGCTTCCTCTACTCTTCAGAGCTTCGACATACTACTTCAACCACACAATTATGGTGGTCTTCCTCAGAAGACTTGTAAATGGATGCACAATCACATAGAATCCTTCCTCAAAGCGTTGGTAGAAATCAGTTGGGCCGAGAACTACGCATTCCCTTAACGTTCATGAGTATCATCCATAAGACTTCATACTTACTCCTCGTCACATCAATCATGATCCTACTGGCGGAACAACATGACCTTGAAGGTTACTTTTGGTATCTTAATTCACATTTAGGGAGCATAGCACACTGGCTTCTATCCCTCAGATTCTGCAAAACCGTCCTCAAATAACCGGTACGTTCCTCTCTATTGTGAGAGTACACTAAAACGTCATCAATAAGGTCTACCACCAACTGATCAAGGAAGTAGATGAAAACACTGTTCATCAACTCCTATAACGACTACTAGGACGTTCCTCAACTCAGATGACAACACTATAACTCGTAGTGTCCATAACGGGTATGGAATGCTGTCCTATGCCCACACTGCTCTCTCATCCTTAGCTGATGATATCCTAAGCATACGGAAATGTTAAAAACACAATTTCTTCTCTTAGTTGATCAAACAAGTCGTCCATACGTAGCAATGAGCGTGCTAGGGCGAATGGAGCCCGTCTCAAACCACTCTTCAATTTGCTTCTTCAATTTCTAACAACTCAACAAGCCATATACCTCAGAGGCCTTCTCCCAACCAGTCTTGTACCATACTTTAACGCAATATCAAAGTCCTCATTCTGCTGAGGTTATAGATTAGACGGTTCAGTAACACGTCTATAAGATCATATACCACTGGAATACTCTTCAGCGTGGAACTATCTCTTTCCTTCATAGCACAACATTAAAAAAAACATCACCCTCTAGTGTTATCAACCTCGCTGCTCATACGGCACTAAAGACAAATCACCTCTCCTCAAAGGTCATAACCTCGGAAAACCTCTACTTAGTCGATCTCAGTAGAGACTATAATAGTCCTCCTACTGCTATCTAAACCAACATGATATCTATTCGTCCACCACACACATAAAGACCTTCTCATGCACCTAAGGCATGACAAAGAAGTCTTCAAGCCATACACAAGTCCCTGAACAAAGGGAACAACCACATATCTCACGGGTACCTAAGACCCGTAACTCGTAATCCTATAAAAGAAGATCTATCTTTTACTGTATCCACAGTTAACTATTAACACATGCATCGAAAAACAAGAGGTGCATAGCACTCACAACAAACAAAACTCCACTAGGTAAACCAATAACAAGAATGGTACCTGTAACAGCTAACACCCGAAGCTCTACTGCATATCATTACTCAATCTAAGACCTATGCTCCTCAGGTATCACTGAGGTCATCGCCATAGCCTCCACTTCCACTCTTTCTGCATCCGAAAGAGGAACATCTTGATGAGAAGAAACACTACCTTGCTGACAGAAAGGGGTCAGATGGCCTAGTTCACCACAGGTGAAGCAAGCTATTGGTGCCATGGGGCACTCAGAGCGCACATGATCTGGATAACCACAGTTGAGACATATAAGTCTCATCCCTGCCACTAGTACGGGTGGCTCTTCTACACTGCCCAGCTTAAAGGCTCTACCTTGAGCTCTTCTGGTATCCGTGGTACTCCTACCACAACCCTTACCTCTACTCAGCCTGGGAACGGATTCATGAGTAGGCGAATGATATGGGACTCTCTGCTGCCCCCGTGTCTGCTGTTGAGGTGTCTTCTGACCACCTCCTGTCACACTAGTAGAAATAAAATCCTGTCGTGATGCCACTCCAGTTTGCTTACAGAAAACAGCTCTATGACCTTGTCTACCACAAGTAAAGCAAGTCATTGGCGATCTTGGACAGTGTGGTCGTACATGTCCAGGCTTCCCACAATTGTAACAAGTCCTCGTTTTACCACAAGTCCGTGTGAAACGAGAAGTACTCAAACGTCCACAAGTCGGGCTCGGTTTGCAACCCGAATATCCAACCTTGTCTTTCACTGATTCAACCTATTATTTCTTCTCTAATCCATAAGCTTCAGTCGATCTCACAAATGTTGGTAAATCCGGTGTAGATCTACCCACTATCACCACCTCATATACTTGTTGCATATACTCTTGAAACTCGAATCTACTCATGAAGACACGATTAGCCTCTTCAAACTCGTTCTCTGCCATAGGCAACACACCAGCGGATACTGGTCCCTGACTTGACTCTACTGGAGGAAGAGGGGGTGTACCCATATCTCGTCCCACTACAGATACTGCTCTAGTCTGAGCCATCTGTAGAATATACGCTCTTAACTTATAAGGCTATATATATGCCATATGTATCGATATACACACACACATATATGTGTATATATATATATATATATATATATATATATATATATATATATATATATATATATATATATATATATATATATATATATATATATATATATATATAGGGTGTGGTTCCCATGAGAACACCCCTAACGTGAGAACATGAGAACAATCGTACACTGTTGGATGTGAGTATTAAGGGTTGAGATTTAGAGTACATATCAAAAATAATAATAACTACGAATAATAATAATTAGGAATCCAACAATAACTACGAATAATCCACTCAACCAACAATAACTACGAATAATACATTAAACGATATGGCACATTCGTAACAAAACTAATAATAATTACAAATCTGTTCTCATGTTCTCACGTTAGGGGGTGTTCTCATAGGATCTATACTCTCTCTCTCTCTCTCTCTCTCTCTCTCTCTATATATATATATATATATATATATATATATATATATATATATATATATATATATATATATATATATATATATATATATATATCTACACCGTCGAGATCCTCAGATGGGTGACGACTTCTGTACATACTATCCCAAAACATATGTACTCGCTTTAAAACCAAAATCCTTTAAAAAGTCAGACCCCATGTGGGTTCTATTTATTTATCCACTCTACCTTTATTGCAGATAGCAAGTGCCATTGTTGTCAATCTAAGGCTCTAATACCAACTCTGTAACACCCCAAATCCACGGGACTTGGAGAGTCACATTGGGCTAGGATCTCACAATGGATCCTGACCCTAGTCTGACAACAAGTTCACTAGATCTTACAACAAGGCACAAGTAGATTAAAACCAAATACATAAAAGCTGTATATGATACATCAAAAGAGTTTACAAACTGAGAGCCGAGTACAAAACATCAAACCACAACATCTGCTATAAAAGATCCCATATCCAGCGCATCCTAATGTACAGAAGTCCTAGGCTGGCCACACCATCTGTCTCACCCTGCAGTCTTCCTAACCTGCAGATTATCTACAACACGGTATGAAACCGTTAGCTACAACAATGAAAAGCATGAAGGTAATAGCACAACCACACATCAACATCTCATACATGCAATGCCACACACATTCATTTATTATCTTTCATTACGTTATTCCATTACTAATTCAACTTCTTTTGTAACACGAGGAACCTAAAGAACCTCGTCCCTTTCCCCGTTAACACAAGGGTTTACAAGGGGGTGATCATCACTCGTCCCCCCTGTGTTACTGGCTTCCAGGCATCTCCTCCTAACCAGCAGGTGGAGACCGGTGGTTACTGCCCGTTATAATACACTTGGGCTAAATAAATGTAATAAATGGTCATCCTAGTCCAGTTTAGGTTATAAATGCATAATCATATGAGCACACACAACCATCACAATCATACAATCCACAACCATACGCTAAGTAAGTCCTATGGTCTTACCTGATATACTCGTAACCTATACCACGTCATAGCTTCCCCTTGGGGAAGTAATCAACGCCTGCAATAGCGAGGCACACACAATCACATACTGCAAAGGTTAGGAGACTCGTATCACTAACCACAATGATAGCATGAATTATAGTTTATATTTTGGGACCTGTTTAGACGTTTTATCTTCAATAATCTGCATGTTTGAATGTATATTATGTGATTATATTGTCATTTCATCTACCTTTGCGGGAATCGAGGTCTACACCATGTTTTGTTGTAATTGTAGGTAAAATGGCACATTTTGGACTAAAATGGAGCTAAAGGAGCTAAGGAGTCATTAGAGCTACATTCAAGAGCTTAAAGAGGAGCTCAGGAAGCATGGAATTAACAAAGAAGATTTGCTTTGGATTAGATTTGAGAGATTTCACCTTTAGCTGAGATTCACCTCGGTTGACCATAGAGTCACCTCGGCCGAGGTGATCTAGAGGAGCGCCCCGACCGAGGCGAACACCCTGGACGAGGCGAGATATACTTTATTTGGCTGAGATCTTTTAATTTTGGAAGGAGAGATCTTATATTTTTAGGCTAGATTTCTGGAAGGAAGATCATATATTTTGGAGATCTATTTTAGAGATATGGATATATAAAGGGTTGGATTTTCCACAAATTAAAACCATGTTTAGAGGCTGAGAGCGTCCAACAATTAAGGGATTTTTTGGAGTTTTGAAGGAAGCTAAGAAGGAAGTTTGAAGATAGAAGGAAGGAAGTTTATAGCTTGTGATAGCTTTTTAAGGGGATTTGTAAGACTTCTTAGATTCCCTTCTTGTTGATTGTCTTGTTGGATTTGTTATCCAATGAACGCTGATTTGTTTATTTGATTCAGTTATTGAAGCCTTGTTCTTAAGGTTTTTGTCTTCAAATATTCATTCTCTTCCCATATATTTGATTGTTGCTTTCATGATGATGAGTGGCTAATTTCTTTGTGCGATTCTAGGGGGATTGGCTGAAGGTTGTGGGAAAAACAATGATAGAATAATCTTAAATTCCAGTAGGACAGTGAAAGCTCGAGTCTTTATCCTTAACCCTAGAACATCTCGTTCAGTCGATGAACATCTCGGCTGGGGTGGAACTTGACTGGTTGAGGTGACCTTTCTGATCCGTAATTGAGAAGTTAAGTGTTAGAGTTTGCCAAATCCTATTCTTATTACACCTTTCCTGGTCCAATGCAAGCCTAGGATGAGACTTACCCGGTAATTCCATTGTTTGTTTACCCATGACCATAAGTGTAGGTAATAAAGGTTTATCCTTTATTGGGGTTTGGGTGTGCCTTCATTCCATCTTTGTGAGTTAGCCTGAGACTTACCCGGTAAAGGTTGATTCTATTCCCTTAGTTGGTTTGTTGGTTTGAGATTATAATTCCTTTCCTTAGTACCTTGAGACTTAGCCGGTGATAGGTTCTTTGGCTTGGGATTGTGAGTAGTGAGACTTACCCGGTGATCTATTCCCCTTTAGTAACACCTTCCCTTTGCAAAATCTCAGCTTTGTCTGCTTATCTTGAGATCTTGAGTTGAAACCACAACTAGATGCTTTAATTGTAATACCCGGAATTTTTATTCCGTTTAATTCCGTAGCAAACCGGATTTCGATCCGTTGATCCCTATCCGTCTACTTAGTCGGGCACAATATCTCGAAAATCTTATTATTTTTATGTAACTCCACTTAACATAAAATGATAAGAATTTTATAGCAAACCCTAATCCATCAAACCCTAATTTATAATATGACTTGTCCTTGACAAGGTCATCACGTCCTAGTGACGAGATCAAGACGAAGTCATGACTAGTTTTGACAAAGTTTGACAAACTCAGCCCACATAGTTTTCCCTCTTATTTCAAGCCCATCTCTCTTTTGTTTTCTTTTCCTTGCTTCAGCCCATACCTTGGCCTTTGCTTCAGCCTTCCTTGCTGCCGGCCCAACCACATGAAGGAGCAGATGGCCTACCAATACAACTTGTGTGCCGGTCCAGCGACAACTCGAGCCCAACTGGAAGGTGAAGTTCAGCAACATTTTTTTTCTTTCCTCTTAACTCACACGTAACAGCTGTGGAATTAAGGCAAGAAATCCCTGTAACAGCTCCTGATTTCACGCCAGAAGAGAGGAGAGTATCGGTAACGCTCCTGCCCCTGTCTCCGTCTTCTGCACGCCGCTTCAGCCAAACGTACGAGCGTCCTCCCTCCTCACCGTCTTCTGCACACCAACGACAGCAGCTCTGGGCTGTAGGCGGCCATCCTCACTCCGTCCTCCCCGTCGCCTCCTGCAGACTCGACAAAAGCCGCACCCTTCTCCAGCCCTTCGATCTCACAACAGAAGCCATCTCCTGGACTGTACCTTCCCTTCACCTCCTGCGAACAGTGGACAAGCATCCCTTCGAGTTTTGGAGTCGGGTAAGACCCACATCTACCCCCTTACTTCCCCTCCATGTTTATGTGTCAATGGGTGCCTCTAAACCATATTTAAACCCATACATTTCAGCCCAAAGGAGCAACTTCAGAGAGCTGTTACATCTCTTAGTTTTCTGAATTTTCGGAAGTGAAGAACAGTCAACTTCGGGTCAAGATTTGAGTAAGTTATACTCCTCCTTTGTTGCTGAATTTTTGATATGTTGTAGTCTGTAGTATATAGTAGATCATAATAAAATTTGGGAAGAATCGGAGTTACGGTTTGAGAGTTATGATGTTGCAAAGTGGACTCCTCATGCAGTTTTTATATATGTGCTGAGTGTTGGGGAAAACAGCAAGTGATGCTGTTTTGTGAGATGGTTTTGAATAAGCTCTTGATCTCCGTTGGGCTTGAATTTTGGATATGATATATTTGACATATTGTTGTAGAACATATTAAAATTTGAGAGGCATCCAGCGAGTGGTTTGGGATTTATGATTTTTCCAAGATTGAGTCGTAAGCAGTTTTTCTGTTGTGCTGAAATTCGGTTTTGTGAGATAGTTTTAAATAGGATTTTGATCTCCTTTGCGGCTGAATTTTGGATATATTAGAGATAAGATTTTATAGTGGAACATATCAAAATTTGGAACAAATCCAGCAAGTAGTTTAGGAGTTATGATTTTTCAAAGTTAAGACAGTGTGCTGCTTGTTAAGTGTTGTAACCAACTTTAAAAATTTTTGTAGAAGCGATGTTTTAACAGTTTTAAGAAATTCTTTCTTCAATGAGTAGATAGGATATCATAGATGATCTAGGGAATTATTTCGGAATTTTTATAAGATTATTCGAATTTTATATTTGAAGCTGTAGTTGGACTTTAGTGACTTTTCGGGAAATAGAAAATGGGTAGTTTTTCTAGTTGTTACCTAAAATCATCCTAGAGAGTAGAATATGGTTAGTTAGCCTCAAATTATAATTTAAGTACATATTCCGAGTTTTTGGAAGTTACGGGACTACGGGTAAAATAGTCATTTTACCTTAAATAAACACTGTAATAACTTCTGCACATAGAATCGTATATCTTAAGAGTTTTAGACTTATAAGTATCCAGGGAAATGTGTTGACCAACGTGCCTCCTCTGACAGGCAACTGAGTTCTGCACTTACGGATTTAGTGGTGGTTAAGAGAGAGTCGAGATTTGATTCTGGTAAGTCCACAGACTTACTTAGGCCGACTTTATTATTTACGTAATTGACCCAAGTGTATGATAACGGGTCGTGACATCATCTGCCTAGCTCTTGCGAGAGTCTAGGAGGTTCCCTGCGACCAGCCCAGTCAGGTAGACGGTCAGATGCATTAGTACCATTCCGCGTTGGTAAACGGGGACATGGACGAGGTTTGGGAATCCCTCGTGTCACAGAATAAGTATCATTAGTAATGACATATCACCTAATTAAAGATAATAAAGGGATTGATTGTTGCATGTTGATTGTGTATGTTGTGTGTTTGTGCTTTTACCTTTATACTTATGCATAGAATGTTAGCTAACGGTTTTATACCGGTTGTAGATTCCTTGCAGGTTAAGACAGTTGTAGAGAGATCCGGAGGAAATGGTCAGCCGGGTCCACGTACTCATTTAGTTAGGGACGGGATGTCTTCTGTTCTTCTTATGTTTCGTTTTGGTACCTTTGCTTTGTAAGGTTGATACATATTCTTCATGTATATATTGTTTAAAGTTTTCAAATGTTTTAAATACTTTGTGCCTTGTTGTAAGATCCAAGTTAAATTTGTTGTCAAACTATGGTCAGGACCCATTGTGAGGTCCTAACCAGTAGCTCCCCGAGTTCTGAGAATTTGGGGTGTTACAATTTGGTATCAGAGGTCTGGGTTGGCAACAATGGCACTTGAAATCTTCTGAAAGACCAAATGTATAAAATAACTAGAACCCGAAAGGGGTCTAAAATTTTCAAAACGGATTTATGTTTTCACACGCGCGCATAGTCGGGTTGTTGGGTTAGTAGTACGTTGGACCACCATCGCTCTCCGTGGATCTCTAGAACTTGGATCGATATGAGTTAACATATAGACTTATTATGATGAGTATTAATATATGTTATATATATGTGTATGTGATATCATGAAGTGATTATCGCCTCATGATAAATCGGTAGCAGACTTGAAGAGTTTTCAACATGAGACAAAGGACTCGGACCTTGGATCAAGTATTATACTCGGGTGGGCGTCCTAGTAACCCTTGTTAACCATCCAAAGAACTAATAGGCGAAGAAGTAAAGATGTGGAGATAATTTTGACCATAAGTACAATCAAATGAGGAAGAATTCCCGAGTCAACTTAGATAGAAGAAATAGAAGGTCATACAAGGGACTGGGTTGTATGAAGCCGAGAGATGAATTATAAGAACCATGCAAGAGACTACAAGAGTGCGGAGTAGAGATAACAATATTGGAACGAGCCAAGTAGAATTGAGTACAACCAAGATTGTGGAATCAAGGACATTACCATCGAGGCGGATGCCCCATAGACCATTATGGGCATGAGAAACCAGAAAAGACAAAGTGTCAATCCGGGTGCGAGAATCTAAGGTGCACAGAATGAAGACCTACAATTGAGTGTAAAAGCGAAAAGGCAGACTCCACAAGCGTGGGGAGGTTTTGACCTCCTCAGAGATATAAGTAGTTGGAAAGAAACCGCGACGCCAATATCCAAAGAATGGAAGCCTGTAGCAGGGTCAACGGAGTTTCATGAAGACGATATTACCACTAACTCCAGTGAAGAAATCTGTATGGGAGAACGGCCTTGCTAGACTCGAGAGTCCAGGGTAAGCCAAATTATCATGGGACCTAAGCCACTAACACAGATCGTCCATGCAAAAGGTCTGCAAGTGGATGATCATTTCGGCCATAATAATTTCAAAAACGGTTGCAAGCTATCGTGGAAACTTGAAACGACTATTTATGCCAGATGAATTACACAATCGGACTAGAGAAATGGAGTTAGCCACAAGAAGCCGAAGGGTGGAAGGTAGAACGAACTAAAGAAGTATAAAAGGATTATTATGAGCAACTGTTAACCTACTAGCTAAGGAAATTTTGACAGATCACAATTAACATGGACTGGAGACTTACAACCTAATGTAAGAGCGAAAGATAGACTTCACAAGCCGGGAGACGTTTTGTCTTCTTTCAAGATAAGAATTCTAAGAAGAATCACAACGCCAGTATCGAAAGGATCGAAGCCCGGTAACATAGTCAACAGAGATTTGGAAGGAAATATTATAAACAACGCCGATTAAGGAACCGTGCTTGTGAGAATTGTGTGGTGGACTAAAGAGTCCAAGGTAACCCCATTTTTAACAGAACATAGGTCATCAACATAGACGGTCCCTGTAAAGGGACTACAATTGGGAGGTAATTAAAGGTCATCGGAACTACAAGACGCTTACCATCTATCGTGGAGTGTTAGGAACAAATTTTAACGTCAGTCGAATGGCATAGTGAGACTTGAGAAAGAAAGTGGTCCCAAAGGAAGAAGAAGAGTGAAAGATAAGACGAACTAAAGAAGGATAAAAGTATTAATCTAGTAGGTGATGTGCACCAAAAGTTTAATACCAGTAGAGATATGAGATTGAGATAAGTCAATTATAGACTGACCGATGTCAACCAAGAACGTGCAAGTATTGTTAGGTATTGACGAGTTATGTGCCGTTAAGAAGAGATATTTGTGACTGTGGATCTATGGAGTAGCTTTACCGACGCCTAAGAGGATTCCCTCAAGTAGGCAACTACAACCTTCTTGGATGAATTAAAGGTATAAAGAGAAGCGTTTTAAGGGTTACCTCTTGGCTAGTTAAGATCAAACTCCGGTCAATTCAGAGAGTTTGGATCCGTGGTAGAAGAATTAAGAAAGTAAGCGGAAGAAGTTGTTTTTCAATTGTTGTTTTATTTTCTTAAGGCAAGTAAAGAAGGTACTTGGTACTTCATCCGTATACGACTCATGGTGTAATTGGGAGAAAGAGTTTTGAGGTCAATCATTTTGTACTTACAGAAAAGGTCCTTAGGATTAATAAGTGACAACAAGAGAAGCAGAGTAGCGCAGCGGAAGCGTGGTGGGTCCTAACCAACAAACCAGAAGCTCAAGGGTACTGATGGATGTCGTGTCGAGTTTAAGATGGTGATAGTTGGGGAAATGCATTCTAGTTGGAAGAAACGTGAGATAGGCTATGCGAGTGACTGGAAATGTTGTACGGAAACTTATGGGCATGTAGAGGTAATAGAAGGAGATTGGTACCCTATTATGGATCCGAGTGAAGAGTGATGGCTTTGCTACAGGTTGCTAGACAAGTAGTTTTGGACTTCCATACTAATGGAATACTCTAGACTGAGTTTTCTAGATGTATTAGGAAAGAATTAAGGATGTAATAAAAGTATTGTGCATGGCTTGCACTAGAAAGCTCAAAGTGAGTAACTACCATCCTGAGTCGAAGATACATAAAAAAGAGAAGCGACAGGAGCATACTTGCACCTACTAACCGTGCTTAAAGAAAGCATAATTTTGGAGTAGATTTTATGTGTAATGTTATGTCGGAACGGATCCGAGTTGCTTTTGTGTCAGAGGGATATTATCGGTCTGATAACCATGGTGGAGAAAAGAGTGCACTGCTGATGGTATGTTAACAATTATTGAGTAGTCATGATCAAATAACGGTGATAGGAGATCACTTTGTGTCAAATACCATCATTCCGGACGTATTCCAGGTCACTTAAGATCTTGGAAAATGCGTGATAAACCTAAATTTGAGCAAACGATATATGAGAGATCTGTAAATAATATAATAACGCCAAGTGAACAAAGAGGATGACCACTAGATTTGATTTTTAGTTGTCTCGAGTGTTAGACCTGAAAAGGGGTAAAGACGACGATTCCTTACTTGAGGAGTAAGATGACTGAGTAATATTAAAAGACAAGACCAAGTGGGTCGTGATACGAAGAGCATTGAGCACTTGGTAAATGTTGGTGGATGTCCAAGACCTTTGACCTGATTGTGTAGTCAAAACCTTTTCAGAAGGCCGGAAGCAAGTGATCATAACAATGGGAAGAAAGTTGAATATATCATTTTTCCATAGGGTCATCAAAGGATCTAGAAGTGAGTCGTGTAAGGCAATCATTGGAAGTTTTAAAGCGGTTTAAAAGTGACAGATGGACGAGTATTTCTCACCCTATTGGAGAGGGTAGCTTCAGTTTTCCACGGAGACTAAGTTTGGGAACTGAGTTTGAGAATTTCAATAGGGAGATACCTACCAGACACGGGTTAGGTTATCATATGAGAGGATCAGACAGTTAAGCCGGATGATACCGGTGAGATATCCGGTAACCACTCTAGAACGTGGTAGTAGGCGCTTGTGATCTAAGTACCTGAAAATATTTAAGATTTAGTGGTTTTATGAGAAGCCGATAAGGCTACCTAAAATATTGGGGATAGTAAGACACGTAACATTTCAAAGACCTATGTAGCGATAGTTGTATCCTCAAGAGTGACAAGTTAGGATTTGACCTTGTATGTGTGATATTGTTTGACTACTTGTTTATTTCATGATTGATTGTTTAGTCAGTGATGTGTGCTTTTGGTAACCTTGATGTGCGGGAAACTTAGATGTGGAAACGACGAGACTTTTGTGTAGTGATCAAACACACCGATTTGATGCCATAAAGGCCGATTAGGATTGTCTTACCCAAAGTTTCGGGATGAAACTTATGTTGAGGGGGATCTGATGTAACGACCGCATTTTTCGTTACGCTTTGATATGGTTAGAGGAGTTTAGAAAATGAAATTTAAAATTTAGTGAGACTTGGACATACAAGTTTATTTATGGAAGCCGTCTGATTAAATACCTTGCTCTAAGTTTTGGGACGAAACTTATCTTAACGGGGTACTAATGTAATATCCGGAATTTTTATTCCGTTTAATTCCGTAGCAAACCGGATTTCGATCCGTTGATCCCTATCCGTCTACTTAGTCGGGCACAATATCTCGAAAATCTTATTATTTTATGTAACCCCACTTAACATAAAATGATAAGAATTTTATAGCAAACCCTAATCCATCAAACCCTAATTTATAATATGACTTGTCCTTGACAAGGTCATGACGTCCTAGTGACGAGATCAAGACGAAGCCATGACTAGTTTTGACAAAGTTTGACAAACTCAGCCCACATAGTTTTCCCTCTTATTTCAAGCCCATCTCTCTTTTGTTTTCTTTTCCTTGCTTCAGCCCATACCTTGGCCTTTGCTTCAGCCTTCCTTGCTGCCGGCCCAACCACATGAAGGAGCAGATGGCCTACCAATACAGCTTTTGTGCCGGCCCAGCGACAACTCGAGCCCAACTGGAAGGTGAAGTTCAACAACGTTTTTTTCTTTCCTCTTAACTCACACGTAACAGCTGTGGAATTAAGGCAAGAAATCCCTGTAACAGATCCTGATTTAACGCCAGAAGAGAGGAGAGTATCAGTAATGCTCCTGCCCCGGTCTCCGTCTTCTGCACGCCGCTTCAGCCAAACGTACCAACGTCCTCCCTCCTCACCGTCTTCTGCACACCAACGACAGCAGCCTTGAGCTGCAGGCGGCCATCCTCACTCCGTCCTCCCCGTCGCCTCCTGCAGACTCGACAAAAGCCGCACCCTTCTCTAGCCCGTCGATCTCGCAACAGAAGCCGTCTCCTGGACTGTACCTTCCCCTCACCTCCTGCGAACAGTGGACAAGCATCCCTTCGAGTTTTGGAGTCGGGTAAGACCCACATCTACCCCCTTACTTCCCCTCCATGTTTATGTGTCAATGGGTGCCTCTAAACCACATTTCAACCCATACATTTCAGCCCAAAGGAGCAACTTCAGAGAGTTGTTACATCTCTCAGTTTTCTGAATTTTCGGAAGTGAAGAACAGTCAACTTCGGGTCAAGATTTGAGTAAGTTATACTCCTCCTTTGTTGCTGAATTTTGGATATGTTGTAGTCAGTAGTATATAGTAGATCATAATAAAATTTAGGAAGAATCGGAGTTACGGTTTGAGAGTTATGATGTTGCAAAGTGGACTCCTCATGCAGTTTTTATATATGTGCTGAGTGTTGGGGAAAACATCAAGTGATGCTGTTTTGTGAGATGGTTTTGAATAAGCTCTTGATCTCCGTTGGGATTGAATTTTGGATATGATATATTTGACATATTGTTGTAGAACATATTAAAATTTGAGAGGCATCCAACGAGTGGTTTGGAATTTATGAATTTTTCAAGATTGAGTCGTAAGCAGTATTTCTGTTGTGCTGAAATTCGGTTTTGTGAGATAGTTTTAAATAGGATTTTGATCTCCTTTGCGGCTGAATTTTGGATATATTAGAGATAAGATTCTATAGTGGAACATATCAAAATTTGGGATAAATCCAGCAAGTAGTTTAGGAGTTATGATTTTTCAAAGTTAAGACAGTGTGCTGCTTGTTAAGTGTTGTAACCAACTTTAGAAATTTTTGTAGAAGCGATGTTTTAACAGTTTTAAGAAATTATTTCTCCTATGAGTAGATGGGATATCATAGATGATCTAGGGAATTATTTCGGAATTTTTATAAGATTATTCAAATTTTATATTTGAAGTTGTAGTTGGACTTTAGTGACTTTTCGGGAAATAGAAAATGGGTAGTTTTTCTAGTTGTTACCTAAAATCATCATAGGGAGTAGAATATGGTTAGTTAGCATCAAATTATAATTTAAGTACATATTCCGAGTTTTTGGAAGTTCCGGGACTACGGGTAAAATAGTCATTTTACCTTAAATAAACACTGTAATAACTTCTGCACATAGAATCGTATATCTTAAGAGTTTTAGACTTATAAGTATCCAGGGAAATGTGTTGACCCACGTGCCTCCTCTGACGGGCAACTGAGTTCTGCACTTACGGATTTAGTGGCGGTTAAGAGAGAGTCGAGATTTGATTCTGGTAAGTCCACGGACTTACTTAGCTGACTCTTGTATGAGTGTAATGTGTATGGGTGGTGTTTGTTAGTTATCATAAATAACGAAACCGGATTAGGCCAACTTTATTATTTACGTAATTGACTCAAGTGTATGATAACGGGTCGTGACATCATCTGCCTAGCTCTTGCGAGAGTCTAGGAGGTTCCTTGCGACCAGCCCAGTCAGGTAGACGGTCATATGCATTAGTACCATTCCGCGTTGGTAAACGGGGACAGGGACGAGGTTTGGGAATCCCTCGTGTCACAAAATAAGTATTATTAGTAATGACATATCACCTAATTAAAGATAATAAAAGGATTGATTGTTGCATGTTGATTGTGTATGTTGTGTGTTTGTTCTTTTACCTTTATACTTATGCATAGAATGTTAGCTAACGGTTTTATACCGCTTGTAGATTCCTTGCAGGTTAAGACAGTTGTAGAGAGATCCGGAGGAAATGGTCAGCCGGGTCCACGTACTCATTTAGTTGGGGACGGGATGTCTTCTGTTCTTCTTATGTGTCGTTTTGGTACCTTTGCTTTGTAAGGCTGATACATATTCTTCATGTATATATTGTTTAAAATTTTCAAATGTTTTAAATACTTTGTGCCTTGTTGTAAGATCCAAGTTAAATTTGTTGTCAAACTATGGTCAGGACCCATTGTGAGGTCCTAACCAGTAGCTCCCAGAGTTCTGAGAATTTGGGGTGTTACATTAATCCCTAGAATTTGCATATTTCCTTAATTGACTATATTATCATCTTTGATTGTTTTAATCGCTTTTGTGGTTATTTGCAATATTGACAACCTATGCTTGCTTTGTTTCACCTAAGTCCCTGAGATCGACACCCCAGAATTCTTGCTTTTACTATAATTGATCCGTACATTGCGGGTTCGCATCCTTGTTTTAAGCATACTTCTTGGGTTATAAGTTTAAAGCTTGCACACACACCATTTGGCGCCGTTGCCGGGGACTTGGTCTAGACCAAGCCGGTTGCGGTTGTCTTTTGGGGCAATTGCATTTGTTGCTATTAACCATTCTACTTGAGTGCTCTTGCAGATTTGTGTTCTTAGGTACATACGAAGTTCTCAACGGAAAAGTGTTTCGCCAAAGAACAAGTTTTCCTATGAGTTTTGCAGTTTTCAGGATATTCGATGACTACATTTGATCTGGCCTGGATAGCAAGACAAAGTGCTAGGGAAGACCATTATGAATACTTGGAAGAGAAATATTCCTTCTATTGGTTTGACAATGAAAGGGAAAGAGAAGAGGCCATTAAGGAGGAGCTTGCGATATGGGATGAGTTGAATGTCCCTAGAAAGATTTATGAGCAACCTCTTGAAGATTCGCTTGAATCAAAATGGGAGAGGTTGATGAAGAAGGTGGAGGAGCTCAAGGAAAACACCATATCCTATGCTAAGCCGAATGAGGAACATGAGGAAGTACTGCAAGTTTCAAGCATCCCTTCAATCGAACTGGAAGTTTCTCCTGAAACTTTTGAGGAAGAGAAAGATGTAGAAGATCTCGATCCAACTGTTGCAACTTCGGCTGAGGTGGAAGAGAGATCGGCCAATGTGGAAGAGAGATCGGCTGAGATGGAAGAAGAATCTGTAGAACTAGAAGTGGAAGATGCAAAGAACCTTGGCTAATTTACTGAGACTGTGGCCAAGGTGGAACAAAGACCAGCTGAGTTGGGAGAGATTTCATGTGTGGATTATCAACCTAATATGAAACTTGTCCCAAGCTTTGGAGAACTTTATAAGGTGCCTTCTATTACTCCCTTTGAAATTCCTACTAAAGTTCTAGATTTCTTCAGGGATGCACCGAAGAGTTGGAGGTCTCTTCCGAAAGAACCTCCTAAGATTAAGATGAAACCTCCCTTGAAATTGTTGGAAGAAGATGCTCCTTGGATTATAAGGAGTGAAGTTAACAAGCGCTTCACCGCTAAGGCAACGAAGTGTTATTTGTTCAAGTATGGGGTCATTCACATGACAAAGACCTTGTACTATCCCCAAACTAGAGATGGGGAAGCTACTAGGATTCTCGAGAAGCTGTTTTCTCGATCCAGGAAAGGATGGGACACAAGGATAGATTATGTCCCATTGAAGTGCAGGAAAGCTAGAAGGATTCCGGTGAGAATCAAACCGTACAAGCTTGTATGTGGGAGATCTTACCATTTGCCGGTGAAATTAGGAACCGGAACCTTCTTGGAAGAATGTGATGAGCACTCCAAGATATTCGAGGTACATTGAGTAAATCCATGAGGAAAGGTCCAGCTAGCGACCTTAAATCAAGCGCTTCTTGGGAGGCAACCCAAGGTATTGCTTTATTTTCCCTTTTCTAGTTTAGTTTAGATAGTTTGTTTTTGCTTTGCTTTGCTTTGTTTTTGGCATCCTCTAGACAGAAACCAGGTACTCTATAAGGTAGGATTACAGCTCAGGAGCTACATTAGAAGGACAGAAGTTCGAGAAATTGAGAGGACTGACCTTGACTGAGACACATCTCGGGTGCAGTCACAGGACCTCGACCGAGATGTTCTTCGCCAACCGAGATGATCTTATCTGGGAGCTGTTTCTTATTTCTTTATGCAGTTCAGATATGTCTGGTGAGTATTCAGTTCTTCTGACTTATATTTGACCCATTGGGACAATGTGTTCCAAGTATGGGGTACTTGTATGACTCTCTTGATCTTTGATTATGATCTTATTTGCCTCTAGGTGCTTATTTGAGATTACATGCATGCATACATGTTTTTGTTTGAGAAAAACTTTAAAAACTGGTTACAAAAAAATATTTTATGACCTCGACCGGGATGATTCCGGCCAAACGAGGTACTTTACCTCGGATGACTTAGAACACTCGACCGAGGCGGGGTTTAACTGAAAGATTTTTTTCGAAACGTTTTGTGCTTCTTTTCTGGATATGACCTCAGTGATGATTTTGTTTGCAGATTGGTTTTGAAATCTTTATATGTTTGAAAGGTTTTATGATATGTTTAAGTTGCTAAATGCTTTGTTTGAAATTTGTGGCATGTTTAATACTTTGTTTTTATCCAAATTATGTTGAATTTGAAGGTTGACACCACATGATGAGTTCTATCACTTTCTTCCTGGGATGATTAAGGCAATTCATTCTCTTCTCTTCTTCTTCTTGATCATGCTTAGCCCCTCATATACATATTTGCCTCCCTTTACCTATCCGGGAATTTTGAAGCAAACAAGTGAAAAGCAAGTGAAAGAAAAGATGAGATGTTGGCTGAAAGTTAGAAAGAAACAAATAGGTTTGGGGAAGTCAATCATGATGATGAGTAACTCGGCACCATTCACATAGTTGAGTGTTTGTGTCTTGCCAAAGTCGGATTGAGCGATATTCCTAACGGGTCATGGTATGTGCATCAAGGGTTTGATGCATCTCAAGAAATTGATGATTGCTAATCTCCCAGGCTTCGGTTATTGTGCAACTCTGTCCATGCATCCCAAAAAGGAAAAAAGTAAAAATAAGCAAAGCTTATTGGTGGAAGATGTTGAAGTTCAAAGCAAGTGAAGTAAAGATCCTTTTCTCGGATTCTAACACCACATTCCCTATATACATCCCTCCCTCACATGTTTCTTGACCTTCTTTTGAAAAGACCTTGAGACCTCGAGCTTGTTGATTGACTTGGTGGTTTAAACTGGATTATACATGATTAATTTTGATAATTATGATTTATTATGCATTCTATGATTTTATGCAAAGATGAACAACTTTCTTATATTTATAAAATGTTTTGAGCATGTCTTAATTTTAAACTCCATGAAGCATTCTCTTAGAGTGATCTATGATTGGAGCACACCACTAAAAATGTTTTGAAATACTTTTCATTGATCTTTATGACTTATAATCCATTCTATCTTGAACTTAAAATTTGGAACTTGTTTGGGGACAAGCAAGGGACAAGTATGGGGTATTTTGATAGCATGAATTATAGTCTATATTTTGGGACCTGTTTAGACATTTTATCTTCAATAATCTGCATGTTTGAATGTATATTATGTGATTATATTGTCATTTCATCTACCTTTGCGGGAATCGAGGTCTACACCAAGTTTCGTTGTAATCGTAGGTAAAATGACACATTTTGGACTAAAATGGAGCTAAAGGAGCTAAGGAGTCATTGGAGCTACATTCAAGAGCTTAAAGAGGAGCTCATGAAGCATGGAATTAACAAAGAAGATTTACTTTGGATCAGATTTGAGAGATTTCACCTTCAGCTGAGATTCACCTCGGTTGACCACAGAGTCACCTCGACCGAGGTGATCTAGAGGAGCGCCCCGACCGAGGCGAACACCCTGGACGAGGCGAGATATATTTTATTTGGCTGAGATCTTTTATTTTTGAAAGGAAAAATCTTATATTTTTGGGTTGGATTTCTGGAAGGAAGATCATATATTTTGGAGATCTATTGTAGAGATATGGATATATTTTATTAGGAATTTATCTTTTTAAGATGTTTTATCTTTGGAAGATAATTCTCCTATATAAAGGGTTGAATTTTCCACAAATTAAAACCATGCTTAGAGGCTGAGAGCATCCAACAATTAAGGGATTTTCTGGAGTTTTGAAGGAAGCTAAGAATGAAGTTTGAAGATTGAAGGAAGGAAGTTTATAGCTTGTGATAGCTTTTTAAGGGGATTTGTAAGACTTTCTTAGATTCCCTTCTTGTTGATTGTCTTGTTGGATTTGTTATCCAAGGAACTCTGATTTTTTTATTTGATTCAGTTATTGAAGCCTTGTTCTTAAGGTTTTTGTCTTCAAATATTCATTCTCTTCCCATATATTTGATTGTTGCTTTCATGATGATGAGTGGCTAATTTCTTTGTGCGATTCTAGGGTGATTGGCTGAAGGTTGTGGGAAAAAAATGATAGAATAATCTTAAATTCCAGTAGGACCCTGAAAGCTCGAGTCTTTATCCTTAACCCTAGAACATCTCGTTCAGTCGATGAACATCTCGGCCGGGGTGGAACTTGACTGACCGAGGTGACCTTTCTGATCCGTAACTGAGAAGTTAAGTGTTAGAGTTTGCCAAATCCTATTCTTATTACACCTTTCCTGGTCCAATGCAAGCCTAGGATGAGACTTACCCGATAATTCCTTTGTTTGTTTACCCATGATCATAAGTATAGGTGATAAATGTTTATCATTTATTGGGGTTTGAGTGTGCCTTCAACCCATCTTTGTGAGTTAATCTGAGACTTATCCGGTAAAGGTTGATTCTATTCCCTTAGTTGGTTTGTTGGTTTGAGATTATAATTTTTTTACTTAGTACCTTGAGACTTACCCGGTGATAGGTTCTTTGGCTTGGGATTGTGAGTAGTGAGACTTACCCGGTGATCTATTCCACTTTAGTAACACCTTCCCTTTGCAAAATCTCAGCTTTGTTTATCTTGAGATCTTGAGTTGGATCCACAACTAGATGCTTTAATCCCTAGAATTTGCATATTTCCTTAATTGACTATATTATCATCTTTGATTGTTTTAATCGCTTTTGTGGTTATTTGCAATATTGACAACCTATACTTGCTTTGTTTCACCTAAGTCCCTGAGATCGACACCCTGGAATTCTTGCTTTTACTATAATTGATCCGTACACTGCGGGTTCGTATCATTGTTTTAAGCATACTTCTAGGGTTATAAAATAAAAGCTTGCACACACCATTTGGAGCGAACACACAACCAACCTATATTTCAAATCTAAACCTCAGATCCTCAACACATTCACAAATGCCTAAGGCATATCCTCAACATAACATCTCATCATACTCGTACACATACTAAACCTTAAAGCCATAACCGATATCCAATACATCATCATGATCCTCAACTCATTCTGACACCTAGCATGCATCTAATCAGTAATCCTCAATCTCAAATTTAATCCTAATTTAATTAATTAACCTTTAATTAATAAATTAAATTTCACCAGAATAACGTTTTGCCCGCATGCCATTTCTAAACCCACTTGTCATCAGATTTCATCAAACAAACAACCCATAAACACCAGAATAATATAATGATCATAATGGAATTTCTAATTATCCATTTTAAAAAGCTTAAGGTCAATTTAGGCCAAATCGCAGTACGGAAAACACATAAATTCATAACTTATTCGTTACTAACCCGATTGACGATCTGAAAGAAGATTCGGAATCACAACGACGCAGGCTACGCATGTACAACATCAAATTCACCGGAATCTGAGCGACGGAACTGTCCTGGTGACATATATGCTCGACCAGGTCTTCATCTACTTGGAAATGCAGAAACTTGGTACCGATATGAAGAGAATGAAGAGAGGAATCCAGAAACTCAAACGGAATTGAAATCGGATTAGAAACGGAGAGTAGATCTGAGTTTGAAGTTTGAGATAAATCAGAGCTTTTACGAGGAAACATGACAGGAAATGAATTAATAAACGATTTTCCGCTATTTATAGTGAAGTCTATAATTATCCTTTAGCGAAGTCGATAATTATCCTTTAACCGATCCAATGGCGGGTTGAACTCTCTTCTCCAAACTTCTCGAAATTGGAACAATAAATCTTGAATATTGTAGGGATAATTATCCCACAATTGCCTCGGAAAACATGTATTCCTAAGCCGTTTTTCTTAGCCTTAAGAAACGAAATAGCAACTCTTTTGCCCGTTTTGCCTTTCCATGTTATTTCATATCTAGGACATGTCCGATGTCCTTATCATTTCTCTCAACTGCATTTTTATTAATTGGAGCTCCCAAATGCTCCAAATAATACCGGAGGGTAAAAATAATTACCCGGGGGAAAAAGTGAAAATTTCACCATAAGCCTAAAATTACGCCAGGAACATAACGGTGGGACTTATACTCAACACTTACGCAATCTTCGTGAGTTATATGTCAATTACTATCACTGATTAAGCTAATTAACATTAATTAGAATTCGGAAATCCTAGCTATTACAATTTAGTTATTCAACATGAATCATCATTAGTTAGGATTTGAAAATCCTAGCTCTTACACAACCTACGATCTCGGATGGTCCAGAACGCATCTCGGCGGAGATGGGTGAGGGTTGCACCGAGGTCAATGGCTACATGGCCAAAATCATGGATAAACACAAGCCGGTGCATGGCTCGAACCAAATAAGGTGAATTTCTTTTTCATTTCTCCACGCTTGCTCCATCGGGACCTTGAATTCTGGCTTTCACGAGGATTGATCCTCGAATATAATCAATAATGCATAAAAGCTCCCCAAATACCTACAAAACGGACATATGCTCGTGTAGACGTCTATTCCGGAAGTATGACTCGATTAAGCACAACACGTCCCGAACATGTGCAAAACCATGCATGAATGAATGTAAAAACTACCTAACAGAGTTCCTAATCTAATTCCATAAATCACGTCATCAAAATAAGTTAAGCAAATCTGGGTTCCTAAAGGTACTACACCACCAAAGATGATTGAACTTGAATATGGATCAAAATATGCCATTTGGTCTACCCGGAAAGGTTGAAGTTTGTTGTTTTGCAGGATATCACCAAGGTTAAGGAGCATAAATAGATATTAGATAGGGGTTGCTCAAGACATATGAGTGGAAAAAGATCATTGTTCTCATATTTAAAGAAGCAATCATTTGTAACCATTACGCTTGGTGATAAAGGAAAGTGTAACATCATTGGCATTGGTAAATTTAATTATAATTCATCGAACTTTATTGATGATGTTTATCTTGTTTACGGTTAAAAGTATAATTTGCTTAGTACCTCTCAAATATGTGATAAAGGCAACTAGGTGATTTTTTATTCGGATAAATGTGAAGTTCAAGATAAGTTATCAAGTGATGTTGTGCTTACAGCTCCTACATGTAACAATGTTTATTCAATGAGCACCAACCAAGTTTCAGGAACAAGACTAACGTGTCTCAAGGCCTTGACTGACGATCCAAAGCTTTGGCATAGACAACTTGGTCACGTAAGCATGCATACGATGAAGAAAATTCTTTCAAAGGATTTGGTACGTGGTTTACCAAACCTAAAGTTGAAGGTTGATGAACTATGTAAGGCTTGTACACAAGGTAAAGAAACAAGATGTTCATTCAAACCAAAGAAGGTTGTAAGTTCTTCTCGACAAATTGAACTTTTACATATGGATTTATCTCATCCTATGTGTGTCAAGTCTCCTAAGGGAAAACAATACATCCTTGTCATTGTGGATGATTTTTCTCGTTTTACATAGATCTCATTCTTACGGGAAAAATTTGAAGCATTGTTTGAATTTTCAAAACTTTGTAAGGAGTTTCAAACTTTGAAAAACCTACCTATTGTTTCTATTCAAAGCGATCATGGTAGAGAATTTGACCAACTCAAGTTTGATTGTTTTGTGCAAAATATGGTACTTCACACAATTTTTCAGCTCCTATAACACCTCAACATAACGGGGTTGTGGAACGTAAGAACCGCACCCTAGAGGGCATGTCAAGGACTATACTTTTAGAAAATAGTTTGCCAAAAATGTTTGGGTTGAAGCTGTTAACACGGCTAATTACATCTTAAACAAATGCTTAATTCGCCCTATTTTGAAAAAGACTCCATACGAACTCTTTAAGGAACGAAAAAACCTAATATTTCCTATTTTAAACCCTTTGGATGTACGTGTTTTGTCCATAATAATGGCAAAGAAAACCTTGAAAAGCTTCAAATATCAAAGCTTATCGAGTTTATAAAAGACGTTCCAAAATTATTGAGGAAAATATTCATATTATCTTTGGTGAAAGCAATGATGGTACTTTGAGTGAAAGTTTTGCAGATCTAAATTTTAATCAACATGGTGATCATAATTCTGATGGAGAAGAAGATCCTAAGGCTCAAGAAAAGAACATGCAAGAACAAATTCTTGATACTGGAGAACAATATCAAGGCCTTGAAACCCAACTTCAGGGCCTTGACATAGGACCCAAACGCACAACTCCAACGGTACCTGAAACAAGTCAAGTAAACGAGCCTCAACCTTCAGGATCTCTTCCAACCTTCAAAAGAAGAAAGTTTCAACATTCTTCATACCATCCACAAGAGAACGTGATCTCAGATCCAAAAGCAAGAGTACAAACCCGATCTAGGGTAAACAACTTGTGTGTTTTTTCTGCATTCGTGTCTCTCGTAGATCTCAGAAGTACGTTCAAGCACTTCAAGAACCTGATTGGATCATGGCCATGCCAAATGAGCTAAATGAATTCGAGAGAATTGTTAGTAGCACCAAATAATATATCATCAACATAGATTTGTACTACTAATATATCGTTGCCTCTGGTTCTGAAAATTTATTGCATAGAGAATTGTTAGTAGCACCAAATAATATATCATCAACATAGATTTGTACTACTAATATATCGTTGCCTCTGGTTTTGATAAATTAAGTTTTATTAATTAAACCTCTTTTGATATATTATTTGGTGCTACTAACAATTCTCTATGCAATAAATTTTCAGATATTATGTGTAGGGAATTCGAGATGAACTTGATGGGAGAGTTCAATTTATTTCTTGGTCTTCAAGTCACTCAAGCTAAGAAAGGAATTTTTCTTAATCAAAGCAAGTATACCAAGGATTTGCTCAAGAAATATAAAATGGATCAATCCAAGGTAGCAAAAACTCCTATGACTTCTAATTTTTACTAGATCAAGACAAGAATGGTAAAATTGTCGTACAAAAGGAGTATCGAGGTATGATCAGTTTTTTGTTATATTTAACCGCTAGTCGACTTGACACTATGTTTAGTGTGTGCATGTGTGCAGGATTTCAAGTTGATCCTAAATTGTCACACTTGATTACGGTGTAAAGGATATTTTGGTATCTCAATGGCACTAAGGATTTAAGGTTATGGTATCCTTGTCAAAACTCATTTCACCTCATTGACTATTCAGATGCAGACTTTGCAGGCTATAAGGTCGATAGAAAGAGCACTTCTGGATGTTGCCAATTATTAGGGTCATCCCTAATCAGCTGGCAACTTAAGAAACAAAATTTTGTCGTCATGTCCACAGCCAAAGCCGAATATATAGCTGTTGGAGCTTGTTATGCACAAATCCTATGGATAGCTCGACAACTTCGTGATCTTGGTTTTGATCTTAAAGGTATACCTATTTAAATCTGATAATACTAGTGCTATTTCGATTACTACAAATCATGTGCATCATTCAAGAACAAAGTATATCTGTAAGAGCCTTAGTCTTGAGGTGCTGAGAGAGAGTGCTAAGTGTGCAGGATTGGCCTAAACCGCCCCTACGGCTGCCTAATCCGCCCCTGCGGCCACCATCATCCGCCCCTGCGGTTTGTGATGTGTTGCAACCGGTTTAGTTGACTAATAGGTGATGGAATCACTATCATTTAGGTTAGTTTTTAGAGTTTTTTTTATCACATTAGAGTCATTTTATGCTACTAACTCCTTGATCCAGAAGAAGAAGACTAAAATAAGATAAAAGAGGAGTTATAAGCACTTGGGAATTAAAGACCATTCACGAAGCAAAGCTTCTGGTGCCTCACCGCCCCCGCGGAGCAATGTCACCGCCCGAGCAGGTGACACTACACTCCGGAACGCAGCCTGCGCCTTTGCCAGCGCCCGGAACGAAGACTGTCACCACCCCTATGCCCCTCCATGGCGCCCTTGCGGTGACTTATCCTGAAGAAGCAAAGACCGGCGCCCCTGCGCATCTGCCTGTGTCTTGCGGAGTTGTGAAGCCAAAGAGTTAGTGTCACTGCCTCTGCGTTGACACTGGGCCGCCCTACGGCTCGACATCATAATCGACAGAAAGATAAAGAGGCAGGCGTTTGAAGAACATTAAAGATCCGCCCTTGCGGAATTGCCAGGCCGCCCCTGCGGCTACGAAGAACTTCAAGCGTTTCTACCTAAACCGCCCATGCGGTCCTGAAGGCCGCCCCTGCGGTTGCGCGATAGAGACTTTACTCCGGTTGTTAAACAATCTTTATGACATTAAAGGTGGTTGTTTAGGCCGGCCATTTACTCCCATTTAGTGCCATTTGTAGTATAAATATACCTATGGCTGATTGCTAGAAGGATCCATCATTGTACCAATTTTTATTCTCTCTTTTCTCTTGCTTCCTTTGTAATGAGCTTCTAGTTTCCTCGCTACATTGGGTTGTTTTGAAGCTGCATTGTTACTTTGGTTGTAAGTAACTTTTTGATATAAGTTTTATTCGGTAATGCTTTGTGTTTCTTAATCTTCATTTGTCTAATTGCATGTTTTATTATCACTTAAGATTGATCACCTTAGGTTCTAAAGTACATGCAAAGAACTAGGATTAATAGATTCCGGGTTCGGGTCTTTAATCTAGTAGTAACCTTTGGGTAATAAGAGTTGTAATTGCTTAAAGGAAAAGAACACAAATATAAAGATTAGTTTATTGTTTTAATCTTCTCTTTATATCCCTTATTCTTTGTTTGAAAGCTAAATTGTGACTTGTTCTTGTAGGTTTACGGAACACTAAACTTGTTAAGTTGTGTTGATGCCGGTTGGCTCAACACATACATATGATCAAGACGGGAACATTACTTGAAAACTTGTGTAGGAACTAACCAAAGTAGTAATTGCATGCTAAGAATCAACCTAGTGTAGTTCACTCATCATCATCTTATTCATTCTATTACTTGCTTTCTAGTTTTATTTTGCATAAATTCATCCAAACCCCCTCCCTTTACTTTGTTTTATAATCAATAATTGAATTCAATAAAAATACCACCAAACTCTCTTGGGTTCGACCCTTACTTAACCGCTATACTTGTTCTAGTGTTAAGTTGGGATTTGTTTTGATAAGATAAAAAACGACCTAAGGAAAAGTTCTTGTGATTGACCTTGACCCGTGCTTTTGGAAGGCTTCCTATATAAGCTTCTTCCTTGCTTCATGTGGAGGGTTTCTCATCTCTCTCCAGCTCCATCTTCTCCCTCACGTTCTTCTTCTCTTCTTCTTCTTCCTTGAATCTTCTTATTGATTCTTGCTCTTGTTTGAGAGTTTTGAAGAGTGTTTGATGTTGGTTTGTTGATGATGTTGATTGAGGATGTTGTTGTGCTTGTTTTGAACTAGCCTTGAAGTTGTGGTAAGTTCTTGTCAAATTTTGGCGCCGTTGCCGGGGAGTTTAGTTTTATTTTTATTATTAATTATTGGTTTGGACCGTTTTTATGGTTCAAACCCGTGGTACTAACTCCGGCATTGTTCCTTTTGATCCAAAAATTGAAAGGACGCACATCCGGCGACGTAGACAATAACAACTCAAACAAGAGATGGCTGACTGTACCCTTCGCCAACTCACTCAGCCGAACTTGACTCAACAACCTCTTGCGGTTACTATATCGACAATAGGGGAGGGAATCAACTTCGAGCTCAAGCCGGGTCTCATTCACTTGCTCTCATCCTTCCATGGGTTAAGTGGTGCAGACCCCATCAAGCACCTTGGAAAGTTTCATACCGTGTGTATGAGCATGAAACCAACCAACATCACTGAAGAGCAAATCAAGATGAGGGCATTCGGTTTCACACTCAAGGATGCGGTAGATGATTGGTATTACCACCTTCCATCCCGGAGCATCGGCACTTGGGAGAATCTCCACAAGGCTTTTCTGGAGAAATACTTTCCAGCCAAGAAGGACAATGGCTTGTAGAAAGCTATAATCAACATTGAGCAAGAGGCGGATGAGACTCTCTACGAGTACTTTGAACGGTTTGCACGTCTCCGATCCAGCTGTCCTTTCCATGGATATTCAACTCAGGATCTAGTCTTGTACTTGTACAATGGCTTGCTAGACAACGAAAGGAGGATCGTCGATGTTGCTTGTGGAGGTAACATTCTTAACTCTACCCCTGACTTGCTTTGGAAAAGATACAGGAACTAGCTGAGGGAACTTGGAACATTGGGAGGACTTCTTCCAAAAGAGGAGTTCATGCCGTCAATTCCGGGAAGAGTGAGATCTCCACTGAGCTTGCTGAGCTGAAGGAGATGGTGAAAAGATTGACGCTTATGGGAACCCCACAACAGCTTAAGGCATGTGGAGTTTGTGCTAACCCATATCACCCAACGGACATGTGCCTCCAGTCTAGGATGACGATTTTGAGGTGGATGCAGTAGGTTATGGACAATCACAGCAACAAAGGCCTAGGAACGATCCTTATGCGCAGAATTTCATGTCAAACTAGCGTGATCAACAGAGCTTTCGTTGGAGGGATCAACAAAACCAACAACAGCAGCACCGACAAGGTAAGTATAAATCAACTAAAGATATACTGCAGGTTTTGACTAAGCATTTTGCCACTCATGTCCAAACAACATAATCCAGCATCAAGAACCTTGAAAAACAGGTTGGGCAAATGGCGGAAGCCATAACAAGGATCGAAGCTAGATCCTCCGGAGGATTGCCTTCCCAGACAGTTATAAACCCCAAGGAGAATGTTAGCGCTCTAACATTAAGAAGTGGGAAGCAAATCCAACCGAAACCGGCAACAAAATTACAAGACAAACCCTCTGACGAGCTTGCCGCTCCCACAGCCGCCCCTGCAGCTGCAACGGCGCCCAGCTCTGAGCAGACGCCGCCCCGCGGCTGTATGTCCCTGCCCCTACGGTGACAGCCCCTGAGCCGCCCCTGCGCCTGAGAGTTGGCGCCCTTGCGGAAAACTCGACAAAGAGTTCTGCTGAGAAACCACCAGCTCCTTTCCCCGAGGCACTAAAGGAGAGAAGAATAATTGAGGACAAGGATCTCTTTGAGACCTTCTCCAAATGTGAGGTAAACATCCCTCTCCTAAAGTTAGTGAAAAGTATTCCTAAATATGCTCGTTTCTTGAAGGAACTCTGCACCATCAAGAGGAATCAAAAGTTGAAGGGGAAACAAAAAGTGTAAGTGAGTGAGCATGTGTCCGCCGTTTTCCAACGTAGAATGCCCAAGAAATGCAGTGATCAGGGCATGGTAAGCATTCCTTGTGTTATAGGGGAAACCCGCTTTGACAAAGCTATGCTTGACCTTGGTGCGTCTATAAATGTCTTGCCATATTCTATTTATAAATCACTTGGCCTTGGGCCATTAACGGAAACTAGGATTGTAGTACAAATTGTTGATAGATCTAATGTGTACCCAAAAGGATAATTGAAGATGTATTAGTAATAGTAGACAATCTTATTTTTCATGCTGATTTCTTTGTAATGGACATGTAAAATGATTCACATGCTGCACCGATATTATTATAGACCATTGATAGCATGTATTATAGTCTATATTTTGGGACTTGTTTAGACGTTTTATCTTCAATAGCATGTATGGATGTATATTATGTGATTATATTGTCGTTTCATCTACCTTTACGGGAATCGAGGTCTACATCAAGTTTCGTTGTAATCGTAGGTAAAATGGTACATTTTGGATCGAAATGGAGCTAAGGAGCAAAGGAGTCATTGGAGCTACATTTTGGAGTTTAAAGAAGAACTCAGGAATAAAGGAGTTAATAAAGAAGATTTACTTTGGACCAGATTTGAGAGATTTCACATTCAGTTGAGATTCACCTCAGTCAGCTATCGACTAAGGTGATCTTGAGGAGCGTCCCGACCGAGGCGAACACCCTGGCGCCGGCGAGATCATATCTTTTGGCTGAGATCTTTTATTTTTGGAAGGAAGATATCTTATATTTTTGGGCTGGATTTCTGGAAGGAAGATCATATATTTGGGAGATCTATTTTAGAGTTATAATATATTTTATAGGAAATTATCTTTTTAAGATATTATTGTCTTTGGAAGATAATTCTCCTATATAAAGGGTTGGATTTTCCACAATTCAGCCATCTTTTGATCATTGAAGAAGCTGTAGTTAGGAGATTTTCTGGAACTTGAAGGAAGCTTTGAAGATTGAAGGAAGGAAGATTGATAGTTTTGAGATAGCTTTTGAAGGAGTTTGTAAGATTTTCTTAGATTCCTTTTGGTTCATTGTCTTGTGTGATTTGTGATTCAAGGAACGCTGATTTGTGATTATTTGATTCAGTTATAGGAATCACAACTCCAGCATAACAACTCTACACAAGGCCTAGAGGAAGATCATCTCTAGCCAAACACTAACCACATCACACTAGCATGGAGGAAAGTCGTCTCCAGCCACAACGTACACATATCACTACTATGTAGAGGAAAACCATCTCCACTCACACTATGGCCATCAAAGGTAGCATAGAGGAAAGAACCATCTCCAGCTATACCTATCTCGTACTAGCAAACAAGATCTAACAGATCATATACACATATCATTGCTAGCACGAAAACATGGCATATCACATAAGCACATAACATGCACTCACCAACAAGGCACTAAGATCTACTCGTGGATCCTACTGGTGCATCTATCTCGGCATAGAACTCTGGATAGTTCCTCTGGATACTATCCTTTGTCTCCCAGGTAGCCTCATCTGGTCCTCGTCTCGACCACTGTATCCTCAACATAGTAATGTCCTTCGAACGCAGGCGTCTCACACCTCCCTCGAGGACTGAAATAGGGTGCTCTGCAAACGTGTGGTCCGGCTCAACCACCAGATCATCATAGCTCACGACGTGCCTCAGATCTGGTATATACTCCCTCAGCTGAGACACATGAAACACAAGATGAATGCCCTCTAACCTCAAAGGCAATGCTAATCTGTAGGTTGCCCTCCCGACTCTATATAGTATCTCGAAGGACCGATATATCGGGGACATGAGCTCCTACCCTGAACTCTAGAGGTCGACGCCTCTTGTCTGCATACGACTTCTGGCGACTCTGTGCAGCCAGCATCCTCTCTTTGATCAGCGCTACTCGAGCCATATCATCCTGAATCTGCTTTGGCGCTATCCCATTGATACTTCTAGGCTCATCCCAACATAAAGGTGTACGACATCTACGTCCATATAATGCCTCATAAAGAGTCATGCCTATAGATGCATGCCAGCTGTTGTTGTATGAGAACTCAACGAGTGGGAGGTAATTAGACCATCCCTGTCCCTAATCCAACACACAGGCTCGAAGCATATCCTCTAAGGTTTGGATGGTCCTCTTTGACTGAATATCTGTTTGGGGGTGAAACGTAGTCGTGTAGACTCGTCTCCAAAGCAGTCTGAATCTGCTGCAACAATCTCGATGTGAATCGTCCATCACGATCAGAAACAATCGTCCTCGGTACCCCCACGGAGTCTCACTATCTTTCTACTGTACTCCTCAGCTAATCTACTCACTGGCCACATCTCTCTGATGGGAATGAAACATGGCGTCTTCGTCAGTCTATCAACGATCACCCAGATGGCATCAAAGCTCCTACTGACCCTCAACCCAGTCACAAAATCCATGGAGACGTCCTCCCACTTCCACTGCGGCACTGGCAGTGGATGGAGCTCACCTCCAGGCCTGAAATGCTCTATCTTGACCTGCTGGTAGGTTGCACACTGAGCCACAAATCTGGCTACGTCGGGCTTCAGCCCTCCCCACCAATATGAGTGTCTCACATCATGGTACATCTTACTCGTACCAGGGTGTACTGAGTAAGGTGTATAGTGAGCCTCATGTAATATCCGCTATCTCAGCTCTGCATCTGCCGGAACACAGATACGATCATGTCGCCTCATAACTCCGTCTGCCCCAATAGTGAACTTGGGTGCCTCTCCACAAGACATCCTATCTTTGATCCTCGTCAAAGTCGGGCAGGTCCCTTGCTTCTGTTGGATCTCATCCAACAGACCAAGTAAAACCTCTAAAGCAAACAACTGGGCATCCTCATCAGGAAACCGGATGTCCACCTCTAGCCAGGCTAGATCCCTCTGAAGCTGAGGTTGTACAGTAAGTATGGCAATCGCCTTCTCTCGAGGCGTCTTCCAGCTCAAGGCGTCAGCTACTATATTCGCCTTTCCAGGATGATACAAAATATCAAGGTCAAAGTCGTTGATCAGCTCAAGCCATCGACGCTGGCGGTTATTGAATTCTCGCTTCGTGAAAATGTACTTCAGACTCTTATGGTCTATGAAGATCTGGCAGGTGGCACCATACAGGTAATGTCTCTAGATCTTCAAAGCATGAACTATCATTGAAAACTCCAGATCATGAGTCGGGTAGTTCTCCTCATACGTCTTTTGTTGTCGAGACGCATATGCAATCACTCTGCCTCTCTGCATCAACACGCATCCCAAGCCTAGCTTGGATGCATCACTATAGACCACAAAATCATCAGAACCCTCTGGCTGTGCCAAGACATGAGCAGAAGTCAAACGCCTCTTCAACTCATCAAAACTCTGAGCGCACTGGTCAGTCCATAAAAATATTGGTAGTCTTCCTCAGAAGACTCTTCAGTGGACGGGCAATCACAGAAAATCCCTCCATAAAGCGCTTGTAATAACCGGCTAAGTCAAGAAAGCTCACTTCCTTGACGTTCTTCGGTGTCGTCCATGCAGCAACAGACTCGATCTTCACCGGGTCTACCATAATCCCGTCGGCGGAGACGATATGTCCAAGGAAAGAAACCTCGGACATCCAAAACTCACACTTAGAGAGCTTGTCATACAGCTCTCTATCTCTCAAAATCTGCAAAACTGTCCTCAAGTGCACAGCATGCTCCTCTCTGCTACGAGAGTACACCAAAATTTCATCAATGAAGACCACCACAAACTGATCCAGGAAGTCGAAGAAGATACTGTTCATCAACTCCATGAAAACTGTTGGGGCATTCGTCAGCCCAAATGGCATCACTACAAACTCGTAGTGTCCATAACGGGTACGAAATGCCGTCCTGTGCACATCCTGCTCTCTCACCCTCTGTTGGTGATATCTTGAACGCAAGTCGATCCGGGAGAAAACCGTCGCTCCCTGCAGCTGATCAAGTAGATCATCAATACGAGGTAGTGGATAACGATTCTTGATGGTCACCTTGTTCAGCTCTTTGTAATCTATACATAGTCTCAACGATCCGTCCTTCTTCCGCACGAAGAGGACAGGTGCACCCCATGGTGAAATGTTAGGGCGTATGAAGCCCTTCTTAGGCAACTTCTCGAGTTGCTTCTTCAGCTCCAACATCTCGACAGGTGCCATCCGGTATGGGGCCTTCGAGATGAGTCTCGTACCAGACTCCAAATCAATACCAAAATCTACGCTCCTCTGAGGTGGCAGGCTAGACGGTGCTGCAAATACGTCTGTAAACTCACATACCACTGGTATGTCTTCCAGAGCCGGACTCTCTCCATCCTTTATGGCGTAGCACCAAAAGGCATCACATTCCTGCGCAATGAGTCTAGCTGCTCGTACTGCACTGATGACAGATCCTGCCTTCCCAAGGTCCCAACCTCGGAAGACCTCTATCGGACCTAAGTCGGTAGAGACTGTAACAATCCTCTTACCCACATCTAACACCGCATGGTGTCTACGCATCCAATCCATACCTAATAGGACTTCTTCATGCATCAGGGGCATGACAAAGAAGTCAGCAAGTAATACACGAGTCCCTAAGCGTAGGGGACAACTACGTATCTTGTGGGTACCTCTGACCCTACTACCATCATGTAACCCTATAGTAAAGGGTGCCCCCTATATGGTAAACAAACTCAAACGCTCAACACAAGTGGCAGAAATAAATGAATGCGTAGCACCCGTATCAAACAAAACTCTAACAGGTAAACCATGTAACAGAATGGTACCTATAGCAGCTGGTGCTGGCAGCTCCTCAACACTCCTCAGCTCAAAAACTCTGCCTCGAGCTCCTCGGGCATCACTAGTACTAGCCTATCTACCTCTACCTCTACTCGGTCCTGGAGCTGACCCCTGACTAGCAGGTGTGTCTGGGACTCTCTGCTATCCTTGTGTCTGATGTTGAGGCGGTCTTTGTCCACCTCCTGCTGCACCTATAGGGGAAGAACCCAGTTGTGATGACGCCTTGCCCTGACGGAAAAATGTAGCTCTATTTCATGGCTTCCCACATGAGAAGCAAGTCAGTGGTGCTCTAGGGCAATCAGCCCTCAAATGCCCATAGGCCCCGCAGTTGTAACATTGTCGGCCTCTCTCAGTTGTTTGTGCAGACACCGGAATACTCGAGCGGCCTTAAGTCTGACCTCGCCCGTATCCAAATGCTCCTGCACCAGTCGGTACAATACGCTGCCTCTTCTCAGACCGTCTTGTCTGAGAAGTCCTCCTCTAGCTAGCTCTCTCTCTGTCATAGGCAGAGGCCCGATCTTTGTAGTCTGCCAATGAGTCACAATGAAATCCCTCCATGTATGAGCATGTGCTCTCCCTTAGACGACGGGCGAAAAGGTACACATGCTGGTCCTCAGATGATGCAGCTGGACCAAGCAAGGCTAGCTCAGTTTGGAAGCGGCAAATAGCATTTGTAATAGGTACATCCTCAAAACCCGCCTCCACGAAGTGCTGCAGCTTCTCCCTCCTCAGTGAGGCAGGGCAGAAATGCTCCCTCAGCATAGTCCTCAACTGCTCATAGGTGGTAACTCGTGCTCTAACTGTCCTCTACCGCTGGTGTGCCAGGTCACGGAATAGAGATTGTACTAGCTCTATCCGTCTGTCCTCTAGGCAGCGAATAGACTCTAAAGCTGATTCCATATGTCCAATCCACACCTTAGTCTCTAGGACGATCTCCCTAGAGAAGTGTGGTACTCCCTGCTGGTGGAATGCCTTCAACCAGGAATCTGGTCGAGGCAATCTGGTCTCCTCCAAAACTCGAGCTGGCTCAACAACACGAACCGGTGCAGCCGGCACCTGAGTAGCTCCATGGGATCTCTCAGATGATCCCTCATGCCTTGGCAGATCTGGGGCTCGTCTGCCTGCTTTGATGGCCTCCTCAAAATGCCTGAGATAATCTTTGAACTCTGATCCACCCATAGAGACACTGTCTGAGCCATCAGACTGGCCTGGATGGGCATGCTGTCTCCTGGACCCACCACTGCTCGTAGATGGAACTACGCTCTCAGCAACCTCCTCAGGAGCCTCCTCCACCACTGGTGGATCTGCAGCGGGAGCTGGTCCCTGACATATTCCTCCTGGAGGAAGAGGTGGTCTACCTCTACCTCTGCCTGCAGCAGTAGTAGCTCTAGTCCGAGCCATCTGCAGGGTATGTAAACCTAACATATAAGGCTCTAAATAGGCCATATGTATAGATATATATATATATAATACTTAATAGTACATGCATTCACATCAGCATATAAGATATATATATATATATATATATATATATATATATATATATATATACTGTCGAGATCCTCAGATGGGTGACGGCTTCTGTACATACTATCCTAAAACATCAGTACTCGCTTTAAAATCAAAAACCTTTTGAAAAGTCAGACCCCATGTGGGTTTTGTTTATTTATCCACTCTACCTTTATTGCAGATAGCAAGTGCCATTATTGTCAACCTAAGGCTCTGATACCAACTCTGTAACACCCCAAATCCACAGGACTTGGAATGCTACATTGGGCTAGGATCTCACAATGGATCTTGACCCTAGCTTGACAACAAGTTCACTGGATCTTACCGAGTTGCACCGGTATGTTTTCTAAGATTCCTACGGGGTGGGTGATGGAACGGTCCGCCATATAGAGGGTCATCTTTACCGGCTTTGGCTCTCCTAGCCCAACCTTGTTGCAAAGTGCAAGCGGGATAATGCTTACACTTGCTCCAAGATCACATAGGTCTTCAAACTTCACTTCTCCAACCCCAATTGGCACACAAAAAGACCCCGAATCTCTTAGCTTAGGAGGCATCTCCTCCTTCATAGTTTGGATCAACTCGGAAGATCTCTTTGTCATTCTCACTTCTCCATACTCCTCCAATTTCCTCTTGTTGGAGAGTTATTCCTTCAAGAATTTTCCGTAGGGCGGCATACCTAGAATAGCATCCATTAATGGAATGTTAATATGCAATTTAGACATAAGTTCAAGGAATTTACTGAAATACTTGTCCAATCGAGCTCTTACTCGTGATTGTAGGAATGGTAGTGGTGGCTTGTATGTAGGTGGTGCCACATATGTTTGCTCATCATCCTTGCTCTTTCCTCCTTCTTCTTGCAATGTCTTGTCTTCTATCACCACTTGCTTTCCCTTGTCATTTCTCTTAGGTAAAGGGTCCTTCATGCTCATCCCACTCCTTGTTGTGATGGCCAACACTTGGCCTCTTGGTTTATCTTCGGTTCTTCCGCGAAGCTTTCCCGGATCTCTATGAGCTTCACCCGCCTTTTGGAACACTTGTGCTTCTAGCACCTTTTGAGCTTTAGAAATGGAATTCACCGTGCTCTCAAGACCACTCAACCTTCCAAGCAATTGCTCAAACATCATCTCGGTTCTATCCTTTGGAGGTTGAGTAAATCCGGGTGGAGGCTATTGTGAAGCCTTAGGTGGTGGTGCTGCGCTTGTGGAAGCGGGAGGGTTCAAGGCACCATCCGGTTAGAATAGGAAAACCCGGGATGGTTGTGGTTAGGCAGGTAATTGTTGAATTGCTGGTTGTTGTTGTTGTTGAAGTTCCTTGGGCCTTGATAATTGTTGTAATTGCCCCTTCCCATGTAGTTTACATCTTTCTCCTTGGAAGACAAGTTAGCTTGCACTTGAGGGCTTGCTTGATTCTTCAAAGTTGTAACACACAACTCCCTCAAAGACTTAAGCTCATTGTTGATTGTGTCAAGCGTGAAATTACTCATGGTGACTTCACTCACCTCATATGCTCCCGGTTTCCTCCCATCACTCTTCCTATGGAGTACTTTTCTATCACCAAAGCTTGTTTCTCTACAAACTCCCAAGCGTCATCCACATTCTTTTCCATAAACGTTCCACCGGAAAGAGATTGAAGCTTGAATTGTCTATCCTCATCAAGCCCCTTGAAATAAATCTCCAATAGCTCTATCTTCGGTATACCATGGTGTGGTCAATCTAGGAGGAGGTCCTTAAACCTCTCCCAAGACTTGAATAGGCTTTCTCTATCCTTCATTACGAAGGCATTAATCTTCCCTCTTAGCTCGGTTGTCTTGGAAGGTGGGAAGAACTTAGTCAAGAACTCGATTGTCATCTCCTCCCAAGTACTCACACGCCCTAGTGGAATCGATTGGTACCAAGCCAAGGCTTTATCCTTAAGTGAGAAGGAAAAAGCCCAAAGCTTATGGTTGTTGTTCTCCAATCTAGGCGGCCTTAGAGTCTCCATCAAGATCTCATAATTCATCAAATGTTGATGAGGAGACTCTCCTTCCATCCCTCCAAATTGATTGTGCCGGATCATTTGTAGCACTTGAGAGCGGAGCTCATAATCATGGGCTGTGGGATCTCCTAAGTTCACACCCGGATAGTGCACTCTTTGGGCCGGATCCATACGTTGCCCTAACTTTTGTGGCTCCTCAATCATAATCGGCTCAAACCGAATGTTGACCGCCGGCTGCGGTGGTAGTGGTGGAGGAGGTTGTTGACGATTAAGCTCTCTTTGCACTAGAGCTTGCCTAATCTCTTCAATTTCCCTCCAATTTGCTTCTTGCCTCTCATTGGCAAGTCTCCTCTCATTCTCCAAGAGTTCATCTCTTAACCTAATTTTCTCTAAAGTCTCATCTAACTCAGCTTGAAGATCTCTTGCGGCCATCTCTTTCTTCTTCTTAATGCTCTTAGATCTAGCTTTAAGGGTTTTCTCCGGTTCGGGATCGAATGGAGCTAAATCCTTGCCACGAGATCTTCACATGCACCTAAAGAATGAGAGATGTCCTGAAAATGCAAAGACACAAACCAAACAAAATCAAAAGCAACAAGAAAGACCTACACTATAAACAATCACAAACAATGATTTAATCTAGACCTAGTCCCCGGCAACGGCGCCAAAAACTTGTTACGCTAAGAATGTGTAGCACAAAAGTCTTAAATTTATAACTCGATATATTTTTCCTAACTCCTAGATAACCCACAGTGTATGGATCGTTTTGTAGTAAGGATAGTATTCCGAGGTCGAACACAAAGACTAAGATGAAATTGAATCAAATAGTGACTAAGGATAGTGTAGACCTAGTTTTAGAAAAGAGAAAGAAATAAAGAAATGAAAATCTCAATGTTTTTGGATTGGTTTTGTGGTGATCAATCAAGGATCACAAATCATGCAAGATTAACAAACAACTAAGCTAGCAACACAAATAAGCAAACACAATTACGAGATAGGTAATAAAGGAGAGAAAAGTGGATTCTAGGGGTTAGGAATTCCGGTTATGACATGGGACTCAAGCTTCTAATCAATCTTGGACTAGCTATAGTATGTTGGGAAAGGGTGTTTCTCAAATGGAACCAATCACCGGGTAGGTCTCATGATCCACTGATCCCCCAGCTAAGGTCCTATTACCGGGTAAGTCTCTAGGAACCTAAGGTTGGGAAATCTACACAAACCGGATTGCTATCTAGGGATCTAACCTCTCCCTTACTGGGTAAGTCTTGGGAAGGCAAGTCCTAAACATCGATCCTAGCATACTCAATCCAATAGCGGCTTATTAGGCTCACTACTACCTAGAGTTCATCATCTTTGGTACTTAAGATCGGAAATCACCGGGTAGGTCTCTTTCCTCACTTAGGTTGCTAGCATTAGGTCACCCTAGGCTAGATTAAGCTTAACAAACACTAGGATCTCAACAATCTAACATCCTAACATGCAGATTTATCAATACAAGCGTAACAGAGGCAAAGCACGGTCTGATCATGAGAACCACGGCCGTGGTTACATAAGAACAAACCGTGATTTCTGACAGCACTTATGTACGAGCAAACAAATCATCCAAAGATACATTTAAGTCTATTCTATCATAGACCAAGCCGTAACCATCATTCCCTTACCCAGGAATCGCATCTATTTAGCCAACAACATGCATCTTAACAATCAAACTCAACAAGCATACATCCATGGCTTCCATAGCAAGAATATGAAATGAAAGAGAGATAAGACAAGTAGAACAAGAAAACAAGCTAAATAAATGTTAAGAATGACTTACAACCCTTCAAAAGAAGGTTCAAATTGTTCCTCACAATCTTTGCAAACGTTTCCAACAAGTTCATTGAAAATCCACTCAAAAACTAGAAAAACTCTAAGACTATTGTTCTTCTCTTCTTCCCAAAATGAGAGTGTTTTTTTCCTCCAAGAGTAGCTCCAATCGAATGATGTCCAATCAGAGAATGTGGGAGAGGGTGTGTGTGTTGAGGTCCCCCTTTAGAATCAGCCTGCAAGACTACTTATAGCCTCCACCAAGAGCAAGAGTCGGTTATGGGAATCGTGGGACACCTGTCCCAGCTGTCGAGAGGGAATCACGGTCCAATTCCACGGCCGTGGAAGTGCTAGTGACCGTGGTTTTGGTGTTTCAGCCCTCTTTTGATCGTTGAGCCATGAGTTGGTGCAAGGCATGCACCAACATGGTCCTATGTGTTCTCCTTAGCTCCTAGCTTGCTTCTTAATGAGTCCGGAAGTGTGTCATCGCAAGGAATGATCCTCGAATGTATCGATTAAGCTCCAAAAGTTCCTCGAAATACCTACAAAACCGACAATAGTGCGTGTAGACGTCTACCTCGACAAAATGCATGAATTGATCGTAAACGTCATGAACTAATGCCAAACTATGCATGAATAGCGGATAAAACTATCTAAATGGATGCCTAATCTAAAGTCATAAATCGTGTTATCACCTAACAACAAGTTCAATGGATCTTACAATAAGGTACAAGTGCCTAAGGCACAACTCCAACATATAATACATCCTAACCACACTAGCCTAGCTACCAACTAAGCCAAGGCCAAAGGAAAGGAAGGAAGGAAGAAATACCAACAAGGTATGCACCAATAGAAGCAAGAGCACAAGGCTGATCCAGTGAGGCGCAGGGGCGGCTCACCAAAGGCGCAGGGGCGGCCAACTGTGCAGAGAGTTGGTCCCGACTTCTCTTCGATCCCTTTCTCGACTCTCTTCAATTCTTCAACACACCATAGCAACATATATGCACATACACACATATATGATCATCAAAAGGCTAGAGGATTCAACACAAGCCTAGCTTGTGATCCTAAGCTAGAAAGGAAGAAAGAAGCAAGAAAAAAGGAAGGAAGAGAGATGAAGGAGAAGAGCTTACCACAACAAGCCCTAAGTTGCAACTATGGAGCATCAACACGTCTATTACCTCAACACAACACCAACAACCTTCAGCAACATCCTCATGAGCATCCAAGGCCAAAGCCACACTCAAACTCACAAGATATCACTCACAAGAGCAAGAAGAGATCAAAGAAGATCAAGGAGAAAGAAAGAAGAAGAATAACGTGAAGAGAAAGAGAGAGGATAAAGAGAGGTAGGAAACCTCTCATGTGAAGCTAAGGCATGGCTTATAAGAGAAGTCAGCCGCAAAGCATAAGTCAAGAGTCAACGAAAGCGGTTGCACCATCATAGAACCGCAGGGGCGGCTAGCCCAAGGCGCAGGGGCGCCTAGCCACTGGGGCGGCCCAGGTGATGTGAAGGGGCGGCTAACAGGGGTCAAGGCAAGGCTCACTAAGGCTCGGCAAGACTCCTAAGCTCCAAAGACTAAGGCTCTTACAAGAGGCGTCGATCTCTAGAGTTCAGAGTGGGAGCTCATGTTTGGTTGAGAGTATCTCCGACGCGAGGCGTTAGACATTTTGGCATAAAGGGGAAGTTGAGTCCCCGATATGTCGGTCCTTTTGAGATACTCGATAGAGTTGGGAGGGCAGCCTACTGATTAGCTTTACCTCGGAGATTAGATGGCGTTCATCCTGTATATCATGTGTCTCGGCTGATGGAGTATATACCAGACCCGAGACTCATTGTGAGTTATGATGATCTGGTGGTTGAGCCGGACCATACCTTTGTTGAGCATCCCGTTGCAGTCCTAGAGCGAGGTGTGAGACGCCTACGTTTGAAGGACATCCCCATGTTGAGGATACAGTGGTCGAGACGAGGACCTGAGGAGGCTACATGGGAGACTGAGGATAGTATCCAGATGAAATATCCAGAGTATTATGTTGAGATAGATGCACCTAGGGTCGATGAGTAGATCCTAGTGCTATCTTGGTGAGTATGTGATTATATGCTTATATGCGTGTATGCCTTGATGTGCTTATTTTCGTGCTAGCTATGATGTGATACATGATCTTATATGATCTTGATGTGCTAGCACGATTTATGATTAAAGCTGGAGATGGTTCTTTCCTCCATGTTATCTGAGTTTGATTAGGATTTAGTTGGAGATGGTTCTTTCCTCCATGCTACCTTGATGGACATAGTCTCATTGGAGATGTTTTTCCTCCATGCTTTGTATATTGGTATGATCTGCCTAAAAATGTGCTTCCTCTATGCCCTACGATATGAGTATGGCAAGAGATGTGATTCCTCTATTCCTTTGGGGTACCATTATGGCTCTGATTTCTGGAGTTGATGATTCCTCCATGCTGATGGTTGAGGTTATAGATTGTTATAAGTTGTGACCTTTTGAACGGATATGTGATGCCTCCGATAGAGAGATTTTTACCTCGGCATATGGGTCCGAGAGGATTTGGGATTTTTGCAAGTTTTGGGACGAAACCTGTTATTGGGGGGGTAAGATGTAAGAGCCTTAGTCTTGAGGAGCTGACAAAGAGTGCTAAGTGTGCATGATTGGCCTAAACCGCCCCTGCGGTTTGCAGAGGCCACCCCTACGGCTACTTGATATGCCCCTGCGGCCACCATCATCCGCCCCTGCGGCTTGTAGTGTGCTGCAGCCGTTTTGTTGACCTTGACCTGTGCTTTTGGAAGGCTTCCTATATAAGCTTCTTCCTTACTTCATGTGGAGGGTTTCTCATCTCTCTCATGCTCCATCTTCTCCCTCACGTTCTTCTTCTCTTCTTCTTCCTTGAATCTTCTTCTTGATTCTTGCTCTTGTTTGAGAGTTTTGAAGAGTGTTTGATGTTGGTTAGTTGATGATGTTGATTGAGGATGTTGATGTGCTTGGGTTGAGCCAGCTTGGTGAGTTCCTGTTTCATCTCTTCCTATCTTTCTTCCTTCATCGTTCTTTCTTCTTTTCTTCCTTCCTAGCTTAGGATTCCACAAGATTGATCTTGTGGCAGCCTTCATAAGCTTTGTTTGATGTATATATGTATGTATGGGGTTGCTGGCTGAAGAAGGTGTGAAGAGGATCGAGTGAAGAAGCAAAGATAAGTTGGAAGTGTGCATTCTGCACACCAGCCGCCCCTGCGCCACCTTGGGACCGCCCCAGCACCGTCCAGTTTCGGCCCTTACGCTACCTCAAGGCCGCCCCTGTGCCTCCCTGCACCATCCCTTGCTTTGCTCTTGGTTTGCAGATGTGTCTTGATTCCGGGCTTGCCTTAGGATGGCATTGCCCCTTCCTTAACTATTATGAGTATATAGTAGCATGCTAGGTATAGATGAGAGTGTAGTGACGTTGTTATGATCATGTTATGCCTTGTATAGCTTTAAGGTTTAATAGGTTGTGAGGCTTAGGTTGAGGATGATCCTATGGATCCTTTGGGTCTAGGTGGCACCCCTTTGATTGATAGGAGATTGATATATCTTTATGCCTTGTTATTAGGCAATGTCCCTCTCATGATTGGAGGTTGATTGTGGTTGAATTTGTACGAGGTTGAGGTAAGTCCATAGGACTTACTTAGCTACCATCCTTATATTGGGTGTTTGCATGAGTGGTGTGTATGTTATATGCTTGATATGATAGCATGCGATGTCGACTATTACCGACCTATGTTTTATTGATAGCCCCATTACGTGGTAGTGATAACCTTTCCCTTTCTTCCTGTAAGGAGTCTGCGAGGTTCTCTGACGTCAAACCAGACTGGTTTAAAGGAAGGGCGCAATCCACTCCCATAGGGTACACGGGTTGTGTGACCGATACTACATATGGATGGCTAGCAGGCCCATAAGCGGGGATGATACGGTCCTCGTGTCACATAGTTTCATCTATCTATATATATATGATTTGAGTGAATGGCTATTATATAAAGATGTTTAAATGGGTAAATGTGTGACAGTATGATTATGTGTTTATCTTTCATGACTTGCGCTTTTGCTTATGTATTACCTTATATACGTATGGTTAGCTAATGGTTTCATACCATGTTGTAGATGCCTTGCAGGATAGGAGAGCTATTGAGTGATCTAGAAGGGTGACAGGCCGAGGGCTCTCGTACATTAGGTGGTTATGGTTTTGGGGATGTTTATGTTTCCCTCCTGCATGAGGATGATTTGTATATCTCCTGGGTGAGGATGATGTTTGATTCTCGCTTATGATCTTGTATATCTTTTGGTTGTACAATTTTATGTGTTTGTTTTATATCTGTCAGTGACATGTTGTAAGGTCCGGTGAACTTGTTGTTAGGCTAGGGTCAGGATCCACTGTGAGATCCTAGCCCAATGTGACATCCCGAGTTCCGCGGATATGGGGTGTTACAATATCGATGTGACACATCACTTCATACGTGATCATGTTGAAAAAGGTGATGTATCGATATCTTTTATCTCAACTAACTTGCAGCTTGTAGATATATTTATTAAGCCTCTACCTGAAGATCGATTCAGTTTTATTAGATTGGAGCTTGGTATGTTGAACAAGGAAGCATTATCTTAGGGGGAGTAAATCGTTTTATCTTCTCCTCAAAATGCAGTCCACTTTTCCATTTCAAGGCCTTGAAATGCAATCAAAGGTTTTGAAACAGATTTCAAGGACTATAGTGATAATCACAGATTGGATTTATGGTTGTCATCTTTTTAGGTGCTTGACCATCAAATCATTTTAAAATGATTTCAAAAGATTTTTACCGACATCTAATTTACTAAATTCAAATCTTATTTTGAAAATTGGTTATGATTTATTAGGAAAGCTGCAAAATCAATTTCGGTTTTCAAGACCTTGATTCTATCAAGATTTTAATAGCCCATAAATTTATTTGGCATGCCTCCTTTAAAATACAATCATTCCATCTTCTTATCTCACACCAGGTTACCGACAACCTGGTTTCGAAGCTTCAAAACCACAGGAACATGGCTTGACGGATTTCACGATCGTCCACTATGCATGTGCGATTTGGTCAACATAGAGTTTCTGGAAACGCTTAAACTTCCTTGTGTCTCTCTGCTTATAAATTGTCCTTCTGGAAAGTCCTTAACCCGGGAGAAACTACTTTCACAAGACTTGCAAGGTTGTTCTACGTCAAGCTCTTATCCAAACGGGATAAGGGAACCCTCACCCTTGATACAGTGGTTAAAGGTACACCAATTTCTCTCACTTCTACTGTCATGTGCGATAATTTAGGGCTTCCCACAAATAATTTCATCCAACAACCATCCAAATTTGAAAACATTAGGCTTGCCAAGTAAAGTTTCCTGATCCCTAACTCCAAGTCTCAATAGCTCACTCACACCTCTCTAACCCTAGAAGCTAAGATTGTTTTTATGATTTTAGTTAGATGTATGATTCCCAAATCAAACTCAAGGGAATTGTTAATAGATCAGACTCTAGAGCTGATCTACTAGATTTTGTCTCGTTTGGATGTTGATTTGCCTAACCTGACATGGTCCATACCATTAACTCCACCGAGCTATCCCCCTGCCTCATGTAAGAGCCTTAGTTCTTTAGTGATCCCGCGACCACATCTCGGCCTAGCCGCAGGTGCGGCGCCGCCTCCGCGGCACTGAGGACCTGCCCCAGCGGTTTTGCAGGGTGGGTGTCGTCTTTTGACCGCCTTGCTTTTTCCCGTTTGCTTCCCTTATAAGGCTTCTTTCTTCCCTTCAGATGAGGGTTTCCTCTCCTTCATCCAGACTTCATCTCCTCTTCCACGTTCTTCTTCTCCTCTCTTCTTCCCTTACATTTTCCTTAGAATCTTTGCAAGAGTAAGCTTGGTGAAGCTTTGATGATGATGATGTTGTGATGTTGAGGATGAGTTTTTGCTATTTTTGTGCTAGGGATACCCAGTTGTGAGGTTCTTCCCCGTTCCTGAGTTGTTATGGTCAGTTCATCCTTTTTCTTCTTCTTTTCTTTCTTTCCTTCCTCTCTTCTTCTTTAGCTTAGAATTTTCCATAATTTTATCTTGTGTTGGCCTTCATGGACATTTGATGATATTTATATGTAAGTATATGTGATGTTGATTGCCTTTGGGCAATGAAGAAGTGAAGAGATCAATCGAGAGATCAAAGAGAAACAGAGAAATTCCCCTCTATTGTTTGACCGCCCAGCGCCTTGATAGCGCCGCCCCCACGGTAAAAGGAGTGTCACTGTCCCCACGGCTGAGAGACACCACCCCTGCGGTGTCACCGCCCATGCGCCTTGTTGCTTCCATAGGTGCGTTTGTCCAAGACATACCAAGTGTGGTATGTGTCTTTCTTTTCCTATTGGCTTAGCATAAGAGTGAGGCTAGGCTAGTGAGGTGTATGATGAGTGTGATGATGTATATGTTGAGGTTATGCCTTAGGCATTGTGAATGATGTTGAGATATCGAGGTTTAGATATGGGTTATGTTCGGGTATGATCGTGGGGTGTAGGAGGTGGAATCTCTTAACCTTGGTAGTGTTTGATTGTGTGTGCCTTTCCGATGCAGGCACTGATCATTTCCTCGAGGGGAAATTGTGACCACGTGATTTAGGTTTACATTTGGGATAGGTAAGTCCATTGGACTTACTTAATTAGCGATTATGAGTTTGAATGATTGTGATAGTGGTGTTTCTGCATATGAATGTTACATTTATAACCTAAACCGGACTAGGACGACCATATATGTATATTAAATGGCCCAAGTGTATTATAACGGGTCGTGACAACTTGTCAAAGCTCGTCGAGAGTGGAGAAGGTTCTCTAAAACCGGTACTCCATGGGGGAGGTAGATCCCCATCAAAAACCTGTGTGAAGGGGACAGAGGCAAGGTTCTAGGGCTCCTCGTGTCACAAAATAAATTGAATTAGTAATGGTATAACGTAATGAAGATAATAAGTTGTTTTGATGTGACCATTGCATATTATGATGTGATGATGTGTTTATGTGTGCTATTGCCTTTATTCTTATTTATGAACTGTTAGATAACAGTTTTATACCGTGTTGTAGATATTCTGCCGGATAGGAAGACTGTAGAGTGATCCAGATGGGTGATCAGCCGAGGGCTTCCGTACATTAGTTTGTGCGAGGGTTTTGGGATGTTTTTGTACACATATGTTTATGATGTTGCCGTTTTGTACTCGGCTATGATTTTGTATACGTTTTGATGTATGTTTATACAGTTTTATGGATTTGGTTTTATATTTATTTGTGTCTTGTTGTAAGAGTCAATGAACTTGTTGTTAGGCTAGGGTCAGGATCCATTGTGAGATTGTAATCCAGTAATACCTCGAGTCCCTCGGATTCGGGGTGTTACAAAGTTGGTAACAGAGTCTTAGGTTGACAAAAATGGCACTTGCAATCTGCGATAAAGGTCGAATAGATAAATAAAACAAAACCCGAAAGGAGTCTGACTTTTCCAAAGGATTTTGGTTTTGAAATGTGTACATCTATTTTTGGATAGAGTTTATGGGAAGCGATCACCCTTTTGAGGATCTCGACAATATATATATATATATATATATATATATATATATATATATATATATATATATATATATATATATATATATATATGGCGCATATATAGCCTTATAAGGTTAGATGCGTGTATCCTGCAGATGGCTCGGACTAGAGTGATATCTGTAGTAGGACGAGGTAAGGGTAGACCCCCTTTTCCTCCAGTAGTGATAGGTCAGGGACAGGTTCTCATAGCTGACCCGCCTGCAACAGAGGACGTACACAAGGAGGTTATTGAGAGTGTCATTCTTGAGATTAGGAATGGTATGGCAGCTAGACAAAGATCTCAGTGAGTCTTGTCAGATGACTCAAATCATGTCTCTATGACGGGACCAGAGTTCCGCGCGTATACCAGACGAGTCGAGGACGCTGCTAGGGCGGGTAGACATGCCCCGGATCTGCCAACACATGTGGGACCGTCTGAGATGTCCCGGGAGCTACTAAGGTGCCAATTATACCGGCACGCGCTACTGAGGTTGTTAGAGCTCCATAGGAGTCGAGGGGGCCTCGACTGGATACTTGGTTGAAGGCGTTTCATCAAATGGGAGTACCCCCTTTCGCTAGAAAGGTGGGCCTGGAAGTCGAGTTATGGATTGGGCATGTGAACTCAGCCCTTGAGTCTATCAGATGTCCAAAGGACAAACAGATAGATTTGTACAAACTATATTCCGTGACCTAGCCCAATAGTGGTGGAGGACTATGTAGATTCGAGCCACCAGTTATGATCAAATACGGAGTATGATTAGAGAGCGTTCCCGCCCTGCCTCTCTGAGGAGGGAGAAACTACAAGACATTGTTGAGGCTGACTTTGAGGATGTGCCGATAGCAAAGGCGATTAGTAGATTCCATGAGGAGTTGACACTACTGGGTCCATCTGCACCTCCAGAGGATCAGCACGTGTATCTGTTCTCCCGCTGACTGAGGGAGAGTGCCCATTTATACATGGTAGGTTTCCACTGTGAGTCCCTGGTAGATTACTAGGATAGAGCCTCGGCTTACGAGCGTGAGCGAGCTAGCCAGAGGAGGACTTATCAAATAAGAAGGGTTGAGAAGAGACAACGTACTGGGCAGACCGGTGCAAGAGCATCAAGGTGCAGGCGACGCTAGACTCACGGCCGCTGGAGTTACCCAGTGTCTACATAGATTTCTGAGAGAGAACGGCAGTGTTACAACTGTGGAGGGTCTTGACATGTGAGAGTTGATTGCCCAAGAGCACCAATGACTTGCTTCTCTTCTAGGAAGCCATGACATCGGGCCACTTATCACCGCAAGGCGTCATTGCAGTAGGGTTCTTCCCCTGCTAGTGCAGCAGGAAGTGGGCAGAGGCCGCCTCAACATCAAGTGCAGGGACAATAGAGAGTCCCGGACCATCCTGCTACTCAACGTTCTGCTCCAGGACCGAGTAGAGGCAAAGGTCGTGATAGGGGTACCCGTGATACTAGAGGAGCTCGAGGTCGAGTTTTTAAGTTGAGGAGCGCTGAGGAGCTGCCAGCGCTAGCTGCTACAAGTACCATTTTGATTAATGGTTTACCTGTTAGAGTTTTGTTTGATACGGGTGCTACGCACTCTTTAATTTTTGATGTATGTGTTGATAGAATGACCTTAGATATGGTAGAGAGGAGACCCTTCGTTATAGGGTTACCCGATGGGGGTTAGATGAGAGGTACCTGAGAGGTACATGGTTGTCCTATACATTTAGGAAACGTGATTTGTTAGTGGACTTCTTTGTCATGCCGCTGGTGCATGAGGAAGTCATTTTGGGTATGGATTGGATGGATAGACATCGTGCTATGTTAGATATAGGTAGGAGTACCGTGACGGTCTCTACCGATTCGGGTCACATAGAGATCTTCCGAGGTTGGGACATTGGAAAGACGGGTACTTTTATTAGCGCAGTCCGAGCAGCGAGGCTGATTGTGTAGGGTTGCAAGGTGAAAACTCCACCTTGATTGAAATGGTTTACAGGTGTTGATGATGGAAGACTTCAAGCAAATATAGCAGTTGGATATACTAACAATGTACTTTATTATATTTCTAGATATTTGGTTGGTTTGAATTCAGTGCACGTTGTATATCTACATGTCAAGGGCCTTGAAGTTGGATTCAAGAACAAAGTTCAAAAGGACAAGATCAAGGGCCTTGGACTCTAAGGTGCACGGAACAAGGATTCAAATAAATTGAAGATCTTCGTTGAAGATTCTGTAACAAGAAGATTTCATCAACCAAGGATTTTGTCAACCGAAGGAAGATCTCAACCGAAGAATAGAGAATCTTTTCTAGAAGATTTTCTGAACAACAAAACGGCAAAAATATCTTCTCGCTTATCCAACAGAAGACGAGAAGATCAAGAAGTAAAAGACTCAACGTGTTCGTAGGGGATGAAGACTTGCAACGTCTACCTTACGATCTTCTTGGAAAAGAAGATTGATCTTCAAACGGTCATCTCTACAACGGCTAAAAGATCTTTTCATAGAAGATATAAATGAAGATGATAGTCGAAGAAGAAAATATACAAGCTTACACGGGAAAACATCTTTGCATCCTCAAGTAACCTAATCATCTTCATTCGTTGTTTTTCTTTCTCTCATTTCACGCAAAAGCTTTATCCCCTTAGAGAGAGAAAACACTAGAGCTCCATTGGAAGATCTAAATAGTGTTATACTAGAGTGTGTTACTCTGCAAAGTAAATAGGCTATTATAGCTAGGTTAAGAGTTGGAGCCAGATATTAGCATTGGCTATAATGAGAGAAGAAGGGGATTTTTTCTAGTTTGTATCTAAGACTCTTTGAAGCTGATAATAGATAGTTAGATCCTACGGATATACCCTAGGACGGAGAGTAGGCTATTTAGAGCCGAACTTCGTAAACAAAATCTCGTGTCAATCTTTTCAATTCCGCACCATATATACTTTACTATGACTAACTTTGTTTTGCAGGAGCAAGAAATAAAGGCCCTTGAAATAGAGTTTCAAAGCCCTTGAAATCAAAGCTTCACTAGAAGCAAAGATTGACATCAAGGCCCTTGAAAGTAGTTTCAAGGCCTTGAGATTTGGTTTGAGAAAAGTTCTCATACTCTATTCAACCCCCCTTTAGAGTATTATTTATCTTATTTATATCACCTACCAGTTCTTCACAAGGCCTTTGATGCTATGCCATGAAGGAGGGAGAGAGTCCATAGTTAGAAGATAGTCCCGTGGTTTGCGAGTTTATGGATGTGTTTGACAAGCCATCCAGTTTGCCGCGTCAAAGGAGTGTGTACTTCAACATAGAGTTGGAGCCGGAGACGAGACCGATCTCGAAGGCCCCATACCGTATGGCGCCTATCGAGTTGTTAGAGCTGAAGAAGCAATTCGAGGAGTTGGATGAGAAGGGCTTCATACGCCCTAGCGTATCTCCGTGGGGTGCACATGTCCTCTTCGTGTAGAAGAAGGACGGATCGTTGAGATTGTGTATCGACTACATAGAGTTGAACAAGGTGACCATCAAGAACAAGTATCATTTGCCTCGTATTGACCATCTGCTACATCAGCTTCAGGGAGTGACTGTGTTCTCCAAGATTGACTTGCGCTCGGGATATCACCAGCTGAGGGTGAGAGAGCAGGATGTGCATATGACAGTATTACGGACTCGGTATGGCCACTACGAGTTTGTAGTGATGTCATTCGGGCACACAAATGCGCTCGCCGTCTTTATGGAGTCGATTAATGACATATTAATCGACTTTCTGGATCAGTTTGTGGTGCTCTTCATCGACGATATCCTAGTTTACTCTCGTAGCATAAAGGAGCATGCAAGACATCTGAGGATTGTGTTGCGAGTTTTACGGGATAGAGAATTGTATGCCAAGTTCTCTAAGTGTGAATTCCGGATGCCAGAAGTAGAGCATATATGGGTCATGATGTTTCCGCCGAGGGGATCAAGGTTGATCCGGTGAAGATCGAGTCTATAGCAGCGTGGACGACACCGACGAACATCAAGGAAGTACGCAGCTTCCTTGGCTTAGCCGGATATTAGCGTAGATTTGTGAAGGGATTTTTCTATGGTTGCCCGTCCACTTACTAGTTTGTTGAGGAAGACAACCCGGTTTGTATGGTCCGAGCCGTGTACTTAGAGTTTTGAGGACCTGAAGAGATATTTGACTTCCACTCCCATCTTAGCGCAGCTAGATGGCCTAGAAGACTTTGTAGTCTACAGTGACGCATCCAAGCTAGGCTTGGGATGTGTTTTGATGTAGCGTGTAGGGTGATTGTCTATGCGTCTAGACAGATGAAGACGTATGAGGAGAACTACCCGAATCATGATTTGGAGTTTGAAGCGGTAGCTCATGCATTGAAGATCTGGAGACATTACTTGTATGGCGCTACATGCTAGATCTTCACAGACCATAAGAGTTTGAAGTAAATTTTCACTCAACGGGAATTGAATAACCGCCAGCGTAGATGGCTTGATTTGATCAAGGACTTTGAACTTGAGATTATGTACCATCCAAGGAACGCGAATGTTGTCACCGATGCCCTCAGCATGAAGACGCCTCGAGAGAAAGCGATTGAACGACTGACGGTTCAACCTCAATTGCATAGCGATCTACGGTGGCTAGAGTTGGATATCCAATTTCCTGATGAGGTTGTTCACTTGTCTACCTTAGAGGTTTTACCTGATTTGTTGGGTGAGGTCCAACAGAAATAGGAGACATGCCTGACGTTGACGAGGATTTGAGATAGGATGTCTCGAGGTGAGGCCCCGCAATTCTCCATAGGAGCAGATGGAGTGATGAGAGACCGCGAGCGCGTTTGTGTACCCGCTGATGCGGAGCTGAGATAGAGGATTTTGCAAGAGGCTCATTCCACACCTTACTCAATGCACCCAGGTGTGAGTACGATGTATAAGTATGTGAGACGTTCATATTGGTGGGAAGGGATTAAGCCCGATGTGGCCCAGCGCGCAATCTGTTAGCAGGTCAAGATTGAGCATTAATGACTTGGAGGAGAACCCCATCCACTGCCAATGGAAGTGGGAGGACATCTGATAGGTGATGGAATCACTATCAATTAGGATAGTTTTTAGAGTCTTTTTATTGCATTTGTGTCGGTTTATACTACTAACTCCTTGGTCCAGAAGAAGAAGACAAAAAGAAGCTAAGGAAGGAGTTATAAGCACTTAGGAGTGAAGATCGTTCACATAGCAAAGCTTCTGTTGCTTCACCGCCCCCGCAGAGCCTTGTCACCGCCCCTACGGGTGACACCTTACTCTGGAGCTCTCCCTGCGCCTTCGTCAGCGCCAGCCACAAAGACTGTCACCGCACCTGCATCAACCCCTGGCACCCCGGCGGTGACTTGCCCTGAAGAAGCGAAGACCAACGCCCCTGCGCCTTCCCCTGCTCCTCTACCTGCTCCTCAACCTGGGAGCTGGAAGACGAAGAGTCTGTATCACCGCCCCTGCGTTGACACTGGGACGCCCCGGCGGCTTGGCATCAAAAACGGCAGGAAGCTGAAGAGTCAGACGTTTGAAGAGCATTAAAGATGCGCCCCTGTGGAATTTCCTAGCCGCCCCTGCGGCCATGAAGAAGATCAAGCGTTTTTGCCTTCACCGCCCCTGCGGAGCTGAAGGCCGCCCCTACGGTTTAACGACAGAAGCTTTACTCCGGCTGTTTACACCACCTTTATGGCATTAAAGGTGGCTGTTTTGGGCCGGCCATTTACTCCTATCTAGTGTCTTTTGTAGTATAAATAGTCCTTGATTGATTGCTAGAAGGATCGAACTTATCACCCATCATTTTCCACTTAGAATCCAATTTTCTCATCATTTCCATTGTAATGAGTTGCTAACTCCTTTGCTACATTGGGTTGGTTTGAAGCTGCATTGTTACCTTGGTTGTAAGTTTTCTTTAATATAAGTTTTCATTCAGTAATGCTTTGTGTTTCCTTGATCTCCATTGTCTAACTGCATGTTTTACTATTACTTGAGATTGATCACCTTAGGTTCTAAAGTGCATGCAAAGAACTAGGATTAATAGGTTCCGGGTTCGGGTCTTTAATCTAGTAGTAAACTTTAAGTAATAACGGGTTGTAATTACTTAAAGAAAAGGAACACAAATATAAAGATAAGGTTAACGGTTTTAATCTATTATTTATATCCCTTAGTCTTTATTTGAAAGCTAACTTGTTAATTGTTCTTGTAGGTTTACGGAACACTAACCTGTTAAGTTGTGTTGATATCGGTTGGCTCAACACATATATATGATCGAGACGGGAGATTACTTGAAAACTTGTAAAGGAACTCACCAAAGTAGCAATTGCATGCTAAGAATCAACCTAGCGTAGATTCATCCATTATTGTCTTACTTGTTGCGTTATTCGTTTTCATAATTTTTTGTGTGCATCAATTCAACCAAAACCCCCTTTTTGTTACTCGATTCTATAAATCAATAATTGCATCTAATAAACACCTTAACTCTCTTGGGTTTGACCCTTACTTAACTACTATACTTGTTTTAGTGCTAAGTCGGGATTATATTTTTGATGGGGTATAGACGACCATAGAAATACCTCTAGTCAAATTTTGGCGGCGTTGCCGGGGAGTTTAGTGTTTTTATTCTATTGTTATTATTGATTATTGGTTTGAACCATTCTTATGGTTCAAACCCGTGCTACTAACTCCGGCTTTGCTTCTTTTGATCCAGAAATTGAGAGGACGCACATCCAGCAACGAAGACAACAACAACTCCAACAAGAAATGGCTTATCGTACACTTCGTCAACTCACGCAGCCCACCTTGGCTCAAAACCCCCTTGCGGTCACTATACCGGCATTACGGGAAGGAGTCAATTTTGAGCTCAAGTCGGGTCTCATTCACTTGCTCCCATCTTTCCATAGGCTAAGTGGCGAAGACCCCATCAAACACCTTGGAAAGTTCCATACAGTGTGTATGAGCATGAAGCCGGCCAATATTACCAAAGAACAAATCAAGATGAGGGCATTTGGTTTCACACTCAAGGATTTAGCGGATGATTGGTATTAATACACTTCATCCGGGAGCATCAACACTTGGGAGAACCTTCACAAGGCATTTTTGGAGATATACTTCCCAGCCAAGAAGACCAATAGCTTGAAGAAAGCTATAAGCAACATCGAGCAAGAGGCGGACGAGACTCTTTATGAGTACTTCGAAAGGTTTGCACGCCTCCGATCCAGCTGTCCTTTCCATGGATATTCAACTCAAGATCTTGTCTTGTACTTGTACAATGGCTTGCTCAATAATGAAAGGAGGATCGTCGATGCGGCTTGCGGAGGTAATATTCTTAACTCTACTCCTGACCTTGCTTTGGAAAAGATATAGGAACTAGCGGAAGGAACCCGAAACTTTGGAAGGACGCCGTCCAAAAAAGGAGTTCATGCTGTGAATATCGGGAAGAATGAGATCTCCGCTGAGCTCGCGGAGCTGAAGGAAATGGTGAAGAGACTAACACTTATGGGAACCCCACAGCAGCTCAAAGCTTGTGGAGTGTGTGCTGACCCATATCATCCAATGGACATGTGCCCACAAGTCCAGGATGATGATGCTGAGGTGAACACAATGGGTTATGGACAACCACAGCAGCAAAGGCCTAGGAACGATCCTTATGCACAAAATTTCATGCCAAATTGGCGTGACCAACAGAATTTCCGTTGGAAGGATCAACAAAACCAACAACAGCAGCCCCGTCAAGGTAAGTATCAATCAACTGATGATATGTTGCAGGTTTTAACTAAACACTTTGCTACTCATGTCCAAACAACATAATCCAGTATCAAGAACCTTGAAAAACAGGTTGGTCAAATGGCGGAAGCCATTACAAGGATTGAAACTAGGTCCTTTGGAGGATTACCTTCACAGACGGTAATAAACTCAAAGGTGATGCTGGAGAAGGCTCAATCATAGAGGTAGAGTCCTTACGTCGAGCCAACGACGTAAAATAAAGGCGTTGTTCGGGAGGCAACCCAAAGGAATAAGAAGAGGAGCTTCTGTCAAGAAAACCACCCCTGCGGCTCAGTGACCCTGCCCCCGCGGTGACCCCCATGGCTAGCGTCTGCAACGTACTGGCCACCGCCCCCGCGGTGACACCCCACGCCCATGCGGCGGCCATCCTTGACACACATCCTCAGCGCCGCCCCGGCACTGAGGCTGCGTGCCCCCTCTTCCGTGTCACCTCCCCCGCAGTGACAAACGCCGCCCATGCGGTCTTATCAAGGAAAGAAAAAAAATACACTTCCCAAAAATAACCTACAACTACCGCCCCTTCCCTTCCCTCTCCATTCACTCTTCGAAACATACACCGCCTCGCCTCCCACGCCCTTGCGCCCTCCGGAAGCTCTCACACGCCGCCTTGTGCAAACGCTCTTGCGCCACCTCCGGCGACCTAGCCACAACCGCCCTGCGACACCGGCCCTCACCACCACCACACACACCCTACATACTCTCAAACCTCTCACTCTACAGCGCCCTCGCCCCTCACACTCTCGCTCATCACCACCGGCAACACTTACACCAGCAAAAAAGTCACTAGAACAGCCCCAACACCACCACCTTCGTAGGCTCCCAGAAACGCCCTCTGCTCTTCTCCCGCCCCCACACCTACAAGCTGCCGCCCCTATGCCAAGCCGCCCCTACGCAGACTACAGCCGCCCCTGCGGAAAACACAACAGAGTGTTCGTCTTTTACTCTAAATTCTTAACTTTCTAATTCCTTTGTTTGTTCAACTGCAAGAGATGGAAAAACAGAAGAAATACAAGTTGTCGGAAGCTGAGAAGGAGCGGTATAGGATTGTGCAAGGCCGGTATGTGTATGCAACTCGATTTCTGGACGTCCCTACCTTGGAAAACTTGGGCATGTTGGAGAGCATGCAGGCATTCCTCAACAATGCTGGGCTCGGTGATTTTCTGATAACGAACTTATCACCCATCATTTTCACTTAGAATCCAATTTTCTCATCATTTCAATTATAATGAGTTGCTAACTCCCTTGCTACATTGGGTTGGTTTGAAGCTGCATTGTTACCTTGGTCGTAAGTTTTCTTTAATATAAGTTTTCATTCAGTAATGCTTTGTGTTTCCTTGATCTGCATTGTCTAATTGCATGTTTTACTACTACTTGAGATTGATCACCTTAGGTTCTAAAGTGCATGCAAAGAACTAGGATTAATAGGTTCTGGGTTCGGGTCTTTAATCTAGTAGTAAACTTTAAGTAATAACGGGTTATAATTACTTAAAGAAAAGGAACACAAATATAAAGATAAGGTTAACGGTTTTAATCTATTCTTTATATCTCTTAGTCTTTATTTGAAAGCTAACTTGTTAATTGTTCTTGTAGGTTTACGGAACACTAACCTGTTAAGTTGTGTTGATGCCGGTTGGCTCAACACATATATATGATCGAGACGGGAGATTACTTGAAAACTTGTAAAGGAACTCACCAAAGTAGCATTTGCATGCTAAGAATCAACCTAGTGTAGATTCATCCATTATTGTCTTACTTGCTGCGTTATTCGTTTTCATAAGTTTTTGTGTGCATCAATTCAACCAAAACCCCCTTTTTGTTACTCGATTCTATAAATCAATAATTGCATTTAATAAACATCTTAACTCTCTTGGGTTCGACCCTTACTTAACTACTATACTTGTTTTAGTGCTAAGTCGGGATTATATTTTTGATAGGGTATAGACGACCATAGGAATACCTCTAGTCAACATCTCCATGGACTTTGTGACTAGATTGAGGCCGAGTAGGAGTTTTGATGTCATCTGGGTTGTGGTTGACAAACTGACGAAGACTACACATCTCATCCCTATTCGGGAAACCGTGTACAGTGTGCCGGTTAGCTGAGGACTTCACGAGGCAGATAGTGAGACTCCATGGTGTGCCGAGAACAATCATCTCAGATTGAGATGGATGATTCACCTCGAGGTTTTGGCAGCAGATACACACTACCCTAGGTACGAGTTTGCATTTCATGACTGTGTTTCATCCTCAACTAGATGGTCAGTCAAAGAGGACTATTCAAACATTAGAGTATATGTTGCGAGCTTGTGTGTTTGACTGGGGGCAAGTGTGGTCTCATCACCTCCCATTGGTTGAGTTTTCGTACAACAACTGGCATGCATCGATTGGAATGGCCCCATATGAAGCACTATATCGGTGGAGATGTCATACACCGTTATGTTGGGATGAGCCTAGCAGTGTGAGTGGAATAGAGCCGGAGCAGATTCAGGAGGATATTGCCCGAGTAGCGTTGAGAGAGGATGTTGGTTGCACAGAGTCGGCAGAAGTCGTATGCAGACAAGAGGCGTCGGCCTCTAAAGTTCAGGGTTGGAGCTCATGTCTGGTTAGTATCTCTGAATCGTGGCATCGGACATTTTGGCATAAAGGGGAAGTGGATATGTCCGAGGTTAGAGGGTGTTCACCTTGTGTTTCATGTGTCTCGGTTGAGGGAGTACATACCAGATCTGAGACACATTGTCAGCTATGATGATTTGGTGGTCGAGCCGGATCACACTTTTGTTGAGCATCCAATTACAGTCCTAGAGAGAGGTGTGAGACGCCTGCGTTCGAAGGACATTCCTATGTTGAGGAGGGGTCGAGACGAGGACCTGATGAGGCTACGTGGGAGAAAAAGAATAGTGTCCAAAGGAACTATCCAGAGTTCTATGCCGAGATAGATGCACCTGTAGGGTCGATGAGTAGATCTTATTGTTATCTTGGTGAGTGTTATGATTATGTGCTTATGTGCTTTTATGTGTTTTCGTGCTAGATGTGATGTGTGCTTATGATCTTGTTAGATCTTATTTTGCTAGTGCGAGCGGTAATTATAACTGGAGATGGTTCTTCCTCCATGCTATCAAGTTGTGATTAGGGTGTAAATGGAGATGGTTATGCCTCCACGCTATTGGATTATGAACATAGTTTGGTTGGAGATGGTTTTCCTCCATGGCCTTGTGCTTTGGTTATGGGTTGCCTAGAGATGATTTTTCATCTATGTAATTGGGTAGTGTTTGTGATCAGTAGCTGGAGTAGATGATTCCTCCATGCTTGTGCTTTGAGGTGATAGAATGTGATAGGCTGATACCTTCTTAACGGAGATGTGATACCTCCGATAGAGAAAGCGTTTATACCTCGGCATATGGGTCCGAGAGGATTTGGAAAATTGTTCAAGTTTCGGGACAAAAATTATTTTTAGGGGGATCAGATGTAAGAGTCTTAGTTTATTAGTGATCCCGCGACTGCGCCTCGGCCTAGCCGCAGGTGCGGAGCCACCCCCACGGCACTGAGGACCCGCCTCTGCGGTTTTGCAAGGTGGGCGCCGTCTTTTGACCGCCTTGCTTTTTCCCGTTTTCTTTCCTTTTAAGGTTTCTTTCTTCCCTTTAGATGAGGGTTTCCTCTCCTTCATCCAAACTTCGTCTCCTCTTCCATGTTCTTCTTCTCCTGTCTTCTTCCCTTGAGTTTTCCTTAGAATCTTTGCAAGAGTAAGCTTGGTGAAGCTTCGATGATGATGATGCTGAGATATTGAGGATGCATTGTTGTTGTTGTTGTGCTAGGGATACCCAGCTTTGAGGTTCTTCCCCGTTCCTGAGTTGCTGTGGTGAGTTAATCCTTTTTCTTCTTCCTTTCTTTCTTTCCTCTCTCTCTTCTTCTTTAGCTTAGGAATTTCCACAAGTTGATCTTGTGTTGGCCTTCTTGGACATTTGATGATGTTTATATGTGTGTAAATGTGATGTTGATTTCCATTGGGCAATGAAGTAGTGAAGAGATCAAGAAAGAGATCAAAGAGAAGTAGAGAATTGCCCCTCTGCTGTTTTACCGCCCCCGCGCCTTGACGCCGCCCCACGACAGAAGGAGTTTCACCGTCCCCGCGGCTGAGAGCCACCACCTCTGCGGTGTCACCACTTCTACGCCTTGTTTCTTCCGCATGTGCGTTTGTCCAACGCATACCAAGTGTGGTATGTGTATTTCCTTTCCTCTTGGCTTAACTTGAGAGTGAGGCTAGTCTAGTGAGGTCTATGATGAGCGTGATGATGTATATGTTGAGGTTATGTCTTAGGCATTGTGAATGATGTTGAGATATCGAGGTTTAGATATGGGTTATGTTCAGGTATGATCGTGGGGTGTAGGAGGTGGAATCTCTTAACCTTGGTAGTGTTTGACTGTGTGTGCCTTGCTGATGCAGGCACTAATCGTTTCCTCGAGGGGAATTGTGACTACGTGGTTCAGGTCTATATTTAGGACAGGTAGGTCCATTGGACTTACTTAATTAGTGGTTATTAGTTTGAACGATTGTGATAGTGGTGTTTTTTCATATGAATGTTACATTTATAACCTAAACCGGACTAGGACGACCATATATGTATATTAAATGGTCCAAGTGTATTATAACGGGTCGTGACAACTTGTCAAAGCTCGTTGAGGGTGGAGAAGGTTCTTTGAAATCGGTTCTCCAAGGGGGAGGTAGATCCCCATCCAAAACTTGTGTGAAAGGGGATAGAGGCGAGGTTCTAGGGCTCCTCGTGTCACAAAATAAGTTGAATTACTAATTGTATAACGTAATGAAGATAATAAATGGTTTTGATGTGAGCATTGCATATTGTGATGTGATGATGTGTTTATGTGTGCTATTGCCTTTATTCTTATTCATGAATTGTTAGCTAACGGCTTTATACCGTGTTGTAGATATTCTACAGGATAGGAAGACTGTAGAGTGACCCAGATGGGTGATCAGTCGAGGGCTTCCGTACATTAGGTTGTGCGAGGGTTTTGGGATGTTTTTGTACACATATGTATATGATGTTGCCGTTTTGTACTCGGTTGTGATTTTGTATACGTTTTGATGTATTTTTATACAGTTTTATGGATTTGTTTTTATATTTATTTGTGTCTTGTTGTAAGATTCATTGAACTTGTTGTCAGGCTAGGGTCAGGATCCATTGTGAGATCCTAGCCCAGTAACGCCTCGAGTCCTGCGGATTCGGGGTGTTATAATAAACTGACAAATACCAATTATATATCTAGATTGCATGTCTTGGTGTGTTTGTTCATATGTGTGCAGGCCTTGAAAATCATTTCAAAGGAAGAACGCAAACCTTGAAAAGCATTACAAAGGACGAACGTGGAAGCCTTGAAAAGCATTACAAAGGAAGATTTCGATTAAAGGCTTAACTACAAGATACGACCACAACGACAAGATCTTAGAAGATCTCAACCGAAGGAGTTAGAAGATTTGAGAAGATTCTCAAGGAGAAGATCTCGTCATAACAAGAAGATCTTACAAGATCTCAACCGAAGATTAAGGAAGATCTCGGCACATCTACAACAAGAAGATCTCAGATCTTAAGAGAAGATCTTCAACGGACAACGGAAAATCCAAGAGAAAAGATCTCGGATCTTCAACGACAAAGATCTTCAACGGCATTTCCAATGAGAAGATCACAGTGATGAAGATCCTCAACGAGCGTCAAAGAGAAGAAGTAGAAGAGTGAAGATCTAGAAGAAATGAAGATCTTACAACGGCTACTTCTTCTCAACCAAGCAGCGTATTCCATGGAGAAAGAAGAACGTTACAACGGCTATCTTACAACGGCTAAGAAGATCTCCATAGAAGACTATAAATAAAGATGAATATTGAAGAAGAAAACAAGAAGCTTACACGGATAAGAAAACCAAGTCTACAAGCGATCAAACATCTTCATTCATTCCAAAAATGTTTCTTCCTCTTTAGCTTACAAACGTTTACATCCTTAGAGTAAAAAAAACACTAGAGCTTCATTGGCATGTCTAGAGAGTTATACTCGAGTGTGTTACTCTGCGAAGTAACTAGGCTATTATTGTTGACTAGATCATAGCATTGAGGCTACATTGGAAGAAGAAGGAAAGTTCTTCTAGGTTGTATCTAGGACTCACAAAAACCAGATAATAGATCGTTAGAATCTTAGGGCCTGAAACCCTAGGCGGAGAGTAGGTTGTTAGGGCCGAATTTCATAAACATATCGTCGTGTCGATCTTTTCATTCCGCACTTTATATCGCTTAAATTGTGACTAACGTTATTTTGCAGGTTTTGAAGTCATGGCCTTGAAATCCCTTTTAAAGCCTTGAAAACCATTTTTGTCACTAAGCGCACAAATCGACTTCAAGGCCTTGAGATTATTTTCAAAGCCTTTATATACGATATTGCGAAAAGTTCTCATATTTTATTCAACCCCCCTTCTAGAGCATCTATATAATGATTATTCACCTATTCGGTTCTTCAATATTTTAAGAGTTAACCAATTTTTATACGAAAAAATTTAGCTAATAGGGTAGTTTTTGTATATTGAGTACTAACTAGGCCCATAGATTATTTTTATTAAATAAATAAAGATAAAATAATTAATATTGCTTGAATTTAAGGATGGAAGTTATGGCAGTTTTTGAAATTGGTTAATTATAAACTGACAAAAATTAATAAACCGCTTAAATGAGTTTGGAAACTGGATATCAAAGATTCTTGAAAATCTTTTGAGGCATCATATCAACGTAAAACTGAATCCCAAAAAATCAAAAGAAGCCCTCTCCATCGTTTCCATTGAAAGTCGTCAACCATCGTCCCTATCGCCGGCGTCATTATCAAAGCATCTTCAAAGTTTGCTATAGTTGTCTTCTTCCTATCTTCAACTGACTCTTTCATCTCTGATAACTTCCGATTCATCTCTAGTCTTGCACATACTGAGAACGACAACATCAAGTAAAATCTTTGCCCTATTGTTTGTGTTCTTCTTCACTTATTTTCGTTTTCTGGTTTGGAATCAATGGTTTCATCATATTGAAGAGGCGTATGTGCGAAACAAGCTATGTATTGATTTCTCATCCGATTTTTGTGTTCTTCTTCACTTATTTTCGTTTTCTATGTGTAGATCAAATGTACACAAGTATTCGATGATATATATGCATATGTACACACTACAATTAATAGTTAAATATTATTTTCATTTTCTCAGTCGATTTTTGTGTTTTTCTTCACTTATTTTTGTTTTCCAGTGAGTAGATCAAATGTACACAAACAGGTAAAATCTCTTGCCCGATTTTTGTGTTCTTCTTCACTTATATTCGTTTTCTCAACCAATTTTTGTGTTCTTCTTCACTTATTTTCGTTTTTTGTGTGTAGATCAAATGTACACAAACAATATTCCATGATAATATATGCATATGTACACACTAAATTTAATAGTTACATATTATTTCTGTAAATCATTCAATATCATCGTTATGTGTAAGGCTTTTTATACACAAGAACCGCCGTCCTCTGTTATCGGAAAAGAAGGACGTTCAAAGCTACGAAATTTTTGAGAAAGAAGGTTGCAAAATTTTCCTTGTTAAACGGTTAGTATCATCAGTTATCATATTTAATAAAGAAAATAAATAATTGTAAATAGGAGAGAAAAAGATCATGAAATCTTAATTTTCTTTAATAATAAATTTTTTTAGATTAATAAAGGGGCCTAGTTTGTCAACAACAACAAACAATTTTCTATATTATACACAACAATACAAAAACTACCTACTTAGTCATTTTACCCTTTTTATACCAACCAATAAAATCAAGACAAAAAAACTATGAAAGATAACAACCACCCATATATGTAAATAATTTTTCGGTGATATGTATTATGCAACTAAGAAAAACTTATTTTTGATTCTTAATAAAATTTTATTCTATTTATAATCATTTTATTATCGCAATTGTTATCATAAATATAGATAAAATCGGCAAAATATCAAGCGTAGTCTTATTCGCTTGATGGATTGTTATAATTCCTGATTTTCATCTTATATCCATGTGATTGCAATAATTAAGATAACCTTATTATGTGTTTATATTAAAGAAATAATATTTTGTCGATACAATCAATATACACAACTCTAGAAAAATCTTAACAAATATCCGTGTTGAACAAAAATTGTAAACTAATTTATAAATTATATTTAAAAACTATAAATGACCATTAATTTGCCCATTTGATCTACTTATTGGGAATTTCCGTGACAATGTAAGAAGGATGAGACCTCTAAGCTCAACTCCATCCTCATGTGAAGAATGATGTTTATCCTCATTCTCATTTAGTATAACTCTTCTTATCTACATGTCTATACTAAAAGTCTTCTTATCTCAAGAGGTTGTTAAAGCATATTTGTCATTTAACATATTTTGATAGATGATACAAATTTTACGGACAACTTTTATCGTACTAGTTGTATTATGTAGGCGGGAATGAACATCGATCTAGAAGAAGGAAGGAAGAATGAAGAAGAGTTATATTGAAAAGTGTTAAATTGAAAATGAAAGGAAGAGGGAAGTTAGAAGACAGCCCATTTATAATTTAATATATAGGTAAGAAATGGACAAGAAAATGTGGTATCAAAAAGCAAACAATAATACAACGAGAAAGCAGCAATCTCTCCTTTCGGTCCTCAGCACACAACCGAGAAGGAGTAAAGAAACCATACATAAGAAATAGCAAAGGAGCTCCATAGGGGCCTTGTCATTCTTCTGATCCCCCCTACACTGTGTAGCTCTGTTGAATGGTCTCGATGTCAATTCCCTTAAGCTTCGCAACCGACTCGACGTGCCCCTTTAGGGTCTGAAGCTCTCTAAGCCTCGCCATCTCGGCTCTCTTCTTTGCTTGTTCCGCAATCTCCGATAGCTCTCGGTAGCTACTCTTGTCTGAGAAGATAGTTGCACTTGCCATTGGCGGCTGCAAACCGTGAAGTGTCCTTTGGGCCGTCGCCCATTGAGCCTCCCTCTCCTCTTTCCCATAGTCTTTCTTTGTGGTGAAGGCAGTCTATCAATCACCACAACAACCAACATTAACTTAAATACAATACAATACAGACCCGTCCAACAAGAGATGCCATTAGTCCTAACAGTACAGGTTCTCAGTTTTTTTTGAACCTCAAGTATTTATTTAGTTAGTCTATTAAACAAAAGAGTATTTGACATCATGGTTAAACGTGTTGAGACATAATTGGTTTTAGCATGGTTGAAGCTCGTGTGCTTATATGTGTGGCCTGAATAAAGACATACCTTGCTCTCAAAGAGGTTTGACCATGCTTTTCCACTCAAGGCGTAGCGAATGGCGAATTTGAGTATGTCTAGTGGAAAGTACGTGACGATGCTATAGAGCCATACAACACCAGCCCAATGCCATCCCATTCCCTTGATCCTTGCGAACCCCCATTTTGGGTACACAGCAATGAGAGTAGCAATCTGATCAACAATCATAATTTTATCATCACCGCTATAAATTCGCACTACACTAGAAACAAAAAAGAGATGAGGGTTGTCTTCCCATACCAATTGTGCAATGAGGAAAGCCACCATGAGGAGGAATCCCGGGCGTTCAACAAATGACCAACTACGAGAACGGGTCACAAAGATCAATGCTTGGCTTATAATGCTCACTTGTAGATACAAAGCAGCCATCATCTCATCAGGACTGTCTTTCAAGGATTTCACACCAAACTTGTCCTGACATACCATGCCATACCAACATAGTTAACACACACATCAACATATTTTACAAACCTTAAGGATGGAAATTACCGTGAAGAAGTCAGTCTCTCTCATGGCCCAGAAGAAGATTACAGTCATCAAAGCCTGGTACCCTCCCAAAACAACGCCGGTTGCAAATATTTCCTTTAACTTCCAGCTGTCTGGCAATGGAGATGGCTTCACACGATCCTTTGATATGGTCATGATTGTTCCTTTAAACGCACAAGGGATTAAAACATCAGTCTCTTATTAAATTTGTATGTACAAAGAATGGAGTCAACATACATACCATCATTCAGGATGGCAATGATCAGGACCATGAATGGAGAGAAATCGAACTTCCATAATAGTGCAATAAACATGAACCCAAACTGCAAAATACAAGGAAGGTTAACAACTCAAGTAAAACCAATTAGATTTTGATACAAAATATGGTTAACCGTGTACATACCACAATACGGATTGTGATGGAAACCGCATAGATCTGCATTCAACAAAACCAAACCAGAAGAATATCAAGTATAAGCCACTACATTATGGACAAGTCTACAAAAATTTAAACGGGTTAGGAAAGAAAAAACCTACAGTGTAGTTTTTCATCCTTTGGAAAATGGCTCTACTAGTAAGCACAGCGCTTATGATAACACTAAGCCCGGGTTCTGTCAAAACTATGTCAGACGCGCCTCTCGCAGCATCAGTAGCATCAGCAACAGCAATACCTATATCTGCCTTCTTTAGTGCAGGAGCATCGTTAACACCATCACCGGTCATTCCAACAATGTGCTTCCTCTCTTGCAGCTTCTTTACAATCTCGTATTTATGCTCTACAAAAACAAGCATCCATGTTATTAAGCAATTTTAAATCAAAATGTTGCAATTCCTGCAGGATGTGAAGTCGTATTTAGGTGTCAAAAAGCAAGCTCCCACGCTGCAACAAAGCTCTCACCTGGAAACACTCCCGCAAATCCATCTGCTTTCTCAATCAATTCCTCAACCGGGAGACCAACAAGGGACGGGTCCTTGTCATTTCCGAGTAGAGCAGCAGAAGGATACATGTTAGTCCCCATTCCCAATCGTCTACCTGTTTCCTTACCGATGGCCAGTTGATCGCCTATATATATGAAGCAACAAAACATAAGCTCTTTATATAAAATTTAACTGTAATGGTATATATGCTTGTGAAATTCCTTACCGGTGATCATTTTGACATTAACACCGAGTTCAAGGGCTCTACGAATGGTTTCAGCACTATCATGTCTAGGGGGGTCGAAAAGGGGTAGCAATCCAACAAATTGCCATGGTGCTCCAGGACTATCTTTATTTTTCTCGGGAACATCCTGTATATTTCAAAAAAGATGAAAATAGCTATGAAAAAACGAAATATTCTAACTTTAAGTGTCGTGTTCCAAACCTGTATTGCAACAGCCAATGATCGAAGACCGCGTTCAGCGTATTTATCAATGACAGAATGGACTTTCTTTCTGACGTCTTCCTTGCAGTTACACAAGTCTATTATCTGTATGAAAAAACAAACAAAACTTCAGGCAACATAACTAGTAACAACCCTTGAAAACTCTATCTCCTAAGAACGTGTTTCACCTGCTCTGGGGCACCTTTGCTAACACGGTGCCAGTTTCCATCATTATCAATGTAAGTTAAAGCAGTCCTCTTGTCCACTGGGTTGAAGGGTAGAAAGTGCACCTCTCGGATCCCAGCTCTCGCCTACATGAATTACCCCTTCAGAGCATGTTTCAAACAAGTAACATATCAAGAACCAATAATAGGAAGACAATACCTCTTTTGGATCAGCAAGCATTCCAACCATTGCAGCATCAATAGCATCTTGGTTCTCGGTTCTTGATGCTCTAGCTGCGTACAGAATCACATGATCCTTCTCTACCCCTCGAAGAAACACCTCAACAAGGTTCTTGTCAACACTCAACTTGTTAAGGGTTAAAGTGCCTGTCTTGTCACTACAAAGGACATCCATCCCTGCCATTTCTTCTATGGCAGTCATTCTTTTTGTGATAGCTCCTTGTTGAGAGAGTCTATGGGACCCAATAGCCATGGTAACCGACAACACCGTGGGCATGGCAATGGGGATACCTCCAATCAAGAGGACCAAGAGGTTGTCAATCCCATCCCTGTACGCACGGTGTTGAATCGGGAACATGACAATGAGCTCAATAACTATCCCAACAGCAATGGAGCAAATGCAGAAATTCCCAATTGCTGTCAAGACCTTTTGGAAGTGACCAACTTGGTTGGTGCTGTCCACCAAATGAGCAGCCTTGCCGAAGAATGTGTGAACACCAGTAGCTATAACAATAGCTTCAAGCTCTCCTTGTTTGCAAGTTGAACCCGAAAAGACTTCATCTCCTGGGTTCTTGGTCACTGGGAGGGACTCTCCTGTTAAGGCAGATTGATCAATTTTTAATGGATCTCCTTCAAGAAGACGAGCATCAGCAGGAACTATGTCTCCAAGTTTGATGCTAATGATATCTCCTGGAACTAAAATTGCGGCTTCTTGCTCACTCCATCGCCCATCTCTAAGCACCTATAGAAACAAAAGGCACATCTCATAAAAAACACCAATAACTAATTACTTGGGAAACTTATTCTATGATACAATAGTTGTTTTTAAAAACAAATATTTGTCAAAGTCAGATACATTCCGATATAGACGGACCGGTAGAGTGGGGGTCGTGTGCATACGAGTGCACGTGCGCATTAGGCTAAAGCCCAACACATAACCCCGATGAGGTTTCTATCCTAAAATCAATTGTAAATAGGAGGAGTAGCCCACCGGGCTCGGAATGTCCCCAACTTTCGGTGTGAAAACTTATTATCTCCAACAATATTAGAGTTAATGGTTTACCTTAGTCTTAGGAGCAAGACTAGCCATGAGAGCAGCCGCAGCATTTCCAGCATTGTTCTCTTCAATGAAACTGATAGTAGAGTTGATTACAAGTAGGACAATGATACCAATAAAGTCTTGGTAATCTGGGGGTTTCCCGCCACCATTTGCCAAAGCAATAGCCATAATAGCTGCAGCTTCCATGACCCATGAAAGTGGGTTCCACATGAACCCCAAAAACTTGAGAATCTTGCTTTCCTGTACATTTTGAAGGTATAGTTGTTGTTAAGGATTAAATAGAAGATGATGTCCAAAGAATAAGAAGCAATTTGCATTGGTCTAAATATCCAACCTTCTTCTCTTCTAGCTTGTTGGGTCCAAAGAGTTCGAGCCTATTTGCTCCTTCCTCCGAGGATAGACCCTCCCTTGAACATTTTAGTTGTTCGAACACTTCCTCAATGGGAATGTTTTCCTGTTACAAAACATGACATCAATATCAACTCAAAAAAATTAATGAATAATTATAGCTTGAATTATTTTTTTACATTTTTTAATCTAGAGTTTCTTTTGTTTTTTTACAATCTTGACAAAACAAGCCCTTAAATTTCATAAAGTAAAAAAACTTTCATCAAAATTTGATAAAAAAAATATGGATCCAGGAAATTTTCAAGTAATGTGCATATTAATACTATAATATCAATATAGGCTTGATTACTTAAAATTATAGTTTAACATGGAATATTGTTCTTCTAAACACTTAAAAAAATTAGAGTTTACCTCAATTATTGTAAGAAAGAGTCAAAATTAGTCGAAAATGTATAAAATAATAATAATAGTTATTATTTCAATTCAATTAATTGTTCAAAATAAAAAAATATATATATATATATGATAGTTGACTCGCAGGAGAGTGTTCTCCTATCATATACTGCCAAATAAACTATGTCACCCCTACCAAAAAAATAAACTATGTCACATCAAGTTGTGGTGGGTTGTCCCACTATATAATCGCGTGGTCTGAACGCGCCCAGGTCGCACTGGACTCGCTCTTCTTTTTCAGATCGTTTTGTTCATATTTCAAACACAAGCCTAGCTGGATTGTGTTGGCACCAACCAGTACACCACTTTGATCTATATTCTTACCCCTTAATTGAATACATAAATCGGGAAGGATCCGAAGAAAAGGGTTTAATATCCTTAATTTTGATGATATTACTCAAAACCGGACATCTTCTCTAAATAAAATTTCACTAGATTTTTTTTTTTTATCAATTAAGAGTGCAACACACTGGCAAAGGGCAACTACAACGAACTACGGTATCCCACCACTTGGGTTGCCAGAAGGTGCAGAATGTTCAAGGAAAGCCACAATTATCTTCATCACGTTATTGTTTTAAAAAAAAAATCAAAATTTCTTATCTCTCATTTAATTTATTTCAACGGTGTGGAAAAAGTAATAAACCTTTATTTTTCTTGTGGTTAGACTAAAGATCACGGGATGATGAAATAAAAAAATAAATAAAGTAGCAGATTAGATCTAGCTAGAAAGAGAAGCGACTGAAATTGAAGTAATAGTTGTAGGCGTGATCACGGATTCATTCATGATAACGGAATAGATTTTGGATATGAAAATTGTGAAGCAAAATCGATCCAACAGTCGGAACTCTGAGACGCTAACAAATCACATCAATATCCAAGCAAAAGGTAAAACCGATCGAAAATAAGAAAAAAGTCAATCCAGTAAGCAAGACCTAAATGGAAAATAGAGCAGTAATTGATAGCACAAGAGAATCGATTGAAGATCGCAAGCATCGCGAAGTGAAACCAAAAACAGTTTGAGAAGAAGATCGGACTTACCAGATCAACCGACTCGTTCTTAATGTCATCCATATTGAGGCCCTTGGCGGCCATAGCTGAAGAAGAAAAAGCGTTGGAGTTGAGTATTGGAGTTTGGAAATCCCTAGAAAATGAAGATGGAGGAGAAAGAAGAGAGTGATTTGTATTTTGAGTTTTTCTCCTTTTTTATGTTTTTGAATATTTTGGTGCAACGGTATTTTGAGGTGAACTATTAAAGCATCCCTTTTATAGTGGCATAAAGGTGACCCCCAACGCCCTCATATGGCCGGCTTCTCTTATGTTAACTCTTCTCAAACTTAGCTTTCCCGTATCTTTTAGTATTATTACCTGACTGGTCTTTATAATTTTTTTTATTTATGACCTAATCACAATTTATTCTAATTAATCCATTTTCCTTACATTTGTACTGCTTTGGCACAACTCGATTAGAGACAGATGACCGCTCCGGTGATTACTTTATTGTTGCCCCCTCCATTTTACATTAATCGTAGAATCAATTTTATAATAAGAGCCAGTTACATGCTGATTCTAATTTCGATTCTTTTTCTTAATTATATTCCATAAATTAAATAAAATTCCATACAAAGAATATCTCAAAGTTGAGTGCACTTTACATGAAATTTGGAATCCAGGCATTTGTTAAGTTAATATAAAATTCATTGCGCTCAATCAAACATAACATCAAGCCACTAAGTCCAGAATTGAACATATTTTCGTAGGACCTATACATCTATAGATGTCAATCAAGCCTTTTCATTTACAATAATAATGTTGGTCTACCTTGAGAAACTAACAAATCTATTTTCAGAAAACCCCACTCTCACAAAATTTAGTATTTCTATTCAATATTACCAAGGTTTGTAAATGGACAATCCTACGACAATCAACTATTTCGGGCCTATAAGTCTATGATCTAAGTATATTAAACGATTACAAAAATAATTACTAATAGGATGAAAATTATTTCGTAGCAAATCGGTAGATACATAATAATCCATGAAATATTTCATTCCTTTTGATCCGAAAAGGATGAAAAATGATGAATTGCTATTAAATTAGACATGAAAAAGCTCATGTTAAAGTCAACCAGGATTTCATTATTAATATTCTTAAATAGTTTGGTTTTAACAACAAATTTGTTGGTTGGACAAAGGGTCTCATTTTCCGAAAATAGGAGATCCTTTGTCCCCTTGTATTTTTGTGTTGGGGACCGAGGTTCTTACAAAAATGTTGCAAAACTATTGTCATAGTTACGACAAACATGTTGGGCTCGCTTTATTTAGACAAGAAACTTCAATCTTAATTATGGCTTTTGCGGACAATATTATTATCTTTGCTAAAACAAACATGATAGCATATCAAATAAGAAATCCTTGAAGTTAATTGCTTCATTTCGGGACATAAATTAGTCTACAGAAATCAATTTTTCAAACAACAAAAAACACAAATGATGCATGTATTGAACAATTAAATATGTTCTCAGAATGAATCACACATACGTACTTGATAAATACATTGGATGTTCAATCACTAATGGTAGAGCTACAAAAAAATACCTTTGAAGATATTAATACTAAAACAAAGCACCAACTTTCAAAATGGAAAATCATCTCTCTCTCTCTCATAAGAAGGGAGAAACACTCTTATCGAACACAACTTGGTTGTCAAACCAATCCTTAGTATGAAAAGTTTTATGCTTTCAACTAATAATCTTGAAGAGCTTGATAAAACCTAAAAAAAAATATTTTTGGAATAAAGGAGAACAATATAGACTAATCAGTTGGGACAAACTTTGTAAACCAAAAAAGAATGGAGCAATGTGATTAAGAAAACTACAATCATGAACACGGTCTTACAAATAAAGTAATTGTGGAAAATAATTGCGAAACCAAATCATATATGGGTGAATTTCGTGAATGAAAATACGTGAAAAGTTGCAGCATGCTTAACTAACAAAAGAAAGGACCGACATACTAGTAATGGAATAATCTAATAAAATTAGAATCCGAATTTAAGAATTGATTTATATGGTAAGTCGGCAATGAAAACACAATCAATTTCTAGACGAAAGCAAAAACTAGACGAAAGCAAAAACTAGAAGAAAGAAAATTTGCGGTTACTAGAAAATGTGAATCGTGTAGCCATCATCTCGAGTGCTTATGTCATTTACTTATGTGTTGCCCTTTTATCAAAGAAATCATTATCAAAATTGACAAAATAATCTTCGACAAATTAAATAAACAATATCAATCATGAGAATAAAAAATTAATGACACTTTCAGAAATTTAAAGATAAAATTGTACAAAAGGTGTTCACATGTTTTCGTTATGAAAAAAACAACACCTAGTTATGTCTCACAACATACTTGCACACATCCTCTAGCTAAAATAACAAGTTGCAATTGGGGATTCAATAAGAAATATAAAAACGCTTGAACGGATCTAAAGCGGTATTTAGGGAAACCGACATAGCCAAATGTACAAGATCGACAAAGTCTTTTTATGTTACAAATTCTCAAAGAGGCAAAAATCCGCTTTCCGTTTTAAGCTTCGCTTATCTCACCAACGTAATGTTGTTCGGGGGGGGGGGGGGGGTTT
>BSUD01000007.1:105240830-105275551 GCA_033239045.1 Fagopyrum esculentum | reverse complement strand
GGGGGGGGGGGGGGGGGGGGGGGGGGGTTTCGATACCATATTGATGAAGTTGCAGTAAGGGGGCAAACTATAGGAACCTACATGACGCTTAGTAGCTCCATCCCAGTCTTGAGGGTCATAACTCTTAATTTAGTTGTGAAAAACAGTTTCATCGACTCGACCATCACCAAGGTCAACTCGAGCAAGCACGGGAACAACAAGTGCATATCTTACTTGTTTTAGCCTAAGAAGGTTGATAGGTATACCACTCCTCCTCCGTTTGTGCTCGTAATTATAAACATCGTTGCAAGCACAAAGGTACCACCCATTATGGGTCATATATTCCAACACATATCCGTTAATCCTTCTATGATGATATTGTCGAACCAACTTGAGATTTCAACATTTATCCTTAAGGTGACTGAGCTTCTACGATAGAAGAACTCAATTGACAGATGAATCATGGTGAGCAAATAAACTACCTTGTACATCACATGGTCGACTCGACCTAGACCCTACAACCCCTATTCGAGCCTAATTTTCCCCTTTATCAACCATGTACACATCTTATCAGCCCCATTCCATAATTTGTAACTCTAAGGCTTCCCTTGGACTAGTTTCAATGATAAGATTGAGCTCCCAAAAGCCATCTTGATCCACAAGGGTACCAATGACCCTCTAAATCCGGGTAATTGGGTAAGGTAATAAACGTTAAGTTAATGACCGTAAACAAGCTTTCCTTGTAAGGAAAACTCATATTTTTGGAAGTATTTTAAACTTAGACTATTTTGATTTTATGCAATATGTTAAAAATACAAAAAAAAAAAAAGAAGAGATATTGACAAAATTTATTTGGGTAAAAGGACGTAGCCTCTGTCCGGTCGGCCTCCAAAGTGTTTGCCTTTAGAGAAGGTTGTATCGAACATTTCTAAACTATGTCTTCTTCTCACCTCGACAAAGGCTCCCTTCTAGGGATTGTATTCCCAAATAATGAAAAAAAGGAAGAGGAAAGTAATTCTGAAAGTACGGATGAAACAAAATTAGTTTCAGAAATAGGAATAAATCTAGGTTCGGAGTAGAACTGTGATTTTAAACAACAAGTTTTATGAATAACTCGTATTTTGGATCGAAATTATTTTGGATGAGTTGGGTAAGTAGACACTTTTTGTCTATTATAGTATAAAGTAGGCCTTTTTGTATCTTGTAGACAAACTAGACTCCTCTCATTTATTAATAAAGATTAATTGAAAGGGTTAATTAGTAATTTTAATTTAACTGAGTCCAAGCCCAAGTTCAATTGAAGATCAGTAGGCCCAATCCGAGTTACATAAGCCCATGTCCAATTCGAGTTACATAAGTCGGCCCATTCGAGTTATATAAGTCAACCCATTACAAAATATAAATGTTGTAGCTAGTGAGTACCGAACTCTGGACGACAGACCCTCCCTCCCACTCTTATACCAGCTAGACTAATTGAACTTCGTGTATTCTCTTGTTCATACACGGTATTAGTACATAATGCTTAATACACAATTTTAATCACAAATTCAATTACACAATGTTAATACATAATTTTCATTTACACAAGTCCATCGTTTACACAAGCCTGTCGTTTACACAAGCTCGTCTTTGTTTTAAGCCCATTCGAGTTACACAAGCCCAATTATAACTGTAAAATATGTAGTCAATATCATGTATTTATAAAATATGTAGTCAATATCCCGTATTTATAAAATATGTAGTCAATATCCCGTATTTATAACCACAAAAATTAAACTTTAGTTTTTTATTTATGTAATTATCCAGTTTGGGGCAATTTAAAAAATTTGGGTCATAAAAATGCAATTATAAACAGGGGAGCTTTTTTGTAAATATGACAACATTTTAAAATTGAAATTAGGGTTTCCTGGGATTGCACTGCAGCTGCACCGAGGACTGTACAGATTCACCTCCAGGACTGCCCAAATCCGCCTCTTGGAGTGCACAGCGACGGCTCCGGGACTGCACAACGGTGGCTCCGTTGCTCGATGCACGTGATTGGCTGGGCGGGGATGTGCGTCGCAAGGCCGGAGGACATTCATTGTCGAAGGGGGCTGGGAGTCTGGGCGGCGGATCTGGGCTGGGCTATCGGGGCTGGGCGGCGCGGGGTTGTGTAGTGCGGGGCTGTGCGGCGGCGACATCGAGAAGCAGCGCCGACATCCTTCGTTGGAGGCAGTTACTCAGTCGAGAAGCAGTCGGCGGCAGTGAGGCGAAGAAGATGAATGACCGAGAAGCAAGCGGCAGTGAGACGAAGAAGATGAATGACTGCGAGAAACCCTAACTGGATGTGAAATCTGACGGTTGGATGATTTTATAGGATTATATTTTACGTTTTTCCCTTATGCCCCTTGGATTAATTTATTTTTGATTTAAAAATTTAGGCCATAAATAGAGGGGTCTAGTTAGTCTACATTAAACAAAAAGGGCCCTATTTCACCAATTTTCTCAATTATTTTCTACGTAAATCGTAGCTTGGTACCACGGTTTACATGTATCCCATAATCTCGACGGTGAACAACACCACTCCCTCAAGCTCATCCCAAATGATGGAGAATTGTATTATTTTGATTAGATTTTGAAAGGCTTTGATCATAAAATTTGAACCCCGTTAAGGTACGAATTTGACTGCCAATTTGTACCCCACTTTCTCGACATTTTCATCCATCTACTTTTCGATCCCTTGATCGATAGAGACTTGATCAAGCTTGCTCCTCCGACGTTTGAAATAATAAAGTTGAACAATCTCAAATATATGTTATATATATATATATAGGGTGTGGTTCCCATGAGAACAGGCTTATCGTGTAATCATCAGAACAATCTTAGATCGTCGGATGGTGAGTATTAATGGTTGAGATTTAGAGTAGATATCATAATTAATAATAACTACGAATAATAATTAGAAATAATCCATTCAACCAACAATAACTACGAATAATTCACTCAATCGACAATAACTACGAATAATACATTAAACGATCTGACACCTTCATAACAAAATTAATAATAATTACGAATTTGTTCTCATGATTACACGATAAGCCTGTTCTCATATAATCTATACTCTCTCTCTCTCTCTCTCTCTCTCTCTATATATATATATATATATATATATATATATATATATATATATATATATATATATATATATATATATAGGGTGCGGTTCTCATGAAAACAAACTTATTGTGTAATCATAAGAACAATCTTAGACCATCGGATGATGAGTATTAAGGGTCGAGATTTAGGGTAGATATCATAATAAATAATAATTACGAATAATATATTAAACAACAAGGTATGTTCTCATGATTACACGATAAGCCTATTCTCATATATATATATGATAGTTTATGTAAATATTGTAAATATAGGGGTGCCCAAACGTAATTATGTAAACTCTATTCATTATTTATATGAGTCGTCTGATGACGGAAACCCTAAGGGAAATTTATCCAAATCTTCTAATTCTCACATGGTATCAGAACGTTACGATCTGTAAATTTTTTCCTTCACCTCTTCCGCCTACACACCGGCGCCACCCTTCACCGCCGTCGTGCCTCTTTCTCTTCCTTGACCGGCCCCGATGACTATGGAGAAGAAACATATGTTCCATTCCGCTCTTGGGATTTCCAATATCAAGAACAACATCGTTGTTGTTCTAGATTATGACACGCCGTATGCATCATGGGTCACCCTTTTTTGCGTCACCTCCAAGGCACACAACGTCTGGATCATATTGACGCGAAAATTCTCCGCCCCGCCGACATCGACGACGATCTATGGAACCAAGTAGAAGCTACTGTTCTCCAATAGATTTACAACACGGTCTCAAAGGATATTCTCCTTCAAATCCTCGACCCCGAGGATACTGCCCTCAAAGCATGGAGTCTCATAAAGGACATTTTTCAAGATAACAAGAACACACGTGTAGTGTATCTAGAACATGAATTTTCCAATTGCAAGCTCGCATCTTTTTCCTCCGTGTCCGCTTACTGTCAACACATGAACGCATTATATGATCAACTAAAAGGCGTCGATTCTCCAGTCTCTGAAAATCGGTTGCTCCTTCAACTTCTATCAGGCTTACCTGCTGAGTACAACGTGGTTGCGAGTTACATTCAGCAAGCAGATCCGTTGCCATCTTTTCACAAAACTTGATCGCAACTCACCCTTGAAGAAAAAAGAATGAACAAGCAACAATCCACCGGAAAAGACTCTACGGGCCTTCAAGTTTCCACTGGAGGCGGCCCTAAGCAACCACCGGCAGACCACCAGGATTCTGCCACCACCGGAGCATCGGACCAGCCGTCGCGCAAGTGCAATCGAGGCCGGAAGGGCCGAAGCCTCCAAGGCAGTGGTGCTGTTGCACCATCCATCCATGCTCTACATGTACCGCCCTAATTTTGGTTGGGTCCAAGTGCAATCTGGCCCATCTTCTTCTCCGGCCCAGTGGATGCCACCTCCTCCTCCACAAGCCCAACAACAGCGTCCTATGTCTCCTTACCCTGCGCAGCATGGACTTCTGGGCCAAGCACCTTCACAATCACTGGACAGCCGGCCTTTTTCCCTAATGTTGCAGATTATACACAACCCACTGTTGTCGATCAAGCGTTCGCATCAATGATGCTCAGTCCCGCTGATAATCTTTGGTACATGGACACCTGCGCTACCTCTCACATGACCAATAATTCAGGTAAACTCTTGTCCATTTCATATAATGGTTCTGTAAATCCAATAATTGTCGGAAATGACATGCGGATACCATCTACAGGTCTTGGAGGAGCTCACCTTTCCACCCCTACCAAACCACTCCGCCTATCCCAAGTCCTTATTTCTCCACAAATAGTTAAAAACCTCGTCTCCGTACGTCGCTTTACAACCGATAACCAAGCTAGTATTGAATTTGATCCATTTGCTTTTTCTGTGAAGGATTTGCGCACGGGGACACTCCGTCTGAGATGCAATAGCACCGGGGATCTCTATCCAGTTAGCACAAGTTCCGCGTCAGCTCAAGCTCTTTCCGCTCAGTCCTCGAGTCTTAAGCACGCTCGTCTAGGTCATCTTGGTGCACCAGTTCTAGATGTTCCCAGGAAGTCTTCTTTTCTTTCTTTTAATAAGGACCGCACCTCCTCTCTTTGTCATGCTTGTGAACTTGAGAAACATCATAGGCTTCCTTTTGAACGCTCTTTAAATAATACTATTGCACCTTTTGATATTATTTATAGTGATCTTCGGACATCTCCGGTAAGTAGTCGGGAAGGTTGCAAATATTACCTCTTGTTTCTTGATGATTTTACCAATTTTCCTTGGAATTTTCTAATCAACTATAAATCTCAAGTGTTTGATCATTTTGTGCAATTTTCATCAATTCATCAAAACCCAATTCAATGCGCCAATAAAAACTTTCAATGTGACATGGGTCGCAAGTTTAATAATCAACAATTTCACTCGTATTTCGCCCTCCATGGCATTAATTTTTGTTTCTCTTGTCCTCACACCTCCCCCCAAAATGAGAAAGCCGAACGTGTCATCCGAACCATCAATAATATGATGCGTTCTCTCCTTTTCCATGCTTTGTTACACATTTCTTTTTCGTCTCATGCCCTTACCATGTCTTGTTATCTTCTCAACATTCTACCCTCCACCACGATCCAAAATCGATCACCCACCCAAGTATTGTATCACTCAACACCTTCCTTCCATCATCTCCGCGTTTTTGGGTGCCTTTGCTACCCAAATCAAAGCACAACCATTGCCCATAAATTGACTCATCGGTCCACTCCTTGTGTCTTTTTAGGGTATCCCACTCACCATAGAGGGTATAATTGTTTCGATTTGAAGTCAAATAAAATTATCATTTCTCGTCATGTCACTTTTGATGAGTCATTTTTTCCTTTTGCAAAAACTGCGTCTTCGAAATCCCCTCCCGCGGTACTGTATAGTGAACCACAATGCTCACCATATCATTTGGCCCAACAACGTGCTTCTCAGGCCCAACCCAGCCCGCAACTAACCTCTGTTGTGACACTTGCTCACTCAGCCCGGCCATTGACTATCCTTATGTCAGCCAGCCCACTCCTCCGTCTGGCCCAATACCCTCCCCTCACCTTCACAGCCCACCATTGGCCTCAACAAATTCGGCCAGCCCACCTTTGGCCTCAACACATTCGGCCAGCCCACCCGTGGCCTCAAAACGTTCGGCCAACCCACTCCAGCTACAACAATATCCCACATCTTCCACCGTAGCTCCCAACATCCAACCTTCAACGAATATAACCCGCCCACATACTCAATCAGTTAGCAGCGTTTTCAAACCTCGCCAAATTTTCGACCTTCATACGACCACCAGATCAAACTTATCCCCCATACCCACATCTCATACAACAACTCTTCAAGACCCAAAATGGTCTATTGCCATGCTCGACGAATATCGAGCCCTTATACGAAATGGTACTTGGGTTCTTGTTCCCCGTCCTAAGCAGACTAATATTGTGCGGTGTATGTGGATTTTCAAACATAAGTTCAGATCTGATGGTTACCTTGAGCGGTATAAAGCGCGTCTCATCGCTAGCGGATGTTCCCAGGAGGTTGGTATAGATTGTGATGAAACTTTTAGCCCGTTTGTAAAGCTAGCTACCATCCGGACAGTTCTCAGCTTAGCTGTATCTCGGTCTTGGTTTATTCATCAACTTGACGTCAAAAATGTCTTTCTTCATGGGCATCTAAATGAGATGGTTCACATGTTCCAGCCTCCTGGTTTCGTTGATTCTACTCGCCCTTCTCATGTCTGCTTACTGAAGAACTTATTATATGGCCTCAAGCAGGCACCTCGGGCCTGGTATAACGCTTTGCAGGCCATCTCCTCAGCATCGCTTTCATTGGTAGTAAAAGTGACTCTTCTCTCTTCATATATCGCAATGGCAATCATCTTGCCTACTTGTTACTATATGTTGATGATATTATTCTCACTGCCTCCTCCGATGCACTACGCAATACCATCATTGCTTCCCTCAGTGAGGAATTTGTTATGTCTGACCTAGGGCCACTTTCATATTTTTTGGGTGTCTTTGTTCAACGCTCACCTTCAGGTCTTTTCTTATCTCAAGAAAAGTATGCTCGGGAAATTGTTGCACGAGCCAAGATGAATAATTGCAAGGCTGCTATCACGCATGCGGAAACCACTATCAAGCTTAGCGCTTCATCTGGACCTCTTGTCAGTGATCCGACGTTATATCACAGTTTGGCAGGGGCACTTCAGTACCTAACTTTTACCAACCTGATATCAGTTTTTCTGTCCAACAGATATGCTCATTCATGCATGATCCCCGAGAGCCTCACTACACTACTCTTTAAACGTATAATCCGCTACATCTCTGGCACATCTTCGTTAGGCATCAGGATTTCTCCGTCTCCAAAGTGTGACCTTATTGCTTATACAGATGCCGATTGGGCAGGTTGTCCAGATACACGACGATCCACCTCATATTACTGTGTTTTCTTCAATGACACTCTAATCTCATGGTCTGCCAAAAGACAATTTGGTTGTTTCCCGGTCTAGTGCGGAGGCGGAATATAAAGGACTTTCCAATGTTGTCTCTGAGTGTTCTTGGTTGCGCAATCTGTTGCTTGAGCTTCATTGCCCGCTTACCAAGGCGTACATTGTGTACACGGACAACATCTCTGCTACTTATCTTGCCAGCAACCCTATTCAACACCAACGGACCAAGCATATTGAGATCGACATCCACTTCGTCCGCGACAAGGTTGCCAGTGGTCATGTTAGAGTTCTTCACATACCTTCGGCTTTTCAGTAGACAGTCATTTTTACAAAGGGTCTTCCCCGACAACTGTTTTTAGACTTTAGATCCAGTCTCACTGTTCAACCTCCTCCAATTTTGAATGCGGGGTATGATAGTGTATGTAAATATTGTAAATATAGGGTGCCCAAATGTAATTATGTAGACTTTGTTCATTATTTATATGAGTTGTCTGATGACGGAAACCCTAAGGGAAATTTATCCAAATCTTATAATTCTCACAATATATATATATATATATATATATATATATATATATATATATATATATATATATATATATATATATATATATATATAGGGTCTTATTCAAGTAAGGTTCATTATTAGGGTAGGGTTGTGAGGCGGAATCTGGACCGTAGATTACAATAACAATCAATGGATGGATGGAAGGATAAGATTACAAGGCTGCGGTGGCAAAAATGTAAATATAGCAATTTGTAGAAAACACGATAGAACGTTCAGCGAAATCTCAAGCTCCCTCTCCCTCTTGTTTCCATGGCTATGAATGATTGTTTTTGCTTAATCTCAAGCTTGAGAGAGAGAAATCAGACATGAAGCTTGATCGAAATCCATCTTCTCTCCATCTTCTATGAGAATCTTGAACGAGATCCAACAAGAACACTAATTAGGGTTTTTGTTTTCAATTTCCCTCTTGTAAATCATGGATTTCGGTGGTTTGAAACATCAAATGACTGTTTCGTTTTTTGTAGTTGTTGATTTGTAGTTCTTATTGAGTTTGTGAAGCTTTAATTTCATTAGATTGATGTTATTTCAAACTTGGGATTTTAAGGTCCAACAATGGAGTTTTAAGGTCCAACAATGGTGTTTTAGCAATCAATGGCAGTTTTCACTGATTTAATGGGTTGATTTGGGGTTGTTGTTGAGAATGTGCTGAACTAATCTGATGTGCTATACGAACTAGTACTAATTGTACTGTGCACTATTATTTGTAATACAATGAACTACTTCTTGTTGTAATGTGAACTACTCATTGATAAACTAGTAGTTCATAATTTTACAGCTTTTGTTTTTAAAAACATAAACTACTCTTTTAAATGGCATGAACTACTTGTTTACAAATTATGAACTACTCTAATTTATATGATGAACTACTCTTATGTATATTGTGAACTAGTCTCATAAAATTAATTAGTTGTTATTATATGTACTTTCAGGTTTGCAGCCCTTAACAGCGGAAATGTTTATAATAGAATAGTTCAAAACTTATTATAGGATAGTTCATGAATTATAATAGAATAGTTCATGGATTATATTAAAAAATAATAGTTCATGGATTATATGAGAATAGCTCAAAGTTTATAGGAGAATAGTGCATAAATTATAACATGGTAGTTCAAACAAATTTTTATTCGTTTCCGAAAAAAAAAAAAAAATTCGTGACACGTGTCACCGGTAATGAGGAGAGCCGGAGTGGTGACATGTGGCATGTCACATCACTTTTTTTTTCCAAATTTTCTTTTTGTAAATAAAAATCGGTGTTCATATTTTTATAAGTATGTGTTCATTTTTAAAAGAGTCATTGTTCATATTTTATCAATAAATGTTCATTTTTTCCCAACACTAACTATTCAATTTTTAATATTAATTGTTCATTTTTATATTTTTTTAAAACATTTTTTTTGAAAATTATACTATTCTTTCAAATTGTGTTAATAAATATGATGTTTATTTTTTACAAGTATGTATTCATTTTTTTTTACAGTTATGGTGTTTTATAATATGATGTTCATTTTTTTGAAAATTATACTTTTCTTTCAAATCGTGTTTATAATATTCAGAGATCGATTACATAAAAAATTGTAAAATCAAAGAGAATACAAGACGATTCAGATTTTGTTTCTTTGAATTTCTACTCTAACTATTTAGATTTCCATTCTTAAGGTTTATGTTTCATTATGATTGATGTTTGTGTTCGAAATAAAATTTGCTTGAATCATTTTTGTGTTTGATAAGTTTGATTGAGAAAATAGATGTATATACATATGTTGAGTTGGTCTAATAGCTCCAATTGAATAATCTATATGCTCATTTTAGTGTGCACGCAAACTGTTCGGCAAGATGCCTTATAAAAAAAAAATAGTTTTTAGATATACAAGAACAATGACATAAAAAGTATGAACACCGACGAATAAAAAAATTAACAATGACGTATAAAAGTATGAACAACGATGACTTATCTATAACTTTGACACATACATAACATATTATGATCATCTTTTAACGTTTTGTGATGAGTTTTTATTTATTTTTTGTGGTTATATACTATAAATGATCATCTATGCATTATAAAATGAACTCAAAAGAATAAATGGACATTACACTTTGATGAATAAAAATACTATGAACACCGATGTATAAATACATGAACAATGACATATAAAAGTATGAACACCGATGTATAAAAACATGAACAATGACATATAAAAGTATGAACACCGATGACTATTTTGAACGTAAGGGTACTTTTCCAGATTTTAAGTCAATTTACAAAAATGTCATTAATGATGAGCGTGTGAGAGCTCTTGATTTAAAATTGATTCAATGGCTTACAACCCTCCTAATTCCTATCTACAAGCTCCTTTAACTAAAATCTCTCTCTATATATATATATACACCGTTCTTTCTATTTAAAAATCCGAAATATGACGGGTCTTTCGGATCATGATATCCAAGAGACTCGGATAAAGTCTGAGACCCAACCAAACTCGGTCTGAATCAGACCGAAAAAAGAAAGAAAAGTTATTTTCCGGTGTAAGTCCCGTCGGAGCCCAAATGTATGCCTAAGGAAGCAAATGGCTTACTGGACATAACAAGCCAACAACCTCATAAGTCGCCTTCTCTGATGTTTTCAAAGAGAGCAACCATTAACAATGATATCATGAACATTTAATTTAGAGTATATATTACGACTTCCATTTATTTAAATAGTAAAGGCTATGAATTAGTCTTGATTAGTCCTTAATATATTTTGTAAAGGGGGCAATGCATCTATTAAAAATATTGCAGAAAAGAAGACCTTACTTTATATATAACCAAATGGGATTTTGTCTTTTCGCATGGACCAAACAGTCAGAGCGTGAGACCAATTTATTATCTTATCTATCACTCCAATTTAAATTTCAAGAGATCATTATTTAGAGATGATTCAATTAGTCTACAACCCATATATTTGAAATTTTCATGAAACTACACACAAATTAAAAAAAACCATTAAAGCACCCACAACCCTTCTTTTTCTCTTTGATTTGGACATGTTTTACAATATTAACTTGCTAATTTATTCTTATATATTTTGATTGATTACTTTTATAATATGGTTGGATATTAAATTTATCAATTTATTCTTCTGGTTAAATTTCTAATAAATTAATTTTGCTGAACATTTCATTAAAATAAATAAGAATAAAGAAGGATGGTGGGTGCTTTTTAGTCCTCAATCTTTTAGCTATTTTAAAATGAATCCTAAAATTTTACTTTCAATCATTTTCGTCCTCAATCTTTAGTTATTTTAAAATGACCAATAACAATCTTCTTGGTTTTATGATATCTCCACCATGAATGTCAAAAACCTTTCTCTAAAATAAAAGCAACAATAACTTTCATTTTACAAGGAAAAAAAGGTGTTACTTAGTTTAACCTAGTCTTGCTAATTATATAAAAGATAACTTACGAGTATATATTTTATACATATTTTTTCGTAATTATTTTTTAAAAAAATTCAAAAAAATATCTGATCCAAAACATATAAAACCGTTAGCTAACATTCTATGCATAAGTATAAAGGTAAAAGCACAATCACACATCATACACAATCAACATGTAACAATCAATTCTTTTATTATCTTTAATTAGGTGATATGTCATTACAAATGATACTTATTTTGTGACACGAGGGATTCCCAAACCTCGCCCCTATCCCCGTTTACCAACGCGGAATGATACCAATGCATTTGACCGTCTACCTGACTGGGCTGGTCTCAGGGAACCTCCTAGATGCTCGCAAGAGCTACGCAGATGATGTCACGACCCGTTATCATACACTTGAGTCACTTACGTAAATAATAAAGTCGGCCTAATCCGGTTTCGTTATTTATTATAACTAACAAACACCACTCATACACATTACACTCATACAAGAAGCCAACTAAGTAAGTCCGTGGACTTACCAGTCTCCAAGCGCAACCGATTAGCGCACTCTCAAGAACATAAACACATAAGATTGATCGACACTTCAAACCTAACACAACTCTTCTAAACTAAACTATACTTATACCCAACTTCGGAATATCCTAAATGTGGATTAATCCAACGGATCGTTGTCAACTTTTACCACATGCTCCTATATGTATCCATCAACAACATATCCAAAAATCACGTCCAATAGAGGTCGATAATCCCTCCAAATCTACCTTACAAAACTGCATCACAAGCAGTTTTCTTTTTAACACTTAGAATATTTTAGCAACCTAGAAACTACACATGTCTCAACTTTAAAAAAAAAAAAAAATCAAAACTCCTAAACCACTCGCTGGATTTATCCCAAATTTTGATATGTTCTACTATAAAATCTTAACTATGACATATCCAAAATTCAAGTCTAACTGAGGAATATAAACTTATCAAATCTGTAACACAAAACTGCATTACAAGTAGTTTTTTTGACAAAACTCAGCACAACCTATAAACTGCTCAAGGTCTCTACTTTGGGACGCCATAACTCTTAAACTGTAACTCGGATTCCTCTATAATTTCAGTATGATCTACTATGAAACACCAACTATAACATATCCGAAAAACAGACAAAAAGAAGAAGTCTAGCTTACCCAAAAATGGTCCCGAAGTTGACTGTTCATCACTTTACAACCTAGAAAACGCAGCAGCTCCACGAGCCATCTTCGAGGGCTGTTATGCAGGTTCCGAAATACAAATGGGCTCACATCAGCACATATATAGAGAGGGTGCAATGTAGAGAAGGGAGGGAAGGTGTTTACCCAACAAGATAGACTCGACCAACTCAAATAATACGAGTAGGAAGAGGACGAAGAAGAATCGGAAACTGACACTAGGACGCACCAGCGGCTGGGAAATGAGGCACCTGTGGTTAGGAGGGATGGCATCACACACAGATCTGCTGTGTGAAGGAATATGCAGACAACGGACGGTTGTAGAAGGCGAGGAGAGACCCGTTCTTGCGCTCCTCTTGTGTGGGCTCGATACTCACTGTTGTGAGTTGGGAGACGAAGAACACCCACACTCAAACTCTCATATAGATGCAGGCACACATGGATAGGTGGTTAGACATAGACAGACGAGAAGGCTGAGAAGGACGGAGAGAGAGAAGGAGGACAAACCTGGTGCACGTACGCAAAGACTGAAGAGAAGGCACTCGGTAGTTGGGCTCGTAACCGCAGAAGTTGGTTCGTTGTTCTCCAGCCGGTGAAAGATGAGGCAGTAGATGCGGCCTTGTCTTGTTGTCGGGTACAAGGGGAGGCTTCTCTGGCGACGGTCCAAGGTAGAAGAATTGGTGGCTGCGTGGAGGAAGCTCTTATTAGGGCCGACACTGCTTGAGGAGACACGGAGGGAGGGTGCCAATGGTCGTGCTGCTGCGTGTAGGAGGACGGGATGAACGAAGGGTGGCGAGGCACGTCGTCTTCGATGGTTATACGTAGGAGGGGATGGACTGATGGTTTCCTCACGTGAAACGAAGGATAGCATAGGGTTAGGCGCTGCAGCTGGGCTGGCATGAGGTAAGCGGGCTTGCTAGGCTTCCTACACGAGAGTTGCTCGAGGCTGCTGGGCTTGTCATCCTTTAGGGTATGGGCTGGAACAAGGAGGCAAAGGTGAGATTAAATAAAAGAGGAAGGGAGTGGGATGAAAACATAGGCAAAAGGTTGGGCTGAAGTAAGGTAAGAAGAAGATTGGGCTGAAAGTTTTGTCAAAACTTGTCAAAAACTCGTCAAGGCTTTGTCAGGCCCATGCATGACTTCGTCATAGAGTTGTCGGGCTTCGTCATGACCTCGTCTCAGCTGTGTCATGGTCTCGTCACAGCTTTGTCACAGTCTCGTCACAGCTTTGTCACAGTCTCGTCTCAGCCTTGTCATGATCTCGCCTAAAGTCGTCTTTAAGAATTAATTATAATAATTAGGGTTTGATATAATTCTATCATTTTATGTGAATTAAATTCTACATAAAATGGTAAATAATTATAAGAAATAGGGTTTGATATAATTTTATCATTTTATGTGAATTAAATTCTACGTAAAATGATAAAATTTGTGAAGAAAGAAATACTAGATAGCATGGGAAACCGTCAACGGCTCGAGGTCCGAATTGTTTCGGAGTTAAAAGGAATAAAAATTCCGGATATTACATCAGTATCCCCTTAATATAAGTTTCGTCCCGAAACTTAGAACAAGGTACTTAATTAAACGACTTCCATAAATAAACTGGTATGTCCTAGTCTCACTAAATTTTTATTTGTTTCCTAAACTTCTCTATCCTATCAAAGCGTAACGAAAAATAAAACTGGTCGTTACATCAGATCCCCCTCAAAATAAGTTTCGTCCCGAAACTTAGGGTAAGACAATCCTGATCGGCCTTTAAGGCACCAAATGGGTGTGTTTGATCACTACACAAAAGTCTCGTCGTTTCCACATCTATGTTTCCCGCATATCAAGATTACCAAAAGCACAGATCCCTGACTAAGCACTAAATCATGAAATAGACAAGCAGTCAAACAATATCACACATACAAGGTCAAGCTCTAACTCGTCGCTCCCAATGTTACAACTATAGCTACATAAGTCTTTGAAACAAGCATGTCCACGGGTCGGACCCGCCGGGTCGACGGGTCCGTGGAGGGTGACCCGAACCCGGACCCGTGTATCTGGCCGACCCGCCGGGTCACGGGTCAGACCCGGCGGGTCGACGGGTCGGCCAACTCACTATTAAAAAAAAAAAAGGAAATAAACTTTAAAAAATAAGAAAATAAATAGAACATAAAAATTGGACTTAAACTTAAAAAAGGAGAAGAAAATAAACTAATAAAAAATAGGACTTAAACTTAAAAAAAAGAAAATAAACTAATAAAAAGAGGACTTAAACTTAAAAAAATTGGACTTAAACTTAGTTTAAGTTTAAGTCCAATTTTTTTAAGTTTAAGTCCTCTTTTTATTAGTTTATTTTCTTCATTTTTAAGTTTAAGTCTTAAACTTTAAAAAAAAAAAGGGAAGAATTGGGCTTGAACCGGAATCCCGGTTGCCTACGTATCCTCCCGGGGAGGAGGAATCAAAGCCCACGTAGTTCTCTTACCTTTGTTTATATCCCCGATTGGCCCTTACCTTAGTCGGACTCTCCCGCCGATACATCCGATGACGTTTGTTGTCGCTCGTCGTCATCTTCGTCGCCTTCCTCCGCCGAGAGGTTGTTCTTTTGTGTTCGCATTTCCGCTTTCCTCCAATCGTCTAGGAGGACTTGTGCCTCCAACATCTCGGGCAACATGTTTGATCTCGTCGGATCGAGCACCTTTCCACTCTGGCTAAAGGTTTGCTCAACCGCTACCGTTGAGGCGGGAACGGCGAGAATTTGTGCCGCGATCCTTGAGAGGGTAGGGAACCTCATTCTCTCCGGTCGGCTCCACCATTCTAATATGTTGAAATCCTCCTCTTCTTCGTCATTGGCAAACTCAAAAGAAATGGTTAGATATTCGTCGAGTTCCGAGTTGGAACTCGACGTGGTTTTTGCCCTTTTCGGGCCAAACAAATCTCTAGCAATTGATTTAAATTTAGATGAACTTGATGATGAAGGACGAGGAGGGGGTTGAGAAGATTGATCTCGATCAGAAACACGATATTGAACCATAATTCATCAAATAATTTTCTAACATTAGCAATTATGGTAGAAACATGACAATCGAGATGTTGTTCTAAACTTAAAAATTCATAATAACTTTCTAAAAATTGTTTTAAACCATCCATTTTACGTCTAGGGTCTAACACAAATGCAACAAGAAAAACATCGGGAATGGTTGTATAATAAGCTAACCATTTACTTCGCATTGAAAAAATAGCTTGTGAAATATTTTCAATTAAAAGACCTTGTTGAATTGCAAATGCAATATTAATTGCTACATAACAAAATATGTTTGAAGTTGGTGTATAAACATAACTAAAGTGTTAGTAGCATCATAAAAATGTTTGAAAACCTCCATTACATCTCTTGCTAAAACCCAAGATTCACCGAAAATAAAATCACCGTCAATATGTTGTGCGGCAAAACTACTTAAAAGTTCTCGATATTCATATGATTCGTAAATCATTTTGTAAGTAGAGTTCCATCTTGTACAAACATCTTTTGGAAATTTTTTAGGATAAACGTTATTTTGTTTACAAAATGCATACCATTTAGTGCGTACACTTTTTTTAGACCAAAGTTCATTAAGAATATTTCGAATAGGTTGTACTAAATCTCCAACATATGCTAAACCGTCTTGAACACACAAGTTTAAAATATGAGCGGCACACCTAATGTGAAAAAATTTACCTCCAATTGTCAGCTTACAATAGTTGGTTAAATCTCTAATGGAAGCCGTGTTAGCGGAAGCGTTGTCAAAACCGATTGAAAAAACTCGTGAAACTAATCTATATTCATCCAAAACATTTGCAATCAAACGGGCAATGTTTTGGGCGGTGTGTTGTTCGTTGAAAACTCGTAATGCTAAAACTCTTTTGTTTAAAATCCAAAATTTATCAACAAAATGACAAGTAATACCCATATATGAATTTTTTTGAAAACCGACGGTCCAAATATCACTACAAATAGAAACTTGAATATCACCGTTGTCCATAAAATATTTAATCAATTCTTCTTTACGAATTTTATATTTATGCATCATTTTTCTTTTAGCGGTTTGGCGAGAAATCGGTTTATATGCGGGTTGAGCATGATTTTGCATCCAATTATTAAAACCAACATTTTGTGCAAAACTAAATGCTAAAGAATCTACGGCCAACTTTCCGAAAATGCATCCATAGAAGAAGAATGATCATATGTAAATAGAGAAGGAGGTTGGTTAGAAGTAGATGCGTATCCGGTAAGTTGTGTTTGTCCTCGTGCTAATCCCATTTTCTCGGGATGCTTGTTCCGGATATGCCTCTTGTAGTTCCCGTAGCCTTCTCCCTTTTTGTGCTTGTATTGTGCCGCACAAAAATTGCATTTGGCATAGAAAACTCCGTTGGTATCGGGAGCACCCTTTGTAAACCAAAATCGGAAGACCGCCGCCGTTAGTTGAGTATTGTTCAACGGCGGCTCCTCCGGCTCCGGCTCCTCCGTGAATTGGGTCTCGGACCCTTGGGTGTTGGGGAAAGTAGGTGATTCCGTGATATCCTCCTCCTCCTCGAAGATCTCGTGATCTCCACTCAATAAGTCTCGCCTTAAATCCGAACCGGTTGGAGGACCGCTAACGGAATGCCGTCCTCGAATAAAACCTTCGCCGGATGAAGGACCGGCACCGCTAACGGAACGTCTTCCTTGGCTAGACATTTTTTTTTGAATAATAGAATGTAGTAGTAAGAGTGGTAAAATGAAAAATAAGAGAATGAGAATATGAGATTAGGAGAGTAATTGAATGTAAGAGTTGGAAATTATGGAGAGATTGAGAGAGTGAATAGATGATTGAATGATGAGAATTGGTGTGAGATGATATGAATTGAGTTTGGGATATTTATTGAATTGTTTTTAGGTTAGATTTATTAAATTATATTGTTTTTTTTATTATCAAACTAGCCGTTGGGAATTTTTTTTTTGTTGAAATTATAGCCGTTACGGGTCGACCCGGCGGGTCACGGGTAAGGATCTAACGACCTTACCCGTACCCGCGACCCGGGGGAACCCGGACCCGCCGGGTCACGGGTAACCCGTGACCCGTGGACATGTTCACTTTGAAATGTTATGTCTCTTACTATCCCCAATCTTAGGTAGCCGTATCGGCTTTTCATAAAACCACTTATTCTTAAATCTTTTCAGGTACTTAGATCACAAGCGCCTACTAGCACGTTCTAGAGTAGTTATCGGGTATCTCACCGATATCATCCGGCTCGACTGTCTGATCCTCTAACCCGATGACCTAACTCGTGTCTGGTATGTATTTCTCCAACTGAAAATCTCAAACTCAGTTCCCAGACTTAGTCTCCGTGGAAAACTGAAGTTGTACTCTCCAATAGGGTGAGGAATATTAGTCCATCAGTCACTTTTAAACCGCTTTAAAACTTCTAATGGTTGCCTTACACAACTCACTTCTAGATCCTTTGATGACCCTACGGAAAATGATCTATTCAAATGTCTTCCCTTCGTTATGACCACTGGCTTCCGGCCTTCTGAAAAGGTTCTGACTACACACTCAGGTCAAAGGTCTTGGACATCCACCAACACTTAACAACTGCTCAATGCTCTTTGTATCACGACCCACTTGGTCTTGTCTTTTAATATTACTCAGTCATCTTACTCCTCATGTAAGGAATCATCACCTTTACCCTTTTTAGGTCTAACACTCGAGACAACTAAAATCAAATCTAGTGGTCATCGTCTTTGTTCACTTGGCATTGTTCTATTATTTATAAATATCTAATATATCGTTAGCTCTAACTTAGGCTTCTCACGCATTTTCCAAGATCTTCAGTGACATAGAATATGTCCGGAAAGACGGTATTAGACACAAAGTGATCTCCTATCATCGTTATTTGATCATAGCAACTCCATAATTGTTAACATACCATCCGCAATGCACTCTCTTATCCACCGTTGTTACTAGCCCGATAGTATCCCTCTAACTCAAAACGCAACTCGGGTCCGTTCCGATATAATATTACACATAAAATCTACTCCGAGATTATGCTTTCTCTAAGCACGGTTACTAGGTTTTAAGTATACTCCTATCGCTTCTCTTTCTTATGTATCTTTGACTCAGAATGGTAGTTACTCACTTTGAGCTTTCTAGTGCAGACCATGCACAATACTTTTATTACATCGTAAATTCTTCTCTCAATCCATCGAGAAAACTCACTCTAACGTACTCCGTTAGGTATAGAATTCCAAAACTACTTGGTTGGCAACATGTACCAAAGTCATCACTCTTCACTCGGGTCCATAATTGGGTATCAGTCTCCTATTACGTCTACATGCACCTAAGTTCCCGTAAAATATTTTCAGTCACTCCGCATAGCCTTTCTCACGTTCCTTCCAATCGAAATGCATTTCACCAATTTTCATAATCTTAAACTCCAGCTCTGTGGGTTAGGACCCACCACGCTTCCGCTGCGCTACTCTGATAATTCTGTTGTCACTCATTAATCATAAGGACATTTTCTATGAGTCCCAAATGCTTAACCTCAAACTATTTCTTCCAATTATACCCTAAGTCCTAACCGGATGAAGTACCAGGTAGCTACCTTAATTGCCTTAATGAAACAAAAACGACTGGAGAACAACTTCTTCCGTTTACTTTCTTAATTCTCTTAGCACGGATCCGAACCCCCTGACTCGACCGGAGTTTGATTTTTTAATCAACCAAGTAGTAACCTCTAACACGATTCTCTCTATACCTTTAGTTGTCTATGAATATTTACGTAGCCTACTTGAGGAAATCCTCTAAAGCATCGGTATGGTTACTTCAATAATCCTCAATCATAGATATCTCCTCTTAATTGTACATAGTGTAACACCCCGAATCCGTGGGACTCGGGATGCTACGGGCGGAGACCTCACAATGGGTCCCGACCCTTAGCTTGACAAAAATTTCACCGGATCTTGTAACAAGGCACAAATATAGGCCAAAACCGAAATACATTTTTATGCAATGTTATGAAACCCGAAAATAAAAGAAAGGAAAGACTTCAGCCGTCCTTACAACAACATCAAGACAATATACAATAACAACAACACAAGAACTCCAAAACCCAACTCAACCTAAAATGTACGGAACCCCGGCTGCCCACTCCTCCGGATCACTCGGCCACATCCTATCCTACACATCAACTACAACAATCGGTATAAAACCGTTAGCTCACATTCTAGGCATTATAAAGATAATATGGCACAAACACACATAGGAGAACACAAGGCACACAACATGAACATTCATTCCATAATATCTTTTTAGGTCGTTCCAAATCTAATTCATTTGTTTCAAGTGTGACACAAGAGTTTTATAACTCTTGCCTCTGTCCCCGTGTAACCAACAAGAGTGTGGCGGCGCCCAACCCGTATACCCTGATGGAGTGATGAAGAAGCCCGCCCGTATACCGTGTATGGCCTGGTCGGAGAGATCCCCCCAGTCTCCCTCGGGAAACTGGGCGGTGATGTCACCGCCCGATAATAATAATAGTAGTAACGATGGGCCAATGAATAAGGTCAAGTAAATCCTAATCCATTTTCATGCTTAAAATAGGTAAACACACACCACCATATATATCCAAATAAGGCATAAAAGTGGCTAAGTAAGTCCGAGGACTTACCTCGTCTCAAAGCTAACCGAAACCGATAACACTCTCCGAAAGAATATAACTGAAGCCTGTTCAATACAAGGCACGATAATCAACAACCACTCACGCAAGTTAGAAGTCCTTAGACTTCTAGTAATATATACTCTTACAAGCTCATACACTCCCATAAACTAGGATACACTCCTAGCCCTCATAAATTCACGAGATCTCAATTATAGCCCCAAGTGCTAGGATACTCTCATCCTAAAATCCGCAATCTCAACCAACATATAAATATCACCTCAAGTCTCACAAGATCAACCACAAGGCTCATAATTGTATAACAACTCAAGATCAACACACCACATGTCATAGAACATCAATAACCTCAAACACTCACCTAGAGGTTCAAAGCCACTACTTGGTATTTTCCATAAGTTATGCTAGGTCCAACCTAGCATGATTCTACCACTAAACATAACTAGATCGAGGAAGAAGGTACTCACACACGATCCAAGGTTGAAGATAATCTACGGACGTCGAGATTGGATTCGTTGGTCTATAACTGCCGCTTCCAAACCTAAAACCAAAGCTAAGGCAATTTAGCATATATGCTAAATTTGAACGGAATATAACGTGTAATATTCTAAGAAAATCCCGGTTTGAAAACAAGGTTAAAAATCCGCAAAACATTTCCCTGAGTGACTTATACCATTTTATAAACATGGGTCAAAATCCGAAATCGACTTTTCCGGGCAACTATGAAACTCACGAAACTCGGGCCATATTTCCGAAATACTCTTTGGGTCAAAACTATGATTTATTCACAAGAGAAAAAACTACATATCTCAAGAATAATGGGTCAAGGCCGTGATTATACAAATCAGTAGGGGCATAAGCTGCAAATTCCAAAAGAGTGGGTTCAAAACTGCAATATATATAATGATGTGGGTACAATTTGCAATTATAACAAATTTTAGGGCCAAAATTATAAACTGTAAAATGAACCCTTCTTCAACTTCTTGTTGGACGCGCTAGGTGAAGGCTCGCAAGGGAGGCAGCGCAGGAAGAGAGCACAGGATCCTGGGCGGCTCAACAGGCGGAGGAAGAGGAGGGGCTTCCCTCCTGGCGGCGGTGCAGGTAGTCCTCCGGTGGAAATTCGACGACCGCGTCTCCCCTACTCGCGTTAGAAGGGAACAGGGAGCAGGGAGAAAAAGAAGGCAGTGTTCTCTGGCCTTTTGATGCTCCGATTGGCTCGAGGCGGCGGTGTAGAGGCGCCCCCCCCTAACGTTCCTGCGAGTCCTGATGGTCCAAACTCTCCCCCGATGGTTCGCGACGGAGTTGCAGCCTCCAGGGGTCCTTAACGGCTGCAGTAGAAGAGATATGTAAAGAGAGGAAAATGGGAGGCGAGAGAGAAGGAGGTCGAGAGGGGAAGAAGATCCAGAGGATACCTGTAGTTCCTAACCAAGGGCGAAGAGAGGGAGGACGGCCAAGGTGGCTTTGCTCTTGCTGGATCAAATGTCACAGGGGAGGGGAGTTGGTGAGCTGCAGCGTGAAGAAGCACACACAGAGAGAGAGAGAGGTGTTGCGAGATGGGGAAGAGAAATGTGAGAGGTTGGGTTGGGGCAACGCAGTAAGGTGACAAAAGGAGAGGGGCGAGAGGTCGCCTGCAGTTCACATGAGCGAGGGGTCGGGTGAGCCAAAGGTCGGGGCATGAGGCTGCTCACCTTCTAGAGAAGGAAGATAGAAAAAAAAAGAAAGAGAAGTAATAATAAATAAATAGATAAAATAAAATGGACTCGATTCCAAACGCTCGGAACGGGATTACCGATTTGGAAAGATTTTTTTTTGAACCTTTCTGAAAGTAAACCAAAATATACATATACTCTGGAATTTTATTTTCACGTTTGAAAAACTCTTTAAAATATATATATATAAAGGACTTTTTCTAAAACGAAAATATCGATAGAAGTACGCAAGAAGGGGAATATCTAAACCGGGCTTTACACATAGCTCGTCAATACCAAATAACTCTTGCACGTACTTAATTGACATCGGTCAGTCTATAATTGACTTATCTCAATTTCATACCTCTACCGGTATTAAACTTTTGGCGCACATCACCTACTAAATTAATCCTTTTATCTTTATTTAGTTCGTCGTATCTTTCACTCTTCTGCTTCCTTATGGGCTAACTCCATTTCTCAAGTCCAATTGTGTCATTCATCTGAAATAAATAGTCGTTTCAAGTTTCCACGATAGCTTGCAAGCGTCTTTGAAATTTTTATGGCCGTAATGATCATCCACTTGCAAATCCTTTTGCATAGACCATCTGTGTTGATGGCTTAGGTCCCGTGATAATTTGGGTTACCCTGGACTCTCAAGTCTAGCAAGGCCATTCTTCCATACAGATTCCTTCACCGGTGTTGGTGGTAATATCGCCTTCCTGAAACTCCGTTGACCCTGCTACATGGTTCCAATTCTTTGGATATTGGCGTCGCGGTTTCTTTCAAACTTCTTATATCTCGGAGGAGGTCAAAACCTTCCCACGCTGGTGGGGTCTCCCTTTTCGCTTTTACACTCAATTGTAGGTCTTCATTCCGTGCACCTTAGATTATCACACCCGGATTGACACTTTGTCTCTTTTGGTTTCTCATGCCCCTAATGGTCTAGGGGGCATCCGCCTCGATTATAATGTCCTTGATTCTGCAATCTTGGTTGTACTCCATCCTACTGGTCCCGTTCCAATATTGTTATCTCTACTCTGCACTCTTGTAGTCTCTTGCATGGTTCTTCTAATTCCGTCTCTCGGCCTCGTATGTCCGAGTTCCTTGTACGACCTTCTATTCCTTCTAACTGAACTGACTCTGGAATTTCTTCCTCATCTCATTGTGCGTATGGTAAAATTTATCTTCACAACTTTACTTCCTTGCTCACTTGTTCTTTGGATAATTTGTAAGGATCACCAAGCATCCTACCCGAGTATAATACTCAATTCAAGGTCCGATTCCATTTCCTCGTGTTGGAGATTCTTCAAGTCCGCAGTTGATTTATCATGAGGCGATAATCGCTTCGTGATATCGAAAGTAAAGGATATAAAATATCCTTTAGGATACTTACAAGCTAAGCATACACATGTATATAACATATTATAATAAACATCATAAAAATCTATAAGCTAACTCCTATCGATCCAAGTTGCAGAGATCCACGGAGAGCGATGGTGGTCCGACGTACTACTAACCCAACAACCCGACTATGCGTGTGTAAGATCAGAAATCCGTTTTGAAAATCTTAGACCCCTTTCGGGTACAAGTTATTTTATACATTCGGCCTTTCAGAAGATTTCAAGTGCCATTGTTGCCAACCTGGCTCTGATACCATATTGTAACACCCCAAATTCAAAGAACTTGGGGAGCTACTGGTTAGGACCTCACAATGGGTCCGGAACTTAGTTTGACAACAATTTTACTAGGATCTTACAACAAGGCACAAAAGTATTAAAAACATTTGAAAACTTTAAACAATATATACATGAAAAATATGTATCAGCCTTACAAAGCAAAAGTACTAAAACGACACATATGAAGTACATAAGACAACCTCGTCCCCAACTAAATGAGTACGTGGACCTGGCTGACCATTCCCTCCGGATCTCTCTACAACTGTCTTAACCTGCAAGGCATCTACAAGCGGCATAAAACCGTTAGCTAACATTATATGCATAAGTATAAAGGTAAAAGCACAATCACACATCATACACAATCAACATGTAAAAGTCAATTCTTTTATTGTCTTTAATTAGGTGATATGTCATTACTAATGATACTTATTTTGTGACACGAGGGATTCCCAAACCTCGCCCCTATCCCCATTTACCAACACGGAATGGTACAAATTCATTTGACCGTCTACCTGACTGGGCTGGTCACAGGGAACCTACTAGACTCTCGCAAGAGCTAGGCAGATGATGTCACGACCCGTTATCATACACTTGGGTCCATTACGTAAATAATAAAGTAGGCCTAATCTGGTTTCGTTATTTATTATAACTAACAAACACCACTCATACACATTACACTCATACAAGAAGCCAGCTAAGTAAGTTCGTGGACTTACCAGTCTCCAAGCGCAACCGATTAGCGCACTCTCAAGTTTCTCTTGGGAAAACACACAACGCCTGTTCAAGACAAGGCACACGAATCAAACAACACTCTAGTCAACTAGAAGTCCTTAGACTTCTAGGCTCAACATCCTCACAAGAACATAAACGCATAAGATTGATCGACACTTAAAACCTAACACAACTCTTCTAAACTAAACTATACTTATACCCAACTTCGGAATATCCTAAATGTGGATTAACCCAACGGATCGTTGTCAACTTTTACCACATGCTCCTATAGGTATCCATCAACAACATATCCAAAAATCACGTTCAACAGAGGTCGATAATCCCTCCAAATCTACCTTACAAAACTGCATCACAAGCAGTTTTCTTTTTAACACTTAGAATATTTCAGCAACCTAGAAACTGCACATGTCTCAACTCTAAAAAAAAATCAAAACTCCTAAACCACTCGCTGGATTTATCCCAAATTTTGATATGTTCTACTATAAAATCTATACTATGACATATCCAAAATTCAAGTCTAACCGAGGAATATAAACTTATCAAATTTGTAACACAAAACTGCATCACAAGTAGTTTTTTTGATAAAACTCAGCACAACCTATAAACTGCTCAAGGTCTCTACTTTGGGACGCCATAACTCTTAAACTGTAACTCGGATTCCTCTATAATTTCAGTATGATCTACTATGAAACACCAACTATAACATATCCGAAAAACAGACAAAAAGAAGAAGTCTAGCTTACCCAAAAAAGGTCCCGAAGTTGACTGTTCATCACTTTACAACCCAGAAAACGCAACATCTCCACGAGCCATCATCGAATGCTGTTATGCAGGTTCCGAAATACAAATGGGCTCACATCAGCACATATATAGAGAGGGTGCAATGTAGAGAAGGGAGGGAAGGTGTTTACCCAACAAGATAGACTTGACCAACTCAAATAATACGAGTAGGAAGAGGACGAAGAAGAATCGGAAACTGTCACTAGGACGCACCAGCGGCTAGGAAATGAGGCGCCTATGGTTAGGAGGGATGGCATTACACACAGATCTGCTATGTGAAGGAATATGCAGACAACAGACGGTTGCAAAAGGCGAGGAGAGACCCGTTCTTGCGGTCCTCCTGTATGGGCTCGATACTCACTGCTGTGGGTTGGGAGACGAAGAACACCCACACTCAGATTCTCATATAGATGCAGGCACACATGGATAGGTGGTTAGACATAGACAAACGAGAAGGCTGAGAAGGACGGAGAGGGAGAAGGAGGACAAACCAGGTGCACGTACGCAGAGACTGAAGAGCAGGCACTCGGCAGTTGGGCTCGTAACCGCAGAAGGTGGTTCGTTGTTCTCCAGCCGGTGAAAGACGAGGTAGCAGATGCGGCCTTGCCTTGTTGTCGGGTATAAGGGGAGGCTTCTCTGGCGACGGTCCAAGGTAGAAGAATTGGTGTCTGCATGGAGGAAGCTCTTATTAGGGCCGACACTACCTGAGGAGACACGGAGGGAGGGTGCCGATGGTCGTGTTGCTATGTGTAGGAGGACGGGATGAACGAAGGGTGGCGAGGCAAGTCGTCTTCGATGGTTATACGTAGGAGGGGATGTACTGATGGTTTCCTCACGTGAAACGAAGGAGAGCGTAGGGTTAGGCGCTGCAGCTGGGCTGACGTGAGGTAAGCGGACCTGCTGGGCTTCCTACACGAGAGTTGCTCGAGGCTGCCGGGCTTGTCATCCTTCAGGGCATGGGCTGGCACAAGGAGGCAAAGGTGAGATGAAATAAAAGAGGAAGGGAGTGGGCTGAAAACATAGGCAAAAGGTTGGGCTGATGTAAGGTAAGAAGAAGATTGGGCTGAAAGTTTTGTGAAAACTTGTCAAAAACTCGTCAAGGCTTTGTCAGGCCCATGCATGACTTCGTCACAGAGTTGCCGGGCTTCGTCATGACCTCGTCTCATCTTTGTCATGGTTTCATCACAACTTTGTCACAGTCTCATCACAACTTTGTCACAGTCTCGTCTCAGCCTTGTCATGATCTCGCCTAAATTCGTCGTTAAGAATTTGTTATAAGAATTAGGGTTTGATATAATTCTATCATTTTATGTGAATTAAATTCTACATAAAATGATAAATAATTATAAGAATTAGGGTTTGATATAATTCTATCATTTTATGTGAATTAAATTCTACATAAAATGATAAAATTTATGAAGAAAGAAATACTAGATAGAATGGGAAACCGTCAACGGCTCGAGGTCCGAATTGATTCAGAATTAAACGGAATAAAAATTCCGGATATTACACCTGCGTCACTCCTTGGCGCCTCTGCGGTAACTTACCTTGAAGAAGCGAAGCCAGCGCCCTTGCGCCTCAGCCTGTGTCTCACCCTGCCGAGTTGTTGAGCTAAAAAGTCAATGTCACCCCCCTGCGTTGACACTGGGCCGCCCCTGCGGCTCAACATCAGAAGTGACAGAAAGGTGAAGAGTCAGGCATTTGAAGAACATTAATGATCCGCCCCTACGGAACTGCCATGCCGCCCTGCGGCCACAGAGAAGATCAAACGTTTTCGCCTGGACCGCCCCTGCGGATCTGAAGGCCGCCCCTGCGGCTCAGCGACAAAGACTTTACTCCGGCTGTTTGCACCACCTTTATGACATTAAAAGTGGTTGTTTTGGCCGGCTATTTACTCCCATTTAGTGCCATTTGTAGTATAAATAGACCCATGGCTGATTACTAGAATCATCCATCATTTTCCCATTTTCATTCTCTTTTGCTTCCTTTGTAATGAGTTTCTAGTTTCCTTGCTACATTGGGTTGGTTTGAAGCTGCATTATTACTTTGGTTGTAAGTACCTTTCCAATATAAGTTTTATTCAATAATGCTTTGTGTTTCTTAATCTTCATTTGTCTAATTGCATGTTTTATTATCACTTAAGATTGATCACCTTAGGTTCTAAAGTACATGCAAAGAACTAGGATTAATAGATTCCGGGTTCTGGTCTTTAATCTAGTAGTAACCTTTGAGTAATAACGGATTGGAATTGCTTAAAGGAAAAGAAACACAAATATAAAGATTAGTTTAATGGTTTTACTCTTCTCTTTATATCCCTTAGTCTTTGTTTAAAAGCTAACTTGTGACTTCTTCTTGTAGGTTTACAAAATACTAACCTGTTAAGTTGTGTTGATGCCGGTTGGTTCAACACATACATATGATCAAGACGGGAACATTACTTGAAAACTTGTAAAAAGGAACCCACCAAAGTATTATTAGCATGCTAAGAATCAACCTAGTATAGATTCAATCATCATCATCATATTCATCTTATTACTTGTGTTCTAGTTTTGTGTGCTTCAATTCATCCAAAACCCCTCTTTGTTACTTTGTTCTATAATCAATAATTGAATTTAATAAAAATATCACAAACTCTCTTGGGTTCGACCCTTACTTAACCGCTATACTTGTTCTAGTGTCAAGTTGAGATTTATTTTGATGAGATAAAAACGACCTTAGAAACTATCCTTGTCAACCCGCCATGCCATCTGCCGTCAACGTCTCATCCTCCCGTTCTCTTGATCCCGTCTAGCCGTCCAAGCTATCCTACATGCCCCTGCAGCCACCCTAGCTTTCATCCACTTCCTACAACTACCATGACCTTAGATGTCCAACGGGTCAACCTCCTCGTCCAGATCTACCTCCGGCCCATGCTATAACCTGTTGCTCCCTTTGCTTTACCTCACCTGTGTATGTTACAACCACTAACCTCCCTGCGCCATTTGCCCAAGAAAGCTTCACCCTCTTCTAAGCCTCACATCCTCCTCCTCCTCTCTCTACAACTACCACCCCGTTTTCTACCTTCTCTCTCGAGCCTCTTCACCTCAGTCTACATCTCCCTTCTCCCTTACAACACTCACCTCTTCTCCACCTCTTTCTCAACCCTTCACCTCCCTCTTTCTCTCCTCATTCGTCTCCTCTAGATCGAGCTCCACCTCACTCTTTCTGCAGCCTCACCATATCGCCACATCTCTTTTGTCTCTCCTCGTCTTACTCCCTTCTTCTCTCGTTCTTCCCACAACAAGCAACAACAACACACCCTTCTCGTCACCTTATCCTTATCCCAGCCAAGTAACCTATTATTCTCGGCTCTCTTACCCCTCTCTACAACTCCTTTCTTCTTTTTCTTCACATACAACATCAAGCCACCTCCACCTCCCTCATCTCCACCTTCCCCGACTCCTACACCTCCTCAGGAAACAAGCAGTAACACCTTCTCCCCCCGTTTCTGCAACTCAACCAAGAAAGCTTCCCTTACCTTATTTGCCGTTGACTTCTCGAGCCGCCGGTGAAGCCAGAGCCACCAAAGGAGCTTATGCCAGGTTGATGCCGCGGTTTCCAGACCTAGACTGAAGTTCACGAACATGGCAACATAAGAAATCTCGGTGCATAATCTCGGGCGAGATTTTGGGATGAACTGGCCAAGATTCCTACTAGTGATGACAAGGAGTATAAAACTCAAAGAAACAGAGCGCGGTTAATATGGAATGATAATGGATATATAAAAATATGGATAATGAAATGAATTTGATGGAAATATAGAAAGTTACAAACCAAGATATTCTTGTAAAGAACCTTGACCGACCGGATCAAAATCCCTTAACAAAGAGCTTACCTTAACCCTCCCTTGTTTGACCTTACACAAGCCTTCAAAATAAGACAAGCACAAGAAGGGACTAGTGTGACTAGTAGCACTAATCTTCAATTGTAACAACCAGTTTTTGACTTGCCCCTGCGGTGACAGTGGTTGCCCTAGCGGCAACTGTGCTTGTCACCTCCCCCGTGGTGATAGTGAGCCGCCCCTGCGGCTAGCTGCGGTCGTGGCAAGGCAAACCGGCCCTGGGGGTTTGCCTCAGATCGCGAAGATCTTCTTTCATTTTTCGTTTCTATCTTGCTTCATATCTTAGAAGATCGATTTTCTTATCTTGGGCCGACTTTCCTGGATCTTCTAAACTCTAGAACGTATTTCCTTCTATATTTTTCCCTCGTTTCCTATATATTCCCTCTTTTCCTTCTTTTCCCGTTTCTTGCATATATTTCTTCAACCTTGAGAGCTGCAGCCGTTTCCATTGCTTCCCTTGTGATCTTGCTGAACGTGTAAGTTCCTTCTTCTCTGATTCTTCCTCACGTTCATGAGTTGCTTCATGCCCTTTCCTTCTGTTTCGCTTTCTTCTTTCGTTATTCCTTTTCTTCTTCTCCAAGGATCAAGATCGAGTCTTGATTCTTGTTGATCGTTCCGTTGTTGATATGTGGATGTTCACAGGCTCCCTTAGTTGAGTTGTGACGTATGAGAGTGTTGAGAGAAGCAAGCCTTGGCCTTGCTGTGTTCCTTGCTGTCAAAGGAGTTGACAGAAGCTTTTGCACCGTTTCCACCCCCACGCCTCTGTCTTGCCGCCCCCGCGGCTGTCTGTCCTGCCGCCCCTATGCCTACACAGATCGACCTTGCGGATTGCCTTCTTTGCCACCCCTGCGCCTTGTCCAGGCGCCCCTGCGGTTTCTCTACAGTAGCTCCCGTCTTTGGTGAGCTACTTCCTTCCTTGCTTCCCTCGTTCCTTTCCTTTGCTTTTGATGTTGTTGTTGACCTTTGGTGATCTGTAAGACTAGGTTTGTGACCCTAGCTTGTGGAGATCTCTTAGAGATCATTGAGACTAGAAGTTATAGACTCTTAGCAACCGTTTCGTTCCTGATTCGTTATGCCTTATTGAGCAGGCTTTCCATTCCTCTTTCCTGAGGGAAATCTGAGTTGTTTGCTGAGCTTTTAGTTACCTTCGAGTGAGGTAAGTCCCTTGGACTTACTTAGCTTCATTCCGTATATTGGTTGGAGTGTATTGACTTGTTTGCATTGTTATTGTTGTTATAACGGATAACCGGACTAGGATTGACCTTTGTAACCGTAATTGGCCCAAGTGTATGATAACCGGGCGGTGACCACTTGCCTAGTTCTACAGGAGACTAGAATGTGCTCTTGCAACCCATGCCTGCACGTCATGGATAGTACTGATCTATTCCTGTTGGTAGACGGAAGTAGAGGCGAGTTTCGGGAGATTCTCGTGTGACAAAAGAAGTTGAATTAGTAATGGAATTGATCTTATTGAAAGATAATACGGCTGAGTGCAAACATGCTATGTGTTTATATTTACCTTATGTGTGTTTGTGCCTTTACTTTTTTCCCGAACGGTTTATACCGATGTTGCAGGGTATAGGTACTGCTGAGCAATCTAGATGGTGTGGTCAGCCGGGGTTCCCGTACATTATAGGACGAGATCGGATTTGTGTTTCTGTTGTTGTTGTTTCCATTTCGTTTTGAACTCGGTTGCGAGTCTTTTACTCTTCCCTTTGGTTAAACCTTTGGTTTTATTATAAGTTTTTTGTTTTCATTTGTCTATGCCTTATTGTAAGATCCATTGTTTCATTGCTACTCTGAGGGCCGGGACCCATTGTGAGGTCCTAGCCCGTAACTCTTCGAGTTCTCAGAACTTGGGGTGTTACATCAATAAGATTAACACACACAAGAACAACCTATCAAGTATAACGAACCGGATTTTAAGTAACCCAAGTCGCCACTAGGCTAGGGACCACACAGTGGGTCCCATCAGTTAGCCTTGCAACAAGAAGTACGACAAATACATACAAAAATCCAACATTTATAAAAGAGAAAGCATACTATGCTGCAAATAAGCAAGTGTATCTAAATCCGCTCACATTTAGTTTCCTTAAGTGCAATCACACATATCATCCTAAGGAACGAACTGTTCCGGTTGACCACCACCTTCAACGTAACTTCTTGACATATTCCCATCATTATAGTACCTAAAAACAAGGTCGGTATAAAACGTTAGCTCACAATCATATTCTATCCAAATGATCATGCAATAAGATCATTATATATATATATATCACTTGTCTCATACCACTTACTAATATATCCTTCTATGGATTATCCCTCATTGAAGTAGTTTAACCATATTTTAATGTTCATTAACCTCCACAAGGCTAAATTTTAAATAACAGGGAGCTACCATGTTAGCCGAGCTCTTTTTTAAATAACAAGCCGTCTTACAGGCCGGGCTTTGAAATAACAAGTTGCTTTGCGGGCCGAGCTTTTAAATAACAAGCTGCTTTATCAGCGAGACTTTTAAATAACAAGCCGCTTTATTAGTCGGGCTTTGAAATTACAAGCCGCTTTATCAGCCGAGCTTTCAAATAACAAGCCCCCTAAAGGCCGAGCTTATAACATTATTGCTTATTCTTTTAACTAACTTGTTATTGATTTTTTACCTATTCACTTCCTCATCAACTCGCTTTTATCAATGTCAAGGTTTCCAATACACTCAATCACTGGTTACTCAATAACTCAATAACTATCCCACAATTCACCATCGGAGGTCCATAATACTATGACCATCATATCAACAATGTATTAAATTATAATTTCAATCATTATATGTAGATATAACGACTATTATTGCAATATAACATAAATCCCTTAGGCGCACACGAGGGCTCTGCAAATTGAAGCTAAGTAAGTCATAAGACTTACTAGGATACATTCACAAGACAACTAAGTTATAGTTAGACCAAATCTTCCAACAACACCTGTCAAGAATATCAGATTTCTTGTATTAAACTTCTCGCTTCAAACATCAATTAAATTCATTCCTTTGAATTTAATTAGCTTTACGACATTCCATGAATCTTAATTTAGTTAATTAATCCTTTAATTAATTAATTAAATTTTGGCAGCATAACATTTTGTCCGAAGGTAACTTCGAAACCTCCTTTTATCAAATCTTGCCATTCAAACAACCTAAGATCACCAAACTATTTAAACGAACATAATAGAACTTCTATTTATCCATGTTGACAAGCCTAAGGTTATTTTTGGGCAAATCTCAATGCGGAAAACAAATAAATTCATAACTTATCCGTTACTAACCCGATTGACGAACCAAAAGAAGATTCAGATTCGCAGTAGAAGGCTACGCTCGGACACCTCCAAATTCACCGGAATTTGAGTGATGAACCGTTCAAGTAAGGGACATGTTCGAGGCCTCAACCTCGTTGGAAATGCTGAAACTCGGTGTCAACATGAAGAGGATGAAGAGAGGAATCCGAAAACTCAAACGGATTTGAAATCGGATTACAAACGAAGAGTAGATCTGAATTTAATGGTTGAGAGAAATGAGAGCTTTTGTGAGGAAATGTGAAAGGAAATGAATGAATTTCCGCTATTTATAGAGAAGTCGATAATTATCCTTTAGAGTTATGCTTTAGCAAAATCGAGGTTATCCTTTCGTATTATCCTATAACAAAGTTGATAATTATCCTTTAGCATTATCCCTTAGGAAGATAATTATCCCTTAGCATTATCCTTTAGTAAAGTCGATAATTATCTTCAAGTCGATAATTATCCTTTAGAAAAGTTGATAATTATCCTTTTACCGATACGAAGGCAGTTTGCAAAATTGGAATTATAAATCCGAAACATTGTTTGGATAATTATTCCGCAACCTCCTCGTAAAACGTGTATACCTTATCCGTCTTTCTTAGGCATTAAGAGACAAAATAACGACTCTTTTGGCCGTTTTTCCTTTTTTTGTTATTTCACATCTAAGACATATCCGATGTCCTGATCATTTCTCTCAACTGTAAGTTTTTTTATTGGAGCTCTCAAATGCTCCAAATAACACCGGAAGGGAAAAACTATTCCCAGAGAAAAAAGTAATATTTCCCCCACAAAGCCAATCCTAGGCCAACAACTCAACACTGGAATCCATGCTCGCCAATTCCACCCCGTTCGCAAGTTATCCCAATATTACTACCAAAGATTAGGTTTAATCTGCCACCTTAATCATCATTATTTAGGATTTCAAAATCCTAGCTTTTATAGCAAGGATTTATAGATGAGAACCTCTAGAAAATAATATCAAAGTAATCTTGAAAGATAGGATCAAAAATCAAAATATACCTTCAAAATGTTTGAGAGCTTTAACGGTATTAAAAGTACCTAAATTATAACTCTATGTAATAAGATCTTGACTTGATCTTATTGATCACGACAAACACCAAATCTCGGGTGAGATTTTGGTCTCAGGACCAAGATTTCTTCACTAGTTCTCTTCAATCTCGTTCTAGCCACTTTCCTTGCTCCTTGGTCATATTTACTCTTGAAAGGTCCTTCCACAGTAGACAACAATGTCACTAAAGAAGACTTGGTTATGAATGAAGTCTCTTTAGGTGTACATGTTGTCAATAAGCTAGCAACTTCTTCTTGGATGACCTTTGAAGATGTCAACTTCTTCTCCCTCAATGCCTTTACTCTCGCTCTAGTGATAGGTCCTTTAGGAGGTGTTGGGGAAGGTCCTACATCAGGAGCCCTTGCAACGACGATCTCCATCTATCCCTCACTCTTTATGTTGCCATCGGGAACCGCCACCACACCGCCACCGAGGAGGAGGGCCTCCGGTGCCGTTTATCGCCACCATCAAAGCCTCGTTCATCTTTTCCTTTAATTACTATCGGGGCACCCATGCTTTAGGTATAATTGCACAAACTGCCCAACCTTTCTATTTATAGTTTTGGCCCATAATTACGTTTCAAATGTTTTTGCCCTTTGTTTGTTCTCAAACTTTTAATTAAGTATATGGATCAAGTTTTTTGTTTTTGCAAAAATGCTCCGGGAAAATTATTTACAGATTTTAGCAAAACTTTACATTTACAGAAAGGGCCCAAGCTTCTGGATTTGCATTATTTGCCCCAAAAAATATATTTACGATTTTTAACCGAAGTTTTTAAGTACCAGATTTAAACTATATTTATACATTATCTTTTATGACCCAAGTTTATCAAATAGAGTTAAACTTGTTTAGTTGTTATGATTTAAGTTCTGAAACACCTTTAGAGAAGGTTTGACTCAAGTTGAAGTTCGACAACCGCCGATCGACTTTTGTTCCATCGATGCTATATGTGTATTCTTAAAACTCTTGCTTCGGAAGTTGTTATGAGTTAGATATTGGACTGATATGCCTAGTTGAACATTCTAGATACTTAAATGGATTTTGGGCAAACCCTAAGTAAAGTACATTCCAAACTCGAGTTGGAATTACGTAAGTCACTTCTACACCTATTAGATGGTGTTTTGTGATGATAATATATATATATGTGTGTGTGTGTGTGTGTGTGTGTGTGTGTGTGTGTGTGTGTGTGTGT
>BSUD01000007.1:105098833-105240697 GCA_033239045.1 Fagopyrum esculentum | reverse complement strand
TTGATAATATATATATATGTGTGTGTGTGTGTGTGTGTGTGTGTGTGTGTGTGTGTGTGTGTGTGTGTGTGTGTGTGTGTGTGTGTGTTGATTGTGTGATCTTTTACTTGCCTAGGTCTATGTTGACTTTGTCATTTTGGCTTTAAGCCGTTGAATGAGATTTATCGAGGCAAGTACTTGTGAGCTTTTTATATGAGCATGATTAAATTTAAGTCATGTTCTTGTTACATGCATGATTTGACATTTTGAAAGATGTTTGATTTTGATACTTATAATATATGCATTGTGGTGTTTAAGGAAAAGAGTTATTTAAAGTTTATGAAGTGTTTGATCTTGCCTTTGATTGAGAATTAGAAATGAGTTGATATATGGATTTGAAATGTTTTTAGAATGTCTTGCCTTGAGTTGATTTGCAGTATTTGCGGTAACATGTTTACCTTAAATATTGATATTTTAAAGAGATTACATTCATGATATTTTGAAAATAACCGAATTATTGATATTGAGGATTTGAGATGATTTGGTCTTTGACCTAAGCGGCATTTTGCCTTATTTATACGAGAGATAATTTGATCTATGACTACAACGGACAATTTGCCTTATTATTATGAGAGATGACAGTAGCAAATTTTCCAACCGTTTTGTTTTCATGGTTTTACACTCGGTTTAGGCGGACCATGCTTACTAGTGGTTGAAATCTTAGTTTGTGCGGGATGAGGTTGTGCCTGACCATTGTGGATGGCAAGGATTGCACCCGATCCTTGATTTTCGTGATCATCCCATGGTCGGGGTTAGGAGGTACCTTCGTGTTCAACGTGGGTTGGACATGTTTTAAATAAAATGATATACTCGTGATTTGATTACGATTTCTAAAGTGAAAATGCTAGAGCATGTTTTCGTATTGTGATTTGTATGATCTTGTGATGAAGTTGAGAAGAGGACAAAAGATCTACCTTGTTACCCCATTTCGGTCAATCGACCATTGAATACGTTATATAACGGTTGACTTTGATGAGTTTTTTTGATATGATTATGAGTTTATTGAGATGATGTTGATTTTCAACTCCTTTGAGATGATTATGAGTTTATTGAGATGATGTTGATTTTGAACTCTTTGAGATGATTATGAGTTTATTGAGATAATGTTGATTTTGAACTCTTTGAGATGATTATGAGTATATTGAGATGATGTTGGTTCTGAAACTCTTTTGAGATGACGAGTTTATTGAGATGATGTTGATTTTGAACTCCTTTGAGATGATTATGAGTATGCTTTCGAGATGATATTGGTTTGAAACCTTTTGAGATGATATTGAGTATTTGAGACATGATGTTTTGTACTCTTTGATTTTTATAATGATTTTGGAAGCATGTTGAATACTAAAACCCTTTGAGTATTTCTAAAATAATTATGTTATATTGTATATGCTTTACTCATGTCTCGTTCATATATGTTACATTGCTTATGATGCGGGACCATCCTTAATATCTCCTTACTATGCATAGAAGCATCACTAGGTCAAGGAAGGAAGAGTGAGAAGAAGGAGATCTCGGCCCCACATAAATCCAGCCGAGATAATAATATCTCTTTAGTCTAGGTTTGACACGAATATTGTTAAGATTCATACAATATTATAGTTAATTATTTTATACCTTTAAAGCTCTAATAATTCTAAAGGTTTTTATTTTCTATCCTATATATTGTAGGTTTCTTTATTCTTTATTTTTTTAGGATAATCTCGACTTATAATACCTATAGGCTGAGATTCAAAGATAGTTGAGTTTGATTATTGATTTTCACATTATTGTGAGATACTTGTTACTTCATTTACGAAGTGTACATTTTATTCATTTCTATTCAATAAAAAAGAGAGTCTTTGATTGAATCGTTGTGAGTCATTACTAGGTTGTTCTTGTGTGTGTTAATCTTCTTAAAAATTGGTGCTACTAGTCAAAGTAGTCACTCTCTATGCTTGTCTTAGTTAGAAGACTTCTGTAAGGTTTAAGAAGGAAGAGTTAACGTAAGCTCTTTGTTAAGAGTTTTGATCCATTGGTCAAGGTTCTTTGTAAAAATATCTTGGTTCTTATCTTCCTATATTTCCATCCACTCAGTCCATTAATCATCTCCTTTGTCTTACCAGTATCATCCATAACATTCATGGTCTCGTTCTTTGATTTTTCGAGAATCTCGGCCTTACCAATAACAAATCTCGCCCGAGATTTGAACATAGATTCTTTCTGTCGAAGCTTTTGTGGACTTCAAACTAGATTCGGAAATTGCGGTATCAACCGTCATCAAAGTTACTCCCCTTCTTGAAAAGGATTCGTCCTCAAATCTATACTATGCTCATCACTAGTCACATATGGACTCAAGTCTCCCATATCAAAGATAGGAATCATGCCATAATCCTTTGGAAGCTTCAATACATAATCGTTGTTGTAAACCTTACGTAGCTCCTTGATTGGTCCATCTCTATGTGATGAAAACGTCAACTTCTCCTCTATCCCTAGCCGTGTGTTTTCAATATGCACATCATTAGATGAGAACAGACTCAAGTATCCTCGTGGTAAAAACTTTGATTTCCTCTTCTCCCCTAGAGGATCTCTCGAACTTTGCACCACTCTTGCCTTAAATATTTTCACCATAATGCGCAACAGTAGCAAATCTCGGTCATTATCTTGGGGCGAGATTTTCAATGGAGAGGCTGAGATTTCTACCGGAGGTCTATATCTCGTCTTCAATCATGAGAAATGGATATACTCTGGAAACCTCTCTTTCCCTAGTTGCAACCATACTAGATCTCCTGGATCGAGTAACAATTCTTTGCGAACTTGACTAGCATTGGCCGCAACTAGCTTCCCTTTTTCCTCTAGTCTCTTCCGTGATTCCTCATGCATCTCCTTACGTGATTCCTCAAGGCTAGACAGGGGTGGAAAATCCTAGAGTAAGCAAGACTTATAGGAGATAATACTACAACCTTAAAGATGCACATTCTCTCCTTCTTAGGTCTAGCTAACTCCTCAAATGAGCTCACATTAATGTCTCCCAACGATATGACAATAAACTCCAAAGCCCAACATAATTCATGAAAAATAAATCTAGATATGTTCATAATATTCAATATACACCTAGATATACTCATAATATTCCTCGAATATTTCATGAAAGTTCTAACTATATCCTTAAGCAAATGTGGGCCATAATCATATGTGGTCATCCTATCACAAAACTTGTACCTCTCCAAATGACCTTTTCAACCATAGAGGTAATCTCCTTAATAAAAAACTTGAGGTAACAACTATGTATGCACACATGATCAAACTTAATAAGGAACTCTCCAAACAAGTTAAACTTATCTCTAGAGTCCTCTAACACACAATGCTTAAGAAAATCACCCAAATCAACACATCTACACTTAATATTCTCAATTCCTAGCACAATATAACCTAAGATGGTGACTAACACAAATTTCCTAGAAAAATCAACCATCAATATACTATCACTAGGAAATAAATAATGTAATCAATCTCTAAACATCATAAACAAGAAAATGTAATGATTCTCACACTTAGGAAATCTTAGACAAGCTACTCTTAAATTTCCGCCCAATAGACTAAAGAAGTTAGTTCCCTTTAACATGGTTAACTCTTGATCCAAACATCTAGAGACACCGTCTATGGATAGATGCTCATTAGATAGTTCTTCCTTAGAGCAATAAGACACCTTGAAAGCTTGTTCAAGATATCACCATGATGTCGAGAACATTCATCACTGGGATGAAATATCTCACCGGGGCGAGATCCGGATGCATTGGGGCAAGGTTTCTAGAATCTCGGGTGAGATTCTCGTATCTCATGCGAGATTTGTTTCCCGAGGCAAGAAACTTCTTCACTAGTGCGAGATTTGGCACTGGGGTGAGATAACTCTCCACTAGGGTGAGACAAATTTGTACTGGGATGAATTCATCACTAGGGCAAAGAATCTCATATCTTGGGAGAGATTCCTCAAATCTCAGGCAAGATTTTCTCAAATATATGGCGAGATTCCTCAAATCTTGGGAGAGATTTCTCAAAGCTTGGGCGAGATTCCTCTTGAATGGGGCGAGAATCTTTACTGGAATGCTTTTCTCATTCCTTTTTGTTGCCAAAGTCTTGTTCCTCGCTCTTTTCCTTCTTCTCGTTGTCGATCTCAACCTATGGCCCTAAAATGACACTCACTCGGTTCTTTATAGGCAATGGTGCAAGATCATCAAAGTCAACTTCATGCTTAACACTTTTCCATAAGGATCTAAAAATTCCGTAACTTGAGATTTGAGCACACAAGTCTCTTTTGGTTTAATCCTAGAGGTCTTAAGAGGCTCTATGTATGGACTTAAAGGCAAATCAGAAGATAGATAATTAGGAAACGGTTCTAGAGAACAACCTAAAGGTGAATGCAACAACTAAGATTCATGCACAGTTAACTCAAGGTCGTTCTTATCATGCTTATGCACCTCACACTTAATAGTATCATCTAAAACAGATTCATGTACATACAATTCATGTCCATCTATTTTATGCTCATCACTTTCTACCTTATCTACCACATCTGATTCATGCTTAATTGTTTTCATATTGAAGAACCGTTAGGTGAATATAAAGGATAAACATACTCTAGAAGGGGGTTGAATAGAGTATGAGAACTTTTCGCAAAACCAATCTCAAGGCCTTGAAACCAATTTCAAGGGCCTTGATGTCGATTTGAGTTTTTTTGTGAAATTTTGATTTCAAGGGCTTTGAAACAACTTTCAAGGGCCTTGACTTTGAACTCCTGCAAAACAAAGTTAGTCACAATAAACAAGATATAGTGCGGAATGTAAAAGATCAACACAAGGATATGTTTATGAAGTTCGGCTCTAAATAGCCTACTCTCCGTCCCAGGGTATAGCCTTAGGATCTAACTATCTATTATCAGCTTCAAAGAGTCCTAGATACAAACTAGAATAAATCCCCTTCTTCTCTCACTGTAACCAATGCTACGATTTAGCTCCAACTCTTCACCTTGCTATAATAGCCTAGTTACTTCTGTAGAGTAACACACACTCGAGTATAACACTCTTTAGATATGTCAATGGAGCTTTCGAGTTTTATCTCTCTCTAGGGGATAAAGCTTTATAAGAAAAAGAGAGAAAGAAAAACTATTGATCGAATGAAGATGATTTTGGATCGCTTGAAGACTATTGATGTTTTCGTGTAAGCTTGTGTACTTGTTCTTCAATCGCCATATTCATTTATAACCTTCTATGGAGAAGTCTTCTATCCGTTGGAAAGATGAGCATTTGGAGATCACTCTTCTTCTCCATGAAGATCGCTTCTTGGTTGAGATGAGATAGACGTTGTGGATCTTCATCTCCTGAGATCACGTTGATCTCTAGCTCCTTGATCTTCTCATATTTGTTGTAACAATCTTCAAATCCAGAGGAGAGAATCTTCTTGCTTTTCGGTTAAGGATCTTTGAAAGATCTTCTTTGATGGCCGGTTGAGATCTTCACTTGATCATATCTTCTTGTTTGAGCAAATCTCTCGTGGAAGATCTTCTTAGTGATTTGAAATCTTTGAACATGCGCCCTTGACTTCTTCGTTCCCTTGGAATTCATTTCAAGGCCTTCGTCGTTTGAATACTCTAAACTCCTTGTCTTTCAAACTTTTCCAATGTCCTTTGAAGTCTCTTGCAAAACCTGTACTTTGAATACTCCAAATCACCATACCAAACCAAGCAACTCGATATATAAACAATTCATTGGCTAGTGTATCAAACTACTTCATTTGTGTTTAAGCCTTCCATCATCAACACTTGTATAACTTTATAATCAAGGTGGAGTTTTCAATCTCCCCCTTGATGGAAGACAACACAAATGTTTTCGTACATGCATTTTTAAGGTTAGCGATGCATATATGACTATCAAAACCTAAAATGCAGAATGCAGAATATTGAATGTCGGATCATATTCATTTCTCCCCCTTTGTCTTTCAACAAGGGAGAAAAAATAGTTAAAGCACGGGAGTCTTAAAACATTACAACCCAAATAGATTTATTTTGTACACGTCATTTGCTATTCATTAGCACATTTTCAACTTTCTCTTGAGTATGTTTAGCTACATCTTCAGGCATGGGCATAATACTTCCCATAGTAGTTAGAGTACGAGCATTCATCAAATACATTTCATTGACTTTAGCATTTATGGTAGATAGCAGTTCAAAATTTGCATCCATTCTTCTCTTAGTATCAAACTGGAAATCAGACAGTTCACGATTCAGACATACTATTTCTTTTTCACAACCTTCTAACCTGATTTATGGAATATGAGTAGGAGATGTTGGAGCCTCTTGATTTGGAATTGGAGAAGTTCCTTTCCCTTTTAAAGTCCATGTGCCTGCAAGAGTCTTCTCAATCCCTAGTCTTTCTAAGCAGTTCTCATCAATCTTACCAGAAATTGACTGTCGATCTTCAAAGGATGTATCAATTTTGAAATAATCAAAGATCTTAGGTAGTAAGTTTCCATAAAGAAGAGGAATGGGTCGCTTAGAGTTGACAAAATGTATCATATGGTTGAGAATGAGATTAGGTACATCTATGTCTAACTCAGACATAATTAGATGAATTAGTTTTAGGGATTGTTCAGTCAGCAATTCTCTTGAGTTTGCACTTGGAACAACACATCAAACCAGAATGGTAAACACTACTTTACTATTTAAGGTTAGAGAGGTATGAGTAAGTTGGCGTGAGGTTGAATTTGGAACTAAAAACTTCTCCTTGGCAATACGAACACTCTCTGATCGTGAAGGATGATTGAACACAATATTTGTAGGAATTCCAAAGATCTTACTTAAAACAGAAGAAGTGAGCGAAATCGGAGTACCTTTCACTGAAGACTCAAGAGTAATAATTCCTTTGTCCCTTTTTGTGATGAGATTGACATATAACATCCTCGTGAGCCGTGGAAAAGCAAAATCTCCAGGGTTTAGAATTTTCCAGATTATCGAACTTTTGAGCTTGTTTATGCACGGGATCTGAAGAGTTTCGAGAAATTCAGTGTCCACCAGATCGCACATACAGAGCAGTCGATTGTAAAAACCATCAAACAAAGATCCTAAAGCTTGAAAATTGATGAACCACGATTTGGGAAGACCAGTTGTCTGAGAAATATCCAAATCTTCAGAAAATATTTCTTCCTTTGCAATTGTGGAACTCTTAACATATTTCTTTTTGGGAGCTTGAGGAGCGGGTTTCTTACTTTTGGGTGCCATGGGTGATGTTTGAGAGTGAAAACAAGGGGTTTTTAAAAAAAGGGTTTCTGTGAAAGAGAAGAATGAAAAAGATAGGAAAAACTGGTCCTTTTTGAATGCAAAAAAACAACAACAAGATCTTGAGAAAATTAAGCCTTTCAAAGACCAAATAAAATTTCAATAAAAACTCAACAAATCTTTTCAATTCTTAAACAAAAGAACTCATAAAAAACAATTTAAGAATTAAAATATCTAAAAGATATTAATTCTTAAATAAATCCGTAATTTTTTAATTTACCCTTGAAGCATGTTTCAAGGCCCTTGAATTGCCTTTCAAGACCCTTGAAAACATTAATTGGGCTGCATACGTAGGAACAAATAAAATGATTTACTCCCCCTACGTTAATGCTTCCTTGTTCAACATACCAAGCTCTAATCTAATAAAATTAACTTGTTCCTCAGGAAGAGGCTTCGTAAATATATTCTGCAAGATGCAAGTTAGTAGATATAAAAGAGATCGAAACATCACCTTTCTCAACATGATCACGTATGAAGTGATGCCATACATCAATATGCTTAGTCCTTGAATGTTGCACAAGATTTTTGGTTGTAGAAATAACACTAGTATTATCACATTTTATAGGAATACCTTTCAAGTCAAAGCCAAGATCACGAAGTTGTTGAGCAATCCATATAATTTGTGCACAATAGGCTCCCACAACTATATATTCAGCTTCGGATGTGGATAGGGCGACAAAATTTTGCTTCATGGAGTGCCAACTGATTAGGGATGACCCTAATAATTGGCAACATCCAGAAGTGCTTTTCCTATCGACCTTATAACCTGCAAAGTCTGCATCTGAATAGCCAATAAGATGAAACGAGCTTTGACGTGGGTACCATAACCCTAGATCCTTAGTGCCATTGAGATATCGAAAATTCTTTTCACAGCTATCAAGTGTGAATCTTTAGGATCAGCTTGAAATTTTGCACACATGCACACGCTAAACACAATGTCAGGTCGACTAGCAGTTAAATACAACAATGAACCGATCATACCTCGATACTCCTTTTGTACCACACTATTGTCATTCTTGTCATGTTCAAGCGAAAGTGTTGAACTCATAGGAGTCTTTGCGACCTTAGATTGATCCATTTTGTACTTATAAAGCAAGTCCTCATTTCAAATTTCTTGCACATAATATCTGAAAATTTCTTGCAAAGGGAACCATTAGTAGCACTGAATAATATATCATCAACATAGATTTGTACTACTAATATATCATTGCCTCTAGTTTTGATAAATAAAGTTTTATCAATCAAGCCTCTTTTGAATTTATTTTCAAGAAGATATTTGGACAATCTTTCATATCAAGCTCGAGGAGCTTACTTAAGACCATAAAGAGCCTTTTTCAATTTAAAAATGTGATCCGGAAATTCATTATTATCAAAACCAGGAGGTTGAACAACGTAGATTTCTTCTTCCAAGAAGCCATTTAGAAAAGCACATTTTACATCCATTTGAAAAAGTTTTATGCTCATAAAAGATGCAAATGCAGGTAGCATACGTATTGCTTCTAACCTGACAACCGGAGCAAAAGTCTCCTCATAATCAATACCATCTTCTTGGTTATAGCCTTGTGCTACAAGTCGTGCTTTATTTCGTATGACTTTGCCACTTTCATCCAACATATTTTGAAAAACCCATTTTGTGCCGATGACAGCTTGATGCTTTGGTCTTGAAGTAAGAGTCCAAACCTTGTTTCTCTCAAACTAATTTAGTTCGTTTTGCATGGCAATGATCCAATCGGGTTCTTGAAGAGCTTGAACATAATTCTTTGGCTCAATAAGAGACACGAACGTGGAGAAAGCACATAGATTATTCACTTTAGATCGAGTTTGAACTCCAACGTCTGGATCTGAGATATTATTCTCTTGTGGATGGTATGAAGAGTGTTGAAATTTTCTTCGTTTGTAAGATGGAGCAGATCCTGAAGGTTGAGCCTCATATGCTTGACTAGATTCAGGTACCGTTGATATATTTCCCTTGGATCCTATCTCAAGGCCTTGAAGTTGAGTTTCAAGCCCTTGAACCGGAGTTCTTACATTGCAGTTTTCTGTTTCAAGGTCTTGAAGGTGTGATTCAAAGCTTTGAGGGTTTTCTTAAGTATCTTGAATCTTTTCTTGCATATTCTTTTATTGATCTTTAGGATCTTCAGCTTTGTCCGAATTGTGATCTTCTCGTTGATTCAGATCTAGATCTACAAAACTCTCACTCAAAGTACCATCATTGCTTTCATAAAAAATAACATGGATACTTTCTTCAACAATTTTGGTACGTTTGTTATAGACACAATAGGCTTTGCTATTTGAAGCATATCCAATGAATATTGCTTCATCACTACGTGCATCAAATTTCCCAAGGTTATCTTTGCCATTGTTATGAACAAAGCAAGCACACCCAAAAGGTTTGAAATATGAAATATTTGCTTTTATTCATTTAAAGAGTTCATAAGGAGTCTTTTTCAAAATAGGGCGAATTAAACATCTATTCAAAATATAATTTGCAGTGTTTACTGCTTCAGCCCAAAAACTTTTAGGCAAACTGTTTTCTAAAAGCATCGTCCTAGACATATCCTCAAGAGTGCTATTCTTACGTTCCACAACTCCATTTTGTTGAGGAGTTCTAGGAGCTGAAAAGTTATGTGAAATACCATATTTTGCACAAAACAAATCAAACTTTAGTTGATCAAATTCTCTACCATGATCACTTCTTATAGAAACGATTGGTAGGTTTTTCAAAGTTTGTAACTCCTTACATAATTTTGAAAACTCAAATAATGTTTCAGATTTTTCTCGTAGAAAAGAAATCCATGTGAAACGAGAGAAATCATCCACAATCACAAGGATATAATGCTTGCCTCTGGGAGATTTGACACGCATAGGTCCACAAAGATCCATATGTAAGAGTTCAATGGGTCGAGAAGAACTTACAACTTTCTTAGGTTTGAATGAACCTCTTGTTTGTTTACCTTGTGTACAAGCCTTACATAGTTCATCTACCTTGAAGTTGAGGTTTGGAAAACTTTGTACCAAATATTTTGTAAGTAGCTTCTGCATTGTGTGCATGCTTACGTGACCATGTCTTCTATGCCAAAGCCTTGGATGATCAGTCAAGGCCTTTAGACATTTTAGCTTAGTTCTTAAAACTTGGTTTGTACTTATAATTGAATAAACATTGTTACATCTAACATATGAGACAGAATGATCAATAGAGAAATGCCTAAAAATCACGGGAAGCAGATTTCCATATGGCAGGTGACTAGTACATGGAGAATTTATGACATTTACCATATGAGACAAAATGATTTCCGACAGATTTACTTTAAGCCCATTCACCACTGTTAGCATGAAATATTGCGATATTCTAGGCACTTATTTTGGTTGTTTTTCCCTTATTATTGTGTACATGGATGAAGTTTAGAAGCAATTGTTAGCTTGTTCGTCTATTTTATCGATATGGATGTCTACACTAGTTTTGTGTTGATTGTAGGTAAAAAGGAGCTAAATAAGATCAATTGAGAGAAAAAAGAGAGTAATCGATCATATTCAAGGATTAGGAACAAATCAAGAAAGCTAAGGAAGGAGCTAGGATGAAGAATGTCACGACACAAAGGAAACCACAAATGTTTTACACTTCCACGCCCTGAATTACGTCCGTAGATAGTCCACGCTCTAAACCACAGCCGTGGAACTTGGCATCATGAACGTGGAGCACTCCAGTAAGTTACACGGCCTAAAGTACGGTCGTGGAAATCAGAAGAGACCGTAACCCCTTTCCACACCCTAAACCATGGTCGTGGAAACCCTTGAGACCGTGATTTAGGCGATCTTTTGACGTGTCTTTATTTGCCACATTATTTACGCAATGAGCTTGGACGATAATTCTTAGGGGTGATATAAAAAGGCCAGAGAAGGGAGTTTGAGGGCATCTCGCAATACTCGCGTTTGATCCCGTTTAGACGCCGACGGACGTGAACGACCGCTTACCTTGCTTGGAGCATTCTCGCCTAGGATGGATTGAAGATCGCCGAGGTTTAGCCCTTTTCTTAGGGTTTGATATTGAAGACGGATTGACAACCTGTTCTTCATACTTGCCTTCGATCATTGTGAGGTTTTGTGTTATACATTCTGAATCCATTAACATTGATTCTTGTGTTTCGGATTTGAGAATCGGTTTTGAAGTTTTATTGAGTATTCGAGGGTTTTCATCTTTTATTTTCTTTATTTGAATATTTATATCATGACAATGATTCTTGGCTAAAACCCTTTAGCAATTCTAAGGTGAAGGGTTGATAGTTGTGGCTTAGATGATGATAGATCGAGCGTAAATTGATTGGACCCTGAGAGTTAGAGAGATCTCGTCGACGAACCTAAATCACGGCTTGTTCTAGAGTTTCCACAGCCATGGTTCTCAAGATTTGACTGTGATTCACCCTAGTTTACGAACTTTGCTTTTACTTTGATCCAAGGTTAAAGATTAGCTTTAATCTAGTCTTGGCTTACCCTTTTCTAGGTAGTAGTGAGACTCATCATTTTCTATTTCGGTTTTGAGTGTCATAACCTTAACCGTTTTAGTTTATCTTTATCCTTGGGTTACAAGTTTGGGTATTTGAGATTAATTCTAGTCCTTAGATCCTTTGTATACTGAAGCCTCAACAACCTTTATAGAGAGTTCTTTGGGTTAGACGTATAAGTTTTTGGAAATTCACCGTATATTACCTTACCTTAGCATACCTTTGCAATTCTCAACTCTGTCCTTATATATATATATATATAGTATATCTTGAATCGATAGCAACAATTGGATACCTGGATCTTCAGGGTTGCTGTTTTCCCAATATTTGCAAAGCTTTACATCTTATTTGCTTGATAATCTGAAATTGGATTTAGTTTCACCAAATCCCTGTGATCGATACTCTGGAATATTTGCACGCACGTTTAGTGGCGAACAAGTTTTTGGCGCCGTTGCCGGGGATTTGGTTTAGGCCAAATTCGGTTTTTGGTTGTCGAGCTTGGGAGCTTTGCTCTTGTTATTTGATATCTCTTGTGAGTGTTATTTGTAGGTTCTTTTAGGTATATGCGCAAGTCTAGATCCAACAAAGACCTCGTACCTTTTGACCCGGAACTTCAGAAAACTCTTAGGAAGAAAGCCAAGGAAAGAAAGATGGCTGAAAATAAATAGAGAGATTTACAAGCGGAGTTGGATGAATCTCAACATCAACTTAAGTTGAGTGAGAGAGCTCGTATAGATGCGGAAACTAGTCATCAATTTCAAATTGATGAACTCAGGGCTATGATGTTGGACATGAAGTTGGAGCTGAATGATTCTAAGAAGAAGAAGAAGGTCAAGAAACCAACTAAGTCCATTAGAGTGGAATCATCCGATGATGTGGAATTCAATCTGGATATGCCAGCACTAGAGGAGATTGATCCAACGATTAATCCAGTCCGGATTAATCCAATACCAGCTGCCATTCCTCGTGTCCCAACTAGGGGTGCAAGAGCCGCTCGTGTAGAAGAAGAGCCAAGAACTCTGGCCAAAGGATGGATCCTATTCAGCAACCACGCCGTCGAGGTGTGAACTTTGATGCTGACGATATTCAGGGGTTTAGCTTCAACCCACAAGTTATTACCATCGTTCGCCAAAGCCAGTTTGGAGGAACGAGTGTTGAATCTCCACATCAACATTTACAGAATTTTGAGATTTTGATGGAGACAATGAATCCAAAGAATGCAACTACCAACAATTACAAGATCAAGCCCTTCTTCTTCCCCTTGAAAGGGAAGGCTTTATCTTAGTATCAAGCTCTTCCAAATGGAAGACTCAATACATGGGAGGATCTATCTTCGGAGTTCCTAACCAAGTTCTTCCCGCCATCCAATACATCGAAGTTGAAAGGTAAAATCAATGCCTTTTCTATGAGATCTAATGAAAGTTTGTTTCAGTCTTGGGAAAGATTTCAGGATTTATTATTGGATTGCCCACACCATGGGATTTCCAAATTGGAGTTGTTGGAGATATACTATAAGGGGTTGGATGTGGAAACACAATTCAAGCTCCAATCCCTTTCACGTCGCTCATTCATGGACATGAGAGAAGATGATGCTTGAGACTTTGTTGAGAAGCAAGCCCGAGTCATTAAGAAGTACTCTCACCGGAAGGTGGAAGCTAACAAAGTAGAGCAAGGGGCGAAGCTAACACAAGCTGCTCAAACTCAAATCTTTTCTCTCAACACCAAGATTAAAGAATTGAAGGAAGTCATCAAAGCTAGCTTTCAAAAGCCTAAGGAGCAAGATGTTGATTATTTAGGAAACAACAATAACCATAGCGGGAATGAGAACACCAATCGCAACAGCCGGAACAACAACCGGAACAATTGGAACAACAACAACCGGAACAATAATTGGAACAACAATAGGAATTCAAACAACAATAATTGGCGTTCCAACGAACAACAAAATTCGGGTAACTCTTATCCCAATTCATGAAATTCACTAACTCCACCATCTTCTTCTTCCATTCATTTGAAAATCCAGGGGCAAACATCTAATAGTGGAAGTACTTCGGGGAAAGAGAAGCCCGATCCCATGCTGGAAACGATCTTGGGAAAGCTTCAACGGCTGGAGAATCACATCACTAAGGTTGATAAAGCTCAAAAGGTTTTAGAAAACCAAATGTTCAGCAATGCTGAGGAAGTTCCTAGAAATCAAGGAAAACTTCCAGGAAAGTCGGAGGATAACCCGAAAGGAAGGGTGATGGCTATCACAACTAGGAGCAGAGCAACATCTATCGACCCGCAACCTAATTTTGTTGAAGTTCCCGTCGACACGGCAAAGGAAAAGGGGAAAGAGAAGGAAGACATCTACATTCCTCCTCCAGCTTACAAACCGCCCCTACCATTTCCACAATCTAGAGCAAGAGCGCGTCTAGACAAGCAATTCGGTAAGTTCATTGAACTGATGAACAAAATGCACATTAATATACCTTTCATTGATGCAATTGTAGGTATGCCCGCTTACGGGAAGTTCTTAAAGGCGATCCTCTCTAACAAGAGGAAACTAGAAGACTTTGGAGAAGTCAAGATGAGTTTGGAGTCATCGGATCTCATCAAAACGATGAAGGAAAAGATGCCCCCAAAGCTGAATGATCCGGGGTCATTTTGTGTTCCAATCGGAGTAGGAGATGTAACATATGATGCATTATGTGATTTAGGAGCAAGCGTTAGTATCATTCCGCTTGCCTTATGCAGGAAGATCGGTTTAGGTGAATCTAAACCGGTAAAGATGACGTTATACATGGTGAATCGATCCATAACTTGTCCCGTCGGTATCATTGAGGACGTCCCGGTCAAGCTTGGTAAGTTCTACATTCCAATAGATTTTGTTGTGCTTGACATTCCTGCAGATAGTCCGGTCCCGATCATACTCGGAAGACCGTTTCTTGCAACTTCCGGTTATATGGTAGATTGCAAGAATGCTAGACTCGCCTTCGATATAAGAGATGAGAAAGTAGAGTTTGTTCTTTCTACCTTGGTGAAAGAGCCAGCTCTTGAAGAAGATATGTTTAACATCCATGACGAAGAGGCATCTAGAGAAGAAGTAAGCTCGATTCTATTTAAGGATCTATTGCAAAAGGTGATCACTATGAGCATTATGGAGAAAGGAGAGGAAGAGGAATGCAATAAGGAAATTGAAGCTTTGGAGGGCTAAAAGAAGTGCATGAAGAAGAGTTTGAAAAGCTCTACGATGGGTCAGAGGATGTGAGGAACCACGGTCAGTCGTGCTATTCCACGGCCGTGGTTCCCACCAACATGACCGTAATCACCTATTCAGAGGACTTCAGTAAGTTACACGGATAAAACCACGACCGTGGAACTATCAGAGGTGCCGTAATTGACTTCCACGCCCAAAACCACGGCTGTGGAAGTAACAGTGGTGCCGTAATTTTGGAAAATTCCGAGAAAAATTACGTCCTCTCCACCAATGCTCTTGAGCATTCTTCAACAACTTCTATATCCTTGGAGACTTCTAAGGAAGCATTAGAGACTCCAATAGTGATGGAATTAAAGCCGCTTCCCACGCATCTAAGGTACGCATTCCTAGGAACTAATTCTACGTTTCAGGTAATTGTTAGTTCTGATCTAAGTGAAGATGAACATAGTAAGCTTGTGGTTGTTCTAAGGAAACTGTTACGGTAGGAATTTGATGCACGCAAAAGTCTTAAATGTAACACCCCGAATCCGCGGGACTCGGAGCGCTACGGGTTAGGACCGCACAATGGGTCCCGACCCTTAGCCTGACAACAATTTCACCGGATCTTACAACAAGACACATATAAAGGCAAAACCGAAATTCATTTTAATGCAATGATATGAACCCCAAAAGAAAACAACGAAAGACTTCAGCCGAGATACAACGCTAAAGGCAACCGTCATACACGCGACATACATAATACCCTAAACAATACATAAAAACAACCCCCAAAACCCATCCTAAAATGTACGGATCCCGGCTGCCCACTCTTCCGGATCTCTCGGCCGCGTCCCTAACCTGCAAGGCAACTACAACAATATCGGTATAAAACCGTTAGCTAGCATTCAAGGCATTAGAATCATGGTATTGGCACACACACACATAAGGCATCATAAACACACAACATGTTCCAAAACACACAATCCGGTTTATTATCTTTTTATTATTAGGTCATATCCCGTTCTAATTCACTTCTTTTGTGACACGAAAATCTTAAAGATCTCGCCCTTGTCCCCTTTCACCATACGGGTTTGTACTTGATGCGGATCAGCATCACCCGATGGGCAGGTCGCAAGGCACCTCCCAGTCATCCCCATTTTGGACTGGACAAGCGGTCACCGCCCGTTATCATACACTTGGGCCAAATATAAACATATAAAGTCGGTGGTCCTATTACCGGTTTAGATGTTATAACATAAGCAATAAACACACACATAAACACTAAACACAAACCACCAAACACGCATTGAAACTAATACAGAGAATACGAGCTAAGTAAGTCCGAAGACTTACCTCGTCCCAAAGATAATCCCGCTATATCCCACTCTTAGCTTCCCGTAGGAAGACACTCAACGCCTGTAAAAAGGCACACGATCAGCATCTCTCTCACATGCTAGAAGTCCTTAGACTTCTAGTCCCAATGATCTCGCAAGATCATAATCCATAACCATGCTAGGATAACAACTCTTATTCCTCACGATTTCACAAGGTCATAACCATCACAACACATGCTAGGATAAGCCAAACCTAAACACCAAAATCTCACAAGATCATACAACCCCAACCTCGAGCCTCAAAACGCTCACAAGATCAACCATATAACTTAAAGCCTTATAACAACCTCACAAGATAACCAAACACCTCAAGTCTTAGCACAATCATAAATCCTCAAAACTCACCTAAGGTTCAAGGCCACTACTTGACATTCACTCTAAGTTATGCTAGATCCAACCTAGCATGATACTAATACTAAACATAACTAAATCGAGTAAGAGAATACTCACATGACGTCAAAAGACAGATGTCGAACTTGGACTCGTTAGACCTTTATCGGGGCGCTTCCGGACCTAAAACCAAAGCTACACAAATTTAGCTAATACGCTAAATTTGATTGGAATATTTAATATACATAAAACTAAGGATACTCGATTTCAAAAGCCCACGTTAAAATCCGTAATAACCCTTCCGGGGCAAAATATGAAATTCTAGAAACTTGATCATAAAATCGCAATTTACAACTTCGAGCCATAAACCCAAATTAATCTGACAAGGGCCTAAAATATAGTGTATGTAAATATAAGAATATAACTCGAAGTAAAACTCAAGTTTAAAAACCGTAAACATATTTTCCGTGCAAATTATATCATTTTAGATATATGGGTAATAATCCGTAATTAATTTCTTTGGGCCATAATATGTAAATAAATTCTGCAGGGGTATAAATGAAACTTCTAAAAATTAGGGTCATTACTGCAAATTCAAAGCAGTGGGCACAATCTCTAATTATACCAAAATCAAGGGGGCCGGTTGTAATTAAATCCAAGGGTTTTTAAACCAGTTCAAGGCTCACTAGGGAAGGGGAAAAGGCAACGGCGGCAGCAAGCATACGACGGGATCCCTTGGCGGCGCGCTGCAGGGCTCCAGAAGACGGAGGCGGAGTCTGCTGGTGTTCCGGCAGGCTAGGGCGGCAACACAGGGCATATCTTCCAACGATTGTTGCTCCAACCTAGTGGCTGTAGAGAAGAGATGAAAGGAAGGAGGAGCAGGGCCGGCGCAAGTTCAGCAAGGCGGCGGTGGGGAGTTCTCTCCACCCGGCGGAGCTCGAAGGCCGACGAGGGTGGCGAGGGCCATACTCCGAAGGCAACGGCCGGTGCAAGCGAAGGAGGGCCCTCCGGCGTGGCGCTTTGACGCGACAGAAGATGGGAGAAGGAGGAAAGGCGGTTGCGGCTCTTCTTCTCCAATGACTCGACGGCGGCGGCTTCGATCTCTAACGAAGAATGGTAGCGGGAGGTCGGGATGGAGGTGAACAAGGATGAGGTTTGAAGATCGACACCGAGAACAGAGAATGAGAGTTAGGGAGGTTGGAGGGCCGATTGTTGAGGTGCGAGAGGCGGGCTGGGGCTTCGACCACCAAAGCCCCTCCAGCAAGCTTCCAAGCGGCGGCGACGATGCAGCAGTGAGGAGATTGCATCTGCTTCCGGCGACTGCTGCACTAACAAAGGGAAGGGTGTGTGGTGATGGGAGCTGGCAAGAGAGGAGGAGCAAAACAGAGGTAGAGTGTGAGGGGAGTTGTGAGGAGAGGCGTGTGAAAATGGTTGATCAGCAGGGGACGAGGGGTCGGGTAGCATGCTAGGACGGGACAAGGCATACTGTTTTCAGCAGGGAAAGGTTGAAAAGAAATAAAGAAAAGAAACAAACTCGATCGAACATGATCGGCACGGAAGTTCTGGGTCGGATAATTTCCGAAATTTTCCGTAAGAAAAATAAAATACCGAATATATATAAATATAAATTATATAAACTCTAAAATTTTAATTTACTACGTGAAAAACTCGCAAAATAATATTTAGGCTATAAAAATATCGATAAATATACGGAGAAATAAATATCGAAAACGCGCCTAAAAATTTGGGGAGTTACATTAAATTTATAACTCGATATATTTTTCCAAACTCCTAGCGAACCCACAGTGTATGGGTCGTTTTGTAGTAAGGATAGTATTCCGAGGTCAAACACAAAGACTAAGGTGAAATTGAATCAATAGTGACTAAGGATAGTCTTGATCTAGGCTAAGAAAAGAGAAAGAAATAAAGAAATGAAAATCTCAATGTTTTTGGATTGGTTTTGTGGTGATCAATTAAAGATCACAAATCATGCAAGATTAACAAATAACTAAGCTAGCAAGGCAATTAAACAAACACAAATACGAGATAAGTAATCAAGAGAGAAAAGCGGATTCTAGGGGTTAGAAATTTCGGTTATGACATAGGACTCAAGCTATCTAATCATTCCTTGGATCAACTATAGTATGTCGGGAGTGAGTATATCTAGATTGGGATCAATCACCGGGTAGGTCTCATGGTCCACTAGTCCGTTCCTAAGGTCTCATCACCGGGTAAGTCTCAAAGAGCCTATGGATAGGAATTCTACACAAACCGAATTGTCATCTAGGGATCTAACCTCTCCTTACCGGGTAAGTCTCGGGAAGGCAAGTCCTAAACATCAATCCTAGCACACTCAGTCCAATAGCGGCTTATGAGGCTAACTACTACCTAGAGTTCATCATCTTCGGTATGTAAGAGCAAGAATCACCGGGTAGGTCTCTTCTCACACTTAGTTGTTAACACTAGGTCTCCATAGGATAGATCTAACTCAATAAACACTAGGATTTCAACAATCTAACAACCTAACACTTAGATTCATCAAAACAAGCAAGTCAGTCAAAATCACGTGCAGTTCATCCCTTTTCCACGGCCGTGGACTGGTAAGATCCGACCGTGATTTGCAACAGTAGCTAGGTTTGAGCAAACAATTCATCCAAAGGTACGTTTAAATCTATCCTATCATAGTCCAAGCCATAACCATCATTTCCTCACCCTAGAATCACATCTATTTAGCCAACAACAAACATCATAACAATCAAACTCAACAAGCATACATTTATGGCTTCCATTAGCAAGAAAATGAAGAGAAAGAAAGAGGAAACAAGTAGAACAAAGAAATCCAAGCTGAAAATGAGTTTAAGTAAGACTTACAACCCTTCAAAAGAAGGTTCGATTCGTTCTTACAACCCTAGAAAGTGTTTCCAACAATCTTCACTCTAAAAGCTATGAAAAACTAAGAATGGTGTGTTCTTCTCTTCTTCTCCAATGGAAGCCTTTCTTCTCCTCCAAGAGTAGCTTCAATCCAATCTTCCAATGAGAGAATATGTGTGAGGTAAGGTGTGAGAGAGAATGGAGTGATGGGGTCTTCCCTCAACAGCCTGCAGGACCACCTTTTATACACCATCAAGGGCAAGGGTCGGTTATGGAGATCGTGGGACAGCTGTCGCAACTGTGCAGGGAGAACCACGGCCTATTTCCACGCCCGTGGACGTCCCAGTGGCCATGGTTTTGGTGATGCAGCTTTCTTTGGATTATCAAGCCACAATTTGGTGCAAGGCATGCACCAACAAGGTCCCATGTGTCGTCCTTAGCTCCTAGCTTGCTTCCCAATGAGTCCGAAGGTGTGTCATCTCGAGGAACGATCCTCGAATGTATTGATTAAGCTCCTAAAGCTCCCAAAATACCTACAAAACATGCAAAAGTCCGTGTAGACGTCTATCTCGACAAATATACAAGAATTGAATGCAAACGTCATGAACTAGTGCTAAACTACGCATGACTGAGCGGAAAAACTATCTAAATGAGTGCTTAAACCTACGTCATAAATCGTGTTATCAAAAATACCCCATACTTAAGGTTTGCTCGTCCCCGAGCAAAGTCCGACTATAGGCTAAGAGATGACATGATTTATGAATGCAAGAAAAACTGAAAATATTTTTGGGATTGTGCTTCTAATATTGGATCACCTTCATAGTCATGTTTCATGGCAAATGTACAAGCAATCATGCATCAAATGAATGAAGGCACGGAAAGACAATTATACTTAACTAGAAAGCATGCATGAAAGGTAAAAATGAAGAAGCCAAGATGATCATGAGTATATCCAATCTAGATCACTAAGTCTTACACACATGAAAATAGGTCACAAGGACTTAGGAAAGAAGAGGCTAAGAAACGTTGTGATTAGGTGGGAATTCTTAGATTATGTGATGCTAATCCGGGAAAGGAACTAACTCCACAATTTCATTTTTGATCAACTTCACCACAAGTGTATATTTTCTCCATCTTTTCTTTGTTTTCTTTTCTTTTTCTTTCACATATTTTCGAGACAATGGCATTGGTGTACAAAAGCCGAAACCTTGGTGATTAGCGGGCCTCGAGTTTTTTTATTTTTCGAGGTGCTCCACACCTGGCACACATACCAAAGCTCGTTAGGACTATCGGTTTATTTGACTTTGGCAAGGCATAAATACCCGATTATGTGAATGATGCCGAGTTACTCGTCATTTAAACCAACGTCCCCAAACCTATATTTTTTCTACACTTTTCACAACAAATTCAACACTTCATTTACAACATCTATTCATCAACAACTTCACCCCACACTTGCTTTTCACACACATCAACACACTAGCATGCTCCTATTCCCGGATGGGTCAAAAGAGGCCAAATTTTAATATCAATTGAGGTGCTCAAGCAATAAGATAAAGATGAGAAGTAGAGAAAAGTGAATTGCCTTAATCACTCCTAAATGATGTGCAAGAACTAGCATGTAATTTCGACTATCAATCCTCAATCCAATCAAGGCAAACATCATGATCACAATTCATACATGGATTCAAGATAAGTAATTCAAGTTCACATATGCAAACATCCATTCTACACACAAGGCCATCCATGGCCAATTCACAAGACAATTTCATCATAAGGGTCATTCCCAAGCTTAGAAGCACTAAATTTTTTTTAAATTTTCTGATTTTTTTGGATTTTTTTCGAAATATCTATGTACAATACAAAACATGTGACAATATTAAACTATCCTAGATGCTAATCATGCAAGTGATCATGAAAACCCCACCCCATACTTAGAAACACATTGTCCCCAATGTGTAAATGAAGTGAAGAAGAGTAAAAGATGGTCCTCACAATGTAAAATGGTTTGCTTTGGTATTTGGGATTACTCAAGTGGATTGATGGCGGATGATCCTATCAACAATGGTATAGAGCTCAAGGTTTTTGTTATGGCGTCGGGACCCGCGCCTAGCCATCCAAGTTCCGCGTCCGCTCCACCTACAATTGATGAGGGGCTCATTCTCATCATTCACATGCCATGCAAGGCTTCCATGCTACTTGGATTCTCGCACACAAACTCCAAACACACACAAAAACACAAAAACAAAAAAATAGAAAACAAAACAAAAACGAAGAGGGAAAGATGTCTACCAATGGGTTGCCTCCCACCAAGTGCTTCTTTAAGGTCATTAGCTTGACCAAACTCGGGGACATCTCATTTGAGGTGAAGCGCGGCAATCATGTCCACCGGAGCTCCCGGGATATACTTCTTCAACCGGTGCCCATTCACCTTAAAGTCTCCACAATGCTCCCCTTCTATCTCAACCGCTCCATGGGGAAAGATCTTCTTCACTATATAAGGACCCGTCCATCTTGACTTTAGCTTTCCGGGGAAGAGCCGCAGCCTTGAGTTGAACAGAAAGACCAAGTCTCCCTCACTCAACTCCTTCGGGATGAGACGCTTGTCATGCCAACGTTTGGTCCTTTCCTTGTAGATCCGGGCGGCATCCAACCGGATCTCCTCAAGAGCATTCATGTTTGGCAATCTTTTCTCTCCGGCCTCCTTGAAGTCAAAATTCAGCCACCTTATAACCCAATATGCTCTATGCTCCATCTCCACCGGAAGGTGGCAAGACTTGCCATAAACTAGCTTGTAGGGAGTGGTGCCAATCGGTGTCTTGAAAGCGGTTCTATAAGCCCAGAAAGCATCATCGAGCTTCATAGCCCAATCCTTTCTCGTCCTAGAAACCGTCTTCTCAAGAATTCCTTTTATCTCCCGGTTCGAGATCTCCACTTGGCCACTAGTTTGGGGATGGTAAGATGTTGCCACCTTATGAGTCACCCCATACTTAGCCAAAAGTGTCCCGAAGTTCCTATTGGTGAAGTGCTTCCCTCCATCACTTATGATCACCCTTGGTGCCCCAAACCTAGGAAAAATCACTCGGTTGAAGAATCACACCACAACCTTGGCATCATTTGTGGGAGAAGCGATTGCCTCCACCCATCTTGACACATAGTCCACCGCCAATAGGATGTAGAGGTTGCCACATGAAGAAGGGAATGGTCCCATGAAGTCCACACCCCACACATCAAATATCTCCACTTCTTGTATGTTGTTCAAGGGCATCTCATTCCTCCTTGAGATGTTTCCCGTTCTTTGGCAAGCATCACATGCTACCACAAAATTATGCACATCCTTGAAAAAACTCGGCCAATAGAACCCGGATTGCAACACCTTTGCACATGTCTTGTGTGAGCTAGCATGCCCTCCACATGGTAAGGAATGACAATGGCGGATCACACTCTCCACCTCATCCTCCGGTATGCATCTCCTAAATACTTCATCCGGCCCTCTATTACACAAAAGCGGCTCACCCTAATAGTAATGCCTCACATCTTTGAAGAACTTCTTCCTTTGGGCATAGGATGAACCGGGCGGCACTTCCTCACACAAGGTAGTTCACAATGTCGGCATACCATGGCTCATTATCCCTTGACACTTGAAACAAGCACTCCTCCACCATTTGTCATTGCTCATCCCGGAATCAGTCATCAATCGGGATGTCATCTCTCTCAATCTCCAATGGTAGGAGTCTACTAAGGTGATCCGCCACAGAATTTTCGGACCCCTTCTTATCCCGGATTTCCAAATCAAACTCTTGAAGAAGAAGGATCCACCGAATCAATCGAGGCTTGGCATCCTTCTTATTAAGGAGATAACGGATCACAGCATGATCCGTATACACAATGACCTTCTCTCCAACAAGATACGAGCGGAACTTCTCAAATGCGTACACAACCACTAGCAACTCCTTCTCGGTGGTAGCATAATTGAGTTGGGCATCATCTAGCGTCTTGCTAGCATAATAGATGGCGTGTGTACGCCCATCTTTCCTTTGTCCCAAAACAGCCCCAACGGCTACATCACTCGTGTCACACATGATCTCAAACGGTAAACTCCAATCCGGATGTTGCATGATGGGTGCGGAGATCAAAGCATTCTTCAACCTACAAAAGGCTTCAAGGCAATCCTTGGGGAAAACAAACTCAACATCTTTCATTAGTAGGTTAGTAAGAGGCTTAGAAATCTTAGAGAAATCTTTAATGAATCTCCGGTAAAAACCGGCATGCCCTAGAAAACTCCTTACCCCCTTCATCGAGGTAGGTGGTGGCAACTTCTCTATCATCTCTATCTTAGCCCTATCAACCTCAATGCGACGGTTGGACACCAAGTGTCCCAACACAATGCCTTCACTTACCATGAAGTGGTATTTTTCCCAATTCAAGACTAGATTAGTCTCCTCACATATCTTAAGCACCAAGGACAAGTTAGCTAAACATTATTCAAATGAAGATCCATAAACAGAGAAATCATCCATAAACCCTTCCATGATGTTTTCAATATACTCAGAAAAGATAGCCATCATACACCTTTGAAAGGTGGCGGGTGCATTACACAACCCAAATGGCATTCTCCTATATGCAAATGTACCCCAAGGACATGTGATTGTAGTTTTCTCTTGGTCATCGGGGTGGATAGGGATTTGGAAGAATCCACTATAGCCATCTAAGTAGCAAAAGTAGAATGTTGAGCTAATCTCTCTAGCATTTGTTCAATAAAGGGAAGAGGGAAGTGATCTTTCCTAGAGGCCACATTTAGTTTCCTATAGTCTATACACGTCCTCCATCCCGTAACCGTTCTAGTCGGAATTAGTTCATTATTCTCATTGGTCACTATGGTCATCCCACCCTTCTTAGGAACCACATGAATGGGACTAACCCATTTACTATCCGAAATAGGGAAAATGATTCCCGCATCTAGCAATTTAAGAATCTCTTTCTTTACTACTTCTTTCATGATGGGGTTTAGTTTTCTTTTAGGTTCAAATGAAGGTTTATGATTATCTTCCATTAAGATCTTATGCATGCACAAAGAAGGGTTAATGCCAACTAAATCATCAATGGTATAGCCAATAGCCTTCCTATGCAATCTCAATTCATGCAACAATCTAGTCAACTCATCATTATTCAAGCATGCATTAACAATAACCGGATATGTATAATTCTCACCAAGAAAAGCATACTTAAGATGAGAGGGGAGGGGTTTAAGTTCAAGTTTAGGAGGACCTTTATCGGTTGGAGACGCTCCATACAATGTTGGTTGAGATGAATCCAAAGCCATGGAAGACTCCCCAAAGCTCCTTGAAGTTTGATCAACAACCAATGCAGTTTCTGGAGAAACCACGGGCAAAATCACGGGCTCTGGCACAACCACGGCCGTGGAACTTGCAAAGCTAGCCTTTTTGAGCACTCCAGAGAGTTCCACGGGATATTCCACGGGCGTGGTTCTTCCCCTTAGGCCGTGGTTCACACAGCAATTCAGCACACCTTCGTGTACTTCAAATTCAGCTCTTGTCTCCTTTTCCAATGCATCCAAAGCCTTGATTTCTTCATTGCAAGCCTCCTCAACTCCTTCCTCCATCAAACTCAAGCTAAGAACCTTCTCCAAGGGGTCCTTGATCAAGATCGAGCTCACAACTTCTCTAGACTCCTCTTGCTCGACAATGTTGAACATATCTTCACCAAGGGCTGGCCCCTTCATCATTGTTGATAGTTTGAACTTAATATTATCTTCTCCAATGTTGAAGGAGAGAATTCCATTTTTATAATCCACCAATCATCCGGAAGTGGCTAGGAAAGGTCTCCCCAAGATGATAGGAACCGGATAGTCCGCCGGGATGTCCAAGACAACAAAATCAATCGGCACATAGAACTTCCCGAGTTACACCGGTATGTCCTCCAAGATTCCAACCGGGTGAGTGATCAAACGGTCCACCATGTAAAGGGTCATCTTGACCGGCTTTGTCTCTCCTAGCCCAACCTTGTTGCAAAGTGCAAGCGGTATGATGCTTACACTTGCCCCAAGATCACATAGGGCTTCATACTTCACTTCTCCCACTCCAATTGGCACACAAAAGGATCCCGGATCTCTTAGCTTAGGAGGCATATCCTCCTTCATGGTTTGGATCAATTCCAAGGACCTCTTCATCATCCTCACTTCCCTATACTCTTCCAACTTCCTTTTGTTGGAGAGTATTTCCTTCAAGAACTTGCCATATGCCGGCATACCTAGAATAGCATCCATGAACGGAATGTCAATATGCAATTTAGACATAAGTTCAAGGAATTTACCAAAGTGTTTGTCCAAGCGAGCTCTTGCTAGTGATTGTGGGAACGGTAGTGGTGGCTTGTATGGAGGTGGTGCCACATATTGTTCGCCACTTAGCGTGCGTGCAAATAAGCTTTAATTATAAAACTAGAAATCAAGCAAGCGAACCTGTAGTGTACGGATCGATATAGTTGAGCAAGAATTCCAAAGTATCGAACACAAGGATTTGGGGGGAACAAATTCAATCGTAGATTATCAAGCAAGTAAATGTAGAAGTTTTATGAATTATTGGGAAACAACAATCCTAAAGATCCAAGTATCCAGCTGTGGCAATCGATTCAAGATATACTAATGATATAAGGACAGAGTTGAGATATGCAAAGGTATGCTAATGTAAGGTAATCGTACGGTGAAGTTCCAAAAACCTTATATGACTCACCTACAAGACATTCTCTATAAAGGTTGTTGAGGCTTCAATATAGAAAGGTTCTAAAGGTAAGAATTAATGTCAAATACCCAAACTTGTAATCCAAGGATCAAGACTAACTAAACCGATTAAGGTTGTGACACTCACAATCGAGGTAGAGGTTGTTGAGGCTTCACTACCACCTAGAAAAGGCAAGCCAAAACTAAGTTAAAGCAAATCTTTAACTTTGGATTAAAGTAAAATCAGGTTCGTAACGTAACACAAAATTACGGGTAGTTCTTGAGTTCTACGGCCGTGTAAGCTCAAGAACAGACCGTGGATTAGGTTCGTCGGCGATTCTCTCTAACTCTCAAGGTCCAATCTGTTTATGATCGATCTATCATCATCTAAGCCACAACTATCAACCCTTCACCTTAGAATTGTTAAGGGTTTTTAGCCAACAATAGCCATAATGATATCAAATTCAAGGTTTAAAAGATTTAAAGATGAAAACTTCCGAAAACCTTCAATAACTTCCAAATCAGTCTCAAAGTCACAATCAAGAACAATAATCGTCACTAAATTCGGAATAGAACAACAATCAAAATCTTAGATAAGAAGGAAGAACGGGATGCCAATCCGTCTTCTAAATCAAACGTAAGTAAGAAGCGAAATCTCCTTACGAACAATCTTCCGAATCTTCGATCTTCCGTCAATCCGGAATTCACAACAGCGATGCGCCAAAATCTCTCAACACAACTTCCGCCAAATGCGAAATTAGGGCAATTCCAAGCATAAGCGTAAGATGCGTCTCTGCCTAAGCGAAGGTGACGGAATCTCTCTTCGTCCGTCCTTTTATAGTGTAAGATAGAATATCGGCCCGGCCCAATTGCGTAGGAAATCGTGGCTTAAAGTGTGGCGAAAAAGATCGCCAAGATCACGGTCGTGGAAGGGTTTCTACGGCCGTAATTTAGAGCGTGGAAATCAACACGGTTTGAACCATCTTCTCCACGGCCGTAGAAGTTACTGGAATGAACCACGCTTCCCTAGCCATGGTTCCACGACCGTGGACTTGAACGTGGAAAGTAGTACGGCCGTATTTTAGAGCGTGGTTTAGGGCAAGAACGTGATTCCTCCTTAGCCTCGTGCATTCTTCAAGTTGGCATTCCTTTTGCTCCTATGAATGTCCTCAATCCATGAACATGCTCAAACAACTCCATCCTTGCTCAATTCCGTTCGGAAATAGCTCTTACTTACCTATAATCAACATAAAGCTTGTGTAGATCTCTATATCGACATTATAGATAACTAGCTCACAAATGCATCAATGCTCAATCAAAGACTATCAATATGGATCAAATACACTTAGAAAACGTGCCTAAAATATCACAATATTTCATGCTAACAAATAACCCCATACTTGCCACTTGCTTGTCCCTAAGCAAGGTCTTTCAGAAAGCTTTTAAAACAAGAGTTAGGATGAAATATGTGTACCTTTTCAAAGCAATACTTCTTTTGGATGAATGTGCCTTCTAAACAATAGATCATTCTCAAATCTTGCTTCATTCGTTTATATGACTTTTATATACTTAATCAAAGAGTAAAGAGTAAAGAAAAATCATGAATCAATTGAACTTCCATACAAGCATCATAACCTTCAAACATTATCAAAATCAATCATAAGAAACTTCAATTTAGATCACCAAGTCATATAACATTCTTTTGATCTTAAGGACTTTCAAAGAAAAAGGTCTAGAATGTGGAAAGGGAAGGAAACTTTTAGGGAATGTGGTGCATGAATCCGGGAAAATGGATAACAACTCTTTTCTTTTTCTCTTGCAGTTTCCGCAGCACTTTCAACCCTCTTCGCCGATTCCACGCCCTTCACCTCAAATCTCCGTTCGTTAATCGTTTTCAACGATTCTTCGTTCCAAATTGAAGCAAATTCGACCACCAACGAGATCCAAGCAACGAATCGAGCGGCAAATCACCAATGAATGCACAATTCGGATTTTAAAATCCGAAACCTAGGTTTTTTCCACTCTTCTTGATCTTTGTCAATTTGGGTTCGTTTTTGCTAGAAATTATAGGAGAACTGATTAAAATTGGAAGGAATTAGACTAGGGCTGCCTGATTGCTGAGTTTGAGTGCTGTTTGTTGAATTTTGAAAAAAGTCGAGACGAATCACGGTCTCTGTCAGTTCCACGGCCGTGGAAATACCAAGAACAAACCGTGATTTTGAACAGTGATGGACTTCGTGAGGAGAGTTTTTGGGAGAATTAAGGAGAAGAAGAATGAGCAGAACAAAAAGAGGAAGGGTAACCTGATGTGATCCCCACCGGGGAAGAAATCATCGTCATCAAGCCGGAACCAATCGTTTTGCCACCAACCGTCCAAGTCAAAAGTCAGCCGAAACTTATCAAAATCAACAGTTATGTGTTGGAGGTCATGCCTAAAACTGAGCCAAAACCTATTGAAATCAAACCGAAAAAGCTTGCTCCGAGCATGCCCAATGCAAGCCAATTTTCACTCTCTCCGGCTAAGCTGTCAGGTTTGCGCACTCTCAGTAAAACGACTATAACTGAGGCAATACTTGGAATTAAAATACCCATGAGTACTACTTTGAAAGGTATTTTTAATATCTACAACCTTCTAGTTTACTCAAAGTCGATATTGCAAGAGGAAGAGGGTGAAAATGACCCTACATTGCAGCAAGTACGGTACCTGTATGAATTGTTGGACAAGATCATGAATGGAGGCATGAAAGATGGTTATACAAAACATATGCACGTCCTACCATACATATTTCATGCAGCATACCATGCTCATATTATTCATATATTATGCATGAATTTATGTATTGATCATGTGAAGGTCAACATGTCAACATTCAATCAAACATTGAAGGCATCTTCACCCACATACATTGAATGGAGGCCAAGGTAGTTCAATGGTCTTCTTCTCCTTCAATATGGACGTCCAAGACTTGATTAGACCATCCTTGATGTATTTTCCAAGTGAAGAGAATAGGATCCAAGAGTCATCTTTGATTAAAGGCCAAATGTGGCCATTTATATGTTTGAATTTCCTAGAAAAACTCTTGAATTTCTTACATTTCCTTTTGATAAACCTTTGATATTTCTAGCACTTAATTAGGGAGTTTTTAGGCTGAGTTTTGTGGCTATATAAAGCCTTGTATCCTCCCATTGTAAGAGAAGGAAGTTAAATGAAGTAAGTTAGCCTTTGTGCTTTCAAAGTTGTTGTTTGCTTTAAAACAAAACCCGAATTCTAGGTGAGATGCTTAGTTTTCAAACATCTAGGTGAGATGCTTAGGTGGTTCTAAGGTGAGAGGTCGAGGAACGAAGGTTCGAACCCCAAAGTGAGATTCCGAGGTAGTTCGTTCGAGTTGAGGGATTCCCAAAGTGAGAGGCCGAGGGAATTTGCTCTTCATATCCAAAAAACACAAAATCCAAAAAAAAAGAGAGAGTTCCATTTCATCGATTCCAATCCGATTGTGAGCTTGTGCCGGTGGATCCTCGTGTTCGAATCTAGTTCGAATCACATCATAACCCCTCTTCCTCTTCATCCTCTAGAGCACCACCACCTTCCTCCCCTTCACCTCCATCCTCACCTTCATCACCCGCACCTCCTAGCCCTAGAGTACAGACCATTCATGAGGATCACCTCGATGCACTCGAGAGGATCCATGAGAGGGCTGTGATTTGACCTAGATACCTATTGTTAGAGGATTTAGCTCCTCTTAACATCATAGACGACCTCACTTGGCTCTTGGATAGAGCCGGACTTATTGTCTTCTCGGCTATCCGAGAAGACGCTTATGAGGAGATCACGAGAGAGGTTGTGGCGTCGTTTGAGCACAACCACGTGGATATGACCGTTTCTTTCCGTCTTAAGGAAAGAAACTATGATTTCTCCATCCGGGAGTTCGGAACCTTCTTTGGGTTCCATGAGACCTTCAATGGTCGTTTTCCTAGTGGCGTTTACGCCAAAGATTTTTGGGAGGAGGTTGCTATGATTTACGCCAGCGAGGACCGCTGGCAACCAGCTGACACCAAGGCTAAGTTGATGTATCACTTAGCCTTGAAGATTGCTCACCGTGTTCTTTCAGAGTGTCTCTTCCCTAGGACAGAGACACCTCAAAAGATCAAGACGGATGAGCTCTTTTTGTTGTATTCTATGCTGTATGGGCGCCGAGCTGACTGCGCCACCCTCTTAGCTGCTACCATGAGCAAGCTTAAGAACAAGAGGAAGGGCAACATTGGATATGGTGGGATAGTTACCTACCTTGCTAAGATGTTGACGGTTGATTTTTCTGCATGCACACGCATACCAGCTGTACCCCTAGGACTCCAGGCCTTCATGACTAGAGGCCTTATCTTCCCTATCCATAGAGGTCCGCTTTACGCAGCTATGCCTTGGGAGAGCAGGACGGGGAGGGGTATTGAGTGGCTACTGGAGTATTCCGTTATGGCTAGACGCCATAATTGGAAGGAGACGTTCGCTGCTATGCATGCGAACAGGATTGCAGCTCCTCCGTATGTCCCACCACCGCCCGTAGTTGAGGAGGAGGAGATGAGGGATCAGTATGAGGGAGGAGGGGGAGCAGAGCAGGAGTTTGGCACGTTTCCGGATCAGCCGGACATTGCTTCTGATGTGCCTAGACGTTCTCCACGTCCAGCCAGAGCTTCAGGATCGTCTTCTCGCCGCGCCAGCGTGAGTGAGAGACCTACTTGGATGGATACACCTCCTGCATGGTACGGAGCTCCACCTCCATGGTCCGCACAGCAGCCACCAGCACCAACACCGTCCGATGCACCGGGGTGGTATAGTCATGCTCCGGGATGGTATGAGCAGATGCCAGATTGGGCTACTAGCCTTTCTGACAGAGTAGGAGCATTGGAGATCCGAGCCGACGCTAGGGATGGACGTATGGACGACCTCGATCACATGATGAGAGACATCTACCGCCGACAGTTTGGGCGGCACTACGACGCTAGCTTCTCTCCATTCCCACCTCCACCGGCGCCGCAGTGACGATGATGATGACCGATAGCTTTAGCCGTTCCACCGCCATTTTGTGAGTCTTTTTCTTTCTTTCTTTTCTTTTCTTTCTTTTATTTGAACATTAGGGACAATGTTTGTTCCAAGTATGGGGTGGGGTGTGACTAAAAGTTTGTAATAACTCTTACTCACTATGATTGCTTCTATCGAGACTATCTTGCATGTTCATTATATTGTTGCATGTTTCATTATTGCATTGCATGAAAAAGAGTTTGAAAAACCCATAAAAATTGAAAAATTTTGAAAATTTTGTGCTTCTAAGGAATTGAGATGATTTCTATGATAATCGCTACTTGTGAATTGAGTTTGATGACAATTGCATGCTTAAACGAATAGTGAATTGAAAAGAGATTGAATTAGTTGATTTTCCTTCTTTTTTTACAAGTTTCACAATGTGATGAATGTTGCCTAAATCATGTTGAGAAATTGAAGTTGAAATCACACTATAAGTTCTTATGCTTCTTGTTGAGATGATTAAGGCAATTCGATTTTTCTTTCTTCTTTCTTTGATCATTTAGCCCCTCATTGAAATTATGGCCTCCCTTACCTATCCGGGAATTTGGAGGAGTTGATTGATATTGGCATGTTTGATGTGGGAGGGCCTTGAAAGCAATTATTTGCAATCAAAAGAATAGAAAGAAATTGTAGGTTTGGGGAAGTCAATCATGACGATGAGTAACTCGGCACCATTCACATAGCCGGGTGTTTGTGTCTTGCCAAAGTCGGATTGAGCGATATTCCTAGCGAATTATGGTATGTGCGCTAAGGGTTTGAGGCATCTCATAAAAATTGAGAAACGCCAATCTCCTAGGCTTCGGTTTTTGTGCACCTCTATCCATAACTCCAAAAGTAAAGTCGAAAAATGAAAGGAAGAGAGCGAAGCTCCAAGTTGAAAGTGTTGCGGAAACCGCAAGAGAAAAAGAAAAGAGTTGTTATCCATTTTCCCGGATTCATGCACCACATTCCCTAAAAGTTTCCTTCCCTTTCCACATTCTAGACCTTTTTCTTTGAAAGTCACGGTCTATCGGGGAGTTCCACGGCCGTGGAAATGTACGGAACCGTGGTTTTGGTGATTTTTCAAAGGCTTTTGGAAATTACGGTCACTGTAGCTATCACGACCGTGGTTTAGGCCGTGGAACTCTCTGTAATGCTCCAAAGTCCAAGTTTCGTCACTTTTCTTCAAAATAACTCTTCTCTTTTCCTTTTCCACTGTTCCTACATCCAAAAACACGAACATACCGGAAGGAATCGAAGGCAAAACAAAACAAAAACGTCTAAACTAAGCTAAACTATGAATCGAAAACAAAACAAAAATGCAATACCTTGGGTTGCCTCCCAAGAAGCGCTTTGTTTAAGGTCCGTAGCTAGACCAAATTCGCACTTATTCGAGTGCGGTGGACGCGAACTCTTCAGCTTGGAGTTCCGGCGTATACTTCTTGAGTCGTTGACCGTTGACCTTAAAGCTTCCGCCCGCTTCACCCCATACTTCAACTGCACCATGGGGGAAAATACGCTTAATTAGAAAAGGTCCGGTCCAACGAGATTTAAGCTTACCTGGAAAGAGACGAAGCCTTGAATTGAAAAGGAGAACTTGATCTCCTTCTTTGAAGTCCTTTGGAATGATATGCTTATCATGCCAACGCTTTGCCCTCTCCTTATAAATCTTAGCTTTCTCATAGGCGTTCAAGCGGAGTTCTTCTAGCTCATTAAGGTCTAAATGACGGTTCTCTCCCGCTTCCTTCATGCCAAAATTCAACCACTTGATGGCCCAAAACACTTTGTGCTCCAACTCCACCGGTAAGTGACAAGACTTCCCATACACAAGGTTGTATGGTGTGGTTCCTATGGGAGTCTTGTACGCAGTCCGGTACGCCCACAATGCATCATCAAGCTTCAAGGACCAATCCTTCCTATTCCTTGAAACCGTCTTCTCTAGAATTCCTTTGATCTCCCGATTTGAGATCTCAACTTGCCCACTAGTTTGTGGATGATAAGGGGTGGCGATCTTGTGAGTAACCCCATACTTAGCTAGAAGAGCTTCAAAGCGCCGGGCAATGAAGTGAGAACCTCCATCACTAATGATAGTCCTTGGTGTCCCAAATCGCGGGAAGATGGTCTTGTTAAAGAACTTAACCACCACCATGGCATCATTGGTGGGAGAGGCAATCGCTTCCACCCATCTAGAAACATAATCCACCGCCAAGAGTATGTATTGGTTTCCACAAGAGGATGGGAACGGTCCCATAAAATCGACTCCCCAAACATCGAAAATCTCCACCTCTTGGATGTTGTTGAGAGGCATCTCATTCCTCCTAGAGATATTACCTATTCTTTGACAAGCATCGCAGCAAGAAACAAAGGATTTCACATCTCTAAATAAAGTAGGCCAAAAGAATCCAGATTGCAATACCTTTGCGCTAGTCTTGTTCGAACTAGCGTGTCCTCCACATGGTAGTGAGTGACAATGGCAGATGACACTTTGCATCTCATCTTCCGGCACACATCGCCGAATGATGCCATCCGGACCTCTCTTAAAAAGGAGAAGTTCATTCCAAAAGTATTCCCGGACATCCTTAAAGAACTTCTTTCTTTGTGCGTAGGATAATCCGGGCGGTATCTCCTGACAAACCAAATAGTTAACAATTCCTTCCTTAACCATGAATTGACACTTCTCAATGATATGTAGGTGTTCGTCCGGGAAGGAGTCATCTATAGGTAAGTGGTCGTCCTCTAAATGTGTTAGGCGACTCAAATGATTCGCAACAGAATTTTCTGAACCTTTCTTGTCGCGGATCTCAAGATCAAACTCTTGTAGGAGAAGAATCCATCTAATTACCCTTGGCTTCGCATCCTTCTTTGCAAGGAGGTACCGGATCGCAGCATGATCCGTGTAGACAATCACCTTTGCACCTACAAGAAAAGAGCGAAACTTGTCAATAGCATAAACAATGGCTAAAAATTCCTTTTCCGTAGTGGCGTAGTTGAGCTGCGCTTCATCTAGCGTCTTGCTAGCATAGTATATGGCATGGGTTCGCCCTTCCTTTCGTTGTCCAAGAACAGCTCCTATAGCTACGTCACTAGCATCGCACATAACCTCAAATGGAAGGTTCCAATCCGGAGGTTGGATAATAGGTGCTGAAATTAGAGCCTCCCGGATCATATTGAACGCATCTAAACATTCTTGCGAAAACTCAAAAACCGCATCCTTCATCAATAGATTAGTAAGAGATTTTGATATTTTAGAGAAATCCTTAATGAAACGCCTATAGAATCCAGCATGTCCTAGGAAACTTCTTATCCCTTTCACCGAAGTTGGGGGAGGAAGCTTTTCTATAGTCTCTATTTTCGCCTTGTCTACCTCAATCCCTCTACTAGATATTAAGTGTCCTAAAACAATTCCTTCCTTAACCATGAATTGACACTTCTCCCAGTTAAGAACTAGGTTAGTGTCTTCACACCTTTGTAATACAAGAGCAAGGTTAGAAAGACAATTGTGAAACGAGGAACCGTATACGGAAAAGTCATCCATGAAGACCTCCATGATTTCCTCAATATATTCGGAGAAGATGGCCATCATGCACCTTTGAAAGGTGGCTGGGGCGTTGCAAAGCCCGAATGGCATTCTCCTATAAGCGAACGTACCCCATGGGCACGTGAATATGGTCTTCTCCTGATCGTCCGGGTGTATCGGAATCTGAAAGAAACCACTATAACCGTCAAGATAGCAAAAATGTGAATGTTGTGCTAACCTTTCAAGCATTTGATCAATGAATGGCAATGGGAAGTAATCCTTCCTCGTCGTGTTGTTGAGCTTGCGGTAGTCTATGCACATCCGCCATCCCGTTACGGTTCGGGTAGGAATGAGTTCGTTGTTCTTGTTGGTGATGACCGTCATTCCTCCCTTCTTCGGAACTACTTGAACCGGACTCACCCACTTACTATCGGAGATAGGATAGATGATACCTGCATCAAGAAGTTTAAGAATTTCCTTCTTGACAACCTCTTTCATGGTCGGATTTAACCGCCTTTGAGGTTGTCTTGAAGTCCTAAAGTCCTCTTCCATTAGTATTTTATGCATGCAAAGGGAAGGTTTGATTCCTACTAAGTCCTCAATAGTATATCCTAAAGCTTTTCTATGTTTCCTAAGGACAACCATGAGCTCATTATGTTCATCTATGCTTAGATCGGAACTAACAATAACCGGAAAGGTAGAATTAGGTCCTAGAAAAGCGTACCTTAGATGAGTAGGAAGTGGCTTTAGTTCCATTGCTTTCGGAGCTTCCAATGGCTCTTGTGGAGCTTCCGATGCTTCCTTAGAAGTGTCTAAGAAAGTAGAAGGTGTAGGAGAAGAATCAAGAGAAGTTGAAGAAGAGGCACGATCACCCTCTTCCACGGCCAAAATTACGGTTTCCATACATCTTCCACGGCCGTGGTTTAGGGCGTGGAAAGGAAATACGGTTGCTCTTCTTTCTCCACGACCGTATAACTCTCTGGAGTGGGACACGGTTTGGTTGGTGAAATCCACGGCCGTGGAATATAGTGTATGGCCGTGGATTCTCACGTTTTCTGCCTCATCGTGGAGCATCTCAAATTCCACTTCACCCACTTCTTCTTGTGCTTCTAAGGTTTCAATTGCCTCATTGCACTCCTCTTCTTCCCCTACATTCGTTAGACTCATAGTAATAACCTTTTGTAAAGGATCTTTGAAGAGAATAGCACCTACCTCCTCTCTAGACAACCCCTCTTCATCTTAGATATTGAATATATCCTCATCAAAGATTGGCTCCTTCACTAGAGTGGAAAGAACAAACTCTACCTTCTCCTCTCCTATGTCAAAGGCGAGTCTAGCATTCTTGCAATCGACTATGCAGCCGGAAGTTGCAAGAAACGGTCTTCCGAGTATGATCGGGACCGGACTATCTGCAGGAATGTCAAGCACAACAAAATCAATGGAACAAAGAATTTACCTAGCTTGACCGGGACGTCTTCTACAATACCGACGGGGCGAGTGATGGATCGATCCGCCATGTATAACGTCATCTTCACCGGTTTAGGGTCGCCTAAACCGATCTTCCTACATAATGCAAGTGGTATGATGCTAACACTTGCTCCTAAGTCACATAAAGCGTCATATGTGACATCTCCCACTACTATGGGAATGCAAAACGACCCCGGATCCTTTAGCTTTGGGGGCATTTTCTCCTTCATGGTCTTGATGAGATCCGAAGAATCCGAACTCATCTTAACCTCTCCAAAGTCCTCTAACTTTCTCTTGTTAGAGAGGATCTCCTTTAAGAACTTGCCATAAGCCGGCATACCTACAATAGCATCAATGAAAGGTATATTAATATGCAGCTTGCTCATGAGTTCTATAAACTTACCAAATTGTTTATCTAGACGCGCTCTCGCTCTAGATTGAGGGAATGGTAGGGGAGGTTTGTAAGCCGGAGGAGGAACGTAGACATCTTCCTTCTCCTTTCCCTTCTCTTTGTCTTTCTCAACGGGAACTTCAACAAACTTAGGTTGCGGATCGGTGGTAGTCACTCCGCTCCTAGTTGTGATTGCCATCACCCTTCCCTTAGGGTTGTCCTCCGTCTTTCCTGGAAGTTTCCCTTGATTCCTAGGAACTTCCTCCGCTTGGCTGAACATTTGGTTTTCTAAAACTTTTGGTCTTTATCAACCTTAGAAATTTGATCATCAACCTTAATGATGCGGTTCTCCAACCCTTGAAGCTTTCCCAAGATCATTTCCAACATGGGATCGGGCTTCTCCTTCCCCGAAGTGTTTCCTCCATTAGATGTTTGCCCCTGGCTGTTCAAAGGAGTAGAGGAAGAGGAAGGTAGAGTTAGTGAATTAGAATTGGAAGGATAAGAGTTACCGGAGTTTTGTTGATTGGAGCGCCAATTGTTGTTGTTTGAACCCCTATTGTTGTTCCAATTGTTGTTCTGGTTGTTGTTGTTGCCATTCCAATTGTTCCGGTTGTTGTTCGGGTTATTGTTGTTGCGGTTTGTATTCTCTCCACCATTGTTGTTGTTACCCAAGTAGCCAACATCCTTCCCTTGTTGCTTTAGGAAGTTGGTCTTGATAGCTTCCTTCAACTCTTTGATCTCATTGTTGAGAGAAAAGATTTGAGTTTGAGCTTCATGTGTGAGCTTTGCTCCTTGCTCTACACGATTTCCCTCCACTTTCCGGTGGGAATATTTCTCTATGACTCTTGCTTGCTTCTCAATGAAGTCCCAAGCGTCATCTTCTCTCATGTCCATGAATGTACCACATGAGAGGGATTGGAGCTTGAATTGTGTCTCCACATCTAGCCCTTTATAGTATATCTCCAACAATGCAAGCTTGGATATGCCATGATGAGGGCAATCCAATAACAAATTCTGAAACCTTTCCCAAGATTGAAACAAACTTTCGTCAAATCTTATGGAAAAAGCATTAATCTTACCTCTAAGTTCCGCCGTTTTGGATGGCGGAAAGAACTTAGTGAGGAACTCCGCGGAAAGATCCTTCCATGTCTCAAGCTTTCCACTTGGAAGGGCTTGATACCAAGACAATGCTTTCCCCTTCAAGGAGAAGAAGAAAGGCTTGAGCTTATAGTTGTTGGTAGTTGCATTTTTCGGTCTCATCGTCTCTATCATACACTCAAAGTTTTGCAAGTGTTGGTGTGGAGATTCAGCGCTTGTCCCGCCAAATTTGTTTTGGCGAACAAGAGTAATAACTTGAGGGTTGAAGCTAAACCCTTGTACATCATCAGCATCAAAGTTCACACCTAGACGGCGTGGTTGCTGCGTTGGATCCATCCTTTGGCCAAGAGTTCTTGGCTCTTCATCCACGCGGTTCAGCCTTACATTCCTAGGTGGAACGCGTCGATTCGCAGCTGTCCGTGGAGCGAATGGATTCGCATTAATCCTTGGATCAATCTCCTCTAATGGTGGCATGGAAGAGTCGTTATCTTCAGCGGATGAATGGCCTCTATTCGACCTTAAGGATCTCCTTGAGGATTTCTTGCTCTCTTTACTCTTAAAATTGCTTAGTTCTATCCTCATTTGGAACATCATATCCTTTAGATCGTCAACTTGAGATTGATGACGATCCATTTCATCCCGGCGAATCTTCTCATTCCATTGGAGTTGAGCTTCTTTCTCCGCTAACTCCGATTGAAGATCACGTTCTTCAGCCATCTTCTTTTCCTTACGCTTTTGCCTTAAAGTCCTCTCAAGCTCTTGATCAAGAGGTATGAGATCCTCGGTGTTCCTAGACCTGCGCATGCACTCAAAGAAATATCAAATAACGAGAGCAAGCTCCCAAGCTTGACAACCGGCAACCGAATTCGGCCAAAACCAAATCCCCGGCAACGGCGCCAAACACTTGTTCGCCACTTAGCGTGCGTGCAAATAAGCTTTAATTATAAAACTAGAAATCAAGCAAGCGAACCGGCAGTGTACGGATCGATATAGTTGAGCAAGAATTCTAGAGTATCGAACACAGGGATTTGGGGGGAACAAATTCAATTGTAGATTATCAAGCAAGTAAATGTAGAAGTTTTATGAATTACTGGGAAATAACAATCCTAAAGATCCAAGTATCCAGCTGTGGCAATCGATTCAAGATATACTAATGATATAAGGACAGAGTTGAGATATGCAAAGGTATGCTAATGTAAGGTAATCGTACGGTGAAGTTCCAAAAACCTTATATGACTCACCTACAAGACACTCTCTATAAAGGTTGTTGAGGCTTCAATATAGAATGGTTCTAAAGGTAAGAATTAATGTCAAATACCCAAACTTGTAATCCAAGGATCAAGACTAACTAAACCGATTAAGGTTGTGACACTCACAATCGAGGTAGAGGTTGTTGAGGCTTCACTACCACCTAGAAAAGGCAAGCCAAACCTAACTTAAAACAAATCTTTAACTTTGGATTAAAGTAAAAGCAGGTTCGTAACGTAACACAAAATTACGGGTAGTTCTTGAGTTCCACGGCCGTGGAAGCTCAAGAACAGACCGTGGATTAGGTTCGTCGGCGATTCTCTCTAACTCTCAGGGTCCAATCTGTTTACGATCGATCTATCATCATCTAAGCCACAACTATCAACCCTTCACCTTAGAATTGTTAAGGGTTTTTAGCCAACAATAGCCATAATGATATCAAATTCAAGCTTTAAAAGATTTAAAGATGAAAACTTCCAAAAACTTCAATAACTTCCAAATCAGTCTCAAAGTCACAATCAAGAACAATAATCGTCACTAAATTCGGAATAGAACAACAATCAAAATCTTAGATAAGAAGGAAGAACGGGATGTCAATCCGTCTTCTAAATCAAACCTAAGTAAGAAGCGAAATCTCCTTACGAATAATCTTCCGAATCTTCGATCTTCCGTCAATCCGGAAATCACAACAGCGATGCGCCAAAATCTCTCAACACAACTTCCGCCAAATGCGAAATTAGGGCAATTCCAAGTGTAAGCGTAAGATGCATCTTTGCGTAAGCGAAGGTGACGGAATCTCTCTTCGTCCGTCCTTTTATAGTGTAAGATAGAATATCGGCCCGGCCCAATTGCGTAGGAAATCGTGGCTTAAAGTGTGGCGAAAAAGATCGCCAAGATCACGGTCGTGGAAGGGTTCCACGGCCGTAATTTAGAGCGTGGAAATCAACACGGTTTGAACCATCTTCTCCACGGCCGTAGAAGTTACTGGAATGAACCACGCTTCCCTAGCCATGGTTCCACGGCCGTGGACTTGAACGTGGAAAGTAGTACGGCCATATTTTAGAGCGTGGTTTAGGGAAGAACGTGATTCTTCCTTAGCCTCGTGCATTCTTCAAGTTGGCATTCCTTTTGCTCCTATGAATGTCCTCAATCCATGGACATGCTCAAACAACTCCATCCTTGCTCAATTCCGTTCGGAAATAGCTCTTAATTACCTATAATCAACAAAAAGCTTGTGTAGATCTCTATATCGCATTATAGATAACTAGCTCACAAATGCATCAATGCTCAATCAAAGACTATCAATATGGATCAAATACACTTAGAAAACGTGCCTAAAATATCACAATATTTTATGCTAACACATATGATGGCTCATCTTCCTTGTTCTTGCCTCCATCTTCTTGCAAGGTCTCTTCCTCTACCACTACTTGCTTCCCCTTGTCATTTCCATTAGGTAAGGGATCCTTCATGCTCAGCCCACTCCTTGTTGTAATAGCCAACACTTGGCATCTTGGGTTATCTTCGGTTCTTTCGGGAAGCTTTCCCGGGTCTCTATGGGCTTCACCCGCCTTTTGGAACACTTGTGCTTCCAACACCTTTTGAGCCTTAGAAATGGAAGTCACCATGCTCTCAAGACCACTCAACCTTCCAAGCAATTGCTCAAACATCATCTCGGTTCTATCCTTTGGAGGTTGAGTAAATCCGGGTGGAGGTTCTTGTGAAGCCTTTGGTGGTGGAGCTGCGCTTGTGGAAGCGGGAGGGTTCAAGGCTCCATCCGGGTTAGAATAGGAAAACCCGGGATGGTTGTGGTTAGGCCGGTAATTGTTGAATTGCCGGTTGTTGTTGAAGTTCCTTGGGCCTTGATAGTTGTTGTAGTTTCCCCTTCTCATATAGTTCACATCTTCCTCCTTGGAAGACAAGTTTGCTTGCACTTGCACTTGAGGGCTTGCTTGATTCTTCAAAGTTGTAGCACACAACTCCTGTTACGCTAGGAAATAGCACAAAAAGCTTTACATTTATAAACTCGAACTAAATCCTAAACTACCTAGCGAAACCCGCAGTGTACGGGTCGTTTTGTAGAAAGGAAAGTATTCCGAGGTCGAACACAAAGACTAAGGTGAAATTGATTCGGTTTTGTGATTGAATTTAGTGAAGGTCTAAGGTTAGAAAAGAGGAAAACAAAGAACGAAAATCTCAAATGTTTTTGTCGGTTTTAGGTGATCAATGATCACAATTCATGCAAAGCAATCAATCCAACTTAACCAAAAATCACAAATAAACAAATCAAACAAGATATTGATCTAGGGAAAGGAAAGGCGGGTTCTAGGGGTCGGAAGCTCCGGTTATGGCATAGAACTCAAGTTATCTATTCATTCTTTGGATTGATTATGATATGTTGGGATTAAGTGTTTCTAAATTGGGATCAATTACCGGGTAAGTCTCATGATCCAACTAGTCCACACCTAAGGTCTCATTACCGGTTAGGTCTCTAAGAACCTAAGGTTAGGAATTCTACACAAACCGGAATTGTTAATTAGGGATCTAACCTATCCTTACCGGGTAAGTCTTGGAATGGGAAGTCCTAATCAACATTCCTAGCACATCTAATCCAATGGCGACTTGTTAGGTTCACCACTACCTAAGGTTTTGCTATTTTGGATTCTAAGGGCAAGGATTACCGGGTAAGTCTCTCCTAACACTTAGCCTCTACACTAGGATACCCTAGGGTAGGTTAAACTCAGCAAAAACTTAGGGTTTCAACATTTCTATAGATCTAAGGTAAGATCCTTCGAACCAGGGAAAATCACGGTTTGTTCTATAGAAACCACGACCGTGGTTCTTCAAGAACTACCCGTGATTTCTAACAAAAACTACGTTCATAGGTAAAAATCCTCCAAAGATAAATCTAAGTCCGTCCTATCATAGATCTAGCCATAACCATCCTTTCCTTACCCTAGAACCACATCAATTTAGCCTACAACATTCATAATGGAAATCAAAGCAAGCAAACATAAAATCATAACCCCCATTGCAAGATAATGAAAGAAAAGAGATGAACAATGAACTTCAAGAACGAACAAATCTGAAAATGGAATTAGAACTACTTACAACCCTTCCAAAAGAAGGTTTCAAGGGGTTTACAAAGCTCTAGAAATAGAATCCGAAATACAAGAAGCTATGGTGTGTTCTTCTCTCCTCTTCAATGGCACCTTTCTTCTTCTCTTTGGCACTTTCCTTCCTAGAAAAATCCTTCTTCTTTGAGAATATATTTGTTAGAGAAATGGATAATGGATGAGCTGCTCCCAAACTACCCCAGCTGCCTCAAACAACCCATCAAGGACCACTTTTATAACAAATTGTGCATGAGCTGGCCATGAGAGTCGTGGAACAGCTGTCACGAGAATTTGGCAAAATCCACGGTCATTTCCACGGCCGTGATTCTTCGGAAAACCGTGATTCTATGCAGAAACTTCGCCTTGGATCATTGAGCTGTGGTTTGGTGCATGGCTAGTGTTGGCAAGGTTCCATGAGTCCTCCTTACCCCTTTGATGTGTCATCTAAATGAACGATCCTTTAACGCATCGTTTTAGTTCTAAACTTCCCGAAATACCTACAAAACGCACACAAGTCCGTGTAGACGTCTATCTCGACAAAATACATGTTTTGAGTGCAAAACGTATTGGACTAGTGCTAGATCATGCATGATTGAGCGAGAATCCTATCTAAATGTACACCTAAAACTATGCTATAAATCGTGTTATCAAAATACCCCATACTTAAGGTTTGCTCGTCCCCGAGCAAATTCCCAACTATAGACTAAAAGATGACATGATTTATGTATGCAGAAAAATGGCAAAAATCTTTTTGGGTTTTGTGCTTCTACTATTGGATCACCTTCATAGTCATGATCAATGGCAATTGGATAAGCAATTATGTATCAAACAATAAGGGCATGGAAAGACACTTGTACTTAACTCAAAAGCATGCATGAGATGGAAGGACGAAGATGTCAAGAAGATCAAGAGTCTATCCAATCTAGATTACTAAGTCTTACAAACATGCAAGTAGGTCATAAGGGCTTGTGACATAAAAGGCTAAGAAACGTTGTATTTTGGGAGGGGGATTTTCTAGGTATGTGATGCTAATCCGGGAATGGAGCTAACTTCACTTCCTTGTCCTCGATCAACTTCCCCCAAGTGTATATTTTTCCCTATCTTGCTTTCTTTTCTTTTTCTTTAACTTATTTTTGAGACAATGGCATTGGTGTACAATAGCCGAAACCTCGGTGATTAGCCATCCTCGGGCTTTTTCTCTTTTTCGAGGTGCATCCACACCGGGCACACATACCAAAGCTCGTTAGGGCTATTGGCTCATTTGACTTTGGCAAGGCACCAACACCCGATTATGTGAAGTGTGCCGAGTTACTTATCATTTAAACCAACGCCCCCAAACCTATTTTGGCTACACTTCCACAATAATTTCAGCATTCCATTCACGACATTCTTTTCATTACATCTTCACCCCGCACTTGCTTTTTACACATTCAAACACACTAGCATGCTCCTATTCCCGGATGGGTTTAAAGGAGGTCGATTTATATCAATTGGGGTGCTCAAGCAATCATGATCAAGATGAGAAGTAGAGAAAGATGAAATGCCTCATTCATTCCTAGATGGTATGCAAGAACTATCATGTAATTTCGACTTTCAATACTCAATCCATTCTAGGCAATCATCATGATCTCAAGTCATTCATGGAATTCAAGAGAAGTAGTTCAAGTCCACATATGCATTTATCAATTCAACACATAAGGCCATTCATAGCCAATCACAAGACAAGTTTCATCATTAGGATCATATCCAAGCCTAGAAAGCACAAAAATTTTTAAATTTTCTGATTTTTTATGGGATTTTCGTTTTAAATATGTACAAAGCAAGACATGTGAAAATATTAACCTATCCTAGATGCTCATCATGCAAAGGATCATGCGAACCCCACCCCATACTTAGAAACACATTGTCCCCAATGTGGTATACAAGTAAAGAGAGTGAAAGAAGGTTCTCACAATGTAAAAGTGTTTGCTATGGTATTTGGGAATTCTCAAGTAAATTGATGTTTGATGATCCTTTCAACCATGGTAGAGAGCTCTAAGCATCCTTCAAGCTTTGAAACCCGCGCTAGGCACCGCTAGCCGTCCAAGTTCCGCGTCCGCTCCACCCATAATTGGTGAGGGTTTCATCATCATCATTTCCAAGAAAGGCTTCCAACGCCATAAATGCTTCTAGCATACACATGAAGTAGACAAAACACACACAAAGCACACAAAAACAGAAAAATCTAAGCAAAAATAAAATGAAAGAAAAAAACGTTACCGATGGGTTGCCTCCCACCAAGCGCTTCTTTAAGGTCATTAGCTTGACCAAACTCGGGAGTGTTTATGCAAGGTGAAGCGGGGCAATCATGTCTAGCGGGGCTCCCGGAATATACTTCTTCAAGCGATGCCCATTCACTTTGAAATTTCCACAATGCTCCCCTCCTATCTCAATAGCTCCATGAGGAAAGATCTTCTTTACCACATATGGCCCGGTCCATCTTGATTTGAGCTTTCCGGGAAAGAGCCTTAGCCTTGAGTTGAAGAGAAGGACAAGATCTCCTTCACTCAACTCCTTTGGAATAATCCTCTTGTCATGCCATCTTTTGGTTCTCTCCTTGTAGATCCGGGCATTCTCATAAGCTTCCAACCGGAGCTCCTCAAGGGCATTGATATCAAGCAATCTCTTCTCTCCCGCCTCCTTGAGGTCAAAATTTAGCCACCTAATGGCCCAATAAGCTCTATGCTCCATTTGCACCGGAAGATGGCAAGACTTGCCATAGACCAACTTGTAAGGAGTGGTGCCAATAGGTGTCTTGAAGGCGGTTCTATATGCCCATAGTGCGTCATTGAGCTTCATAGCCCAATCCTTCCTTGTCCTAGACACCGTCTTCTCGAAGGATGGCCTTTATTTCTCGGTTGGAGATCTCCACTTGACCACTAGTTTGGGGGTGGTAAGGTGTTGCCACCTTATGAGTCACCCCATACTTAGCCAAAAGTGCTCCAAAATTCCTATTTGTGAAGTGCTTCCCTCCATCACTAATGATCACTCTTGGTGTTCCAAACCTAGGGAAGATCACTCGGTTGAAGAACCGCACCACCACCTTGGCATCATTTGTAGGAGAGGTGATGGCCTCTACCCATCTTGACACATAATCCACCGCCAATAGGATATAGAGATTGCCACATGAAGAAGGGAATGGTCCCATGAAGTCTGCACCCCACACATAAAAAATCTCAACTTCTTGGATATTATTCAAGGGCATTTCATTCCTCCTTGAAATGTTGCCCGTCCTTTGGCAAGCATCACATGCCGCTACAAAACCTTGCACATCTCTAAACAAGTTAGGCCAATAAAAACCGGATTGCAATACCTTTGCGCACGTTTTGTGTGAGCTAGCATGGCCTCCACATGGTAAGGAGTGACAATGCCGGATCACACTTTCCATTTCATCTTCCGGTATGCATCTCCTAAGCACCCCATCCGGGCCTCTCTTGAATAGAAGCGGCTCACTCCAATAGTAATGCCTTACATCGTTGAAGAACTTTTTCCTTTGTACATATGTTAATCCGGGAGGCACTTCCTCACACACCAAGTAATTCACAATATCGGCATACCATGGCTCACTTCCTCTAGCCACGTGGAACAAGCATTCTTCCACCATTTGCAATTGTTCGTCCCGGAATGAATCATCTATCGGGATGTTGTCTTTCCCAAGCTCCAATGGTGGGAGTCTACTAAGGTGATCCGCCACGGAGTTCTCGGATCCCTTCTTATCTCGTATCTCCAAATCAAACTCTTGAAGAAGAAGGATCCACCGAATCAACCTTGGTTTGGCATCCTTCTTTGTAAGTAGATAACGGATCGCCGCATGATCCGTATAAACTATGACCTTCGCTCCAACAAGGTATGACCGGAACTTCTCGAATGCATACACCGCCGCCAAAAACTCCTTCTCGGTGGTAGCATAATTGAGTTGGGCATCATCTAGCGTCTTGCTAGCATAATAAATAGCATGAGGGCGCCCTTCTTTCCTTTTCCCCAAAACGGCCCCAACGGCCACATCGCTTGCATCGCACATGATCTCAAATGGTAGACTCCAATCCGGAGGTTGCATGATAGGTGCGGAGATCAAGGCGTTCTTCAACCTACAAAAAGCTTCAAGACAATCCTTGGAAAAGACAAAATCAACATCTTTCATTAGTAGGTTAGTGAGAGGCTTAGAAATTTTAGAGAAGTCTTGAATAAACCTCCGGTAAAAACCGGCATGCCCTAAGAAACTCCTTACCCCCTTCACCGAGGTAGGTGGCGGCAACTTCTCTATCGTTTCGATCTTAGCCCTATCAACTTCAATGCCCCGGTTAGACACCAAGTGTCCTAACACAATCCCTTCACTTACCATGAAGTGGCATTTCTCCCAATTTAAGACAAGATTTGTCTTCTCACATCTTTGCAATACTAATGACAAATTAGCCAAGCAATCATCGAAAGAAGAACCATAAACAGAGAAATCATCCATGAACACTTCCATGATATTTTCTATGTATTCCGAAAAGATAGCCATCATACACCTTTGGAAGGTGGCGGGTGCATTACACAACCCAAATGGCATTCTCCTATATGCAAAAGTACCCCATGGATATGTAAAAGTCGTTTTCTCCTGGTCATCGGGGTGGATAGGGATTTGGAAGAATCCACTATACCCATCTAAATAGCAAAAATGAGAGTGTTGAGCTAACCTTTCTAGCATTTGGTCAATGAAGGGGAGAGGGAAGTGATCTTTCCTAGAGGCCATGTTTAACTTCCTATAATCTATACACATCCTCCATCCCGTGACCGTCCTAGTTGGTATTAGTTCATTATTCTCATTAGTTACTACCGTCATTCCACCCTTCTTAGGCACTACATGAACGGGACTAACCCACTTACTATCCGAGATAGGGTAGATAATTCCCGCATCTAGCAACTTAATGATTTCCTTTTTGACCACCTCTTTCATTATAGGATTCAATCTCCTTTGATGTTCAATAGAGGGTTTGTGGTTATCTTCCATCATTATCTTATGCATGCATAAAGATGGCTTAATGCCAAACAAATCATCAATAGTATAACCAATGGCTTTCCTGTGCAATCTTAGTTCATGCAGCAATTTAGCAAGTTCATCATCACTCAAGCATGCATTAACAATCACAGGATATGTAGAATTATTACCAAGGAATGCATACTTTAAATGAGAGGGGAGGGGTTTAAGTTCAAGTGAGGGAGGACCTTTATCGGTTGAAGATGATCCAAATAAGATTGGATGAGATGAATCCAAGGCAAATGAAGACTCCCCTTGCATCCTAAAAGCTTGATCATCATTAAGAGCTGATTCAGGAAAAACCACGGTTGGAAACACGGGTTGCTCATCTCCCTCGGCCGTGGTTCTTGCCAAGCTTGCTTCTCGGAGTTGTCCAGAGAGTTTGACGGCCGTGGAACCTGAATCTCGACCGTGGAACTTGCAGCTGTTCACAACCTCTTCGTGGCTCTCAAATCCAACTCTTGGCTCCTCTTCCAAGGCCTCCAAGGCCTTGATCTCTTCATTGCATTCCTCTTCAATGTCTTCTTCCATCATACTCAAGGTAAGAACCTTCTCCAAGGGGTCCTTGATCAAGATCGAGCTTACAACTTCCCTAGATTCTTCTTGCTCGACTATGTTGAAGATATCTTCATCAAGGGTTGGCCCTTTCATCATTGTGGACAGCTTGAACTTGATGTTCTCCTCTCCAATGTTGAAGGAGAGAGTCCCGTTCTTGCAATCCACTAAACATCCGGAGGTGGCTAGGAAAGGTCTTCCTAGGATGATGGGAACCGGATAATCCGCCGGAATGTCCAACACTACAAAGTCAATAGGCACGTAAAATCCTCCCAATTGCACCGGAATGTCCTCTAGAATCCCAACCGGATGAGTGATAGAACGGTCCGCCATATAGAGGGTCATCTTGACCGGCTTTGGCTCTCCTAGCCCGACTTTGTTGCTAAGTGCAAGTGGTATGATGCTTACACTCGCCCCAAGATCACAAAGGGCCTCGTACTTCACATCTCCCACTCCTATTGGGACGCAAAAAGAGCCCGGATCTCTTAGCTTGGGAGGCATTGCCTCCCTCATCGTTTGGATCAACTCCGAGGATCTCTTGGTCATCCTTATTTCCCCATACTTTTCCAACTTCCTTTTGTTGGAGAGTATTTCCTTCAAAAACTTCCCATATGCCGGCATTCCTAAGATGGCATCCATGAACGGAATGTTAATATGTAACTTGGACATTAGTTCAAGGAACTTACCAAAATGATTGTCTAAACGAGCCCTTGCTCTTGATTGTGGGAACGGTAGTGGCGGCTTGTATGGAGGCGGTGCCACATAGGTTGGCTCTACATCCTTGCTCCTTCCTCCATCATCTTGCTTTCTTCCCTCTTCTACCACTACTTGCTTTCCCATAGCTTGGTCCTTGGGCAAAGGATCCTTCATACTCAACCCACTCCTTGTTGTGATAGCCAAAACTTGGCCTCTTGGGTTTTCTTCGGTTCTTCTGGGAAGTTTTCCCAGGTCTCTATGCGCTTCACCCGCCTTTTGAAAAACTTGTGCTTCCAAGACCTTTTGAGCCTTAGAGATTGAAGTCACGGTGCTCTCAAGTCCACTCAATCTTCCTAGCAATTGCTCAAACATGACTTCGGTTCTATCCTTTGAAGGTTGAGTAAAACCGGGTGGAGGTTCTTGTGAAGCTCTTTGTGGTGGAGTTGTACTTGTGGAGGTGGGAGGGTTCAAGGCTCCATCCGGGTTAGAGTAAGAAAATCCGGGATGGTTGTGGTTTGACCGGTAATTGTTGAATTGCCGGTTGTTGTTGAAATTTCTTGGGCCTTGGTAATTGTTGAAGTTGCCCCTTCCCATGTAATTCACATCCTCCTCCTTGGAAGACAAGTTTGCTTGTGGAAGTGCTTGAGGAGTTGCTTGGCTCTTCAAGGTGGAAGTGCACAACTCTCTCAAGGACTTCAACTCGTTGTTGATGGCGTCAAGCTTGAAATTGCTCATGGTGACTTCACTCACCTCATATGCTCCCGTCTTTCTTCCTTCGCTCTTCCTATGAGAGTACTTTTCAATCACTAGAGCTTGCTTCTCCACAAACTCCCAAGCATCATCTACATGTTTCTCCATAAATGTCCCACCGGAAAGAGATTGAAGCTTGAATTGGCTATCTTCATCAAGCCCCTTGAAGTAGATCTCCAATAGCTCAATCTTCGGTATGCCATGGTGTGGGCAATCTAGGAGAAGGTCTATGAATCTCTCCCAAGACTTGAACAAACTTTCTCTATCCCTCATCACAAAGGCATTGATCTTCCCTCTTAATTCGGTGGTCTTGGAAGGTGGGAAGAACTTGGTCAAGAACTCGGTTGTCATCTCCTCCCAAGTACCAACTCGCCCATGTGGAATAGATTGATGCCAAGCTAAGGCTTTGTCCTTAAGAGAGAAGGAAAAGGCCCTTAGCTTATGGTTGTTGCTCTCCAACCTTGGTGGTCTAAGAGTCTCCATCAAAATCTCATAGTTCATCAAATGTTGGTGAGGAGATTCTCCTTCCATCCCTCCAAATTGATTATGCCGGATCATTTGAAGAACTTGAGGGCGGAGCTCATAGTTGTGGGTTGCGGGATCTCCTAGATTCACACCCGGTCGGTGTGCTCTTTGTGCTGGATCCATACGTCTCCCTAGGGTTTGTGGCTCCTCAATAGCAATGGGAGCAACCCTAACATTGGCCGCCGGCTGCGGTTGCGGTGGAGGAGGTGGAGGTTGTCGGCGATTAAGCTCTCCTTGAACAAGGGCTTGCCTAATCTCCTCAATCTCCCTCCTTGTTTCCTCTTGCTTCTCATTGGCAAGTCTCCTTTCTTCCTCCAAGAGTTCATCCCTTAGCCTTATTTGCTCTAAGGCTTCATCCAATTCAGCTTGGAGGTTTCTACCGGCCATCTCTTTCTCTTTTCGGATGTTCTTAGATCTAGATCGAAGGGTTTTCTCCGGTTCGGGGTCGAATGGAGCTAAATCCTTGCCACGAGATCTTCGCATACACCTAAAAAGCAATAGATGTCCTAAAAAGCAAAGACACAAACCAAAGAGAGATCAAAAGCAACAAGAAAGATCTACACTAGAAACAATCACAAAATAGACTCAATCTAGACCTAGTCCCCGGCAACGGCGCCAAAAACTTGTTACGCTAGGAAATAGCACAAAAAGCTTTACATTTATAAACTCGAACTAAATCCTAAACTACCTAGCGAAACCCGCAGTGTACGGGTCGTTTTGTAGAAAGGAAAGTATTCCGAGGTCGAACACAAAGACTAAGGTGAAATTGATTCGGTTTTGTGATTGAATTTAGTGAAGGTCTAAGGTTAGAAAAGAGGAAAACAAAGAACGAAAATCTCAAATGTTTTTGTCGGTTTTAGGTGATCAATGATCACAATTCATGCAAAGCAATCAATCCAACTTAACCAAAAATCACAAATAAACAAATCAAACAAGATATTGATCTAGGGAAAGGAAAGACGGGTTCTAGGGGTCGGAAGCTCCGGTTATGGCATAGAACTCAAGTTATCTATTCATTCTTTGGATTGATTATGATATGTTGGGATTAAGTGTTTCTAAATTGGGATCAATTACCGGGTAAGTCTCATGATCCAACTAGTCCACACCTAAGGTCTCATTACCGGTTAGGTCTCTAAGAACCTAAGGTTAGGAATTCTACACAAAACAGAATTGTTAATTAGGGATCTAACCTATCCTTACCGGGTAAGTCTTGGAATGGGAAGTCCTAATCAACATTCCTAGCACATCTAATCCAATGGCGACTTGTTAGGTTCACCACTACCTAAGGTTTTGCTATTTTGGATTCTAAGGGCAAGGATTACCGGGTAAGTCTCTCCTAACACTTAGCCTCTACACTAGGATACCCTAGGGTAGGTTAAACTCAGCAAAAACTTAGGGTTTCAACATTTCTATAGATCTAAGGTAAGATCCTTCGAACCAGGGAAAATCACGGTTTGTTCTACAGAAACCACGACCGTGGTTCTTCAAGAACTACCCGTGATTTCTAACAGAAACTACGTTCATAGGTAAAAATCCTCCAAAGATAAATCTAAGTCCGTCCTATCATAGATCTAGCCATAACCATCCTTTCCTTACCCTAGAACCACATCAATTTAGCCTACAACATTCATAATGGAAATCAAAGCAAGCAAACATAAAATCGTAACCTCCATTGCAAGATAATGAAAGAAAAGAGATGAACAATGAACTTCAAGAACGAACAAATCCGAAAATGGAATTAGAACTACTTACAACCCTTCCAAAAGAAGGTTTCAAGGGGTTTACAAAGCTCTAGAAATAGAATCCGAAATACAAGAAGCTATGGTGTGTTCTTCTCTCCTCTTCAATGGCACCTTTCTTCTTCTCTTTGGCACTTTCCTTCCTAGAAAAATCCTTCTTCTTTGAGAATATATTTGTTAGAGAAATGGATAATGGATGAGCTGCTCCCAAACTACCCCAGCTGCCTCAAACAACCCATCAAGGACCACTTTTATAACAAATTGTGCATGAGCTGGCCATGAGAGTCGTGGCACAACTGTCACGAGAATCTGGCAAAATCCACGGTCATTTCCACGGCCGTGGTTCTTCAGGAAACCGTGATTCTATGCAGAAACTTCGCCTTGGATCATTGAGCTGTGGTTTGGTGCATGGCTAGTGTTGGCAAGGTTCCATGAGTCCTCCTTACCCCTTTGATGTGTCCTAATGAGTCCGAGGACGTGTCATCTAAATGAACGATCCTTTAACGCATCGTTTTAGTTCTAAACTTCCAGAAATACCTACAAAACGCACACAAGTCCGTGTAGACGTCTATCTCGACAAAATACATGTTTTGAGTGCAAAACGTATTGGACTAGTGCTAGATCATGCATGATTGAGCGAGAATCCTATCTAAATGTACACCTAAAGCTATGCTATAAATCGTGTTATCAACTCCCTCAAAGACTTAAGCTCATTGTTGATTGCATCAAGCTTGAAATTACTCATGGAGACTTCACTCACCTCATATGCTCCCGCTTTTCTCCCATCACTCTTCCTATAGGAGTACTTCTCTATCACCAAAGCTTGTTTCTCTACAAACTCCCAATCCTCATCCACATTCTTCTCCATAAAGGTTCCACCGGAAAGAGATTGAAGCTTGAATTGGCTATCTTCATCAAGTCCTTTGAAGTAGATCTCCAATAGCTCAACTTTCGGTATACCATGGTGTGGACAATCTAGGAGAAGGTCCTTGAACCTCTCCCAAGACTTGAATAGGCTTTCTCTATCCTTCATTATAAAGGCATTGATCTTCCCTCTTAGCTCGGTAGTCTTGGAAGGTGGGAAGAACTTAGTCAAGAACTCGGTTGTCATTTTCTCCCAAGTACTTACTCGCCCTAGTGGAATCGATTGGTACCAAGCCAAGACTTTATCCTTAAGAGAGAAGGAAAAAGCCCTAAGCTTATGGTTATTGTTCTCTAATCTAGGCGGCCTTAGAGTCTCCATCAAGATCTAATAGTTCATCAAATGTTGATGAGGAGACTCTCCTTCCATCCCTCCAAATTGATTATGCCGGATCATTTGTAGAACTTGAGGGCGGAGCTCATAATCATGGGCTGCAGGATCTCCTAAGTTCACACCCGGACGGTGCACTCTTTGAGCCGGATCCATACGTTGCCCTAACGTTTGTGGCTCCTCAATAGCAATGGGCATAACCCGAATATTAACCGCCGGCTGCGGTTGTGGTGGAGGTGGAGGTTGTTGACTATTAAGCTCTCTTTGCACAAGAGCTTGCCTAATCTCTTCAATCTCCCTCCTAGTTGCTTCTTGCCTCTCATTGGCAAGTCTACTTTCATTCTCCAAGGCTTCATCCCTTAGCCTAATTTGCTCTAAAGCTTCATCCAACTCAGCTTGGAGTTCTCTTCCGGCCATCTCTTTTCCCTTCCTAATGCTCTTGGATCTAGATCTAAGGGTTTTCTCCGGTTCGGGATCGAATGGAGCTAAATCCTTGCCACGAGATCTTCGCATACACATAAAGAGTGAGAGATATCCTGAAAAGCAAAGACACAAACCAAAGGAGATCAAAAGCAACAAGAAAGACCTACACTATAAACAATCACAAACAACGACTCAATCTTAACCTAGTCCCCGGCAACGGCGCCAAAAACTTGTTACGGTAGGAATTTGATGCACGCAAAAGTCTTAAATTTATAACTCGATATATTTTTCCAAACTCCTAGCGAACCCAAAGTGTATGGGTTGTTTTGTAGTAAGGATTGTATTCCGAGGTCGAACACAAAGACTAAGGTGAAATTGAGTCAATAGTGACTAAGGATAGTGTTGATCTAGGCTAAGAAAAGAGAAAGAAATAAAGAAATGAAAATCTCAATGTTTTTGGATTGGTTTTGTGGTGATCAATCAAAGATCACAAATCATGCAAGATTAACAAATAACTAAGCTAGCAAGACAATTAAACAAGCACAAATACGAGATAAGTAATCAAGAGAGAAAAACGGATTCTATGGGTTAGAAACTTCGGTTATGGCATAGGACTCAAGCTATCTAATCATTCCTTGGATCAACTATAGTATATTGGGAGTGAGTATTTCTAGATTGGGAACAATCACCGGGTAGGTCTCATGGTCCACTAGTCCGTTCTTAAGGTCTCATCACCGGGTAAGTCTCAAAGAGCCTAAGGATAGGAATTCTACACAAACCGGATTGTCATCTAGGGATCTAACCTCTCCTTACCGGGTAAGTCTCGGGAAGACAAGTCCTAAACATCAATCCTAGCACACTTAGTCCAATAGCGGCTCATGAGGCTCACTACTACCTAGAGTTCATCATCTTCGGTATGTAAGAGCAAGAATCACCGGGTAGGTCTCATCTCACACTTAGTTGCTAACACTAGGTCTCCCTAGGATAGATCTAGCTCAATAAACACTAGGATTTCAACAATCTAACAACCTAACACTTAGATTCATCAAAACAAGCAAGTCAGTCAAAATCACGGGTAGTTCATCCCTTTCCACGGCCGTGGACTTGTAAGATCATACCGTGATTTGCAACAGTAGCTAGGTTCGAGCAAACAATTCATCCAAAGGTACGTTTAAATCTATCCTATCATAGTCCAAGCCATAACCATCATTTCTACACCCTAGAATCGCATCTATTTAGCCAACAACAAACATCATAACAATCAAACTCAACAAGCATACATTCATGGCTTCCATTAGCAAGAAAATGAAGAGAAAGAAAGATGAAACAAGTAGAACAAAGAAATCCAAGCTGAAAATGAGTTTAAGTAAGACTTATAACCCTTCAAAAGAAGGTTCGATTCGTTCTTACAACCCTAGAAAATGTTTCCATCAATCTTCACTCTAGAAGCTATGAAAAACTAAGAATGGTGTGTTCTTCTCTTCTTCTCCAATGGAAGCGTTTCTTCTCCTCCAAGAGTAGCTCCAATCCAATCTTCCAATGAGAGAAGAGGTAAGGTGTGAGAGAGAATGGAGTGATGGGGTCTGCCCTCAACAGCCTGCAGGACCACCTTTTATACACCATCAAGGGCAAGGGTCGCTTATGGAGATCATGGGACAGCTGTCGCAGTTGTGCATGGAGAACCACGGTCTATTTCCACGCCCGTGGAAGTCCCAGTGGCCGTGGTTTTGGTGATGCAACTTTATTTGGATCATCAAGCCACAATTTGGTGCAAGGCATGCACCAACAAGGTCCCATGTGTCCTCCTTAGCTCCTAGCTTGCTTCCCATTGAGTCCGAAGGTATGTCATCTCGAGGAACGATCCTCGAATGTATCGATTAAGCTCCTAAAGCTCCCAAAATACCTACAAAACATGCAAAAGTCCGTGTAGACGTCTATCTCGACAAATATACAAGAATTGAATGCAAACGTCATGAACTAGTGCTAAACCACGACAACCTCATTGTGCATGCATAAGATCCTACCTCATAAATCGTGTTATCAGAAACATAGGAAAGCCTTAGGTTACACTATAGAGGATCTAGTGGGGATTAAGCCTTCATTGTGCATGCATAAGATCCTAATGGAAGAAGACTTTAGACCTTCACGACAACCTCAAAGGTGGTTAAATCCGACCATGAAGGAGGTTGTCAAGAAGGAAATTCTCAAACTACTTGATGTAGGCATCATCTACTCTATCTCCGATAGCAAGTGGGTGAGTCCCGTACAGGTTGTTCCAAAAAAAGGGAGGAATGACGGTTATCACCAATAAGAATAATGAGCTCATTCCTACAAGGACCGTGACTGGATGGAGGATGTGCATTGATTACCGAAAGCTAAACAATGCAACTAGAAAGGATCACTTCCCATTACCCTTAATCGATCAAATGCTTGAAAGGTTAGCACAACACTCTCATTTTTGCTATCTTGACAGTTATAGTGGCTTCTTTCAGATTCCGATTCATCCGGACGATCAAGAGAAGACCACGTTCACGTGCCCATGGGGTACATTCACTTATAAAAGGATGTCATTCGGGCTTTGCAACGCCCCAACCACCTTTCAAAGGTGCATGATGGCTATCTTCTCGGAATACAATGTATCACCCCGAATTCTCAGAACTCGGGACATTAGTGGTTAGAACCTCACAGTGGGTTCCGACCTCAGTTTGTTAACGATATTACTAGGATCTTGCAACAAGACACAAATAAGGAAAACCGAAATTCATAAAATAGTATTTTTAAGGTAATGAATGCAACACGATCTAGCAGCCTAAAGTACTTAAACAAAGGAAACGAACAACTGTCTTAACCAAAAGAAAGAAAAGACAAACACCACCCCAACCCCCCACTCTAAGGAGTACGGAGACCCGGCTGACCACTACTTCCGGATCACTCAGCTGCTGGTCTAACCTGCGGTAAATCTAAAAACACAACAAGAGGAACCATTAGCTAGTTATCTAAAAATTAGAAGAATAATAGTAGCACACACACACACACATAAAAATATAAACACCCATCATGCTTTCAAACAAGTCCATTTTATTATCTTGAGTTAAGTTACTCTTTCACGCTAATGATACTTATTTTGTGACACGAGGGATTCCCAAACCTCGCCTCCGCCCCCGTGTAACCATCAGGAATTGATCTGATGCATCTCACCTTGTACCTGCCTGGTCTGGGTATAGAGAACCTCTCAGTCTCCTGTCAGAGCTGGACAGTCATGTCACGGCCCGTTATACATAAACTTGGGCCTTAAACATAATAATAACGGTCGTCCTAGCAAGTTATTATTATTAAAACACGCACATAGCACACACAACCACTATCACTCAACTAATATCCAAAAACTGGCTAAGTAAGTCGCAAGGACTTACTTGAGTCAAAACACACACTAACAGTCTCAAATCGGTCCGTACTCGTAGTAACTCAAACGCCTGTCAAATAAGGCATGCGGATCAAAATCACATCCATATGTCCAACCTCATGCGAAGGAATTACGGAAAAAGTTCTCTTACGGTAAAAGACCATTTTACCCTTAGTGCCGAAAGTTCTCAAAGTTTATTCTTAAGTTCTACTAATTTCTTTTTAGAACTTGTTTTCCATAATTGGTGTCTCTCGGATGCTTACCTATAGATTATAAGTTCAAAACTCGAAACAAACTCGAAGAAGGCCAACACTCTTCTTCCCCGGTTATTAAATACGGAACTACATATCTTATACCGTCACACATATCTTAACCTTTCTCCTCAACCCACTTATATTTGTAAACTGCTTACTAAGCTCAGGTCTACATATATATATACGCCTACTAATACTCTTATTTCTTCATTTGAGTATATCTACCTACCTACTTTTTTTTCATTTACGTCCTCTGTTACAACACTATCTGTACGAACCCATAACTATATGATACCTATATACACTATATTAAACTGATAATTATTTTTATATCTTTCCGCCTCTACCTCCCATTATATATACATGTATACTCTACACTGCATTTCTCTATATACGACCCTGTCCCTACACGAGTGTACATATATACTCCGCACCTTTATTCATGTCATTTCATATATATATATATATATACACATCACAGTGCACTAGAAACTCGACAACGGTCTAATACCGGCACCAGTGTAGAAGAGTAGAGGTGGCAGGGAGGGAGCCTTACCGGCGTTGCAGTCCGACAGGGAGGCTCTAGGCGGCACCGATCTGCAGTCGAAGGCGGGGAGGCTCTTGGCTGGTTCAACACAGCAGCCGCAAGGAGAGACGGTTAGCACGGCGAAAAGAAACAAAAAGAGGAAGAGAGGGCGGACGACTCACCACTATTGCTTGAAGGTCCTTGTGGCGGCGCCGATCGACGTTGTTGCAAGCCCATCCGGTGTGCTTGGTTGTTGTGCGACTACAGCCGAAGCGAGGCAGCGGTGGTTAGCGATTGCGGAATTGAGAGGAAGAAAGCGAGGGGAAGGGAGGCAATGGGCTTACCGGTCTACTACAGCGGTCGGCGGAAGGCGGCGCAGGCTCGGTGGCGACGTCTCCGGTTGAAGGGAGGGCGGCGTTGGTGGCTGCTGTTGTCCGTGTCGCGAGAAAGAAGAAGCAGGAGGGCTAATGTTAGTCCGTGTCGCAAGAGAGAAGAAGCGGAGCAGCAGTCATCCGTGGTTAGAGGGGTAATTAGGTAGAATTAGGGTTAAGAGGGGATTAGAGTTAGGATTAGATTATGAGATGGGTTGTTGGGCTGATAATTGGGCCTCGTAGTGGGCTACATCCGGCCCGCTTTCTCATTCAATACGGATACGCAACTCGTTACTCGATTTATATTATACGGAACTAATTTAGATATTATATAAATTATTATTGTATTCTAAATGTACGTAAAAAAATTATTTCTGCCTACATAATTTCATCATTTTATGTGACTTAAAGTCACATAAAATTATAACACTTAAACTCGTTTTATTTTATTTATTTATTTATTTAAGATTGACGCATCGGGATTTGTTTAATTTCAGTTTACCGGAAATTTAAAATTTTCGGTTATTACATCAGTGACCTCTTAAAAGAAGTTTTGTCCCGAAACTTAGAATGTTCCTCTTACTCACACATTTCCTTTGGTATATTTTAATTTCTCGACATTTTCATTTTCTACCATGCAACTACTCAACCATCAAAATAGACAAGTATCACATAAAACAAAATCACTCAATCCCATATAGAAACATGAAAGGTCAAACAACACCACATCCGAGTACTAACTCGTCGATACAAGAGTAACCTCTAACCCCGCAAAGAACTTGGGATAGTTACGTCTAATACTCTCCTCAGTCTCCCAAGTGGCCTCATCAGCTCCTCTCCTAGACCACTGGATCTGCAACATAGGTATCTCCTTGGACCACAGACGTCTAGTACTGCGCTCCAAGACAGCTACTAGGTACTCTACAAATGTATGGTCAGGCTCAAATGTCTCCTCATGGCTGATGACGTGTCTCAGATCCGGGATGTACTCTCTCAACTGAGATACATGAAAGACCGGATGAACACCCTCTAATCTGGGCGGTAGTGTTAATCTGTAAGCCACCTCTCCCACTCTCTCTAAGATCTCAAAAGGTCCGACATATCGGGGACTCAGCTTCCCCTTAATGCCGAAACGCCGAACTCCTCTCGTAGGTGACACTCTTAGCCACACCTGAGCACCCACTCTAAACTCCAAAGGTTGACGCCTTTTGTCGGCGTAGGACTTCTGACGACTCTGAGCTGCTAACATCCGCTCTTGGACTAGGGAATCCGAGTGATGTCATCCTATATCTGATCTGGAGCTACTCCATCAACTCTGCTGGGCTCATTCCAACATAATGGTGTACGACATCTCCGCCCGTACAAAGACTCATAAGGAGCCATCCCAATAGACGCGTGCCAACTATTATTATACGAAAACTCTACTAGTGGGAGATGATCTGGCCATACCTGTCCCCAATCTAGTACACACGCCCGAAGCATGTCCTCTAAGGTCTGAATGGTCCTCTCAGACTGTCCGTCTGTCTGTGGGTGATAGGCAGTGGTAAAGTGGAGGCTCGTCCCCAAAGCAGTATGTACCTGCTGCCAAAATCTCGAGGTAAAACGTCCATCTCTTTTAGAGTCGATAGTCCTCGGTACTCCATGGAGCTTCATAATGTGTCTGGTGAACTCTTCAGCTAGACGACTCACCGGCCACGTTTCCTTGATCGGAATGAAATGCGCGGTCTTTGTCAGGCGGTCTACCACTACCCAAATAGCATCAAATCCTCTGTTGAGTCTCAAGCCTGTGACAAAATCCATAGATATATCCTCCCACTTCCACTGTGGTACTGGAAGTGGATGAAGCTCTCCTGCAGACCTATGATGCTCAATCTTGACCTGCTGGCAGGTCGCACACTAAGCCACATACCGAGTCACATCGGGCTTCAAACCACCCCACCAGAAGGACCGTCTCACATCCTTATACATCTTACTCGCTCCAGGATGTACTGAGTACGGGGTAGCATGAGCCTCACCTGGTATCCTCTGTCTCAACTCACTGTCTGATGGCACACAAACGCGGTCCTGACGTCTCATCACTCCATCTGCACCAATAGTAAACTGTGGGGCCTCATCTCGAGACATCCTGTCTCGGATCCTGATCAAAGTCGGGCAAGTCTCCTGCTTCTGTCGGATCTCATCCAACAGATCAGGAAGTAACTCCATGGTAGCCAACTGACCATCAGTATCGGGAAATTGAATCTCTATCTCCAACCAAGCCAAGTCCCTCTGCAACTGTGGCTGTACTGTCAACCGGGCTATCGCCCTCTCCCTAGGCGTCTTCCGGCTCAAAGCATCAGCTACCACATTCACCTTCCCGGGGTGGTAAAGAATCTGAAGGTCGAAGTCCTTGATCAACTCTAACCACCGCCTCTGGCGGTTATTCAACTCCCGCTGAATGAATATATACTTCAGACTCTTATGGTTTGTGAAGATTTGACATGTCGCCCCATAGAGATAGTGACGCCAGATGTTAAGAGCATGGACTACTAAAGCCATAGATCATGTGTGGGGTAGTTCTCCACATACGTCTTCAACTATCGAGACGCATAAGCTATGACCTTACCCCTTTGCATCAAAACACACCCCAAGCGCAGCTTGGATGTATCACTGTATACCACAAAATCATCAGTACCCTCAGGCTGTGCCAAAATCGGAGCGGATGTCAATCTCCTCTTCAGCTCCTCAAAACTCCACTGACACGGCTCAGACTAGACAAACCGAGTGGTCTTCCTCAGAAGACAAGTAAGTGGTCGGGCAATCAAAGAGAACCCTTCCACAAACCGGCGGTAGTAACCTGCTAAACCTAGAAAGCTGCGAACCTCCTTAACATTCTTAGGAGGTTTCCAAGAAGATACTGACTCGATCTTTGCCAGATCGACCTTAATACCTTCAGCAGTCACCACGTGACCTAAGAAAGCCACCTCTGATATCCAAAACTCACACTTGGATAGCTTAGCATACAGCTGGTTATCCTGTAGAATCTGCAATATTGTCCTCAAGTGTCCGGCATGCTCCTCTCGACTCCTAGAGTAGACTAGGATGTCGTCAATGAAGACCACTACAAACTGGTCTAAGAAGTCAATGGATATCCCATTCATCAACTCCATGAACACCGCTGGTGCATTAGTGAGCCCAAATGGCATCACTACGAACTCATAATGACCATACCTAGTCCGGAATGCCGTCTTAGGTATGTCCTTATCTCTCACCCTCAACTGGTGGTAACCTTGTTACGCTAAGATTGTGTGCACGCAAAAAGCCTTAAATTTATAACTCGTTATATTTCTTCTAACTCCTAGCGAACCCGCAGTGTACGGGACGTTTTGTAGTAGGGATAGTATTCCGAGGTCAAACACAAAGACTGAGGTGAGATTGAATCGAATAGTGACTAAAGATAGTGTTGATCTAGGCTAAGAAAAGAAAAAGGAATAAAGAAATGAAAATCTCAATGTTTTTGGTTTGTTTTTAGGTGATCAATCAAGGATCACAAATCATGCAAAATCAACAATCAACTAGACTAACACCACAAGTAAACAAGCAAATACGAAATATGTAATCAAAGGGAGAGAAGACGGATTCTAGGGGTTGGAAATTCCGATTATGGCATGGGACTCAAGCTAACTAATTATTCCTTGGATCACTATGGCATGTTGGGAGTAAGTGTTTCTAGATTGGGACCAATCACCGGGTAAGTCTCATGGTCCACTAGTCCGTTCCTAAGGTCTTATCACCGGGTAAGTCTCAAAGAGCCTAAGGATAGGAATTCTACACAAACCGGATAGTATTATAGGGATCTAACCTCTCTTTACCGGGTAAGTCTCGGAAAGGCAAGTCCTAAACACCTATCCTAGCACACTTAGTCCAATAGCAGCTTGTGAGGCTCACTACTACCTAGAGTTTGTCATCTTCGATATCTAAGAGCAAGAATCACCGGGTAGGTCTCTTCTAACACTTAGTTGCTAACACTAGGTCACCCTAGGATAGATTTAACTCAACAAACACTAGGATTTCAACATTCTAACATTCTAGAACTTAGACTCATCAAATCAAACGAATCAGGCAAACCACGGGTTGTTCATCTACTTCCACGGCCGTGGACTGGCAAGAACAAACCGTGGATTCCAACAGTGGCTCTATTCAAGTAAACGAATCATCCAAAGGCAAATCTAAGTCCATCCTATCATAGTCCCAACCATAACCCTCCTTTCCTTACCCTAGAATCGCTTCTACCTAGCCAACAACATTCATCATCACAATCAAAATCATCAAACTTAAAATCATGGCATCCATTTGTAAGATAATGAAGAGGAAGAGATAAACAAGTGAATCAAAGTAAACAAAGCTGAATACAAGATTTAGAAAGACTCACAATCCTTCAAAAGAAGGTTTAAAAGATTCTTACAACCTTAGAAAATGATTCCGAAAATCTTCACTTCTAAAAATCTATCAAGAACTAAGGTGTTGTGCTCTTCTCCTCTTCTTCAATGGAGCTTTTCTTCTCCTCCAAGAGTTGCTCCAATCCAAGCTTCCTATTGAGAGAATCTTCTTGTTGAGAATGTGGTAGAGAGTGTGGGTTTTTTATTCTGAAATTTGATTGGGATTGGATGCCCTCTCAGCCTTGCAGGACCACTTTTTATACTACAACTTTGCAAGAATTGGCCATGAGATCGTGGCACAGCTATCACAACCGTCTGGCAAAAACCACGGTCAGATTCCACGGCCGTGGAAGTGCCAGTGACCGTGGTTTTGATGCCTCAACTTACTTTGGATCATTAAGTGACGATTCGGTGCATGGCATGCAACAACAAGGTCCCATGAGTCCTCCTTAGCCCTTAGCTTGCATCCTAATGAGTCCGAAGGTGTGTCATCTCGAGGAACGATCCTCGAGTGTATCGATTAAGCTCTTAAATCTCCCAAAATACCTACGAAGCATGCAAAAAGTCCGTGTAGACGTCTATCTCGAGAGAATGCATGAATTGAGTGCAAACGTCGTGAACTAGTGCTAAACCATGCATGAATGAGTGGAAAAACTATCTAAATGAGTGCCTAATCCTAAGTCATAAATCGTGTTATCAAAACTACCCCATACTTGAGGTTTGCTCGTCCCCGAGCAAGTTCCCAACTATAGACTAAGAGATGACATGATTTATGTATGCAGAAAAATGACAAAAACTTTTTGGAGTTGTGCTTCTAATATTGGATCACCTTCATAGTCATGTTTCATGGCAATGGACAAGCGATCATGCATCGAAATAATGAAGGCACGGAAAGACAATTATACTTAACTCAAAAGCATGCAAGAAATGTAAAAAAAAAAAAAGTCAAGATGATCATGAGCATATTCAATCTAGATCACCAAGTCTTGCACACATGCAAATAGGTCACAAGGGCTTGTGAAATAAAAGGCCAAGAAACGTTGTGATTAGGTGGGAATTTTTCTAGGCTATGTGATGCTAATCCGGGAATGGAACTAACTTCACAACTTCACATTTTTATCAACTTCCCACAAGTGTATATTTTCTCCATCTTTTCTATCTTTTCTTTTCACTTATTTTTGAGACAATGGCATTGGTGTACAAAAGCCGAAACCTTGGTGATTAGCCGTCCTCGGGTTTTTTTATTTTTCGAGGTGCATCCACACCGGGCACACATACCAAGGCTCGTTAGGATTATCGGTTTATTTGACTTTGGCAAGGCACAAACACCCGATTATGTGAATGGTGCCGAGTTACTCGTCATTTAAACCAATGTCCCCAAACCTATATTTTTGTCTACACTTTCACAACAAGTTCACTCTTCATTCATAACATTCATCCATCAACAACTTCACCCCACACTTGCTTTTTACACACATCAACACAATAGCATGCTCCTATTCCCGGATGGGTCAAAAGAGGTCAAATTTATATCGATTGAGGTGCTCAAACAACATGATCAAGATGAGAAGTAGAGAAGGATGAATTGCCTCATTCATTCCTAAATGATGTGCAAGAACTAGCATGTAATTTCGACTTTCAATACTCAATCCAATCAAGGCAAACATCATGATCACAATCCATTCATGGGATTCAAGATAAGTACTTCAAGTCCACATATGCATTCGTCAATTCAACACATAAAGTTATCCATAGCTAAATCACACAACAATCTCATCATAAGGGTCATTCCCAAGCTAGAAGCACAATTTTTTTTTATTTTTTTATTTTTTTATTTTTTATTTTCTGATTTTTTTTTTTGGAATTTTCGAAGTGTGTATATACAATGCAAGACATGTGACATTATTAAACTATCCTAGATGCTAATCATGCAAAAGATCATGCAAACCCCACCCCATACTTAGAAACACATTGTCCCCAATGTGGCATTCAAGTAAAGAAGAGTGAAAGAGGGTTCTCACAATGTAAAAATGATTTGCCTCGGTATTTGGGATTACTCAAGTGGATTGATGGTGGATGATCCTATCAACAATGGTAGAGAGCTCTAAATGTTCATCATGGCGTCGAGACCCGCGCTAGGCACCGCTAGCCGTCCAAGTTCCGCGTCCGCTCCACCCATAATTTATGAGGGGTTCATCATCATCATCCACATGCCATGCAAGGCTTTCATGCTACCAAGACTCTAGCACACACACAAAGCAACCAAACACACAAAAACAGAAAAATCAAAACAAAAACAAAACGAAAAGGGAAAATGTTTCCAATGGGTTGCCTCCCATCAAGCGCTTCTTTAAGTTCATTAGCTTGACCAAACTCGGGGGTGTCTCATTCTAGGTGAAGTGGGGCAATCATGTCCACCGGAGCTTCCGGGATATACTTCTTCAAATGGTGCCCATTCACCTTGAAATCTCCACAATGCTCCCCTCCTATCTCAATTGCTCCATGGGGAAAGATCTTCTTTACCACATAAGGCCCGGTCCACCTCGACTTTAGCTTTCCGGGGAAGAGCCGTAGCCTTGAGTTGAAGAGAAGGACAAGGTCGCCTTCACTCAACTCCTTCGGGATGAGGCGCTTATCATGCCAACGTTTGGTCCTCTCCTTGTAGATCCGGGCATTTTCGTAAGCATCTAACTGGATCTTCTCAAGAGAATTCATATCAAGCAATCTCTTCTCACTGGCCTCCTTGAGGTCAAAATTTAGCCACTTAATGGCCCAATATGCTCTATGCTCCATCTCTACCGGAAGGTGGCAAGACTTGCCATAAACTAGCTTGTAAGGAGTGGTGCCAATCGGTGTCTTGAAAGCAGTTCTATATGCCCACAAGGCATCATCGAGCTTCATAGCCCAATCCTTTCTCGTCATAGAAACCGTCTTTTCAAGAATTCCCTTTATCTCCCGGTTGGAGATCTCCACTTGGCCACTAGTTTGGGGATGGTAAGGTGTTGCCACCTTATGAGTCACCTCATACTTAGCCAAAAGTGCCCCAAAGTTCCTATTAGTGAAGTGCTTCCCTCCATCACTTATGATCACCCTTGGTGTTCCAAACCTAGGGAAGATCACTCGGTTGAAGAACCGCACCACAACCTTGGCATCATTTGTAGGAGAGGCGATTGCCTCTACCCATCTTGAAACATAGTCCACCGCCAAGAGGATGTAGAGGTTGCCACAAGAAGAGGGGAATGGCCCCATGAAGTCCACACCCTACACATCAAATATTTCCACTTCTTGTATGTTATTCAAGGGCATCTCATTCCTCCTTGAGATGTTGCCCGTCTTTTGGCAAGCATCACAAGCTACCACAAAGTTTTGCACATCTTTGAACAAACTTGGCCAAAAGAAGCCCGATTGCAACACCTTCGCACATGTCTTGTGTGAGCTAGCATGCCCTCCACATGGCAAGGAATGACAATGGCGGATCACACTCTCCACCTCATCCTCCGGTATGCATCTCTAAGGACTCCATCCGGCCCTCTCTAGAACAAAAGTGGTTCACTCCAATAGTAGTGCCTCACATCTTTGAAGAACTTCTTCCTTTCGGCATATGACAAATCGGGGGGCACTTCCTCACACACAAGATAGTTCACAATGTCGGCATACCATGGTTCACTTCCTCTAGACACTTGGAACAAGCTTTCCTCCACCATTTGCAATTGCTCATCCCGGAACGAGTCATCAATCGGGATGTCATCTCTCTCAAGCTCTAGTGTTGGGAGTCTACTAAGGTGATCCACCACAGAATTTTCGGACCCCTTCTTGTCCCGGATTTCCAAATCAAACTCTTGAAGAAGAAGGATCCACCGAATCAACCTAGGCTTGGCATCCTTCTTTGTAAGGAGATAACGGATCGCAGCATGATCCGTATACACAATGACTTTCGCTCCAACAAGATATGAGCGGAACATCTCAAATGCATACACAACCGCTAGCAACTCCTTCTCGGTGGTAGCATAATTGAGTTGGGCATCATCTAGCGTCTTGCTAGCATAATAAATGGCATGTGTGCGCCCATCTTTCCTTTGCCACAAAACAGCCCCAACGGCTACATCACTTGCATCACACATGATCTCAAACGGTAGACTCCAATCCGGAGGTTGCATGATAGGTGCGGAGATCAAAGCATTCTTCAACCTACAAAAAGCTTCAAGGCACTCCTTGGAGAAAACAAACTCAACATCCTTCATTAGTAGATTAGTAAGAGGCTTAGAAATCTTAGAGAAATCTTTAATAAACCGCCGGTAAAAACCGGCATGCCCTAGAAAGCTCCTTACCCCCTTCACCGAGGTAGGTGGTGGCAACTTCTCTATCGTTTCAATCTTGGCCCTATCAACCTCAATGCCACGGTTGGACACCAAGTGTCCCAACACAATACCTTCACTTACCATGAAGTGGCATTTTTCGCAATTCAAGACAAGGTTTGTCTCCTCACATCTTTTTAACACTAGAGACAAGTTAGCTAAACAATTATCAAAGGAAGATCCATAAACAGAAAAGTCATCCATAAACACTACCATGATGTTCTCGATATATTCAGAAAATATAGCCATCATACACCTTTGAAAGGTGGCATTCTCCTATATGCAAATGTACCCCATGGACATGTAAATGTGGTTTTCTCTTGGTCATCGGGGTGGATAGGGATTTGGAAGAATCCACTATAGCCATCTAGGTAACAAAAGTGAGAATGTTGAGCTAATCTCTCTAGCATTTGATCAATGAAAGGAAGAGGGAAGTGATCTTTCCTAGAGGCCATGTTAAGCTTCCTATAGTCAATACACATCCTCCATCCCGTAACCGTCTAGTTGGGATTAGTTCATTGTTCTCATTAGTCACTACGGTCATCCCACCCTTCTTAAGAACTACATGAACGGGACTAACCCACTTACTATCCGAAATAGGGTAGATGATTCCCGCATCTAGCAACTTAATGATCTCTTTCTTGACTAGCTCTTTTATTATAGAATTCAATCTTCTTTGATGTTCAATAGAGGGTTTATGGTCATCTTCCATCAATATCTTATGCATGCACAAAGAGGGCTTAATTCCAACAAGGTCATCAATGGTGTATCCTATTGCCTTTCTATGCAGTTTCAATTCATTCAACAATCTATTATGCTCATCATCACTCAAAGATGCATTCACAATCACCGGATAAGTAGAATTTGAACCAAGGAAAGCATACTTTAAATGAGAAGGGAGAGGTTTAAGTTCAAGTTTAGGAGGACCTTTATCGAGTGAAAACGATCTAAATAACGTTGGTTGAGATGAATCCAAAGCAAATGAAGGCTCTCCAAGGCTCCTTGAAGCTTGATCAACAACAAGGGCTGCTTCTGGGGAAACCACGGGCACCGATTCTGGCACATCCACGGCCGTGGACTTTACAAAGCTTGCTCTTCGGAGCATTCCAGAGAGTTCCACGGCCGTAGACCTCCCTTCACGACCGTGGTTCCTATAGGAGTTCAGCATACTCTCGTGGACTTCAAATTCAGCTCTTGTCTCTTTTTCTAATGCTTCCAAGGCCTTGATTTCTTCATTGCAAGCCTCCTTAACACCTTCCTCCATCAAACTTAAGCTAAGAACCTTTTCCAAGGGGTCTTTGATCAAAATCGAGCTCACAACTTCTCTAGATTCCTCTTGCTCGACTATGTTGAATACATCCTCATCAAGGGTTGGCCCTTTCATCATTGTGGACAGCTTGAACTTGATATTCTCTTCTCCAATGTTGAAGGAGAGAATTCCATTTTTACAATCCACTAAGCATCTGGATGTAGCCAAGAAGGGTCTTCCCAAGATGATGGGAACCGGATAGTCCGCCGGGATGTCCAAGACAACAAAATCAATCGGCACATAGAACTTCCCGAATTGCACCGGTATATCCTCCAAGATTCCAACCGGGTGAGTGATAGAACGGTCCGCCATGTATAGGGTCATCTTGACCGGTTTTGGATCTCCTAGCCCAACCTTGTTGTAAAGTGCAAGCGCTATGATGCTTATACTTGCTCCAAGATCACGAAGGGCTTCATACTTCACTTCTCCCACTCCAATTGGCACACAAAAGGATCCCGGATCTCTTAGCTTAGGAGGCATCTCCTCCTTCATGGTTTGGATCAATTCCGAGGACCTCTTTGTCATCCTCACTTCTCCATACTCCTCCAACTTCCTCTTGTTGGAGAGTATTTCCTTCAAGAACTTGCCATACGCCGGCATACCTAGAATAGCATCCATGAACGGAATGTTAATATGCAATTTAGACATAAGTTCAAGGAATTTACCAAAGTGTTTGTCCAAGCGGGCTCTTGCTCGTGATTGTGGGAACGGTAGTGGTGGCTTGTATGGAGGCGGTGCCACATATGTTGGCTCATCATCCTTGCTCTTGCCGCCATCTTCTTGCAAGGTTTCTTCCTCAACCACTACTTGCTTCCCCTTGTCACTTCCCTTAGGTAAGGGATCTTTCATATTCAGCCCACTCCTTGTTGAGATGGCCAACACTTGGTCTCTTGGGTTGTCTTCGGTTCTTCTGGTAAGCTTTCCCGGATCTCTATGGGCTTCACCTGCCTTTTGGAACACTTGTGCTTCCAACACCTTTTGAGCCTTAGAAATGGAAGTCACCATGCTCTCAAGACCACTCAACCTTCCAAGCAATTGCTCAAACATCATTTCGGTTCTATCCTTTGGAGGTTGAGTGAATCCGGGTGGAGGTTCTTGTGAAGCTTTTGGTGGAGGAGCTGCGCTTGTGGAAACGGGAGGGTTCAAGGCACCATCCGGGTTAGAATAGGAAAACCCGGGATGGTTGTGGTTAGGCCGGTAATTGTTGAATTGCCGGTTGTTGTTGAAGTTCCTTGGGCCTTGATAGTTGTTGAAAATGCCCCTTCCCATGTAGTTCACATCTTCCTGTTTGGAAGACAAGTTAGCTTGCATTTGCACTTGAGAAGTTGCTTGATTCTTCAAAGTTGTAGTGCACAACTCCCTCAAAGATTTCAGCTCATTGTTGATTGCATCTAGCTTGAAGTTACTCATGGTGACTTCACTCACCTCATATGCTCCCGCTTTCCTCCCCTCATTCTTCCTATGGGAGTACTTCTCAATCACCAAAGCTTGTTTCTCTACAAACTCCCAAGCTTCATCCACATTCTTTTCCATGAAAGTCCCACCGGAAAGAGATTGAAGCTTGAATTGGCTATCTTCATCAAGTCCTTTGAAGTAGATCTCCAATAGCTCAATTTTCGGTATACCATGGTGTGGACAATCTAGGAGAAGGTCCTTGAATCTCTCCCAAGACTTGAATAAACTCTCCCTATCCTTCATTACAGAGGCATTGATCTTCCCTCTTAACTCGGTAGTCTTGGAAGGTGGGAAGAACTTAGTCAAAAACTCGGTTGTCATCTCTTCCCAAGTACTCACTCGCCCTTGTGGAATAGATTGATACCAAGCCAAGGCTTTATCCTTAAGAGAGAAGGAAAAAGCCCTAAGCTTATGGTTGTTGCTCTCCAATCTAGGCGGTCTAAGAGTCTCCATCAAGATCTCATAGTTCATCAAGTGTTGATGAGGAGACTCTCCTTCCATCCCTCTAAATTGATTATGCCGGATCATTTGTAGAACTTGACGGCGGAGCTCGTAATTATGGGTTGCGGGATCTCCTAAGTTCACACCCGGACGGTGTGCTCTTTGTGCCGGATCCATACGTCGCCCTAAGGTTTGTGGCTCTTCAATAGCAATGGGCACAACCCGAACATGTACCGCCGGCTGCGGTACCGGTGGTGGAGGTGGAGGATCTTGAGGATTAGGCTCTCTTTGCACAAGAGCTTGCCTAATCTCTTCAATCTCCCTCCTAATTGCTTCTTGCCTCTCATTGGCAAGTCTCCTTTCATTCTCCAAAGCTTCATCCCTTATCCTAATTTGATCTAAAGCCTCATCCAACTCAGCTTGGAGATCTCTTCCGGCCATCTCTTTTCCTTTTCGAATGCTCTTGGATCTAGATCTAAGGGTTTTCTCCGGTTCGGGATCAAATGGAGCTAAATCCTTGCCATGAGATCTTCACATACACCTAAAAAGTAAGAGATGTCCTGAAAAGAAAAGACACAAACCAAAAGAGATCAAAAGCAACAAGAAAGACCTACACTATAAACAATCACAAATAACGGCTCAATCTAGACCTAGTCCCCGGCAACGGCGCCAAAAACTTGTTACGCTAAGATTGTGTTCACGCAGAAAGCCTTAAATTTATAACTCGTTATATTTCTCCTAGCTCCTAGCGAACCCGCAGTGTACCGGACGTTTTGTAGTAGGGATAGTATACCGAGGTCGAACACAAAGACTGAAGTGAGATTGAATCGAATAGTGACTGAAGATAGTGTTGATCTAGGCTAAGAAAAGAAAAAGGAATAAAGAAATGAAAATCTCAATGTTTTTGGTTTGTTTTTAGGTGATCAATCAAGGATCACAAATCATGCGAAATCAACAATCAACTAGATTAACACCACAAGTAAACAAGCAAATACGAAATATGTAATCAAAAGGAGAGAAGGCGGATTCTATGGGTTGGAAATTCCGGTTATGGCATCGGACTCAAGCTAACTAATCATTCCTTGGATCACTATGGTATGTTGGGAGTAAGTGTTTCTAGATTGGGACCAATCACCGGGTAAGTCTCATGGTCCACTAGTCCGTTCCTAAGGTCTTATCACCGGGTAAGTCTCAAAGAGCCTAAGGATAGGAATTCTACACAAACTGGATAGTATTCTAGGGATCTAACCTCTCTTTACCGGGTAAGTCTCGTAAAGGCAAGTCCTAAACACATATCCTAGCACACTTAGTCCAATAGCGGCTTGTGAGGCTCACTACTACCTAGAGTTTGTCATCTTCGATATCTAAGAGCAAGAATCACCGGGTAGGTCTCTTCTAACACTTAGTTGCTAACACTAGGTCACCCTAGGATAGATTTAACTCAACAAACACTAGGATTTCAACATTCTAACATTCTAGAACTTAGACTCATCAAATCAAACGAATCAGGCAAACCACGGGCTGTTCATCTACTTCCACGGCCGTGGACTGGCAAGAACAAACCGTGGATTCCAACAGTGGCTCTGTTCAAGTAAACGAATCATCCAAAGGCAAATCTAAGTCCATCCTATCATAGTCCCAGCCATAACCCTCCTTTCCTTACCCTAGAATCGCTTCTACCTAGCCAACAACATTCATCATCACAATCAAAATCATCAAACATAAAATCATGGCATCCATTTGTAAGATAATGAAGAGGAAGAGATAAACAAGTGAATCAAAGTAAACAAAGCTGAATACAAGATTTAGAAAGACTCACAATCCTTCAAAAGAAGGTTTAATCGATTCTTACAACCTTTGAAAATGATTCCAAAAATCTTCACTTCTAAAAATCTATCAAGAACTAAGGTGTTGTGCTCTTCTCCTCTTCTTCAATGGAGCTTTTCTTCTCCTCCAAGAGTTGCTCCAATCCAAGCTTCCTATTGAGAGAATCTTCTTGTTGAGAATGTGGTAGAGAGTGTGGGTTTTTTATTTTGAAATTTGATTGGGATTGGATGCCCTCTCAGCCTTGCAGGACCACTTTTTATACTACAACTTTGCAAGAGTCGGCCATGAGATCGTGGCACAGCTGTCACAACCGTCTGGCAAAAACCACGGTCAGATTCCACGGCCGTGGAAGTGCCAGTGACCGTGGTTTTGATGCCTCAGCTTGTTTTGGATCATTAAGTGACGATTCGGTGCATGGCATGCAACAATAAGGTCCTATGAGTCCTCCTTAGCCCCTAGCTTGCATCCTAATGAGTCCGAAGGTGTGTCATCTCGAGGAACGATCCTCGAGTGTATCAATTAAGCTCTTAAATCTCCCAAAATACCTACGAAGCATGCAAAAAGTCCGTGTAGATGTCTATCTCAAGAAAATGCATGAATTGAGTGCAAACGTCGTGAACTAGTGCTAAACCATGCATGAATGAGTGGAAAAACTATTTATATGAGTGCCTAATCCTAAGTCACAAATCGTGTTATCACTGACCTCAAGTCTATCCTCGAGAACACAGACGCTCCATGCAACTGGTCCAACAGATCATCTATGCGCGGCAGTGGGTATTTGTTCTTGATGGTTACCTTGTTCAGCTCTCTGTAGTGTATGCATAGCCTCATCGATCCGTCCTTCTTCTTCACAAATAACACTGGCGCGCCCCAAGGAGACACACTAGGGCGTAGGAAACCCTTCTCTGCTAGCTCCTCTAACTGCTTCTTCAGCTCAAGCAGCTCTATCGGTGCCATACGGTATGGAGCCTTAGAGATCGGTCTCATGCCCAGCTCTAAGTCAATGGTGAAATCAACGCTCCTCTGTGGGGGTAGTCCTGGCAGGTCGTCACTGAGTACCTCTGCAAACTCGCATGCAACAGGTATCTCCTCTATAGCCAGGCTCTTGCTTTCCTTCATGGCATAACACCAGAAGGCTTCGCAACCCTGTGCTATCAGTCTCGTTGCCCTCACTGGACTGATAACTGTGCCTGACTTTTCAAGGTCCCAACCTCAGAATATTACTCTATGGCCCTCCTCCGTGGCAACGATCACTGTCCTCCTACCAATGTCTAAGACTGCTCCGTGTTTTCTCATCCAGTCTATCCCTAAAATGACATCCTCATGAGCTAAGGGCATGACTAGAAAATTGACTAGCCAGTCTCAATCTCCCATGCGAACAGGACATCCAAAGATCTCTCTAGTCCCTCTTACCTTACTCCCATCAAGTAAGCCTATCATAAAAGGTATCCCCTCTACAGTAGCTAAGAACAACCTATCTACGCATGCATCAGATATGAAGGAATGTGTAGCACCCGTATCAAATAAAACTCGTACAAGTAAGTCATGTATCTAGATCGTACCTGTGGCAGTCGGTGCATCTGGCTGATCAGCATCTCTCAACTCAAACACTCGTGCCTGAGCTCCTCTAGTATCAGCTACCCTACCACGTCCTCTGCCCCGACCTGATCCCTGCATGGAACCTTGTGATGATGTGTGTCTGATAGCATGAATTATAGTCTATATTTTGGGATTTGTTTAGACGTTTTATCTTTCATAATCTGCATGTTTGTATGTGCATTATGTAATTTTACTACCATTTCATCTACCTTTGTGAGAATCGAGGTCTACACCTAGTTTCGTTGTAATTGCAGGTAATATGGTACATTTTTGCATCAAAAAAGGAGCAAAAGGAGTCATGAGTCATTTGAAGCTACATTGAGGAGCAAAGGAATCATCCAGGAAGCATAGCCATGGATTAAAGATTTACTTTGGACCAGTTTTGAGAGATCCTACATTCAGTTATGATCACCTCGGTTGACCACAGATTCACCTCGACCGAGGCGATCCAGAGATGCCGACTCGACCGAGGCGAATACCTAGGACGCGGCGAGAATATTTTATTCTTGGCTGAGATCTTTTAAATTTGGAAAGTGATCTTATATTTTTGGGCTGAGTTTCTGGAAGGAAGGAGATATGCAGAATCATATATTTTACCTATATTTATGGGATAATATCTTCTTAAGATTTATTATCTTTGGAGGTTTATTTTCCTATAAAAAGGGTTGGATTTTCCACAAATCGAACACCCGCTATCAGCGCAATCTCGCATACGCAGCAGCAGCATACTCCAAGTTGGGAGCTTTTGAAGAACCTTTTTGAAGGTTGAAGGAAGATCAAAAATCATAGCTTTTATAGCTTTTTGAAGGGTTTTGTAAGATTGTCTTCAATTCCTTTCCTTGTTGTCTCGTCTTGTTGGATTGCTATCCAAGGAACGCTTTTGTTTGTGATATTTGATTCAGTTATTGAAGTCTTTTCATTAAATTCTTCTTTGTTCAAATATTCACCTTTTCCCATATATTTTAATACTTTCATAATGATGATGAGTGGCTAATTTCCTTGTGTGATTCTAGGGTGATTGGCTGAAGGTTGTGGGACAAACAATGATAGAATAATCTTAGATTCCAGTAGGATCCTGAAAGTTCGAGTCTTTAACCTTAACCCTAAGCATCTCGATTGGTTGATGAACATCTCGGCCGGGGTGGAATTCTTCTGACCGAGGTGACTTATCCTACCCTAAACTGAGAGTTAAGTGTTAGAGTTTGCCAAATCCTATTCTTATTACATTTTTCTGGTTCAATGCAAGCTTAGGATGAGACTTACCCGGTAATTCCTTAGTTTGTGTACCAACGATCATAAGTGTAGGTAATAAAGGTTTATCCTTTATTGGGGTTTGAGTGTGCTTCCATCCCATCTTTGTGAGTTAGCCTGAGACTTACCCGGTAAAGGTTGATTCTATTCCCTTAGATGGTGTGTTAGTTTGAAGTTATAGTCTTTATCTTGATTCCTTGAGACTTACCCGGTAATGGGAGTTACGGTTTAGGATTAGTGTGTAGTGAGACTTACCCGGTGATCTACTCCACTTTAGGAACACCTTCCCCACGCAAAAATCTCAGCTTTGTCCGCTTATCTATAGATCTTGAGTTGGAACCACAACTAGATGCTTTAATCCCTAGAATTACATGTTTTCTTTATTGACTTCTTATTCATCTTTGATTGTGTTAAATTGCTCTTGTGGTTAGCATTAACATTAGCATACCGTGTTGACTTTGTTTCACCAAGTCCCTGTGATCGACCCCTGGAATTTTCTTGCTTTTACTACGATTGACCCGTACACTGCGGGTTCGCATCCTTGTTTTAAGCTTAAGTCTAGGGTTATAAATTTAAAGCTTGCACACACCGTTTGGAGCGAACAAGTTTTTGGCGCCGTTGCCGGGGACTTGGTCTAGACCGAGCCGGTACGGTTTGCTCTTGGGGCGCTTGCCCCGTTTTTTGTCTAACCACTCTACTTGAGTGACTTTTGCAGGTTCTTTCTTAGGTATATGCGAAGAACCCGCACTGGGAAGGAAATCGTTCCTTACGATCCCGAACCAGAAAAGACATACAAGCGACGCTTAAGAGAAGCAAAGATGGCCCAACAAGACGATCGCGATCTTGCGGCCCAATTGAGAGAGACGCAGGAGCTGCTACGTCTCAGTAAAGAAGAGCTAAGGCAAGAGAAAGAAGAGAATCAGGCCAGGACTGCAGCAATCGAAGCTGAGATTGCAGCCATTCGGGACCAGATTTTACTTCGACCGAGGGAGGATCCAGTAATTGATCCTCGACCGATGCAGGATCCAGTAATTGATCCTCGACCGAGGCAGATCCCAGTACCCAACGCCCCGGCCGAGGTACTACCACTTCGGATGCCAGTCCGAGATGTTCTTCTTGCAGGAATTCCACAAACCCTAGGTCAAAGAATGGACCCTAATCAACAACTGAGGCGTCTAGGGGTGAACCTAGGAGATCCAGCAGATCATGACTACGAACTTCGACCGCAAGTCCTAGCCATGATTCGCCAATGCCAATTCGGAGGGCTAGAGAAGGAGTCGCCGCATCAACATCTTCAAAACTACGAGATCTTGATGGAAACCTTGCGACCTCCCAGAATTGAGAACAACAACTACAAGCTAAGACCTTTTTACTTTTCTTTCAAAGATAGAGCTCTTACTTGGTATCAATCTCTTCCTCCAGGAAAAATTAGCACATGGGAAGAGATGACCACGGAATTCTTGACCAAATTCTTTCCCCCCTCAAAGACTGCTGAAATGAGAGGGAAGATCAATGCTTTCATCATGAAGGACAAGGAGAGCTTGTCTAAATCATGGGAGCGGTTCAAGGATATCCTTTTGGATTGCCCACATCATGGGATTCCAAAGATCGAGTTGTTGGAGATCTACTTCAAAGGGCTGGACGGAAACACCCAGTTCAATCTCCAACTACTCTCCGCCGGTACATTCATGGACATGGCGGTTGACGAGGCTTGGGACTTCATTGAGAAGCAAGCCTTGCACATGGAGAAGTACACCCACCAAGGAGCTGAAGGTGGAGTTAAAAGAGTCAACTTTCAAGAGACTCAACCCAACAACAACCAACTCACGTCCTTGAAGAACGACGTGAAGCAATTGAAGGAGCTATTGATGGCTCAAACTAAGAAGGAAGAGCAAGGGCAAAGGAACAACAACAACAACAACAATAACGGGTACCGTAACAACAACAACGGACCCCGAAACAACAACTACAACAACAACAATAGAGGATCCAACAGCAACAACTGGAGGGCGAATAATCAAAACCACGGTAACAATTATTCAAACTCCAACTCTAATGATTCCTCTAATCCTTTCCTCTCCTCCCCTTCTTCTTCTTCTACTCCATTGAAGAGCCAAGGGCAAGGATCAAGTTCGTCCCAGCCGGAAAAGAAGGACGCAGTCCTGGAGGCAATCTTGATCAAGCTTAGTGCTATGGAGAATTCTATGACTTCATTTTCAAGGGCCCAAAAGTCCTTCGAACAACAACTTGCTAATAGGGCGAATGAAGCGCCAAGAGATCCAGGGAAGCTTCCAGCAAAGACGGAAACTAACCCTAAGGGCCAGTGCATGGCCATCACGACGAGGAGTGGGCTCAAAACTGCAGATCCAGTACCTCGCTCGACGCAAACCACCTCGGTCCAGATCCAGTCGAAGAACACCTCGACCGAGATGCCAACCGAGGCGGCGCAACAGAAAGCAGGAGGAACGACAGAAGCTTATGTTCCACCTCCTGCATATAAACCACCACTTCCATTCCCCCAGTACAGAGCCAGAGCACATCTAGACAAGCACTTTGGTAAGTTTCTTGACTTGATGAATAAGCTACATATTAATATTCCTTTCCTTGATGCTATTTTAGGTATGCCCGCCTATGGGAAGTTCTTAAAAGAGATCTTATCAAGGAAGAGGAAGCTGGAGGATGTTGGTGAAGTTAGGATGACATCTAAATCTTCAGAGCTTATCAAGATCATGAAGGAGAAGATGCCACCTAAGTTGAGAGATCCCGGCTCATTTTGCATTCCCATTCAAGTTGGGGATGTCACTTGTGAAGCCCTTTGCGATCTAGGAGCCAGCGTGAGCATCATCCCGCTGGAGTTATGCACTAAGATCGGTCTTGGAGAGCCCAAGCCGGTCAAGATTCGACTTTACATGGCGGATCGCTCCATTACCCATCCCGTGGGCATTTTGGAGGACGTTCCGGTCAAGTTAGGTAACTTCGACCTTCCTATAGATTTTGTCGTACTTGACATTCCCGCAGATTATCCTGTTCCTATCATTCTCGGGAGGCCATTTCTAGCAACTTCGGGTTGCAATGTGGATTGCAAGAACGCCAAGTTGAAATTCAACGTTGGTGGCGATGAGGTGGAGTTCGCACTACTTGCAGCCATGAAAGGAGAGCAACTAACTGATGATATCTTCAACATCTACGATGAAGAAGAATCAAGAGAATTGGTGAGCTCTATCCTTATTAATGATCCACTCGAAAGAGTTATTAGCTTCAGTTTAATGGAGGAAGGTATAGATGCTTCTTGTGATGCAGATATACGGAGTTTAAAAGCACTGGAAGAAGATCCAGGAGCTACAACTGAGAAGCTGATCCAGGAAACGAAGATTTCCAGCCTCGGATCCAGTAGCAGTACCTCGACCGAGGCACTTTCTGGACTGAGCGAGGCGCCTAAAGAACACCTCGGTCAACGCCTTTGCGTCTCGACCGAGATCGACAGCGAGACGATTCAAACTGAGATTGCATTTAATCCAGTTTCTGACACCACTCCACTGGAAAGAGGAAGCACAGATCCCTCTCAGAAAGCACCCCCAGTTGTGGAGCTTAAACAACTCCCTAGTCACTTGAGGTATATCTTTCTTGGACCGGATTCTACTTATCCCGTTATTGTTAGTGCTTCCCTTTCCGATTCTGAACTAACTAAGCTAATGCATGTCTTGAGAAAGCATCGAAAAGCCATAGGGTACACCACGGACGATCTTATTGGCATTAAACCTTCTTTCTGCATGCATAGAATTCTAATGGAAGATAATCATAAGACTTCACGGGAACCTCAAAGACGGTTAAATCCGATCATGAAAGAGGTTGTGAAGAAGGAGGTTCTTAAGTTATTGGATGCAGGTATTATTTATCCTATCTCGGACAGCAAGTGGGTTAGCCCGGTGCATGTCGTTCCGAAGAAAGGAGGGATGACCGTTGTGACGAATAAGAACAACGAGTTGATCCCAACGAGGACCGTTACGGGCTGGAGAGTTTGCATCGATTATAGGAAGCTGAACGCGGCAACTCGGAAGGATCATTTTCCGCTTCCCTTCATTGATTAAATGCTCGAACGGTTGGCCCAGCATTCACACTTTTGCTACTTAGACGGCTATAGTGGATTCTTCCAGATTCCTATCCATCCGGATGATCAGGAGAAGACCACTTTCACTTGTCCTTGGGGGACGTTTGCCTATCGGAGGATGCCATTTGGATTGTGCAATGCACCAGCTACCTTCCAGCGATGCATGATGGCTATCTTTTCCGAGTACATTGAGGAGATCATGGAGGTATTTATGGATGATTTCTCTGTATATGGTTCCTCTTTTGATGATTGCCTATCTAACCTTTCTCTAGTACTTAAACGATGTGAAGACACCAACCTTGTTTTGAATTGGGAGAAGTGTCATTTTATGGTTAATGAAGGCATTGTACTAGGACACCTCGTTTCTAATCGAGGTATTGAGGTCGATCGAGCTAAGATCGAGACTATTGAGAAACTCCATCCTCCTTGTTTTGTTAAAGGTGTGAGGAGTTTTCTCGGGCATGCAGGTTTCTACAGGAGATTCATCAAGGACTTCTCCAAGATTTCTAAACCTCTAACTAACCTCTTGAATAAAGATGTTGTTTTTGAGTTTTCGCAGGAGTGTCTTGATGCTTTTTACAGGATTAAGGAAGCGTTGATCTCTGCTCCCATTATCCAACCTCCTGATTGGACCTTGCCCTTTGAAGTCATGTATGACGCTAGCGATGTAGCCGTAGGAGCGGTGCTTGGGCAGAAGAAAGATGGACGGACCACCGCCATTTATTATGCTAGCAAGACGCTAGATGAAGCACAACGCAACTACGCTACCACCGAGAAAGAATTATTGGCGGTTGTATATGCCTTCGAGAAGTTTCGTTCCTATCTAGTAGGGGCGAAAGTCATTGTCTACACCGACCATGCAGCCATTCGTTACTTGTTGGCTAAGAAAGATGCAAAGCCGTGCCTTATTCGATGGATTCTCTTGCTTCAAGAGTTTGACCTAGAGATCCGCGATAAGAAGGGATCCGAGAATTCAGTTGCGGATCACCTCATCCGGCTACCGGAATCCTCCCGCGAGACGGATAGCCCACCCATAGACGATTCATTCCCCGACGAGCACTTACACGTCTTGGAGCGTTTGATAGATCTACTTACTTCACCCCACGATGGAGGTGAAGTATGGGGTGAGGGAACCTCCTACCTCGTTTGAGACGCATCATGGTCCAGCTAGCGACCTTAAATTAAGCGCTTCTTGGGAGGCAACCCAAGGTATTGCTTTCTTTTCCCGTTTTCTAGTCTAGTTTAGATAGTTTTTGTTTTTGCTTTGCTTTGCTTTGTTTTTGGGGTTCTGGACAGACAACAGGAAGGAGCACATCTGGAAGGACAGAAGTTCGAGAATCTGAGAAGACAGAAGCACCTCGGTCACTGTCAGAACACCTCGACCGAGTTGATTCTTGAAGCAACCGAGGCGACTAGGGTTTCTACAGAACCGCCTCGGTCCATACCACCTCGGGCCAGTCGAGACCATCTCGACCGAGGTGACAGCAGATCCAGTAACAGTATAAAAAGGGAAAAATTACTTTTCACTTTTTATTTACCCATTTCGACCGCGGCGGAACAGCAGCACCTCGCTCTCCCATTTCTCACTCGTTTCCAACGATTTCTGCTTCCAAACTGCAATTAAAGGGTAGAAGGATCGATTGCAACTACAGATCTGCAAGAAATTTGAGCGTTTCGACCGAAACGAGGTAAAAACGTTCGAAAACCCTAACTCACTCGTTTACTGCGTATTGGGCTTTGGTTGCCCTTGATTTTGTTGAGGAAATCCATAAGTACCCCTTAGGAAGCATTTGTAGTGATTTTAGGGGGAAAAGAACTGAAAATCAGAGAGTGGAAATCGAACTGTCTTCGCCTCGGTCCAGTCGGTCTGCACCTCGGTCGAGGTGATTCTTGGAGTTGTCAGTCAACCGAGGTAGTCTGACAGTGTGTTTTTGAAGATGAGTTCAGATCGCCGTTTAGCTCTGAGAGATAGATCCTCCCCTTCCCCTTCTCCTTCCTCATCCCGTCCCTACCGCCCGGCCATCCACGAGAGATGCCGGGTAGATTATGAGAGGATAGCTGGCCGTCCAGTCATCGCACCACGATTTCTGGATGTGTCAGCTTTTGACTGCCTAGGGTTAGATGCTGACCTTAGGAGGATGATTGCTACCGTTGGGCTAGATCAGTTCACTGAGATCCGAGCCCCAGCCTACATAGAGCCGACACTCGAGTTTGTTAGCTCCTTCTCCTACCTCCCCACAGAGCGATCTGTGAAGTACCGGCTGATGAGCCGGAACTTCATAGTTCCTTTAGAGATCTGGAGAGAGATCTTTGGCTTTCCTGCCCCTACCGCTGTAGACTTCCCCTCCCGATCCGTAGCTAGGGATTTCTGGGGACAGATAGCCCACATTACTACACATGCAGACAGATGGCGCCCTGGTGATTCCAGGGAGAAGGTCATCTATCACCCGGCCTTCAGACTTGCCCACAGGATCTTCAGTGAGATGCTTCTGGCGCGTACTGAGACGCCCTAGAAGATCAGACAGGGGGAGCTATTTTCGCTTTACTGCATGGTTACAGGAGGCTTCCCGGACTTTGGCTTGCTCCTAGCAGAGGATCTGCATAGGATCAAGGCCAAGGCGAAGGGTGATATCTGCTGTGGAGGTCTAGTCACCCACATCGCCACTTACCACGGGATGGACCTCAGCGTTTGCACATTGGCAGCGGCTGCCAAGCCGCTGGGACTTCAGGAGATGATTACACGGCGGATTCTAGTTCCCCGTGGACTGACTACACCCTACGTTGCTATGCCTTGGGAGCGGACTGCACCTCAGGGCATTAGATGGTCTGCACAATTCTCTGTCGCCGACCCGCATTTTTGGCAGACAGCATGGGTTCCACTTATGGAGGACTACAGAGAGGCAGCAGCTGCCACTACTGCGGCTGCGGAGGAGGCTGAGGAGGCTGATGAGGACGACGACGACGAGACAGTTGATGAGAGAGGAGGCGGCGTCCCGATGGACACAGGTACAGATACAGCTGGGACGAGCGCGCCTCCCATTATTGATCTAGATGATGACGAGGAGGACACTGAGCCAGCGCCAGCTGAGACTTCTCCAGTCAGGCCCGCTAGGCGCAGGAGGAGGGGAGTTAGGGACAGAGCTGCACACCGACGGATCGATGACCTGACGGATCAGGTTATCGACTCATATGCTGCACTTTCATTGGACATCCGCGAGATGCAGGAGCGGCAGCATCATCAGCACATGATGGCTCAGCTATAGTTCCAGCATGTCATGGGCTATCCCTATGATCCGACTCAGTTCCCCTACATACCACCACCACCGCCGGATCAGGACTACTGAGGAGCTGCAGGGTTTTATTTATTATATTTTTATGCAGTTCGGCTCTTTATCCGGTGAGTCCTCTTTCATTTAGACTTTTATTATACCCACTGGGACAGTGTGTCTCAAGTATGGGGTATTTGATGTACTATTTGACTACGTGATGACTTTGATGTATGATATTCGACTTCCTATGATGTATTTTATTTATCGGATACTTTCATATTTGTGCTTCATCTGCCTTTATATGATTATCTGATTTTACATGCATACCTACAGATTATTTGATTAAGAAAAACGTCGAAACCGAAAAATATATGGTTTTAAAAAAATTTTTTTGACCTCGACCGGGACAGTTCTGGCAAAACGAGGTGTTTCACCTCGGTTGAACCAAGAACATCTCGACCGAGGTGGGTTAACTGAGAGTTTTCGAAAACGATTTTTGTGTTACTTATCTGGATATGATCTCAGTGAAGATCTTGTTTACCTACTGGTTTTAAAATTCTTTATGTGTTTGAAAGATTTTATGATATGTTTAAGTTGCTAAATGCTTTGTTTGAAATTATTGGCATGTTTAATACTTTGTTTTTGTCCAAATTATGTTGAATTTGAAGGTTGACACCGCAGCATAAGTTCTCTCACTTTCTTATTGGAAAGACCAAGGCAATTCATTCTTCTTCTTCTTCTTCTTGATCATGCTTAACCCCTCATATACATTTTGCCTCCCTTTACCTATCCGGGAATTTGGAAGCAAGCAAAGTGGTGAAAGCTAGTTAAAGTTGAAGGTGGCTGGAAGTGAAAGTATTAGAAAGCAATAATAGGTTTGGGGAAGTCAATCATGAAGATGAGTAACTCGGCACCATTCACATAGCCGGGTGTTTGTGTCTTGCCAAAGTCGGATTGAGCGATATTCCTAACGGGTCATGGTATGTGCATCAAGGGTTTGATGCATCTCGAGAAATTGATGATTGCAGATTTCCTAGGCTTCGGTTATTGTGCACCTCTGTCCATGCATCCCAAAAAGTAAAGTAAAAAGAGAAAAAAAGTGTGAAATAAGCAAAGCTTATTGGTGGAAGGTGTTGCAAGTCAAAGTGGAAGTGAAGTTCATCCTTTTCCCGGATTCTAGCACCACATTACCTTACATACATCCCTACCCTACACGTTTCTTGACCTTTCTTTTGGGAAGCCCTTGAGACCTTGAGCTTGTTGATTGACTTAAGTGGTTTAAACTGGATTATACATGATTAATTTTGATAATTATGATTTATTATGCATTCTGTGATTTTATGCAAAGATGAACGACTTTCCTATATTTATAAAATGTTTTGAGCATATTGAGTATTTAAATTCCAGGAAGTGCTCTCTTAGAGTGATCTATGATAGTTGCACACAATAGAATGTTTTTGAAGGACTTTTCATTGATTTTCTTGACTTATAATCCATTCTATCTTGTTTTCTATATGAGGAACTTGCTTGGGGACAAGCAAGGGCTAAGTATGGGGTATTTTGATAGCATGAATTATAGTCTATATTTTGGGATTTGTTTAGACGTTTTATCTTTCATAATCTGCATGTTTGTATGTGCATTATGTAATTTTACTACCATTTCATCTACCTTTGCGAGAATCGAGGTCTACACCTAGTTTCGTTGTAATTGCAGGTAATATGGTACGTTTTTGCATCAAAAAAGGAGCAAAAGGAGTCATGAGTCATTTGAAGCTACATTGAGGAGCAAAGGAATCATCCAGGAAGCATAGCCATGGATTAAAGATTTACTTTGGACCAGTTTTGAGAGATCCTACATTCAGTTATGATCACCTCGGTTGACCACAGATTCACCTCGACCGAGGCGATCCAGAGATGCCGACTCGACCGAGGCGAATACCTAGGACGCGGCGAGAATATTTTATTCTTGGCTGAGATCTTTTAAATTTGGAAAGTGATCTTATATTTTTGGGCTGAGTTTCTGGAAGGAAGGAGATATGCAGAATCATATATTTTACCTATATTTATGGGATAATATCTTCTTAAGATTTATTATCTTTGGAGGTTTATTTTCCTATAAAAAGGGTTGGATTTTCCACAAATCGAACACCCGCTATCAGCGCAATCTCGCATACGCAGCAGCAGCATACTCCAAGTTGGGAGCTTTTGAAGAACCTTTTTGAAGGTTGAAGGAAGATCAAAAATCATAGCTTTTATAGCTTTTTGAAGGGTTTTGTAAGATTGTCTTCAATTCCTTTCCTTGTTGTCTCGTCTTGTTGGATTGCTATCCAAGGAACGCTTTTGTTTGTGATATTTGATTCAGTTATTGAAGTCTTTTCATTAAATTCTTCTTTGTTCAAATATTCACCTTTTCCCATATATTTTAATACTTTCATAATGATGATGAGTGGCTAATTTCCTTGTGTGATTCTAGGGTGATTGGCTGAAGGTTGTGGGAAAAACAATGATAGAATAATCTTAGATTCCAGTAGGATCCTGAAAGTTCGAGTCTTTAACCTTAACCCTAAGCATCTCGTTCGGTTGATGAACATCTCGGCCGGGGTGGAATTCTTCTGACCGAGGTGACTTATCCTACCCTAAACTGAGAGTTAAGTGTTAGAGTTTGCCAAATCCTATTCTTATTACATTTTTCTGGTTCAATGCAAGCTTAGGATGAGACTTACCCGGTAATTCCTTAGTTTGTGTACCAACGATCATAAGTGTAGGTAATAAAGGTTTATCCTTTATTGGGGTTTGAGTGTGCTTCCATCCCATCTTTGTGAGTTAGCCTGAGACTTACCCGGTAAAGGTTGATTCTATTCCCTTAGATGGTGTGTTAGTTTGAAGTTATAGTCTTTATCTTGATTCCTTGAGACTTACCCGGTAATGGGAGTTACGGTTTAGGATTAGTGTGTAGTGAGACTTACCCGGTGATCTACTCCACTTTAGGAACACCTTCCCCACGCAAAAATCTCAGCTTTGTCCGCTTATCTATAGATCTTGAGTTGGAACCACAACTAGATGCTTTAATCCCTAGAATTACATGTTTGCTTTATTGACTTCTTATTCATCTTTGATTGTGTTAAATTGCTCTTGTGGTTAGCATTAACATTAGCATACCGTGTTGACTTTGTTTCACCAAGTCCCTGTGATCGACCCCTGGAATTTTCTTGCTTTTACTACGATTGACCCATACACTGCGGGTTCGCATCCTTGTTTTAAGCTTAAGTCTAGGGTTATAAATTTAAAGCTTGCACACACCGTTTGGAGCGAACAGTGTCCATGAGCCCTGTAAGACTGTTGTGACCAGGAGCTCGGTACTGCTGCTGCTGACTCGGAGCTCGGTATTGTGGCGGTCTCTGTACACTCCCTGATAAGCCTGCAAGAGAAGAACCCTACTGAGATGGAGCCTTGCCTTGGCGGCAGAATGCAGCTCTATGTCCAACCTTGCCGCACTGAAAGCAGGTCACTGCCGGCTTCGTGCAGTTCGATCGGATGTGTCCATAGCCACTGCAGTTGTGGCACTGTAAGCCACCAGCTGAAGTCTGACCAGTAGCGGTATGGCTATGTCGCCCCTGAGTCTGTCCCCGTCCAAAAATAGCTACCCTTGAACTACCACTAGCATAACCTGTCCTCTGCCGCTTATCCGGCCTGTCTGATTGAGCAGCTCTCCTCGACACTCGTCTGTCTCTTTCATATGTATACGCTCTATCCTGATAGTTTGACAGAGTCTCACAGCGAAATCCTGCCAGATAGGAACGCGTACCCTCTCTCAATCTCCGTGAAAAGAGATATACATGTTGCTCCTCAGGAGGTGCAGCTGGTCCAAGCAGTGTTAGTTCCTTCTGGAACTTCTTGATGGCAACAGCAATCGGAATGCCCTCAAATCCTGCCTCAATGAAGTCCTGAAACCTCTTTCTCATCAAAGAGACAGGGCAGTATCTGTCTCCAACAATGCTCCTCATCTGCTCCCAATTGGTGACTCGACTACGTATGGTCCGCCACCAGGAATGAGCATCCTCAGTGAAACATGTCTGCACCAAGTCCACCTGTCGGTCCTCTAGGCAACGAATTCCCTCTAATGCAGTCTCTACCTGTCCAATCTAGTGCTCCACCTCCAGTCCTATCTCTCCACTAAATGAGGGGACCTTTTGAGAGTTGAAAGCCTTCAACCACTCATCCGGCCTCGGTGCTCTAGACCTAGTAGGAGCTCTATCAGCCACAACTCTCCTCTCAGGTACAGCTGGCACCTGAAGCACTCCCTGTGTCAACTGGATAGATCTAGCCGGTACTGGTGGTACCTGGGTAAGTCTCTCTGTCCTAGCAGCCTCCTCCATACGCTCAACGTATGCTCGGTACTCTTTGTACTCAGTCGCTCCAATGGAAACACGTCCTGACTCCGTCGAACGTGCTCTCTATGCTCCAGACCTAGCAACGGTCTCATTCCTGACCTCAGGACCTACACTCGCACCTACCTCCTCCACTCCAGCCTCTGGCATGATCACTGCTGGTGGATCCTCTCGAGGAGCTCGACCTCGGCCTCGGGCTAGTGGAGGTCTACCTCCACGGCCGCGTCCTCTAACTATAGGGGTCCCATCTCCCCTACCTGGTCCAGCTGGAGGGAGAGGTGGACGACCTCTACCTCGACCAGTAGCTAGCGTAGCTCTAGTACGTGCCATCTGCGCGAGGAATAATAACTATAATTACAACTAGCTAAAAAGTCCAAAAAGTCCATCTACAGTAAAACCTAAAGTCCATACTAAGCATACTGAGATCCGCGGTAGTAGTGGTGGTCAGCCGTACTTTTCTATTCCCAACCAGACTATGCATGCATTTAAAAACCAAAAATTCTCTTTTAAAACTCAGACCCCTTTTCGGGTTCTGCTTAAAACTTATTCGGTCTTTCAGAAGATTTCAAGTGCCATTGTTGCCAACCTGGCTCTGATACCATGTTATAATACCCCGAATTCTCAGAACTCGGGACATTACTGGTTAGAACCTCACAGTGGGTTCCGACCTCAGTTTGACAACGATATTATTAGGATCTTGCAACAAGACACAAATAAGGAAAACCGAAATTCATAAAATAATATTTTTAAGGTAATGAATGCAACACGATCTAGCAGCCTAAAGTACTTAAACAAAGGAAACGAACAACTGTCTTAACCAAAAGAAAGAAAAGACAAACACCACCCCAACCCCCCACTCTAAGGAGTACGGAGACCCGGCTGACCACTACTTCCGGATCACTCAGCTGCTGGTCTAACTTGCGGTAAATCTACAAACACAACAAGAGGAACTGTTAGCTAGTTATCTAAAAATTAGAAGAATAATAGTAGCACACACACACACATAAAAATATAAACACCCATTATGCTTTCAAACAAGTCCATTTTATTATCTTGAGTTAAGTTACTCTTTCACGCCAATGATACTTATTTTGTGACACGAGGGATTTCCAAACCTCGCCTCCGCCCCCGTGTAACCATCAGGAATGGATCCGATGCATCTCACCTTGTACCTGCCTGGTCTGGGTATAGAGAACCTCCCAATCTCCTGTCAGAGCTGGGCAGTGATGTCACAGCCCGTTATACATACACTTGGGCCTTAAACATAATAATAACGGTCGTCCTAGCAAGTTATTATTATTAAAACACGCACATAGCACACACAACCACTATCACTCAACTAATATCCAGAAACTGGCTAAGTAAGTTGCAAGGACTTACGTGAGTAGAAACACACTCTAACAGTCTCAAATCGGTCCGTACTCGTAGTAACTCAAACGCCTGTCAAATAAGGCATGTGGATCAAAATCACATCCATATGTCCAACCTCATGCGAAGGAATTACGGAAAAAGTTCTCTTACGGTAAAAGACCATTTTACCCTTAGTGCCGAAAGTTCTCAAAGTTTATTCTTAAGTTCTACTAATTTCTTTTAGAACTTGTTTTCCGTAATTGGTGTCTCTCGGATGGTTACCTATAGGTTATAAGTTCAAAACTCGAAACAAACTCAAAGAAGGCCAACACTCTTCTTCCCCGGTTATTAAATACGCTACTACATATCTTATACTGTCACACATATCTTAACCTTTCTCCTCAACCCACATATATTTGTAAACTGCTTAATAAGCTCATGTCTACCTATATATATACGCCTACTAATACTCTTATTTCTTCATCTGAGTGTATCTACCTACCTACTTTTTTTTCATTTACGTCCTCTCTTACAACGCTATTTGTACGAAACCCTTACTATATGATAACTATATACACTATATTAAACTGATAATTATTTTTATATCTTTCCGCCTCTACCTCCCATTATATATACATGTATACTCTACACTGCATTTCTCTATATACGACCCTGTCCCTACACTAGTGTACATATATACTCCGCACCTTTATTCATGTCATTTCATATATATATATATATATATACACATCACAGTGCACTAGAAACTCCACAACGGTCTAATACCGGCACCAGTGCAGAAGAGTAGAGGTGGCAGGGAGGGAGCCTTACCGGCGTTGCAGTTCGACAGGGAGGCTCTAGGCGGCACCGATCTGCAGTCGAAGGCGGGGAGGCTCTTGGCTGGTTCAACACAGCAGCCGCAAGGAGAGACGGTTAGCACGGCGAACAGAAACAGAAAGAGGAAGAGAGGGCGGACGACTCACCACTGTTGCTTGAAGGTCCTCGTGGCGGCGCCGATCGACGCTGTTGCAAGCCCCTCCGGTGTGCTTGGTTGTTGTGCGACTACAGCCGAAGCGAGGCAGCGGTGGTTAGCGATTGCGGAATCAAGAGGAAGAAAGCGAGGGGAAGGGAGGCAATGGGCTTACCGGTCTACTGCAGCGGTCGGCGGAAGGCGGCGCAGGCTCTGTGGCGACGTCTTTGGTTGAAGGGAGGGTGGCGCTGGTGACTGCTGTTGTCCGTGTCGCAAGAAAGAAGAAGCAGGAGGGCTGCTGTTAGTCCGTGTCGCGAGGGAAAAGAAGCGGATCGGCAGTCATCCTTGGTTAGAGGTGTAATTAGGTAGAATTAGGGTTAAGAGGGGATTAGGGTTAGGATTAGATTATGAGATGGGCTGTTGGGCTGATAATTGGGCCTCGTAGTGGGCTACATCCGGCCCGCTTTCTCATTAAATACGGATACGCAACTCGTTACTCGATTTATATTATACGGAACTAAATTACATATTGTATAAATTATTATTGTAATCTAAAGGTACGTAAAAAAATTATTTCTGGCTACATAGTTTCATCATTTTATGTGACTTAAAGTCACATAAAATGATAACATTTAAACTCGTTTTATTTTATTTATTTATTTATTTAAGATTGACGCATCGAGATTTGGTTAATTTCGGTTTACCGAAAATTTAAATTTTCGGTTATTACATACATAGAGGAGATCAGGGAGGTTTTCATGGATCACTTTTCTGTGTATGGTTCCTCTTTCGATAATTGTCTCTCTAACCTTTCTCTTGTGCTACAAAGGTGTGAAGACACTAACCTAGTTCTTAATTGGGAGAAGTGTCAATTTATGGTGAAGGAAGGCATTGTACTCGGACAGTTGATCTCTAGTAGAGGGATTGAGGTAGATAAAGCTAAGATAGAGACCATAGAAAAGCTCCCTCCTCCACCTTCGGTGAAGGGGATAAGAAGCTTTCTAGGACATGCTGGATTTTATAGACGTTTTATAAAGGATTCTCTAAGATATCAAAACCGCTTACTAATCTACTGATGAAGGATGCAGTTTTTGATTTCTCGCACGAATGTTTAGATGCGTTTCATAAGATTCGGGAAGCTCTAATCTCAGCCACGATTATCCAACCTCCGGACTGGAATCTTCCATTCGAGGTTATGTGTGATGCTAGTGACGTAGCTATAGAAGTTGTGCTTGGGCAAAAGAAGGAAGGCCGAACCCATGCTATCTATTACGCTAGCAAGACGCTAGATGAAGTGCAGCTTAACTACGCCACTACTGAAAAGGAATTTCTAGCTATTGTTTATGCCTTTGAAAATTTTCGTTCTTATCTTGTAGGTGCAAAGGTGATTGTATACACGGATCATGCTGCGATCCGGTATCTACTTGCAAAGAAGGATGTGAAACCAAGGCTGATTACATGGATTCTTCTTCTACAAGAATTCGATCTAGAGATCCGTGATAAGAAGGGTTCGGAAAATTCTATTGCGGATCATTTGAGTCGTCTACCACATCTAGAAGACGACAATCTACCTATAGATGACTCCTTTCCGGACGAGCATTTACACATCCTAGAGGAGTGCATCGACAAGATAACAAAAGGTAACGAACCATGGTTTGCTGATTTTGTTAACTATTTGGTTTGTCAGGAAATACCACCCGGACTATCCTATGCACAAAGGAAGAAGTTCTTTAAGGATGTCCGGGAATACTTTTGGAATGAACCTCTACTCTTCAAGAGAGGTCCTGATGGCATCATTCAAAGATGTGTGCCGGAAGACGAGATGCAAAGCGTCATCCGTCATTGTCATTCACTACCTTGTGGAGAACACGCTAGCTCGAACAAGATTAGCGCTAAGGTATTGCAATCTGGATTTTTTTGGCCTACTTTATTTAAAGATGTGCAAACCTTTGTTTCCTGCTGCGATGCTTGTCAAAGAATAGGGAACATATCTAGGAGAAACAAAATGCCTCTTAACAACATTCAGGAGGTAGAGATCTTTGACGTTTGGGGAGTAGACTTCATGGGACCTTTCCCATCATCTTGTGGAAACCAATACATACTTCTAGCTGTAGATTATGTTTCAAGATGGGTTGAAGCAATTGCCTCTCCAACTAATGATGCCATGGTTGTGGTTAAGTTCTTTAACAAGACTTTATTCCTAAGGTTTGGGACACCACGGACTATCATTAGTGATGGAGGCTCTCACTTCATTGCCCGACGATTCGAAGCTCTACTAGCTAAGTATGGGGTGACTCACAAGATAGCCACCCCTTATCATCCACAAACGAGTGGACAAGTGGAGATTTCAAATCGGGAGATTAAAGGAATCCTAGAGAAAACAGTTTCGAAGACAAGGAAAGATTGGTCTTTGAAGCTAGATGATGCATTATGGGCATACCGGACTGCATACAAGGCTCCCATAGGAACGACACCATACAACCTTGTGAATGGGAAGTCTTGTCACTTATCGGTGGAGCTAGAACATAAAGCGTATTGGGCGGTTAAGTGGTTTAACTTCAACATGAAGGAAGCGGGCAAAAACTTAGAGGAATTGCATAGGATTGAGATTGAAATTAGTCTAGGACGGGCTTTGCTGAGTTTGGTGATTGATTTGTTGAGATTTGAGCAAAACAGAGCCAAACCACGGTCCCTGTAGGTTCCACGGCCGTGGTTTCTGTAGAACAAGCCGTGATTTCCCCTCTGAAATGGATTTGATAAGGAGAATGTCGACTAGGAGCAAGAAGAGGAAAGGTGACACTTCCTCCTCCTCCCAAAACCCTCCTAGTGAACCACCATCACCCCATCTCCTAGAATTCCAACCATCCATAAGGATTACCTCGATGCCTTAGAAAGGATGGAAAAGAGAGCGGTCATAGGACCGCGCTACTTATTGCTTGAGCTAGAGCCGCTGAATGTAGTGAATGACTTGATGTGGCTTCTAGATAGAGCCGGTTTGATCATCTTCTCCGCTATTAGGGAAGATGCATATGAGGAGATTACTAGGGAGTTTGTGATTTCCTTTGAGCACAGTGCCATGGATAGGACAGTTTCCTTTAGGTTAATGGAGGAGAACTACGAGTTCTCAATCTTGCAGTTTGGAGCCTTCTTTGGGTTCCACGAGACCTTCAATGGTCGTTTTTCTAGCGGTGTATACGCTAAGGATTTCTGGGAGGACATAGCCATGATCTATGCCAGCGAGGACCGTTGGCAACCAGCTGACACCAAGGTTAAGCTTATCTACGACTTAGCCTTGAAGATAGCCCATAGAGTCCTTTCTGAGTGCCTTTTCCCTAGGACTGAGACCCCTCAGAAGATTAAGACTGATGAGGTGTTCCTTCTTTACTCTATGCTTCACGGTAGACCTGCTGACTGTGCTACCCTCTTAGCCTCCACAATGAGCAAGCTCAAGAATAAGAGAGCCGACAACATTGGATATGGTGGTATAGTTACCCACATTGCTAGGTAGCTAGGGATTGATTTTTTCTGCCTGTACTAGGATTGCAGCGAAACCTTTGGGTCTCAATAGCTTGATTACGAGGGGTATCATCTTCCCTAGGCATCGCGGTCCACCTACCGCCGGTATGCCTTGGGAGGAGAGAGAGGAGGTAGAGGCATCCTGTTGCTCCCTGAGTATTCCATTATGGCTGGAAGCCATAATTGGAAGCAGACCTTCGCTGCTATGCACGCGAATAGGCTAGTGGCACATCCCTATGTCCCCGATGAGGTTCCGGCTGCAGATGTTGAGGAGGAGGTAGGAGGAGGTGATAGTTTTGAGGGAGGAGGTGATGAGCAGGACTTTGGCAGTTTCCCGGATCAGCCAGCACACTTCCCTGACCCTCCTAGGCGTTCACCACGACCCGTTGGACCTTCAGGAGCCTCTTCCTCTCGCCGTGCTAGCGTGAGTGAGAGGCCGACATGGATGGACGCTCCTCCCGCTTGGTACGGAGTACATCCGGAGTGGATGGGAGGTCCACCACCTTGGTATAGTCAGGCGCCAGAAGCACCAGCAGCACCGACTCCACAGGACGCACCAGCATGGTACGGCCAGCCACCGGCTTGGTATGAGTAGCTACCGGAGTGAGCTACCGACCTTTCTAGGCGAGTTGGTAACTTGGAGATCCATAGAGTGGCGCATGAGACTAGGAGCCGGGAGCATGACGAGATGATGAGTCATATTTACCGCCAGCACAGTTTGGGCGGTACTACAATCCTGACTTCTGCCCATTTCCACCACCGCCACCTCCACAGTGATGAGCCATGAGGATTGATAGTTTCAGCCGCCCCACCACCATTCTAGTGAGTTCATTTTTCTTTTCTTCTTTTCTTTATTTCTTTTTCGAACATTGGGGACAATGTATGTTCTAAGTATGGGGTGGGGTTTGACTATGTGTTGTAATAACTCTACTACATTTACTTGCTTCTATCCATAACACTTTGCATGTTTCATTTTTATAGTCACACGTTTCATTATTGCATTGCATGAAAAAGTTTGAAAAACACATAAAAATTTGAAAATTTTGAAAGAGTTCTTGTGTTTCTAAGATTAGAGATGACTTCTATGATAGCTCTTACTTGTGGAATGAGTTTTTGATGATAATTGTATGCTTAAACGGAATAATGAATTGAAAAGAAATTGAATGTGTTGATTATCCTTTCTTGCAAGTTTCATAATGTGAAAGTTCTATCTAAATCATATTGAGAAATTGACGTTGAAATCACATGATGAGTTCTTATACTTCTTTATGAAATGATTAAGGCAATTCGATTTTCTTTCTTTTTTCTTTGATCATTTAGCCCCACAATAAAAGTAATTGCCTCCCTTACCTATCCGGGAAATTGGAGGAGTTGATAATTGGCATGTTTGATGTGGGAGGGCCATGAAAGCAAAATTTTGCATTCAAAGAATAGAATTAATAGGTTTGGGGAAGTCAATCATGACGATGAGTAACTCGGCACCATTCACATAGCCGGGTGTTTGTGTCTTGTCAAAGTCGGATTGAGCGAAATTCCTAACGAATTATGGTATGTGCACCAAGGGTTTGAGGCATCTCGAAATTGAGAAACGCCGATCTCCTAGGCTTCGGTTTTTGTGCACCTCTGTCCATCTTTCAAAAAGTAAAGTCGAAAAATAATGTGAAAAAGAAGAGAGCAAAGCTCAAAGTTGATGGTGTTGCAATTCAAAATAAAAAGAAAAAGAGTTAGGTTATCCATTTTCCCGGATTCATGCACCACATCCCTTATAAGTTTCCATCCCTTCCGCATTCTAGACCTTACTTGAAAGTCCTTAAGATCAAAAGAATGTTATTTGACTTGGTGATCTAAATTGAAGTTTCTTATGCTTGATTTTGAAAATACTCGAAGGTTATGATGTTTGTCTTAAAGTCTAAGCAATTCATGATGTTCTTTGCTTTACATTCTTTTGTTTATGTATATAATAAGCTTTTCAAGGATGAATGAAGCAAGGTTTGAGAATGATCTATTGACTAGAAAAACATTTACCTAAAGGATGTTTTTGTTTTGAGATTGCATGCATATTTCATTCTAACTCGTATTCTAAGCTTTTAAAAACCTTGTTTGGGGACAAGCAAGTGACAAGTATGGGGTATTTTGTTAGCATGAAATATTGCGATATTCTAGGCACTTATGTTGGTTATTTTTCACTTATTATTGTGTACATGGATGAAGTTTAGAAGCAATTGTTAGCTTGTTCGTCTATTTTATCGATATGGATGTCTACACTAGCTTTGTGTTGATTGTAGGTGAAAAGGAGCTAAATAAGAGCAATTGAGAGAGAAAAGAGAGTAATCGGTCATATTCAAGGATTAAGAACACATCAAGAAAGCTAAGGAAGGAGCTAGGATGAAGAATGTCACGACACAAAGGAAACCACAAGTGTTTTACACTTCCACGCCCTGAATTACGGCCGTAGAAGAGTCCATGCTCTAAACCACGGCCGTGGAACTTGGCATCATGATCGTGGAGCACTCCAGTAAGTTACACGGCCTAAAGTACGACGTGGAAATCAGAAGAAACCGTAACCCCTTTCCACGCTCTAAACCACGGTCGTGGAAACCCTTGAGACCGTGATTTAGGCGATCTTTTGACGTGTCTTTATTTGCCACATTATTTACGTAATGGGCTTGGAAGATGATTCTTAGGGGTGATATAAAAGGCCAGAGAAGGTAGTTTGAGGGCATCTCGCAATACTCGCGTTTGATCCCGTTTAGACGCCGACGGACGTGAATGGCCGCTTACCTTGCTTGGAGCATTCTCGCCTAGGGTGGATTGAAGATCGCCGAGGTTTAGCCCTTTTCTTAGGTTTTGATATTGAAGACGGATTGACAACCTATTCTTCATACTTGCCTTAGATCATTGTGAGGTTTTGTGTTATACATTCTGAATCCATTAACATTGGTTCTTGTGTTTCGGATTTGAGAATCGGTTTTGAAGTTTTATTGAGTATTCGAGGTTTTTCATCTTTTATTCTCTTTAATTTGAATATTGATATCATGACAATGATTGTTGGATAAAACCCTTTAACAATTCTAAGGTGAAGGGTTGATAGTTGTGGCTTAGATGATGATAGATCGAGCGTAAATTGATTGGACCCTGAGAGTTAGAGAGATTTCGTCGACGAACCTAAATCACGGTCTGTTCTAGAGTTTCCACGGCCGTGGTTCTCAAGATCTGACCGTGATTCACCCTAGTTTACGAACTTTGCTTTTACTTTGATCCAATGTTAAAGATTAGCTTTAATCTAGTCTTGGCTTGCCCTTTTCTAGGTAGTAGTGAGACTCATCATCCTCTATCTCGGTTTCGAGTGTCATAACCTTAACCGTTTTAGTTTATCTTGATCCTTGGGTTACAAGTTTGGGTATTTTAGATTAATTCTAGTCCTTAGATCCTTTCTATACTGAAACCTCAACAACCTTTATAGAGAGTTCTTTGGATTAGACATATAAGTTTTTGGAACTTCACCATACATTACCTTACCTTAGCATACCTTTGCAATTCTCAACTCTGTCCTTATATATATAGTATATCTTGAATCGATAGCCACAATTGGATACCTGGATATTTAGGGTTGCTGTTTTCCCAATATTTGTAGAGCTTTACATCTTATTTGCTTGATCTGAAATTGGATTTAGTTTCACCAAATCCCTGTGATCGATACTCTGGAATATTTGCTAATCTACGCCGATCCGTACACTGCGGGTTCGCTTGATTTTATTCTAGTTTTATAAATTTAAGACTTGATTGCACGCACGTTTAGTGGCGAACAACCACATGATAGACTAAAGCGAGTAATGTGTTGGTTACCACATCATTGTTAGCAAACCTTGGTACCACACATATGTCTAAAATAGCATAAATAATTCTGGCTTCAAGGGTTAAGCAAGTGATAGTGGGTTATGGTAAATCATTGGGAACAAGAAATTGTTCTCTGGCTAATCGGATAGTTCTAGCAGGGTTAGAATCATCCGATACGTCAATAGAGGAAAACCAAAAATATCAGTAATAATCTCAATAGTAATGGTGATTTTCTTACCTTTGATAACTGAGTCCAAAATCCATTCTCCTCTTTCTCTTCTTGCAGTTAAGTTTGTGTAGAACAACTTGGTTAATCGTGGGTAAGAGACTTCACCTGGGTTGAGCATAATCTAGATAGAACTTGCCTGAAGCACTACGAGCCCTGGTAAATAGAAGCAGGTAAGAAGTTCACTGCGGACAGGCTCACACATACAATTCATATCGGTCGTCAAACTCTGTCAACCATTTCTTGGCGGCCGTTGGACTTTCAAACCAGTTTGACGGAAGCCCTGTCTTGGCAAAGATCTCTGCGTCACTCAACTTGAGCTTGAATCAGATCCTGAGCTCGAATATGGGTTGGAGTCAAATGAAATCTGAACTACTCTCTGTCTTTTGGTGACAGATGATGTTGCCTCATCAACTGAAGATCTCTTAGATGCCATAAGAAATTTTTCAGAAGAAGACAAAGAGGGTTTGTAAAAACGAAGTAGTAAAGCACTATTCTTTCAAGGGAAAAGGAAGCGGAATAAATAAAGAAGGAAGAGAAGAGGTTTTTAAGGGAAGAAGTCATATCAACGTAAGATCAATAAGATATTTAAGATCTTGGGAAAATCATTGATAATTAAAATTCTTTCCATAAATTTTGGTAATCACTTTTGAAAATCCTTTGAATTTGATAATAAAACCTTTTGACAACCCTTTTAAAGAATAAAAATTAGATAATTACATATCTAAAGGATATGAACTTCTAATTGATCCGTTTTATTAATATACCCTTTGAAACATGTTTCAAGGCCCTTGAAAACATCAATGGGGCTGCATGCGTAGGAACAAATAAACTTGTTTACTCCCTCTATGTTAATGCTTCCTTGTTCAACATACCAAGATCCAATCTAATAAAATTAAATTGTTCCTCAGGAAGAGGCTTGGTAAATATATCTCCAAGCTCCAAGTTAGTTGATATAAAAGAGATCGAAATATCACCTTTCTCATCAGGATCACGTATGAAGTGATGTCTTACATCAATATGCTTAGTCCTTGAATGCTGCACAAGATTTTTAATTATCGAAATAGCACTAGTATTATCACATTTTATAGGGATACCTTTAAATTAAAGCCAAGGTCACGAAGTTGTTGAGCAATCCAAAGAATTTCTGCACAACATGCTCCTACGGCTATATATTTAGCTTCAGCTGTGGATAGGGCAACAAAATTTTGCTTCTTGGAGTGCCAACTAATTAGGGATGACCCTAAGAATTGGCAACATCCAAAAGTACTTTTTTGTCGACCTTATAACCTGCAAAATCTGCATCTGAATAGCAAACAAGATGAAACAAACTTTAACGTGGGTACCATAACTGATGCGCTCTTCGTCAGTTGAACGCAAGGATCCACCGGTGTTGTTCCTCCTTCCACCTCTTTTGTTTATTTTTCGATTTTATGGATATGCCAAGCAAGGAATCGTCCAGCCTCGTACCTTGGATCTCCTTGGCTCGAGTTCTTCTTTCCTCGAAATCTCACTTCGGAAATTAGATCTCCTTTGTCCTCCTAGCCTCGCACCGTAAGGACACCACTCAGACTCTCACCTTGTGGGTTTCGAAACCTTGGCCTCTCACCTTAGTCTCTAGGTTTGTTTTTCTTAAAGTGAAAACACAACTTTGATTGAACTCAACTCTATATTCTGATTAAAAACGTGGGTAGGAGATGGCCTTATATGGCTGAAAAATTCAGCACCAACTCCCCACAATAATAGCTTACAAGTAGTTCAAGAGTTGGATACTAAATGAAGGAAAGCCTAGGGTCTTTCAACCAACAACTTCAAGCAATAAATGGCCTAAAAACCATACATATGGCCGGCCACATTAAAGCTCCAAGGTTCAAAAAACGTGGCTGAAAGAAACCCAACTAAAGTGGTTTTAAACCATGAAATAAAGTCAAGCATGACCACATAAAATAAAAAAAGGTTACATCTAAGGTTTAAAGTGATCCGACATCCTCAATCGCATCAAGTATGTTCACCAAGTGATAGTCATGGACGTCCTTAAATGTCGGAGCTCTGAAAGGATGGTAGGTCAAAGTGGTTTGGCCTAGCATACGGGCTCTAGCTCGAGTGAGAGGTGGTGCTGATCTTGGTGCGGTCACATCAGTCTCGTTGCTTAAGTCCGGCGGGCTCACATCAATAACCCTAGATCCTTAGTGCCATTGAGATATCGAAAGATTCTTTTCATAGCTATCAAGTGTGACTCTTTAGGATCAGGTTGAAATATTGCACACATGCACACGCTAAACATAATGTCAGGACGACTAGCAGTTAGATACAACAATGACCGATCATACCTCGATACTCCTTTTGTACTACACTTTCACCATTCTTGTCATGATTTAGCGAAAGTATTGACCTCATAGGAGTCTTTGCAACCTTAGATTGATCCATTTTGTACTTCTTAAGCAAGTCTTTAGTATACTTGCTTTGATTGAGAAAAATTCCTTTCTTTGCTTGTAAAACTTGAAGTCCTAGAAATAAATTTAGCTCTCTCATTAAGCACATTTCAAATTCCCTGCACATAATATCTGAAAATTCCTTACAAAGGGAATCATTACTAGCACCGAATGATATATCATCAAAATAGATTTGTACTACTAGAATGTCATTGCCTCTGGTTTTGATAAATAAATTTTTATCAATCAAACCTCTTTTGAATTTGTTTTCAAGAAGATATTTAGACAATCTTTGATTCCAAGCTCGGGGAACTTGCTTAAGACCATAAAGAGTTTTGTCTAATTTAAAAACATGATCTGGATATTCATCATTTATAAAACCAGGAGGTTGAGCAACGTAGACTTCTTTTTCTAAGAAGTCGTTTAGAAAAGCACATTTTACATCCATTTGAAAATGTTTTATGCTCATAGAAGATGCAAATGCAAATAGCATACGTACGGCTTCTAGCCTCGCAACTGGAGCAAAAGTCTCCTCATAATTGTTAGCATGAAATATTGTGATATTTTAGGCACGTTTTCTAGATGTTTTTCATCCATTATAGTGTTCATTGATAAGGCATTGAAGCAATTGTTAGCTAGTTTATCTACATTATCGATATAGAGATCTACATAGGCTTTGTGTTGATTATAGGTGAATAAGAGCTAAAACCGAACCGATTAAGAGAGGATGGAGATGAATTGAGCACATCCAACGATTGAGGACACATCAAAGAAGCGAAGGAAGATGCTAAGAAGAGGAATGGCACGACACAAAGGAAACTACGAGCAATTTACGCTTCCACGCTCTAAAATACGGCCGTAGAGAAGTCCACGCCCAAAACCACGGCCGTGGATCTTGGCAACATGAACGTAGAGCATTTCAGAGAGTTACACGGTATAAAGTACGGTCGTGAAAGTTGTGAAGAACCGTAATCCACTTCCACGCTCTAAACCACGGCCGTGGAACTCCATGAAACCGTGATTTAGGCAATCTTTTGACGAATAAAATATGGACACATTGTTTACACATATGGGCCGGACAGTTATTTTATCCTTCCTTATAAAAGGGATGAAGGAGGGAGAATTCGGCACCTTCGCTTACGCTCACTTACACGTTCATAGGGTTTCATTGACGTGCGGAGAATTGTATTTTTGCAACGGAGATTTACGAAGGCTTGAAGATTTGGAAGTTGTGTGTGGCGGAAGTTGCGCCTTTTATTCCTAGGTTTGATTAGAAGACGGATTGACATCCCGCTCTTCGTTCTTATCAAGGATTGTTATTGGTTTGTGTTATTCCAATTTTTATATACATTATTACCCTTGTTTGTGGATTTGAGATTTATTTGAAGTTTATTGAAGGTTTTCGAAGGTTTTCATCTTTCATTCTTCTTAAACTTGAATTTGATATCATAATGACTGTTGTTGGCTAAAACCCTTTAGCAATTCTAAGTTGAAGGGTTGATAGTTGTGGCTTAGATGATGATAGATCGATCGTAAACAGATTGGACCTTGAGAGTTAGAGAGATTCACCGACGAACCAAAATCACGGTCCGTTCTTGAGGTTCCACGGCCGTGGAACTGAAGATCTGCCCGTAATTTACATTAGTTTACGTACATTGCTTTTACTTTGATCCAAGGTTAAAGATTTGCTTTAATCTAGTCTTGGCTTGTCCTTTTCTAGATAGTAGTGAAGCCTCAACAACCTCTACTTTGATTTCGAGTATTTCTAGATAGAGAGTATTTCTAGATAAGTCATACAAAGCCTTGGAACTTCACCGTACATTGCTTTACCTTAGTATACCTTTGCAACTCTTAACTCTGTCCTTAGTTCTTTAGTATATCTTGAATCGATTGCCACAATTAGACACCTGGATCTTTAGGGTTGCTGTTTTCCCAATATTTGCAAAGCTTCATACTTTTAATTGCTTGACAATTTACAAACTGAATTTGTTCCCCCCAAATCTCTGTGTTCGATACTCTGAAATTCTTGCTTAACTACGTCGATCCGTACACTGCGGGTTCGCTTGCTTGATTCTAGTTTTATAAATTTAAGACTTATTTGCACGCACGCTAAGTGGCGAACAAGATTTTGGCGCCGTTGCCGGGGATTTGGTCTAGGCCGAATTCGGTTACTGGTTGTAGCTTAGCTCTTGTTATCTGATATCTTTTGTGGGTGATATTTGCAGGTTACTTTAGGTTTATGCGCAGGTCTAGGAACAACAAGGACCTCTTACCTCTTGATCAAGAACTTGAGAAGACTTTGAGGAAGAAGCTCAAAGAAAGAAAGATGGCTGAAGGAAAGGAGCGGGATTATCAAACAGAGTTAGCGGAATCCGAAGCTCAACTTAGACGGAGCGAGAAAACTCGCAAGGAAGAATCGGACCGTCATAATCAAAAATTGATGAACTATCGGATATGATGTTTCAAATGAGGCTGGAATTAAGCGACCTCAAGAAGAAGGAGAGGAGGAAACTGACAAGATCGGTTAGAGCCAATTCATCCAATGAGGATAGCGACTCCTCCATGCCATCCCTTGAAGACCTTAACCCGACGGTCAACATGAATCAATTTAATCCAAGACAAAGACCGGCTGCCAACTATCGTGTTCCAGCTGGGGATGCGAGAGCTGCTCGTGTAGATGAAGAGCCAAGAACTCTTGGCCAAAGGATTGATTCAATTCAGCAACCATGCCGTTTAGGTGTGAACTTTGATGCTGATGATATGCAAGGGTTTAGCTTCAACCCACAAGTTATTACCATCGTTCGCCAAAATCAGTTGGGAGGAACGAGTGTTGAATCTCCACATCAATATTTACAAAATTTTGAGATCATGATGGAGACATTGAAGCCAAAGAATGCAACCACTAACAACTACAATATCAAGCCATTCTTCTTCTCTTTGAAAGGGAAAGCTTTATCTTGGTATCAAGCTCTTCCAAATGGAAGACTTAACACATGGGAGGATCTTTCTTCGGAATTCCTCACCAAATTCTTTCCGCCATCTAAGACGGCGGAGTTGAGAGGTAAGATTAATGCATTTTCTATGAGATCTAACGAAAGTTTGTTTCAATCTTGGGAAAGATTTCAAGACTTACTATTGGATTGCCCACACCATGGCATTTCCAAACTGGGTTTATTGGACATATAATATAAGGGGCTGGATGTGGAAACATAATTCAAGCTCCAATGCCTTTCATGTGGTACATTCATGGACATGAGGGAAGATGACGCTTGGGACTTCATTGAGAAGCAAGCCCGAGTCATTGAGAAGTATTCTCACCGGAAAGTAGAAGCAAATCATGTGGAGCAAGGAGCAAAGCTATCACAAGCTGCTCAAACTCAAATCTTTTCTCTCAATACCGAGATTAAAGAGTTGAAGGAAGCCATTAAAACCAAATTTCCAAAGCAAATGGGGCAAGATGTGGGTTATTTGGGAAACAACAATAACCACAATGGGAATGAGAATACAAACCGCAACAACTGGAACAATTGGAACAACAACAACAACCGGAATAACAGTTGGAACAACAATAGGGGTTCAAACAACAACAATTGGCGGTCCAACCAACAACACAATTCCGGTAATTCCTATCCCAATTCAGGAAATTCACTAACTCCACCTTCTTCTTCTTCCATTCCTTTGAAAAGTCAGGAACAAGCATCTAATAACGGAAGCACTTTGGGGAAAGAGAAGCCCGATCCCATGTTGGAAACAATCTTGGGAAAGCTTCAAGGATTGGAGAGTCACATCATTAAGGTCGATGATCACATTACTAAGGTTGATAAAGCCCAAAAGGTTTTAGAAAACCAAATGTTTAGCCATGCTGAGGAAGTTCCTAGGAATCAAGGAAAACTTCCAGGAAAGACGGAGGATAACCCAAAAGGAAGGGTGATGGCTATCACAACTAGGAGCGGAGCAACAACCACCGACCCGCAGCCTAAGTTTGTAGAAGTTCCCGTCGAGAAGGAGAAAGAGAAGGGGAAGGAGAAGGAAGACATCTGCGTTCCTCCTCCAGCTTTCAAACCTCCCCTACCATTCCCACAATCTAGAGCAAGAGCGCGTCTAGACAAGCAATTCGGTAAGTTTATCGAACTCATGAGCAAACTGCATATTAATATACCCTTCATTGATGCAACTGTAGGTATGTTTGCTTATGGGAAGTTCTTAAAGGAGATCCTCTCTAACAAAAGGAAATTAGAGGATTTCGGCGAGGTCAAGATGATTTCGGATTCATCGGATCTCATCAAGACAATGAAGGAAAACATGCCCCCAAAGCTGAAGGATCCGGGGTCATTTTGTATTCCCATAGGAGTGGGAGATGTAACATATGATGCATTATGTGATTTAGGAGCAAGCGTGAGTATCATTCCGCTTGCCTTATGCAGGAAAATCGGTTTAGGCGAACCTAAACCGGTGAAGATGACGTTATACATGGCGGATCGATCCATAACTCGTCCCGTCGGCATAGTTGAAGACGTCCCGGTCAAGCTTGGTAAGTTCTATGTTCCTATAGATTTTGTTGTGCTTGACATTCCTGCAGATAGTCCGGTCCCGATCATACTCGGAAGACCGTTTCTTGCAACATCCGGTTGTATAGTTGATTGCAAGAATGCTAGACTTGCCTTCGACATAGGAGAAGAAAAGGTAGAGTTCGTTCTCTCCACTTTGGTGAAGGAACCAGCTTTTGATGAAGATATATTCAACATCCATGACGAAGAGCTATCTAGAGAGGAGGTAAGTTCGATTCTCTTCAAAGATCCCTTGCAAAAGGTTATCTCTACGAGCATTATGGATATAGGGGAAGAAGAGGAATGCAATGAGGAAATTAAAGCTTTAGAGAAGCAAAAAGAAGTGTATGAAGAAGAATTTGAGAAATTCTATGATGAGTCAGAAAACGTAAGAAACACGGTCAGTCGTGCTATTCCACGGCCGTGGAATCTACCTACATGACCGTAATTAGCTATTCAGAGGACTCCAGCAAGTTACACGGCCAAAACCACGGCCGTGGAACAAACAGAGGCACCGTAATTGATTTCCACGCCCAAAACCACGGTCGTGGTGGAAATAGGGGAGCCGTAATTTTGGGTGAATCTGAAGGAAATTTTGTTTTCATTGCCACTTCTTTTGATTCTTCTCCAACATCTTCTACATCCTTAGACACTTCTAAGGAAGCATTGATACTCCTCAAGAGCCATTAGAGACTCCTATAGTGATGGACTTGAAGACACTTCCTGCACATCTAAGGTATGCATTTCTAGGACCTAATTCTACCTTTCCGGTAATTGTTAGTTCCGACTTGAGTATAGATGAACATAGTAAGATTATAGTTGTTCTTAAGAAACATAGGAAAGCCTTAGGGTATACTATAGAGGATCTAGTAGGAATCAAACCTTCACTATGCATGCATAAGATTCTAATGGAAGAAGACTTTAGAACTTCGCGACAACCTCAAAGGCGGTTAAATCCGACCATGAAGGAGGTTGTCAAGAAAGAAATTCTTAAACTACTTGATGCAGGTATCATCTATCCTATCTCCGATAGCAAATGGGTGAGTCCTGTACAGGTAGTTCCAAAGAAAGGAGGGATGACGGTCATTACCAACAAGAACAATGAACTCATTCTTGCGTGAACCGTTATAGGATGGAGGATGTGCATAGCACAACACTCACACTTTTGCTATCTTGACGGTTATAGTGGTTTCTTTCAGATCCCGATACATCCCGACGATCAAGAGAAGACCACATTCACGTGCCTGTGGGAAACGTTTGCTTATAGGAGAATGCCGTTTGGGCTTTGCAACGCCCCAACCACCTTTCAAAGGTGCATGATGGCTATCTTCTCGGAGTACATAGAGGAAATCATGGAGGTTTTTATGGATGATTTTTCTGTTTATGGTTCCTCTTTCGATAACTGTCTTTCTAACCTTGCTCTTGTGCTACAAAGGTGTGAAGACACTAACCTAGTTCTTAATTGGGAGAAGTGTCAATTTATGGTGAAAGAAGGCATTGTATTAGGACACTTAATCTCTAGTAGAGGGATTGAAGTGGATAAGGCTAAGATAGAGACCATAGAAAAGCTTCCTCCCCCAACTTCGGTGAAAGGGATAAGAAGTTTTCTAGGACATGTTGGATTCTATAGACGTTTTATAAAGGATTTCTCCAAGATATCAAAACCGCTTACTAATTTATTGATGAAGGATGCAGTTTTTGATTTTTCGCAGGAATGCTTAGATGCGTTTAATATGATTCGGGAAGCTCTAATCTCAGCCCCGATTATTCAACCTCCGGATTGGAATCTTCCATTTGAGGTTATGTGTGACGCAAGTGATGTAGCTATAGGAGTTTTGCTTGGGCAAAGAAAGGAAGGACGAACCCACGCCATCTACTACGCTAGCAAGACGCTAGATGAAGCGCAGCTCAACTACGCCACTACCGAGAAGGAATTTTAGCAATTGTATATGCATTTGAAAAGTTTCGCTCTTATCTTGTAGGTGCTAAGGTGATTGTGTACACGGATCATGCTGCGATCCGGTATTTGCTTGCAAAGAAAGATGCGAAACCAAGGCTAATTAGATGGATTCTTCTCCTACAAGAATTCGATCTAGAGATCCGTGACAAGAAGGGTTCGGAAAATTCTGTCGCGGATCGTTTGAGTCGTCTACCACATCTAGAGGACGACAATCTACCTATAGATGACTCCTTTCCGGACGAGCACTTACATATCATAGAGGAGTGCATCGACGTGCTCACCAAAGGTAACGAACCACGGTTTGCTGATTTTGTTAACTATTTGGTTTGCCAGGAAATACCACCCGGATTATCCTACGCACAAAGAAATAAGTTCTTTAAGGATGTTCGGGAATACCTTTGGAATGAACCTCTACTCTTTAAGAGAGGTCCTGACGGCATCATTCGACGATGTGTGCCGGAAGATGAGATGCAAAGTGTCATCCTTCAATGTCATTCACTACCTTGTGGAGGACACGCTAGTTCGAACAAGACTGGCGCTAAGGTATTGCAATCTGGATTCTTTTGGCCTACTTTATTTAAAGATGTGCAAACCTTTGTTTTCTGCTGTGATGCTTGCCAAAGAACAAGGAACATATCTAGCAGAAACGAGATGTCTCTTAACAACATTCAAGAGGTGGAGATCTTTGACATTTGGGGAGTAGACTTCATAGGACCTTTCCCATCATCAAGTGGAAACCACAACATACTTTTAGCCGTAGATTATGTTTCGAGATGGGTTGAAGCAATTTCCTCTCCCACTAATGATGCCATGGTTGTGGTTAAGTTCTTTAACAAGACCATTTTCCCACGATTTGGGACACCACAGACTATCATTAGTGATGGAGGCTCTCACTTCATTGCCCGACGATTCAAAGCTCTATTAGCTAAGTATGGGGTGACTCACAAGATCGCCACCCCTTATCATCCATAAACTAGTGGACAAGTGGAGATCTCGAACCGGGAGATTAAAGGGATCCTAGAAAAGACGGTTTCAAGGACAAGGAAGGATTAGTCTTTGAAGCTAGATGACGCATTATGGGCATACTGGACTGCGTATAAGACTCCCATAGGTACGACACCATACAACCTTGTGTATGGGAAGTCTTGTCACTTGCCGGTAGAATTGGAGCATAAGGCGTATTGGGCAATAAAGTGGTTGAACTTCAGCATGAAGGAAGCGGGAGAAAAGCGTCTCTTGGACCTCAACGAGCTTGAAGAACTTCGCTTGAACGCCTACAAAAACACCAAGATCTATAAAGAAAGAGCGAAGCGTTGGCATGATAAGCATATCATCCCAAAGGACCTTAAAGAAGGAGATCAAGTTCTCCTCTTCAATTCAAGGCTTCGTCTCTTTCCAGGTAAGCTTAAATCTCGTTGGACTGGACCTTATCTAATCAAACGTGTTTTCCCCATGGTGCAGTTGAAGTATGGGGTGAAAAGGGCGGAAGCTTTAAGGTGAACGGCCAACGACTCAAGAAGTATTCGCCGGAACTCCAAGCTGAAGAGTTCGCACCTACTGCACTTGAATAGGTGTAAGTATGGTCTAGCTACGGACCTTAAACAAGCGCTTCTTGGGAGGTAACCCAAGGTATCCCACTTACGTTTTGTTTTTGATTCGTAGATTAGAATAGTTTAGACGTTTTTGTTTGTTTTGCCTTCGATACCTTCCGGTATGTTCGTGTTTTTGGATGTAGGATCAGTGGAAGAGGGAAAGAGAATGAAAAGTTAGAAGAAATTGACGAAACTTGGACTTTGGCACATTACAGAGAGTTTCACGGCCAAAACCACGGCCGTGACAGCTACAGTGACCGTAATTTGCAAAAGCCTGAGAAAAATCACCAAAACCACGGTTCCGTACATTTCCACGGCCGTGGAAACCCCCGAGTGACCGTAATTTTTGAAAAAAATTACCACCACTATATAAACCACGTTCCTTCACAAAACACCCCAAAACACCCAACTCCACGCCCAAAATCGCCGAATTGATCCCCCTCTCTCAAATCTCCGTTCGTTAATCGTTTCGAATGATTCTTTAACCCAAATTGGAGCAAATTTAACCATCTACAAGATCCAAGCAACGATTCGAGTGAACAATCGCCAGAGAAGACGGAATTTGGATTTTAAAAATCCAAAACCTAGGTTTTTCTTCTCTTCTTTCACTTTGTCGATTCGATTCAGTTTTTGCAAGAATTATTAGGAGAACTGATTGGAATTGGATTGGAATTAGTCTAGGGCTGCTGTTTGTTGATTTTGGTGTTGAATGAGTGATTTTTGGGAAATTACGAACCAAACCACGGTTCCTGGGCATTCCACGGCCGTAGTTTATCAAGAACAAACCGTGGTTTTGAACAGAATATGGATTTCGTTAGGAGAATGTCTAATAGGACCAAGAAGAGGAAAGGAAATGCTTTCTCCTCCTCCCAGGCACGCCCTAGTGAACCACCGTCACCACCATCATCCCAACCCCCTAGAATTCCAAAAATCCATGATGATTATCTAGATGCTTTAGAGAGAATTGTGAAGAGACCGACATAAGACCTTGATATCTGCTGCTTGAGGAGTTAGAGCCACTGAATGTGGTTAATGACATCACTTGGCTATTAGATAGGGCTGGATTGATCGTCTTCTCCGCTATTCGGGAAGATGCTTATGAGGAGATCACTAGAGAGTTTGTGATCTCTTTTGATCATAGTCATATAGATCGTACAGTTTCGTTCAGGCTGATGGAGGAGAACTATGAGTTCTCGATTTTTGAGTTTGGGGCCTTCTTTGGGTTCCAAGAGACCTTTAATGGTCGCTTTCCTAGTGGCGTATACGCCAAAGATTTTTGGGAGCAGATTGCTATGATTTACGCTAGCGAGGACCGCTGGCAACCTGTTGATACCAAGGCTAAGTTGATTTATCACTTAGCCTTGAAGATTGCTCACCGAGTGCTTTTTGAGTGTCTCTTTCCTAGGACGGAGACTCCTCAGAAGATCAAGACTGATGAGCTATTTTTGTTGTACTCGATGCTGCATGGGAGGTCTGCTGATTGTGCCACCCTCTTAGCTTCTACCATTAGTAAGCTAAAGAATAAGAGGGCTGGCAATATCGGATATGGTGGGATGGTCACCCACATTGCTAGACAGCTGGGTATCGATTTTTCTGCATGTACTAGGATAGCAGCTAGACCATTAGGGCTTCAAAGTCTCACGACTAGAGGCTTGATTTTCCTTAGGCATAGAGGTCCACCTACCACTGCCATGCCTTGGGAGGATAGAGGATGTAGAGGTGTAGCATGGCTTCCCGAGTATTCCATTATGGCTGGACGCCATAATTGGAAGGAGACATTCTCTGCCATGCATGCAAATAGATTGGTAGCACCCCCCTACGTTCCACTTGAGGTACCTGCTGTAAATGAGGAGGAGATGAGGGGAGATGACGGTTTGGAGGGAGGAGGTGAGGAGCACGACTTTGGTAGTTTTCCGGATCAGCCGGATACATTTCCCGACCTCCCTAGACATTCTCCCCACCCCACTAGACCCTCCGGTTCTTCCTCTCGCCGTGCCAGCGTGAGTGAGAGGCCGACATGGATGGCGACCCCTCCCGATTGGTATAGCACGCAGCCGGAGTGGATGGGAGCTCCACCGACTTGGTATGCACAGCCACCACCTGCACCAGCACCATCAGATGCACCAGCTTGGTACAGTTAGGCGCCGGAGTGGTACGAGCAACTACCGGAGTGGGCTACTAACCTTTCCAGGAGAGTAGGAGCCTTGGAGATCCGACAAGATGCTAGAGATGTCTGAGCCGACGAGAACGATAGGATGATGAGGGACATCTATCGCCAGCAGTTCGGGCGGAACTTCGACTCCAGCTTCTTCCTGTTCCCACCACCACCAGCTCCTCAGTGATGACCATGGATGATTGTAGCATTAGCCGCTCTATTGCCGTCTTGTGAGTTCATTTTCTTTCTTTCTTTTCTTTATTTCTTTTTGAACATTAGGGACAATGTTTGTCTCAAGTATGGGGTGGGGCGTGACTATTCGTTTGTAATAACTCTACGCACTTTTGCTTGCCTTGATTGAGAACACTTTGCATGTTTCATTCCATTGTTACACGTTTCATTTCGCATTGCATGAAAAAGCTTTTGAAAAACCCATAAAAATTGAAAAATTTTGAATACTTTGTGCTTATAAGAATTGAGATGATTTCTATAATAATCACTACTTGTGAATTGAGTTTTTGATGACAATTGTATGTCTAAACAAACAATGAATTGAAAAGAAATTGAATATGTTGATTATTCCTCTCTTGCAAGTTTCATAATGTGAAAAGTTTTATCTAAATCATATTGAGAAATCAAGGTTGAAACCACATGATAAGTTCTTATACTTCTTGTTGAAATGATTAAGGCAATTCGATTTTCTTTCTTCTTTCTTTGACCATTTAGCCCCTCAATGAAATAATGGCCTCCCTTACCTATCCGGGAATTTGGAGGAGTTGATATTTGGCATGTTTGATGTGGGAGGGCCATGAAAGCAAAATTTTTCATTCAAAGAATCGAAAGAACTTATAGGTTTGGGGAAGTCAATCATGATGATGAGTAACTCGGCACCATTCACATAGCCGGGTGTTTGTGTCTTGCCAAAGTCAGATTGAGCGATATTCCTAACGGATTATGGTATGTGCATCAAGGGTTTGAGGCATCTTGCAAAATTGAGAAACGCCAATCTCCTAGGCTTCGGTTTTTGTGCACCTCTGTCCATAACTCCAAAAGTAAAGTCGAAAAATAATGTGAAAAGAAGAGAGCAAAGCTCCAAGTTGAAAGTGTTGCAAAACCGCAAGAGAAAAAGAAAAGAGTTAGTTGTCCATTTTCCCGGATTTATGCACCACATCCCTTATAGTTTTCCCTTCCTTCCCGCATTCTAGACCTTATTTGAAAGTCCTTAAGATCAAGAGAATGTTATATGACTTGGTGATCTAAATTGAAGTTTCTTATGTTTGATTTTGATAATGTTTGAAGGTTATGATGCTTACATTGAAGTTTGATCAATTCACGATGTTTCCTTTCTCTTTATTCTTTGCTTATGTATATGAGAGTCTCGTGAATGAATGAAGCAAGGTTTGAGAATGATCTATTAACTAGAAGCACATTTACCTAAAAGATGTTCTATTTTTGAGATTGCATGCATATTTCATCCTAACTTGAGTTTTTAAAGCTTTTGAAAGACCTTGCTTGGGGACAAGCAAGTGGCGAGTATGGGGTATTTTGTTAGCATGAAATATTGTGATATTTTAGGCACGTTTTCTAGATATTTTTCATCCATTATAGTGTTCGTTGATAAGGCATTGAAGCAATTGTTAGCTAGTTTATCTACATTATCGATATAGAGATCTACATAGGCTTTGTGTTGATTATAGGTGAATAAGAGCTAAAACCGAACCAATTAAGAGAGGATGGAGATGAATTGAGCACATCCAAGGATTGAGGACACATCAAAGAAGCCAAGGAAGATGCTAAGAAGAGGAATGGCACGACACAAAGGAAACTACGAGCAATTTATGCTTCCACGCTCTAAAATACGGCCGTAGAGAAGTCCACACCCAAAACCACGGCCGTGGATGTTGGCAACATGAACGTGGAGCATTCCAGAGAGTTACACGGTATAAAGTACGGTCGTGGAAGTTGTGAAGAACCGTAATCCACTTCCACGCTCTAAACCACGGACGTGGAACTCCATAAAACCGTGATTTAGGCAATCTTTTGACGAATAAAATATGGACACATTGTTTACACATATGGGCCGGACGGTTATTTTATCCTTCCTTATAAAAGGGATGAAGGAGGGAGAATTCGGCACCTTCGCTTACGCTCACTTACACGTTCATAGGGTTTCATTGACGTGCGGAGAATTGCATTTTTGCAACGGAGATTTACGAAGGCTTGAAGATTTGGAAGTTGTGTGTGGCGGAAGTTGCGCCTTTTATTCCTAGGTTTGATTAGAAGACGGATTGACATCCCGCTCTTCGTTCTTATCAAGGATTGTTATTGGTTTGTGTTATTCCAAATTTTATATACATTATTACCCTTGTTTGTGGATTTGAGATTTATTTGAAGTTTATTGAAGGTTTTCGAAGGTTTTCATCTTTCATTCTTCTTAAACTTGAATTTGATATCATAATGACTGTTGTTGGCTAAAACCCTTTAGCAATTCTAAGGTGAAGGGTTGATAGTTGTGTCTTAGATGATGATAGATCGATCGTAAACAGATTAGACCCTGAGAGTTAGAGAGATTCATCGACGAACCAAAATCACGGTCTGTTCTTGAGGTTCCACGGCCGTGGAACTCAAGATCTGCCCGTAATTTACATTAGTTTACGAACATTGCTTTTACTTTGATCCAAGGTTAAAGATTTGCTTTAATCTAGTCTTGGCTTGTCCTTTTCTAGATAGTAGTGAAGCCTCAACAACCTCTACTTCGATTTCGAGTGTCACAACCTTAATCGGTTTAGTTAGTCTTGATCCTTGGGTTGCAAGTTTGGGTATTTGATATTAATTCTTGTCTTTAGATTCTTTCTATACTGAAGCCTCAACAACCTTTATAGAGAGTATTTCTACATAAGTCATATAAAACCTTGGAACTTTACCGTACATTGCTTTACCTTAGTATACCTTTGCAACTCTTAACTCTGTCCTTAGTTCTTTAGTATATCTTGAATCGATTGCCACAATTAGACACCTGGATCTTTAGGGTTGCTGTTTTCCCAATATTTGCAAAGCTTCATACTTTTACTTGCTTGACAATTTACAAACTGAATTTGTTCCCCCCAAATCCCTGTGTTCGATACTTTGGAATTCTTGCTTAACTACGTCGATCCGTACACTACTGGTTCGCTTGCTTGATTCTAGTTTTATAAATTTAAGACTTATTTGCACGCACGCTAAGTGGAGAAAAATAATCAATACCTTCTTCTTGGTTATAGCTTTGTGCTACAAGTCTTGCTTTATTTCGTATGACTTTGCCACTTTCATCCAATTTGTTTCGAAAGACCCATTTTGTGTCAATGACTGATTGATGTTTTGTTCTTGAAGTAAGAGTCCATACCATGTTTCTCTCAAATTCGTTCAATTCATTTTGCATGGCAATGATCCAATCAGGTTCTTGAAGAGCTTGGACATAATTCTTTGGCTCGACAAGGGATACAAAAGCGGAGAAGGCACAAAGATTGTTCACTTTAGATCTAGTTTGAACTCCAGCATTTGGATCTGAGATCCCATTCTCTTGTGGATTATATGAAGAATGTTGAACTTTTCTTCTTTTAACTGATGGAAAAGTTCCAGAAGGTTGAGCCTCATATGTTCGTCTAGATTTAGGTACCGTTGATATATTGCCCTTGAATCCAATCTCAAGGCCTTGAAGTTGAGTTTCAAGCCCTTGAAATGGAGTTCTGACATAACAGTTATCTGTTTCAAGGTCTTGAAGGTGTGTTTCAAGGTCTTGAGGGTTTTCTTCAGTATCTTGAATCTTTTCCTGCATATTCTTTTCTTGATCTTTAGGATCTTCCTCTTCATCCGAATTTTAATCTTCTCGTTGATTCAGATTTAGATCTGCAAAACTTTAACTCAAAGTACCATCATTGCTTTCATCAAAAATAATATGAATGCTTTCCTCTACAACTTTGGCACGTTTGTTATAGACACGATAAGCTTTGCTACTTGAAGCATATCCAACGAATATTACTTCATCACTACGTACATCAAATTTTCCAAGGTTATCTTTGCAATTGTTATGAACAAAGCAAGTACATCCAAAAGGTTTGAAATATGAAATATTTGCTTTTATTCATTTAAAGACTTCATAAGGAGTCCTTTTCAAAATAGGGCGAATTAAACATCTATTCAAAATATAATTTGCAGTGTTTACTGCTTCAGCCTAAAAACATTTAGGCAAACTGTTTTCTAAAAGCATCATCCTAGACATATCCCCAAGAGTGTTGTTCTTACGTTCCACAACTCCATTTTGTTGAGGAGTTCTAGGAGCTGAAAAGTTATGTGAAATACCATATTTTGCACAAAACAAATCAAACTTTAGTTGATCAAATTCTCTACCATGATCACTTCTTATAGAAACGATTGGTAGGTTTTTTTTAATTTTGTAACTCCTTACATAATTTTGAAAACTCAAATAATGCTTCAGATTTTTCTCGTAGAAAAGAAATCCATGTGAAACGAGAGTTATCATCCACAATCACAAGGATATATTGCTTGCCTCTAGGAGATCATACACGCATAGGTCCACAAAGATCCATATGTAAGAGTTCAATGGGTCGAGAAGAACTGACATTTTTTTTAGGTTTGAATGAACCTCTTGTTTGTTTACCTTGTGTACAAGCCTTACATAGTTCATCTACCTTGAAGTTTAGGTATGTTAAACTTCGTACCAAATCTTTTGTAAGTAGCTTCTGCATTGTGTGCATGCTTACGTGACCAAGTCTTCTATGCCAAAGCCTTGGATCATCAATCAAGGCCTTTAGACATTTTAGCTTAGTCCTGAAACTTGGTTTGTACTCATAGAATAAACATTGTTACATCTAGGAGCAGTAAGCACAACTTCACCCGTCTTTTTGTCTTGAACTTCACATTTTTCTGAATCAAACAAAACTTTGTTGCCTTTATCGCATATTTGAGAGATGCTAAGCAGTTTATACTTTAAACCGTCAACCAAATATACATCATCAATGAAGTTAGATGAGTTATAACATATTTTACCAATCCCAATAATGTCAAACTTTCCTTTATCACCAAGCATAATGGTTCCAGATGATTGCTTCTTTTAATCTGAGAATAAAGAGCTTTTTCCACTCATGTGTCTTGAGTAACCACTATCTAATATCCATTTATGCTCCTTTACCTTGGTGATATCTTGCAAAATAGCAAACATCAACCTTTCTGGGTCGAGCAAATGACATATTTTGGTCCATATTCAGGTTCGATCATGTTTGGTGGTCTAGTACCTTAAGGAACCCATATTTGTTTGACCTGTTTCCTTAAATATAAAGGATAGATGTTTCTAATAATATAAGGATCATTTCTTCTATATGGACATGTAGATTTAACATGACCCTTTTTACAACAGTAAAAGCAAGTAGGCATATAAATACTTCGTTTGGCTTTGACAAAAGTGGTAGTAGGTTTTCTAGGAAAGCTCTTACGATAACCTATACCATTTTTGTTAAGGTAGGACTGTTGTTCACCCATCATTCTCTCAATATTAGTGTTCGCCCCTAAACGTGCGTGCAAATGAGTTTTAATTATAAAACTAGAATCAAGCAAGCGAACCCGCAGTTTACGGATCGGCGTAGATTAGCAAGTATTCTAGAGTATCGAACACAGGGATTTGGGTGGGAACAAATTCAATTGCAGATTATCAAGCGAGTAAATATGAGAGTTTTTGCAAATATTGGGAAAACAACAATCCTAAAGATCCAAGTATCCAGCTGTGGCAATCGATTCAAGATTTACTATTGATATAAAGACTGAGTCAAGATATGCGAAGGTATACTAATGTAAGGTAATTGTACGATGAAGTTCCAAAAACCTTATATAACTCACCTACAAGACACTCTCTATACAGGTTGTTGAGGCTTCAATATAGAAAGGTTCTAAAGGCAATAATTAATGTCAAATACCCAAACTTGTAATCCAAGGATCAAGACTAACTTAACCGATCGAGGTTGTGACACTCACAATCGAGGTAGAGGTTGTTGAGGCTTCACTACCACCTAGAAAAGGCAAGCCTAAACTAAGTTAAAGCAAATCTTTAACTTTGGATTAAAGTAAAAGCAGGTTCGTAAACTTAAGGGAAATTACGGGTGGATCTTGAGATTCCACGGTCGTGGAACTCAAGAACAAACCGTGATTTAGGGTTCGTCGACGATTCTTTCAAACTCTCAGGGTCTAATCTGTTTACGATCGATCTATCATCATCTTAGCCACAACTATCAACCCTTCACCTTAGAATTGTTAAGGGTTTTTAGCCAATAACAGTCATATTGATATCAATTTCAAGAATTAAAAGATTGAAAGATGAAAACTTCCGAAAACCTTCAATAAACTTCAAACCAATCTCAAAGTCACAATCAAGAACAAATATCGTCACAAGATTCAGAATAGAACAAACAAACTCAATCTTAGGAAAGAAGGAAGAACGGGATGTCAATCCGTCTTCTAAATCAAACCTAAACAAGAAGAGGAATCTCCTTGCAAATAGCCTTCCGAATCTTTGATCTTCAGCAATCTCCACCAAAAGTACGAGATTAGGGCAATTCAAGCACGAACGTCGATCTAAAACGAGTAGCGGCCATGTAAATGCGTCCAAGCAGAGGTGACGGAATCTCCCTTCGTCCGTCTTTTTATAGGGCAAGATAAAATATCGGCCCGGCCCAATCTTCAAAAGATCGTGGCTTCAAAGTGTGGTGAAAAAGATCGCCAAGATCACGGTCGTGGAAGTTTCCACGACCGTAATTTAGAGCGTGGAAAGTGTCACGGTTTGAACCATGGATTCCACGACCGTAATAGTTACTGGAATGCATCACGCCTCTCTTGCAAGGTTCCACGGCCGTGGAACTGAACGTGGTTTGTAGTACGGCCGTATTTTAGAGCGTGGTTTAGGGCAAGAACGTGATTCTTCGCTAGCCTCGTGCATTCCTGAAGTTGAACTCCTTTTTGCTCCTAAGAATGTCCTCAATCCATGGACATACTCGATCAACTCATATTTGCTCGATTCCGTTCGGAATTGACTCTCAATCACCTATAATCAACATAAAGCTTGTGTAGACATCTATATCGATAATATAGGCAAACTAGCTCACATATGCAACAATGCTCAATTAATGACTATCAATATGAATCAAATACGTTTAGAAAACGTGCCTAAAGTATCACAATATTTCATGCTAACAAATATCCCCATACTTGCAACTTGCTTGTCCCTAAGCAAGGTCTCTCAAAAAACTTTTAGAATAAAGAGTTAGGATGAAATATGTGTACCTTCTCAAAGCAATACTTCTTTTGGATGACTGTGCCTTCTAAAGAATAGATCATTCTCAAACCTTGCTTCAATCGTTTATAAGACTTTCATACACTTATCCAAAGAGTAAAAAGCAAAGAAAACTCATGAATCAATTAAACTTCTATACAAGCATCATAACCTTCAAACATTATCAAAATCAATCATAAGAACCTTCAATTTAGATCACCAAGTCATATAACATTCTTTTGATCTTAAGGACTTTCAAAGAAAAGGTCTAGAATGCGGAAGGGAAGGGAAAACTTTAAGGAATGTGGTGCATGAATCCGGGAAAGTGGACAACTACTCCTTCTTCTTCTTTTGCGGTTTCCGCACACTTTCAACTTAGAGCTTCGCTCTCTTCTCTTCATTTTTCGACTTTACTTTTGGAGTTATGGATAGAGGTGCACAAAAACCAAAGCCTAGGATATTGGCGTTTCTCAATTTTCATGAGATGCCTCAAACCCTTAGCGCACATACCATAATCCGCTAGGAATATCGCTCAATCCGACTTTGGCAAGACACAAACACCCGGCTATGTGAATGGTGCCGAGTTACTCATCGTCATGATTGACTTCCCCAAACCTACAATTTCATTCTATTCTTTTGATTGCAAATAATTGCTCTCATGGCCCTCCCACATCAAACATGCCTTTTTCATTCACTTCTCCAAGTTCCCGGATAGGTAAAGGAGGTTAATATTTCAATGAGGAGCTAAAATGATCAAAAGAAAGAAGAAAGAAAAATCGAATTACCTTAATCATCTCAACAAGAAGCGTAAGAACTTATGGTGTGATTTCAACTTCAATTTCTCAACATGATTTAGACAATATTCATCACATTATGAAACTTGCAAAAGAGGTATAGTTCATTCATTCAAATTCTTTTCAATTCACTATTCTTTTAAGCATGCAATTTTCATCAAACTCAATTCACAAGTAGTGATTATCATGGAAATCATCTCAATTCATTAGAAGCACAAAATTTTTCAAAATTTTTCAATTATTATGGGTTTTTCAAGTTCTTTTTCATGCAATGCAATAATGAAACGTGCAACATATAATGAACATGCAATGATAGTCTAGAATAAAAGCAAACATAGTGAGTAGAAGTTATTACAAACTTTTAGTACATCCCACCCCATACTTAGGACGAACATTGTCCCTAATGTTCAAAAGAAAGAAAGAAAAGAAAGAAAAGAAAAAGAAACTCACAAAGTGGCGGTGGAATGGCTAAAGCGAATGGTCATGCAATCAATCACTGCGGCGCTGGTGGAGGCGGGAATGGAGAGAAGCTAGGATCATAAAACCGCCCAAACTACTAGCGGTAGACATCCCTCATCATGTGGTCGCGGTCGTCTAAGCGTCCGTCTCTAGCATCGGCTCAGATCTCCAATGCTCCTACTCTCTCTGAAAGGCCAGTAGCCCAATCCGGCATCTGCTGGTACCATCCCGGAGCTTGACTGTACCATGCTGGGGCGTCGGATGGTGCTGGTGCTGCTGGCTGCTCTGTGGACCAAGGAGGGGGAACGCCATACCATGTGGGAGGTGTGGTCATCCACGTAGGTCTCTCACTCACGCTAGCGCGGCGAGAAGACGAGCCTGAGGCTCTAGCTGGACGTGGAGAACGTCTAGGTACATCTGGGGCCGCCTCCGGCTGATCCGGAAACGTGCCAAACTCCTGCTCGGCTCCTCCTCCCTCAAACTGATCTCTCATATCCTCCTCCTCAACAACCGGTGGTGGGACATACGGGGGAGCTACTATCCTGTTCGCATGCATAGCAGCGAACGTCTCCTTCCAATTATGGCGTCCCGCCATAATGGAGTACTCCGGCAGCCACTCTATACCCCTACCCGTCCTACTCTCCCAAGGCATGCCCGCATAAGGCGGACCTCTATGCGTGGGGAAGATGAGACCCCTAGTCATGAAGGCATGGAGTCCTAAGGGAACGGCCGGTATGCGGGTACAAGTAGAAAAATCAACACCCAAGCTCCTAGCAATGTGGGTAACTATCCCATCATATCCTATGTTGCCCTTATTCTTGTTCTTGATCTTGCTCATCGTAGCAGCCAAGAGAGTGGCACAATCAGCCTGGCGCCCGTACAACATGGAGTATAGCAAAAAGAGCTCATCCGTCTTGATCTTTTGGGGCGTCTCCGTCCTAGGAAAGAGACACTCCGAAAGAACACGGTGAGCTATCTTCAAGGCTAGGTGGTACATCAACCTAGCCTTGGTATCAGCGGGTTGCCAACGGTCCTCGTCGGCGTAAATCATTGCAACCTCCTCCCAAAAGTCCTTGGCGTAAACGCCACTAGGAAATCGGCCGTTAAAGGTCTCCTGAAACCCGAAGATGGTCCCAAACTCACGGATGCTAAAATGATAGTCTATTTCCATGAGACGGAAAGAGACGGTCCTGTCTACATGACTGTGCTCGAAAGACGTCACAACCTCCCGTGTAATCTCCTCATAAGCGTCTTCTCGGATAGCCGAGAAGATAACTAGTCCGGCTCTATCCAAGAGCCAAGTAAGATCATCCACAATGTTGAGAGGAGCTAGATCCTCCAACAACAAGTATCTAGGGCCAATCACAACCCTCTCCTTGATCCTCTCGAGTGCATAGAGATGATCCTCATGTATGGTCGGGACTCTAGGGTGAGGAGGTGAGGATGGAGGTGAAGGTGAGGATGGAGGTGAAGGGGAAGAGGGTGGTGGTGCCCTAGAGGATGAGGAGGAGGGATTACCCTTCCTTTTCTTATTCTGATCATTCTTCTTCTCTTTTATCCTTCCCGAAACTCTTCTCACAAAGTCCATTCTGTTCAAAATTACGGGTTGTTCTATAGAAACCACGACCGTAATTCCTCCAGAGACCGTGATTCGTCTCAGAAAGTCGCAAATCTCAGCAAATCAGCACTCAATCTCAACAATCAGGCAGTCCAAATCTAATTTCTTCCAATCTCAATCAGTTCTTCCTAAAATCTCTAACAAAAACGAACCAAATCGACAAGATTCAAGAAGAGAGGAAAAACCTATTTTTCGGATTGAAAAATCCGAATTGCGCATTCCTTGGTGAATTTCCGCTCGATTTGTCGCTTGGATCTTGTTGGTGGTCGAGTTTGCTTCAGTTTAGGAGGAAGAATCGTTAAAAACGATTAAGAAACGAGGATTTGAGAGAGGGTCGTGAATTTCGGCTATTAGGTCGTGGAAGAGGGGTTTTGGGGTGATTTTTGTGAAGAATGTGGTTTATATAGTCACAGGCAAAATTTTTGAAAATCACGGTCTGTCGGGGTGTTCCACGGCCGTGGAACTGTACGGAACCGTGGTTTTGGTGATTTTTCAAAGGCTTTTGGAAATTACGGGTACTGTAGCTGTCACGACCGTGGTTTAGGCCGTGGAACTCTCTGTAAAGCTCCAAAGTCCAGATTTCATCACTTTTCTTTAACATTATCCTCTCCTTTTCCTTTTTCATCGTTCCTACATCCAAAAACACGAACATACCGGAAGGAATCAAAGGCAAAAACAAGCAACAACGTCTATTTTAAGCTAAACTATGAATCGAAAACAAAAACAAGAAAGCATTACCTTGGGTTGCCTCCCAAGAAGCGCTTTGTTTAAGGTCCGTAGCTAGACCAATCTCGCACTTATTCAAGTGCGGTAGGTGCGAACTCTTCAGTTTGGAGTTCCGGCGTATATTTCTTGAGTCGTTGGCCATTCACTTTAAAGCTTCCGCTCGTTTCACCCCATACTTCAACTGCACCATGGGGGAAAATACACTTAATTAGAAAAGGTCCAGTCCAATGAGATTTAAGCTTACCTGGAAAGAGACGAAGCCTTGAATTGAAGAGGAGAACTTGATCTCCTTCTTTGAAGTCCTTTGGAATGATATGCTTATCATGCCAACGCTTTGCTCTCTCCTTATAGATCTTAGCGTTTTCATAAGAGTTCAAGCGGAGTTCATCCAGCTCATTGATGTCTAGGAGACGCTTCTCTCCCGCTTCCTTGATAGCCCAAAACGCTTTGTGCTCCAACTCTACCGGTAAGTGACAAGACTTCCCATACACAAGGTTGTATGGTGTGGTTCCTATGGGAGTCTTGTATGTAGTCCGGTATGCCCACAATGCATCGTCAAGTTTCAAGGACCAATCCTTCCTAGTCCTTGAAACCGTCTTCTCTAGAATTCCGTTGATCTCCTTATTTGAGATCTCAACTTGTCCACTTGTTTGTGGATGATAAGGGGTAGCAATCTTGTGAGTAACCCCATACTTAGCTAGAAGAGCTTCAAAGCGCCGGGCAATGAAGTGAGAACCTCCGTCACTAATGATAGTCCTTGGCGTCCTAAATCGCGGGAAGATGGTCTTGTTGAAGAACTTAACCACCACCATGGCATCATTTGTGGGAGAGGCAATTGTTTCCACCCATCTAGAAACGTAGTCTACCGCCAATAGTATGTATTGGTTTCCACAAGAAGATGGGAATGGTCCCATGAAATCAACTCCCCAAACGTCGAAAATCTCCACCTCTTGGATGTTGTTGAGGGGCATCTCATTCCTTCTAGAGATATTGCCTGTTCTTTGACAAGCATCGCAGCAAGAAACAAAGGATTGCACATCTCTAAACAAAGTAGGCCAAAAGAATCCAGATTGCAATACCTTTGCGCTAGTTTTGTTCGAACTAGCATGTCCTCCACAAGGTAGTGAATGACAATGGCGGATGACACTTTGCATCTCATCTTCCGGCAAACATCGCCGAATAATGCCATCCGGACCTCTCTTAAAGAGGAGAGGCTCGTTCCAATAGTATTCCCGGACGTCCTTAAAGAACTTCTTCCTTTGTGCGTAGGATAGTCCGGGCAGTATCTCCTGACAAACCAAATAGTTAACAAAATCAGCAAACCATGGTTCGTTACCTTTGGAGATCACATCGATGCACTTTTCAATAAGGTGTAGGTGTTCGTCCGGGAAGGAGTCATCGATGGGCAATTGGTCGTCCTCTAGATGTGTTAGGCGACTCAAATGATCCGCAACAGAATTTTCTGAACCTTTCTTGTCGCGGATCTCAAGATCGAATTCTTGTAGGAGAAGAGTCCATCTAATTAGCCTTGGCTTCGCATCTTTCTTCACAAGGAGGTACCGGATCGCAGCATGATCCGTGTAGACAATCACCTTTGCACCTACAACATAAGAGCGAAACTTGTCAATAGCATAGACAATGGCTAAAAACTCTTTCTCGGTAGTGGCGTAGTTGAGTTGCGCTTCATCTAGCGTCTTGCTAGCATAGTATATGGCATGGGTTCGCCCCTCTTTTCTTTGTCCAAGAACAACTTCAACTGCTACGTCACTAGCATCGCACATAACCTCAAAGGGAAGAGTCCAATCCGGAGGTTGGATAATGGGTGCTGAAATTAGAGCTTGCCGAATTGTGTTAAACGCATCCAAGCATTCCTGCGAAAACTCAAAAACTGCATCCTTCATCAATAGATTAGTGAGCAGTTTTGATATCTTAGAAAAGTCCTTAATGAAACGTCTATAGAATCCAGCATGTCCTAGGAAACTTCTTATCCCTTTCACCGAAGTTGGGTGAGGAAGTTTCTCTATGGTCTCTATCTTAGCTTTATCTACTTCTATCCCTCTACTAGAGACTAAGTGACCTAATACAATTCCTTCTTTAACCATAAATTGACACTTTTCCCAATTAAGAACTAGGTTAGTGTCTTCACATCTTTGCAAAACAAGAGAAAGGTTAGAAAGGCAATCGTTAAAAGAGGAACCGTATACAGAGAAGTCGTCCATGAAGACCTCCATGATTTCCTCTATGTATTCGGAGAAGATGGCCATCATGCACCGTTGAAAGGTGGTTAGGGCGTTGCAAAGCCCGAACGGCATTCTCCTGTAGGCGAGCGTACCCCATGGGAACGTAAATGTGGTCTTCTCATGATCATCCGGGTGTATCGGAATCTGAAAGAAACCACTATAACCGTCAAGGTAGCAAAAGTGTGAATGTTGTGCTAAACTTTCAAGCATTTGATCAATGAATGGCAATGGAAAATGATCCTTCCGCGTTGCATTGTTGAGCTTGCGGTAGTCTATGCACATCCGCCATCCAGTCACGGTTCGGGTAGGAATGAGTTCGTTGTTCTTGTTGGTGATGACCGTCATTCCTCCCTTCTTCGGAACTACTTGAACTGGACTCACCCACTTACTATCGGAAATAGGGTAGATGATACTTGCATCAAGAAGCTTAAGAATTTCCTTCTTGACAACCTCCTTCATGGTCGGATTCAACCGCCTTTGAGGTTGTCTTGAAGTTCTAAAATCTTCCTCCATTAGTATCTTATGCATGCATATGGAGGGTTTAATTCCTACTAAGTCCTCAATAGTGTAGCCTAAAGCTTTCCTATGTTTCCTAAGGACAATCATGAGCTGATTATGTTCATCTATGCTTAGTTCGGAACTAATGATAACCGGAAAGGTCGAATTAGGTCCTAGAAAAGCGTACCTTAGATGAGTAGGAAGTGGTTTTAGTTCAATTGCTTTTGGAGCTTCCAACGATCCTTGAGGAGCATCCGATGTCTCCTTAGAAGTCTCTAAGGGTATTGAGTATGTGGGAGAAGAATCAGAAGAAGTTGAAGAAGTGTCTCGATCACCCCTTTCCACGGCCAAAATTACGGGTGCATTATGTTCTCCACGGCCGTGGTTTAGGGCGTGGAAGGGAAATACGGTTGTCACATCTTCTCCACGACCATATAACTCCCTGGAGTGGGACACGGTTTTGGTTGTGAAATCCACGGCCGTGGAATACAATGTATGACCGTGGATTCTAACGTTCTCAGCCTCATCGTGGAGTTTCTCAAACTCCACTTCATGCATCTCTTCTTGTGCTTCTAAGGCTTCAATTGCCTCATTGCACTTTTCTTCTTCTCCTACATCTGTTAGACTCATAGTAATGACTTTTTGTACAGGATCGTTAAAGAGAATCGCACTTACCTCCTCCCTAGACAACCCTTCTTCATCTTGGATATCAAAAATATCCTCATCAAAGATTGGTTCCTTCACTAGAGTGGAAAGAACGAACTCTAATTTCTCTTCTCCTATATCAAAAGTGAGTCTCCCATTCTTGCAATCGACTATGCAGCCGGAAGTTGCAAGAAACGGTCTTCCGACTATGATCGGGACCGGCCTATCTGCAGGAATATCAAGCACGACAAAATCAATAGGAACAAAGAATTTACCTAGCTTGACCGGGACGTCTTCTACAATACCGACGGGGCGAGTGATGGATCGATCCGCCATGTATAACGTCATCTTCACCGGTTTAGGATCGCCTAAACCGATTTTCCTGCACAATGCAAGTGGTATGATGCTCACACTTGCTCCTAAGTCACATAAAGCGTCATATGTGACATCTCCCACTCCAATGGGAATGCAAAATGACCCCGGATCCTTCAATTTTGGGGGCATTTTCTCCTTCATGGTCTTGATGAGATCCGAAGAATCCGAACTCATCTTGACCTCACCGAAGTCTTCTAGCTTCCTCTTGTTGGAGAGGAGCTCCTTCAAGAACTTGCCATAAGCCGGCATACCTACAATAGCATCAATGAAGGGTATATTAATATGCAGCTTACTCATGAGTTCTATGAACTTACCGAATTGTTTATCTAGGCGCGCTCGCGCTCTAGATTGAGGGAATGGTAGGGGAGGTTTGTAAGCCGGAGGAGGAACGTAGGCATCTTCCTTCTCCTTCCCCTTCTCCTTGTCTTTCTCTACGGGGATTTCAACAAATTTAGGCTGCGGATCGGTGGTAGTCACTCCGCTCCTAGTCGTAATTGCCATCACCATTCCCTGAGGGTTGTCCTCCGTCTTTCCTGGAAGCTTCCCTTGATTCCTAGGAACTTCCTCCGCTTGGTTGAACATTTGGTTTTCTAAAACCTTTTGAGCTTTATCAACCTTGGAAACTTGATCATCAACCTTAATGATGCGATTCTCCAACCCTTGAAGCTTTCCCAAAATCGTTTCCAACATGGGATCGGGCTTCTCCTTTCCCGAAGTGTTTCCTCCATTAGATGATTGCCCCTGGCTTTTCAAAGGAGTAGAGGAAGAGGAAGGTGGAGTTAGTGAATTAGAGTTGGAAGGATAAGAGTTACCGGAATTTTGTTGATTGGAGCGCCAATTGTTGTTGTTTGAACCCCTATTGTTGTTCCAGTTGTTGTTCCGGCTATTGTTGTTTCCATTCCAATTGTTATTCCGGTTGTTGTTCCGGTTATTGTTATCGCCGCCATTGTTGTTGCCCAAATAACCAACATCCTTCCCTTGTTGCTTTGGGAAGTTGGTCTTGATAGCCTCCTTCAACTCTTTGATCTCATTGTTGAGGGAGAAAATCTGATTTTGAGCTTCATGTGTGAGCTTTGCTCCTTGCTCCACACGATTTCCCTCCACTTTCCGGTGGGAATACTTCTCTATGACTCTTGCTTGCTTCTCAATGAAGTCCCAAGCGTCATCTTCTCTCATGTCCATGAACGTTCCACATGAGAGGGATTGGAGGTTGAATTGCGTTCCCGCATCCAGCCCCTTGTAGTAAATCTCCAGCAATGCAAGCTTGGATATGCCATAATGAGGGCAATCCAATAACAAGTCCTGAAACCTTTCCCATGATTGAAACAAACTTTCGTTAGACCTCATGGAGAATGCATTGATCTTACCTCTAAGTTCCGCCGTTTTGGATGGCGGAAAGAATTTGGTGAGGAACTCCGCGGAAAGGCTTTCCCACGTATCTAGTTTCCCACTAGGAAGAGCTTGGTACCAAGACAACGCTTTCCCTTTCAAAGAGAAGAAGAAGGGCTTGAGCTTGTAGCTGTTGGTAGTAGCATTCTTCGGTCTCATCATCTCCATCATACACTCAAAGTTTTGCAAGTGTTGGTGTGGAGATTCAGCGCTTGTCCCGCCAAATTGGTTTTGGCGAACAAGAGTAATAACTTGAGGGTTGAAGCTAAACCCTTGCACATCTTCAGCTTCGAAATTCACGCCCAAACGGCGTGGTTGTTGTGTTGGATCCATCCGCTGGCCAAGAGTTCTTGGCTCATCATCAACACGTTCGATCCTCACATTCCTAGGTGGAATGCGGCGATTAGCAGCTCCCCGTGGATGGAAAGGATTCACATTGATCGTGGGATCATTCTCCTCTAGCGGTGGCATGGAAGAATCACTATCATCAGCGGATGAGTGACTTCTTCTTCTAGATCTTGATCCCCTCCTTGAGGATTTCTTGCTCCTCTTATTCTTGAGGTCGCTTAGTTTTATCCTCATTTGGAAAATCATATCCTGTAGATTGTTAACTTGGGATTGATGACGATCCATCTCATCCTTGCGAATGTTCTCATTCCATTGGAGTTGAGCTTCCTTCTCTGCCAACTCCGCTTGAAGATCACGTTCGTGTTCTTCAGCCATCTTCTTTTCATTGCGCTTTTGCCTTAAAGTTTTCTCTAGCTCTTGATCAAGAGGTAAGAGATCTTCGGTGTTCCTAGACCTGTGCATGCACTCAAAGTAATATCAAATAACGAGAGCAAGCTCCCAAGTTTGACAACCGGCTACCGAATTCGGCCGAAACCAAATCCCCGGCAACGGTGCCAAAAACTTGTTCGCCCCTAAACGTGCGTGCAAATAAGTTTTAATTATAAAACTAGAATCAAGCAAGCAAACCTGCAGTTTACGGATCGGCGTAGATTAGCAAGTATTCCAGAGTATCGAACACAAGGATTTGGGTGGGAACAAATTCAATTGCAGATTATCAAGCGAGTAAATATGAGAGTTTTTGCAAATATTGGGAAAACAACAATCCTAAAGTTCCAAGTATCCAGCTTTGGAAATCGATTCAAGATTTACTATTGATATAAAGACAGAGTTAAGATATGCAAAGGTATACTAATGTAAAGTAATTGTACGATGAAGTTCCAAAAACCTTATATAACTCACCTACAAGACACTCTCTATACAGGTTGTTGAGGCTTCAATATAGAAAGGTTCTAAAGGCAAGAATTAATGTCAAATACCCAAACTTGTAATCAAAGGATCAAGACTAACTTAACCGATCGAGGTTGTGACACTCACAATCGAGGTAGAGGTTGTTGAGGCTTCACTACGACCTAGAAAAGGCAAGCCTAAACTAAGTTAAAGCAAATCTTTAACTTTGGATTAAAGTAAAAGCAGGTTCGTAAACTTAAGGGAAATTACGGGTGGATCTTGAGATTCCACGGTCGTGGAACTCAAGAATAAACCGTGATTTAGGGTTCGTCGACGATTCTTTCAAACTCTCAGGGTCTAATTTGTTTACGATCGATCTATCATCATTTTAGCCAATAACAGTCATATTGATATCAATTTCAAGAATTAAAAGATTGAAAGATGAAAACTTCCGAAAACCTTCAATAAACTTCAAACCAATCTCAAAGTCACAATCAAGAACAAATATCGTCACAAGATTCAGAATAGAACAAACAAACTCAATCTTAGGAAAGAAGGAAGAACGGGATGTCAATCCGTCTTCTAAATCAAACCTAAACAAGAAGAGGAATCTCCTTGCAAATAGCCTTCCGAATCTTTGATCTTCAGCAATCTCCACCAAAAGTGCGAGATTAGGGCAATTCAAGCACAAACGTCGATCTAAAGCGAGTAGCGGCGATGTAAACGCGTCCAAGCAGAGGTGACGGAATCTCCCTTTGTCCGTCTTTTTATAGGGCAAGATAAAATATCGGCCCGGCCCAATCTTCAAAAGATCGTGGCTTCAAAGTGTGGCGAAAAAGATCGCCAAGATCACGGTCGTGGAAGTTTCCACGACCGTAATTTAGAGCGTGGAAAGTGTCACGGTTTGAACCATAGATTCCACGACCGTAATAGTTACTGGAATGCATCACGCCTCTCTTGCAAGGTTCCACGGCCGTGGAACTGAACGTAGTTTGTAGTACGGCCGTATTTTAGAGCGTGGTTTAGGGCAAGAACGTGATTCTTCCCTAGCCTCGTGCATTCCTGAAGTTGAACTCCTTTTTGCTCCTAAGAATGTCCTCAATCCATGGACATACTCGATCAACTCATCTTTGCTCGATTCCGTTCGGAATTGACTCTTAATCACCTATAATCAACATAAAACTTGTGTAGACATCTATATCGATAATATAGGCAAACTAGCTCACATATGCAACAATGCTCAATCAATGACTATCAATATGAATCAAATACGTTTAGAAAACGTGCCTAAAGTATCACAATATTTCATGCTAACAATTAGCTTTTGAACAAGTAAACTTAACAAGTACAACCTTCTGGTCTTGACACATCAAAGTTAGATCAACTTTCTCTTTCTCTAGATCGATATAGTTTCGATGAAGAGAAGAGAGGTAGTCCTTGAGAATCGCATTTTCCGATTCCAAGGCCTTGATATCGTCATCAAGGTCCACTTTTTCTGTGTTAAGATTTTACATTTCCAGAGACATCTCACTTAGTTGGTTTTCTTGTTCAAGTAGCTTTTCTTTTAAAGAATTTATCATTATTCTATGTTCCTTGTCACATATGATAATATCTTTAAGGAATTGTTTCACGTCAGATTCAGCTTGAGACATAATTGTACTTACCACATTGTCGACAAATTGATTTGAATCTTCTTAATGATCGGCCATGAGACACAAGTTTGCTTGTTCTTTTTCGTCTTCTAATTCATTTGATGATTCTAAATCACTCCATGAAGCTACCATAGCTTTCTTCTTTCGATCATTTTTCTTGAAGTTTGTCCTCTTATTTTGTGGACAATCCTTCACAAGATTATCTGTTTCACCACATTCAAAACAAGTCAGCACTCTAGTTTTCTTGTTAGAGTTAGAAAACATACCTCGGGGTTTTGATGTTAGTGGATATTCTCTATTGTTAGCAGATTGTTTCTTTAACTTGAGAATTCTCGCAAGTCCCTTAGAGATCATGGCAATTGCATCTTCTTCATCATCGTCATCACTATCCTCTTCGTTAGATGGTAATTCATCTCTTCTTAATTTTAATGCCAAATTCTTGGAGTTGAATGGGAGCTCTGCATCTTCTTCACCAAGAACCATTTCATGTGTGATGAGTTTTCCAAGGAGGTCATCAAGAGGAAGAGTTGTGAGATTCTGAGCTTCTTCATTAGCAGTAATCTTTGGTCCCCACTTAGCTTTAGTTAGGCTCCTTAGAACCTTCCTAACTTTCTCTTCATTTGTGAAGATCTTTCCTAGTGAGTCCAAGTTATTCACGATCTCAGTAAATCTAGTGAACATTTCTTTGACTGTTTCATTTGGGTTCATCTTGAATAACTCATATTGTCTGAGAAAGATGCTAATCTTTGTTTCCTTGACTTGACTTGTTCCTTCATATGTGAAAACAAGCTTGTCCCATATTTCTTTTGCATTCTTGCATGATGAGATGCGGTTGAATTCATTGACATCTAATCCGCAGTATAGTAGGTTCATTGCTTTGTAATACTTTGACACACTGTCCAGGTCAACCTGTGTGAAGTCAGCTTCCTTCTTTGGGACTTGGACATCTTCAACCGTTGTCATTGGAACTTTAGGTCCATTTTGAATGATGCTTCAAAGCTCAATGTCTTGGTCAATAATGAACATACGCATGAGTACTCTCCAATGAGAAAAGTTGTTGCCATAGAAGAGTGGTGGTCGAGATGAGGATCTTCCTTGAGCAAATCCACCATCACTTATATGATTCATGATTAGTCTCACTGATGGTTAAATCAATATACGTGAGGCTAGCTCTGATATCAATTGAAGAATCGGTAGGTGAAATAAAAAGGTTAAAAGAAACTCTAGAAAAGGGGGTTGAATAGAGATGGAAACTTTTCGCAAACCCAATCTCAAGGTCTTGAAACTCCTTTTAAGGGCCTTGATGTAGATCTGAGCTCTTTGTGAAACTTTGATTTCAGGGACTTTGAAACAACTTTCAAGGGCCTTGACTTCGTGCTCCTGCAAAACAAAGTTAATCACAATAGCGAGATATAGTGCAGAATGTAAACGATCGACACGGGATATATTTACAAAGTTCGGCTCTAAATAGCCTACTCTCCGTCCTAGGGTATAACCTTAGGATCTAACTATCTGTTATCAGCTTCAATGAGTCCTGGATACAAACTAGAAGAAATCCCCTTCTTCTCTGATTGTAGCCAATGCTACGATCTAGCTCCAACTCTTCACGTAGCTATAATAGCCTAGTTACTTTGCAGAGTAACACACACTCTAGTATAACACTATTTAGATCTTCCAATGGAGCTCTTGTTTATCTCTCTCTAAGGGGATAAAGCTTTTTAGAAAAAGAGAGAATGAAAAAAAATGAATCAAATGAAGATGTTTGGGTTGCTTGAAGATGTAAAGATGTTTCCGTGTAAGCTGTTGTACCTCCTTCTTCAATCACCATCTTCATTTATACTATTCTATGGAGAGGTCTTCTAGCCATTGGAAAGATGACCGTTTGAAGATTAATCTTCTTCTCCATGAAGATCGCTTCCTATTTTGAGATGAGGCAGACGTTATAGATCTTCATCTCCTGAGAACACGTTGATTCCTCGGCTCCTTAATCTTCTCGTATTCTGTTGAACCGAATGAGAAGAAATCTTGATGCTTTTTGGTTTTAGAAAATCTTCTGAAAAGAAATTCTAATATTTGGTTGAAAAAAGATCTTCACTAAAATCTTTCTGTTGAGCAAATCGTTCCTGGAAAATCTTCTTTGTAATTTGAATCATTGTTTCGTGCAACTCTATTTTTCGGGCAATTTTGATAACTAGGCCTTTTTGAGAAACTAGAGTAGTAACTAGGCTTTTTAATGTTTCAATTAAGTAAATATACCCCAATCTTTTGTATTTATTCTCAAACTCTACACACTCTTCTCTCAAGGGGTACATTTACTAAACACAAAACTAGAAAAAACCTAGTAAACCAAAATTTTTAAGGCCTTTGAGATTGTCCCTTTGTATAACACTATCTTCCTTGTGTCCTTGAATAATATTTCAAGGCCCTTGAAGTCCATATCAAGGCTTTTGAAATCTTCGATAAGTCCTGCACTGAATTTAAACCAACCAAGCATCTCGAGAATATAATCAATACATTGCTTGTGTATCAAACTACTACATTTGTGTTTAAATCTTCCATCATCAACACCTGTAAAACATTATAATCAAGGTGGAGTTTTCATCGTGGATATTCTCTATTGTTAGCAAATTGTTTCTTTAACTTGAGAATTATCGCGAGACCTTTAGAGATCATGGCAATTGCATCTTCTTCTTCATCATCATCACTATTTTCCTCGTCTGATGGTAATTCATCCTTTTTTGTTTTAATGCCAAATTCTTGGTGTTGGATGGGAGCTCTCCATCTTCTTCACCAAGAACCATCTCATGTGTGATGAATTTTCCATGGAGGTTATCAAGAGGAAGAGTTGAGAGATTCTGAGCTTCTTCGATTGCAGTCATCTTTGGTCCCCACTTAGCTTTAGGTAAGCTCCTTAGAACCTTCCTAACTTTCTCTTCATTTGTGAAGATATTTCCTAGTGAGTCCAAGTTGTTCACGATCTCAGTGAATCTTGTGAACATTTCCTTGATTGTTTCATTTGGATTCATCTTGAATAACTCGTATTGTCTGAGGAAGATGCTAATCTTTGTTTCCTTCACTTGACTTGTTCCTTCGTAAGTGACAATGAGTTTGCCCCATATTTCCTTTGCACTCTTGAATGATGAGATGCGGTTGAATTCATTGGCATCTAATCCGAAGTAGAGTAGGTTCATTGCTTTGTAGTTCTTTGACACACTGTCCAGGTCAGCTTGTGTGAAGTCGGCTTCTTTCTTTGGGACTTGGACACCTTCAACCGTTGTAGTTCGGACTTTGGGGTCATTCTAAATAATGCTCCATAGTTCCATGTCCTGATCAATAATGAACATACGCATGAGTGCTCTCCAATGAGAAAAGTTGTTGCCACAGAAGAGTGGTGGTCGAGATGAGGATCTTCCTTGAGCAAATACTCCATCACGTACATGATTCATGATTAGTCTCACTGATGGTTAAATCAATATACGTGATTCTAGCTCTAATACCGATTGAAGAACCGTTAGGTGAATATAAAGGATAAAGATACTCTAGAAGGGGGTTGAATAGAGTATGAGAACTTTTCGCAGAACCAATTTCAAGGGCCTTGATGTCGATATGAGTTCTTTGTGAAACTTTGATTTCAAGGTCTTTAAAACAACTTTCAAGGGCCTTGACTTTGAACTCCTGCAAAACAAAGTTAGTCACAATAAACAAGATATAGTGCGGTATGTAAAAGATCGACACAAGGATATGTTTACGAAGTTCGTCTCTAAATAGCCTACTCTCCGTCCCAAGGTATAGCCTTAGGATCTAACTATCTATTATCAGCTTCAAAGAGTCCTAGATACAAACTAGAAGAAATCCCCTTCTTCTCTCACTGTAGCCAATGCTACGATCTAGCTTCAACTCTTCACCTTGCTATAATAGCCTAGTTCTTTCGTAGAGTAACACACACTTGAGTATAACACTCTTTAGATATGCCAATGGAGCTCTTGAGTTTTTTCTCTCTCTAGGGGAAAAAATTTTTTAAGAAAAAGAGAGAAAGAAAAACTATTGATCGATGGAAGATGATTTTGGATCGCATGAAGACTATTGATGTTTCCGTGTAAGCTTGTTTACTTGTTCTTCAATCGCCATCTTCATTTATAACCTTCTGTGGAGAAGTCTTCTAGCCGTTGGAAAGAAGACCGTTTGGAGATCACTCTTCTTCTCCATGAAGATCGCTTCTTGGTTGAGATTAGATACATGTTGTGGATCTTCATCTCCTAAGAACACATTGATCTCTCGCTCCTTGATCTTCTCATATTTGTTGTAACAATCTTCAAATCTAGAGGAGAGAATCTTCGTGCTTTTCGGTTAAGGATCTTTGAAAGATCTTCTTTGATGGCCGGTTGAGATCTTCACTTGATCATATCTTCTTGTTTCAGCAAATCTCTCGTGGAAGATCTTCTTAGTGATTCGAAATCTTTGAACAAGCACCCTTGACTTCTTCGTTCCTTTGGAATTCATTTCAAGGCCTTCGTCGTTTGATTACTCTAAACTCCTTGTCTTTCAAACTCTTCCAAGGTCCTTTGAAGTCTCTTGCAAAACCTGCACTTTGAATACTCCAAACCACCATACCAAACCAAGCAACTCGATATATAAACAATTTTATTGGTTAGTGTATCAAACTACTTCATTTGTGTATAAGTCTTCCATCATCAACACATGTATAACTTTATAATCAAGGTGGAGTTTTCACATACTAATCATAGTGTGTGATACAATGATAGATTCTGATTTCGACAAATCTAAGTGATCATGCATAGAAGTAGAAGATTTAAAAATAACTTATCTTTGTAGTTTTGACAACCTCAACTGATGGCTCCTCTTTCCGGGCTTGACGAACTCATGATTCTAACACCTTCAATTGGATACGCAGTTCTTTCATGCCCACAGACAAATTCATTCTTTCTTGGAGATCCCGTGGTGTTGGCTCTTGGGAAGACCTAAATGAATCATATTCTCGATCCTCCCTTGATTTCTGGCGACACCTAGGAAAGAGCTCAACATTCCTTGGTTGCTCTTGAGAAATCTCAGTGCTAAATCTCGGCTTAGGAGGGGCAAGATAATGGGACCGAGATTTCCATCTTCCTATTTCGTTATGCTCTTGGTGAGCTCTAAATTGTTCATAATCTCAACCTCTCTTTTGTTGCAGATTATGTCTAGGGTAATCTCTCCACATGCCTTTCATCCTCATCCTCAATTCCTTAAAATCATCAACATAATCCGGAATGTTAGGTATATTATAACGAGGTTGTGAATATCTCATACCTTCCTCACAATGGGATCTTGGATTTGATTCCGGGGTTGTGGTTCTGTATGGAACACGTGATCGTTATCTTCTTCATACTTGAATCTCGGTCGAGAAACAAAATGATTGAATCTCAATTGAGGCAAATTTTGGTCTAAATCTCGGGCGAGATTTCTCATGGGGGGCCGAGATTTTCCACTGGAGCGAGATTTTAGTTTGCCAACTTGTTCATTCCTATTTGTATAAGACTCCAGGAGTTGTGTCATCATGTCCATTGCTTCGGGACTGTCTACCCAAGCTCCTTGTGACCCTTTAGAACCGTTAGTCCTTGACATCCTGTGCAATCACACAAACTAACAACAAACTCGTGAAGTTAGTGAAATCAAAAACTTCATACTTGTTTTCTCTCACACTCATGCTCTTTTGTTATCTCAAGATAATTTGATGCAATTGTCTTAGGTGGATTAATACAATTTTGAAATCGATGACTAGCTTCAACTAGAAAACTCCATGGATGACTCAAGTTGTAAACTTGGTTTGGATGAAGGTTCTTGTGTTAAAATATAGCTAAGGAAACCGCTGTTGGAGTTCTCTTCACACAATCGACACAAAGTAGAAAGAAGATAGCAAGTAGATACAACTAGTATGATAGAAAGTATAGAAAACTAACTAACACACTCAAAGAATTGAATCAATGTGTTTAGAGTAGAAAGAGGCGAGAAATAGACTCACAACAGACTAAGAAAAGAGATGTAACACCCCGAATTCGTGGGAGTCGGGATGCTATGGGCAGAGACCTCACAATGGGTCCCGAACCTTAGCCTGACAACAATTTCACCGGATCTTACAACAAGACACAAATAAAGGCAAAACCGAAATACATTTTAATGCAATGATATGATCCCCGAAAACAAGCAAACGATAGACTCCAGCCGAGATCTCAATTCCGAAGACTCAAACGTCAAATACAAAAAAATATACAATAGACAATACTCCAACCAAACCCATCCTAAAATGTACGGAACCCCTGCTACCCACCCTTCCGGATCTCTCGGCCGCATCCCTAACCTGCAGTGCAACTACAACATAGGTGTAAAACTGTTAGCTAACATTCAAAGCATTAGAATAATGGTAATGGTACATACACACATAAGTCAACATAAACACACATCATGCTTCAACACACATAAGCTGGTTTATTATCATTCCATTACTACATCCAATTATGGTGTGACATGAAAATTGTAACGATCTCTCCCTTGTTCCCTTTCACCACACAGGTTTGTACTTTATGCGAATCAACATAACCTGGTGGAATGGTCGCAAGGCACCACCCAGTCACCCCATTTTGGATTGGACAAGCGGGTCAGCGCCAGGTTATCATGCACTTGGGCCAAATATCAATACATAAAGGTCGTCCTAGTTCAGGTTTTGTTATTATAAAACATAAATAAACACACTCACAACCAATCACACATCAATACTAATACAAAGAAGCTAGCTAAATAAGTCCGTAGACTTCCCTCATCCCAACGTTAAACCACTGAAACCGCTCTCACTTCCCATAGGAAGGTACTCAATGCCTGATCATAATAAGGCACAAATCAGATAAGATGGAAGTCCTTAGACTTCTAGACCCGATGATCTCGCAAGATCATAAGCCATAACAACATACTAGGGTAGACATGCCTAGTCTCGACAGTCTCAATAGTAGCAATCCTATGCTAGGATACGCATATCCTAGCCAACAATCTCAACAACCATATACTTACAATCTCAATCCTCACAAGCCTCACAAGGACAGCCCTACACTCACCACAACCGGCTCAAGCTCCAACATAAAACAAGTCTAAGAACATCGATAACCTCAACACTCTTCTATAGTCCAAAGCCACTACATGGCATTCCACAAGGTAATGCTAGATCCAATCCTAGCATGCTTTTATCATATATACACTCTAGGGTAAGCTATGAACACGAGCTCAAATGAGGGAACTCACTAGGGCAAAGACGTGGGCACGGAAGGAGGAAACGCAACCGCAGAGAGGTGTAGAAGGCCGCACCGGCTGCCTGAGCCAAAGGCCTCCCCTACAGCATTGGTTAGCCGCCCTTGTGGCATTGGCTGACCGCCCCTGGTGCAGTGGCCGCCCCCGTGGTGCTATCCGGCCGCGGGTGCGGTCGAACTTCAAAATGGCGATCTTCGAGCAGTCTTCGATGGTTCCTTGATGTGTAGAAGTATCCTAGCTTCCTTGCTTGGCTCCAAAATATCCACCACTAGGATCTACACACACACACACACCATCATCCTAAACACAATCGACTCACATGCAAGCCAAAGAGGGAAGTACTTGAGTAAATCCATGGCATACACCATTGGAGCTCAAGGAAGAAGAAAAAGAAGAAGATGAAGGAGGGAGGAGGAGAGGAACTTACCCAACAAATCCGGATCTGTAGTACAACTCATTGTTGGACATCACATACAAGAGGAAGAGGTGGAACGATCCCTCTGGAAGAGATGCCAAGAGCTTCCAAGCCAAAAGAGAGAGGAGGAGAAGAGTAGGGAGAGAAGAATAACATAAAAGAGAAATGAGAGGAGAGAGAGAGAGAGAGAGAGAGTGAGCTGCACCCAAGGGAAAAACAAGGGTCAAGGCATCTACAACACTTAGAGAATGAGCGGTCAAAAGCCAAAAGCGGGTAACTGATAGCATGAATTATAGTCCATATTTTGGGGTTTGTTTGGACGTTTTATCTTTCATAATCCGCATGTTTGTATGTACATTATGTGATTTTACTACCATTTCATCTACCTTTGCGAGAATCGAGGTCTACACCTAGTTTCGTTGTAATTACAGGTAATATGGTACGTTTTGCATCAAAAAGGAGCAAAAGGAGTCATGAGTCATTTGGAGCTACATTTAGGAGCAAAAAGGAATCATCCAGGAAGCATAGCCATGGATTAAAGATTTACTTTGGACCAGTTTTGAGAGATCCTACATTCAGTTATGAGTCACCTCGGTTGACCAGAGGTTCACCTCGACCGAGGCGATCCAGAGACGCCGACTCGACCGAGGCGAAGACCTAGGACGCGGCGAGAATATTTTATTCTTGGCTGAGATCTTTTAAATTTGGAAAGTGATCTTATATTTTTGGGCTGAGCTTCTGGAAGGAAGGAGATATGTAGAATCATATATTTTACCTATATTTATGGGATAATATCTTCTTAAGATTTATTATCTTTGGAGGTTTATTTTCCTATAAAAGGGGTTGGATTTTCCACAAATCGAACATCCGCATATACCCGCATACACCGCTGAATATCCGCCTACATCGAAGGTGCAGCAGCAGCCTACTCCAAGATTGAGAGAGTTGAAGAACCTTTTTGGAAGGTTGAAGGAAGATTGAAGACCATAGCTTTATAGCTTTTTGGAGGGTTTTGTAAGATTATCTTAAATTCCTTTCCTTGTTGTCTTGTCTTGTTGGATTATTATCCAAGGAACGTTTTTGTTTGTGATATTTGATTCAGTTATTGAAGTCTTTTCATTAAATTCTTCTTTGTTCAAATATTCACCTTTTCCCATATATTTAATACTTTCATTATGATGATGAGTGGCTAATTTCCTTGTGTGATTCTAGGGTGATTGGCTGAAGGTTGTGGGAAAAACAATGATAGAATAATCTTAGATTCCAGTAGGACCCTGAAAGTTCGAGTCTTTAACCTTAACCCTAAGCATCTCGTTCGGTTGATGAACATCTCGGCCGGGGTGGAATTCTTCTAACCGAGGTGACTTATCCGACCCTAAACTGAGAGTTAAGTGTTAGAGTTTGCCAAATCCTATTCTTATTACAACCTTCTGGTTCAAAGCAAGCTTAGGATGAGACTTACCCGGTAATTCCTTAGTTTGTGTACCAACGATCATAAGTGTAGGTAATAAAGGTTTGTCCTTTATTGGGGTTTGAGTGTGCTTCCATCCCATCTTTGTGAGTTAGCCTGAGACTTACCCGGTAAAGGTTGATTCTATTCCCTTAGATGGTGTGTTAGTTTGAGGTTATAATTCTTTATCTTGATTCCTTGAGACTTACCCGGTAATAGGAGTTACGGTTTAGGATTAGTGTGTAGTGAGACTTACCCGGTGATCTACTCCACTTTAGAAACACCTTCCCCACGCAAAAATCTCAGCTTTGTCCGCTTATCTATAGATCTTGAGTTGGAACCACAACTAGATGCTTTAATCCCTAGAATTGCATGTTTGCTTTATTTGACATCTTATTCATCTTTGATTGTGTTAAATTGCTCTTGTGGTTAGCATTAACATTAGCATACCGTGTTGACTTTGTTTCACCAAGTCCCTGTGATCGACCCCTGGAATTTTCTTGCTTTTACTACGATTGACCCGTACACTGCGGGTTCGCATCCTTGTTTTAAGCTTAAGTCTAGGGTTATAAATTTAAAGCTTGCACACACCGTTTGGAGCGAACAAGTTTTTGGCGCCGTTGCCGGGGACTTGGTCTAGACCGAGCCGGTTGCGGTTTGCTTTCGGGGCACTTGCCCCTGTTGCTACTAACTACTCTTTCTATGAGTTTTGTAGTTTTCAGGATTTCCGATGACTACATTTGATCCAACCTGGATAGCAAGACAAAGTGCTAGGGCGGACCATTATGAATACTTGGAGGAGAAGTACTCCTTCTATTGGTTCAACAATGAATGGGAAAGAGAAGAGGCCATTCAACATGAACTTGCGATATGGGATGAGAAGAATGTCCCTAAAAACATTTATGAGCAACCTTTTGAAGACTCTCTCGAATCAAGGTTGGAGAAGTTGATGAAGAAGGTGGAGGAGCTCAAGGAAAGCACCATACCCTATGCTAAGCCGGAAGAGGAGCATAAGGAAGTGTTGCACGTTCCAAGCATTCCTCTGGTCGGACCGGAAGCTTCTCTTGATGTTTTTGTGGAAGAGGAGGATGTGGAGGATCTCGATCCGACTGTTGAGACCTCGGCTGAGGTGGAAGAGATCTCGACCGAGATGGAAGAAGAATCTGCAAAACCAGAAATGGAAGATGTAGAGAACCTTGGCCAAATTACTGAGATTGTGGTCAAGGTGGAAGAAAGATCAGCTGAGTTGGGAGGGATTTCGTGTGTGGAATATCAACCCAGCATGAAACTTGTCTTAAGCTTTGGAGAACTTTACGAGGTACATTCTCCTACTTCATTTGAAATCCCTATTAAAATTTCTGAATTTTTCAGGAATGCACCGGAGAGTTGGAGGTCTCTTCCGAAAGAACCTCCTAAGATCAAGATGAAGCCTCCCTTGAAACTGTTGGAAGAAGATACTCCTTGGATTATAAGGAGTGGAGTTTGCAAGCACTACACCGTTAAGGCGATGAAGTGTCTCTTGTTCAAGTATGGGGTCCCTCGCATGCTCAGGACCCTGTACCATCCCCAAGCTATAGATGGGGAAGCTGCTATAATTCTCGAGAAACTGTTTTCTCGATCAAGGAAAGAATGGGACACGAGGAATGTCCCATTGAAGTGCAGGAAGTCTAGACGAGTTCCGGTGAAAATCAAACTGTATAAGCTTGTACGTGGGAGATCTTACCATTTGCCGGTGAAGTTAGGAACCGGAACCTTCTTGGAAGATTTTTACGGATGTGATGAGCACTCCACGACATTCGAAGTGCATTGAGTAATCCCATGCCGTAGGGTCCAGCTAGTGACCTTAAACCAAGCGCTTCTTGGGAGGCAACCCAAGGTATTGCTTTCTTCTCCCTTTTCTAGTTTAGTTTAGATAGTTGTTTTGTTTTTGTTTTCCTCTAGACAACAACCAGGTATTCCAAAAGGAAGGATCACAGTTCAGGAGCTACACTAGAAGAACGAAATTTCAAGAAGTTGAGGAAACGAGCTTTACTGAGATACATCTCGGGTACTGTCAGAACACCTCGACCGAGATGTACTTTGCCAACCGAGATGGTCTTATCTGGGAGCTGTTTCTTACTTCTTCATGCAGTTTAGCTATGTTCGGTGAGTATCCTGTCCTTAGACTTATTTTAACCCACTAGGACAGTGTGTCCCAAGTATGGGATGCTTGTGTATTATTTGACACTTATGTGATGGATGACTCTACTTGATCGGATCTTTATTTATATTTATGCTTCACTTTTGCATCTATGTGTTTATCTGATATTACATGCATACCTACAGGTTATTTGATTGAGAAAAACGTCGAAACCGAAAAAAAATGGTTTTAAAAAAAAAAAAAAAATTTTTGACCTCGACCGGGGGAGTCTTGGCCAAACGAGGCATTTCACCTCGGTTGAACCAAGAACACCTCGACCGAGGTGCGTAACAGAAAGTTTTCGAAAACGATTTTGTGCTACTTATCTGGATATGATCTCAGTGAAGATTTTGTTTACCTACTGGTTTTAAATTCTTTATGTGTTTGAAAGGTTTTATAATATGTTTAAGTTGCTAAATGCTTTGTTTGAAATTATTAGCATGTTTAATACTTTGTTTTTATCCAAATTATGTTGCATTTGAAGGTTGACACCGCAGCATAAGTTCTCTCACTTTCTTATTGGAAAGACCAAGGCAATTCATTCTCTTCTCTCTTCTTCTTCTTGATCATGCTTAGCCCCTCATATACATTTTGCCTCCCTTTACCTATCCGGGAATTTGGAAGCAAGCAAAGTGGTGAAGGCAAGTGAAGTTAAAGTTGAAGGTGGCTGAAAGTGAAAGTGTTAGAAAGCAATAATAGGTTTGGGGAAGTCAATCATGAAGATGAGTAACTCGACACCATTCACATAGCCGGGTGTTTGTGTCTTGCCAAAGTCGGATTGAGCGATATTCCTAACGGGTCATGGTATGTGCATCAAGGGTTTGATGCATCTCAAGAAATTGATGATTGCTGATTTCCTAGGCTTCGGTTATTGTGCACCTCTATCCATGCATCCCAAAAAGTAAAGTAAAAGAAAAAAAGTGTGAAATAAGCAAAGCTTATTGGTGGAAGATGTTGCAAGTCAAAGTGAAAGTGAAGTTCATCCTTTTCCCGGATTCTAGCACCACATTACCTTACATACATCCCTACCCTACACATTTCTTGACCTTTTCTTTTGGGAAGCCCTTGAGACCTTGAGCTTGTTGATTGACTTAGCGGTTTAAACTGGATTATACATGATTAATTTTGATGATTATGATTTATTATGCATTCTATGATTTTATACAAAGATGAACAACTTTCTTATATTTATAAAATGTTTTGAGCATATTGAGTTTTTAAATTCCAGGAAGTACTCTCTTAGAGTGATCTATGATGGTTGCATACCATAAAATGTTTTTGAAAGACTTTTTCATTGATTTTCTTGACTATTAATCCATTCTATCTTGTCTTCTACATGCGGAGCTTGCTTGGGGACAAGCAAGGGCTAAGTATGGGGTATTTTGATAGCATGAATTATAGTCCATATTTTGGGGTTTGTTTGGACGTTTTATCTTTCATAATCTGCATGTTTGTATGTACATTATGTGATTTTACTACCATTTCATCTACCTTTGCGAGAATCGAGGTCTACACCTAGTTTCGTTGTAATTACAGGTAATATGGTACGTTTTGCATCAAAAAGGAGCAAAAGGAGTCATGAGTCATTTGGAGCTACATCCAGGAAGCATAGCCATGGATTAAAGATTTACTTTGGACCAGTTTTGAGAGATCCTACATTCAGTTATGAGTCACCTCGGTTGACCAGAGGTTCACCTCGACCGAGGCGATCCAGAGACGCCGACTCGACCGAGGCGAAGACCTAGGACGCGGCGAGAATATTTTATTCTTGGCTGAGATCTTTTAAATTTGGAAAGTGATCTTATATTTTTGGGCTGGATTTCTTGAAGGAAGATTGAAGATCATAGCTTTTTATAGCTTTTTGAAGGGTTTTGTAAGATTGTCTTCAATTCCTTTCCTTGTTGTCTTGTCTTGTTGGATTATTATCCAAGGAATGTCTTTGTTTGTGATATTTGATTCAGTTATTGAAGTCTTTTCATTAAATTCTTCTTTGTTCAAATATTCACCTTTTCCCATATATTTAATACTTTCATTATGATGATGAGTGGCTAATTTCCTTGTGTGATTCTAGGGTGATTGGCTGAAGGTTGTGGGAAAAACAATGATAGAATAATCTTAGATTCCAGTAGGACCCTGAAAATTCGAGTCTTTAACCTTAACCCTAAGCATCTCGTTCGGTTGATGAACATCTCGGCCGGGGTGGAATTCTTCTGACCGAGGTGACTTATCCGACCCTAAACTGAGAGTTAAGTGTTAGAGTTTGCCAAATCCTATTCTTATTACAACCTTCTGGTTCAAAGCAAGCTTAGGATGAGACTTACCCGGTAATTCCTTAGTTTGTGTACCAACGATCATAAGTGTAGGTAATAAAGGTTTGTCCTTTATTGGGGTTTGAGTGTGCTTCCATCCCATCTTTGTGAGTTAGCCTGAGACTTACCCGGTAAAGGTTGATTCTATTCCCTTAGATGGTGTGTTAGTTTGAGGTTATAATTCTTTATCTTGATTCCTTGAGACTTACCCGGTAATAGGAGTTACGGTTTAGGATTAGTGTGTAGTGAGACTTACCCGGTGATCTACTCCACTTTAGAAACACCTTCCCCACGCAAAAATCTCAGCTTTGTCCGCTTATCTATAGATCTTGAGTTGGAACCACAACTAGATGCTTTAATCCCTAGAATTGCATGTTTGCTTTATTTGACATCTTATTCATCTTTGATTGTGTTAAATTGCTCTTGTGGTTAGCATTAACATTAGCATACCGTGTTGACTTTGTTTCACC
>BSUD01000007.1:105053951-105098823 GCA_033239045.1 Fagopyrum esculentum | reverse complement strand
AGAAGTTGAGGAAACGAGCTTTACTGAGATACATCTCGGGTACTGTCAGAACACCTCGACCGAGATGTACTTTGCCAACCGAGATGGTCTTATCTGGGAGCTGTTTCTTACTTCTTCATGCAGTTTAGCTATGTTCGGTGAGTATCCTGTCCTTAGACTTATTTTAACCCACTAGGACAGTGTGTCCCAAGTATGGGATGCTTGTGTATTATTTGACACTTATGTGATGGATGACTCTACTTGATCGGATCTTTATTTATATTTATGCTTCACTTTTGCATCTATGTGTTTATCTGATATTACATGCATACCTACAGGTTATTTGATTGAGAAAAACGTCGAAACCGAAAAAAAATGGTTTTAAAAAAAAAAAAAAAAATTTTTGACCTCGACCGGGGAGATTCTGGCCAAACGAGGCATTTCACCTCGGTTGAACCAAGAACACCTCGACCGAGGTGCGTAACAGAAAGTTTTCGAAAACGATTTTGTGCTACTTATCTGGATATGATCTCAGTGAAGATTTTGTTTACCTACTGGTTTTAAATTCTTTATGTGTTTGAAAGGTTTTATAATATGTTTAAGTTGCTAAATGCTTTGTTTGAAATTATTAGCATGTTTAATACTTTGTTTTTATCCAAATTATGTTGCATTTGAAGGTTGACACCGCAGCATAAGTTCTCTCACTTTCTTATTGGAAAGACCAAGGCAATTCATTCTCTTCTCTCTTCTTCTTCTTGATCATGCTTAGCCCCTCATATACATTTTGCCTCCCTTTACCTATCCGGGAATTTGGAAGCAAGCAAAGTGGTGAAGGCAAGTGAAGTTAAAGTTGAAGGTGGCTGAAAGTGAAAGTGTTAGAAAGCAATAATAGGTTTGGGGAAGTCAATCATGAAGATGAGTAACTCGACACCATTCACATAGCCGGGTGTTTGTGTCTTGCCAAAGTCGGATTGAGCGATATTCCTAACGGGTCATGGTATGTGCATCAAGGGTTTGATGCATCTCAAGAAATTGATGATTGCTGATTTCCTAGGCTTCGGTTATTGTGCACCTCTATCCATGCATCCCAAAAAGTAAAGTAAAAGAAAAAAAGTGTGAAATAAGCAAAGCTTATTGGTGGAAGATGTTGCAAGTCAAAGTGAAAGTGAAGTTCATCCTTTTCCCGGATTCTAGCACCACATTACCTTACATACATCCCTACCCTACACATTTCTTGACCTTTTCTTTTGGGAAGCCCTTGAGACCTTGAGCTTGTTGATTGACTTAGCGGTTTAAACTGGATTATACATGATTAATTTTGATGATTATGATTTATTATGCATTCTATGATTTTATACAAAGATGAACAACTTTCTTATATTTATAAAATGTTTTGAGCATATTGAGTTTTTAAATTCCAGGAAGTACTCTCTTAGAGTGATCTATGATGGTTGCATACCATAAAATGTTTTTGAAAGACTTTTTCATTGATTTTCTTGACTATTAATCCATTCTATCTTGTCTTCTACATGCGGAGCTTGCTTGGGGACAAGCAAGGGCTAAGTATGGGGTATTTTGATAGCATGAATTATAGTCCATATTTTGGGGTTTGTTTGGACGTTTTATCTTTCATAATCTGCATGTTTGTATGTACATTATGTGATTTTACTACCATTTCATCTACCTTTGCGAGAATCGAGGTCTACACCTAGTTTCGTTGTAATTACAGGTAATATGGTACGTTTTGCATCAAAAAGGAGCAAAAGGAGTCATGAGTCATTTGGAGCTACATTTAGGAGCAAAAAGGAATCATCCAGGAAGCATAGCCATGGATTAAAGATTTACTTTTGACCAGTTTTGAGAGATCCTACATTCAGTTATGAGTCACCTCGGTTGACCAGAGGTTCACCTCGACCGAGGCGATCCAGAGACGCCGACTCGACCGAGGCGAAGACCTAGGACGCGGCGAGAATATTTTATTCTTGGCTGAGATCTTTTAAATTTGGAAAGTGATCTTATATTTTTGGGCTGAGCTTTTGGAAGGAAGGAGATATGCAGAATCATATATTTTACCTATATTTATGGGATAATATCTTCTTAAGATTTATTATCTTTGGAGGTTTATTTTCCTATAAAAGGGGTTGGATTTTCCACAAATCGAACATCCGCATATACCCGCATACACCGCTGAATATCCGCCTACATCCAAGGTGCAGCAGCAGCCTACTCCAAGATTGAGAGAGTTGAAGAACCTTTTTGGAAGGTTGAAGGAAGATTGAAGACCATAGCTTTATAGCTTTTTGGAGGGTTTTGTAAGATTATCTTAAATTCCTTTCCTTGTTGTCTTGTCTTGTTGGATTATTATCCAAGGAATGTTTTTGTTTGTGATATTTGATTCAGTTATTGAAGTCTTTTCATTAAATTCTTCTTTGTTCAAATATTCACCTTTTCCCATATATTTAATACTTTCATTATGATGATGAGTGGCTAATTTCCTTGTGTGATTCTAGGGTGATTGGCTGAAGGTTGTGGGAAAAACAATGATAGAATAATCTTAGATTCCAGTAGGACCCTGAAAATTCGAGTCTTTAACCTTAACCCTAAGCATCTCGTTCGGTTGATGAACATCTCGGCCGGGGTGGAATTCTTCTGACCGAGGTGACTTATCCGACCCTAAACTGAGAGTTAAGTGTTAGAGTTTGCCAAATCCTATTCTTATTACAACCTTCTGGTTCAAAGCAAGCTTAGGATGAGACTTACCCGGTAATTCCTTAGTTTGTGTACCAACGATCATAAGTGTAGGTAATAAAGGTTTGTCCTTTATTGGGGTTTGAGTGTGCTTCCATCCCATCTTTGTGAGTTAGCCTGAGACTTACCCGGTAAAGGTTGATTCTATTCCCTTAGATGGTGTGTTAGTTTGAGGTTATAATTCTTTATCTTGATTCCTTGAGACTTACCCGGTAATAGGAGTTACGGTTTAGGATTAGTGTGTAGTGAGACTTACCCGGTGATCTACTCCACTTTAGAAACACCTTCCCCACGCAAAAATCTCAGCTTTGTCCGCTTATCTATAGATCTTGAGTTGGAACCACAACTAGATGCTTTAATCCCTAGAATTGCATGTTTGCTTTATTTGACATCTTATTCATCTTTGATTGTGTTAAATTGCTCTTGTGGTTAGCATTAACATTAGCATACCGTGTTGACTTTGTTTCACCAAGTCCCTGTGATCGACCCCTGGAATTTTCTTGCTTTTACTACGATTGACCCGTACACTGCGGGTTCGCATCCTTGTTTTAAGCTTAAGTCTAGGGTTATAAATTTAAAGCTTGCACACACCGTTTGGAGCGAACAGTAACCAAAAGGTCGGAACCGTTGAGCCGCGCCTGCGGAATGATTGAGCCGCGCCTGCGGGAAGGCCGCTTGATAGCATGTATTATAGTCTATATTTTGGGACTTGTTTAGACGTTTTATCTTCAATAATCTACATGTATGGATGTATATTATGTGATTATATTGTTGTTTCATCTACCTTTACGGGAATTGAGGTCTACACCAAGTTTCGTTGTAATCATAGGTAAAATGGCACATTTTGGACCAAAATGGAGCTAAGGAGCTAAGGAGGCATAGGAGCTACATTCTGGAGCTTAAAAAAGAACTCAAGAAGCAAGGAATTAATGATGAAGATTTACTTTGGACCAGATTTGAGAAATTTCACATTCAGCTGAGATTCACCTCGATCACCTACAATGGCACCTCGACCGAGGTGATCTTGAGGAGCGCCCCGACCGACGCGAACACCCTGTCGTCGGCGAGATCATATTTTTGGGCTGAGATCTTTTATTTTTGGGTAGAAGATATCTTATATTTTTCGGCTAGATTTCTGGAAGGAAGATCTTATTTTTGGGAGATCTATTTTAGAGATATGAGATATTTTATAGAATATTATCTTTTTAAGATACTATTATCTTTGGAAGATAATTCTCCTATAAAAAGGGCTAGATTTTCCAAAATTTAGCATCTTCGCATCATCGTAGGCTTGGAGGTTGAGAATACACAGCGATTAGGGAGAATTTCTGGAAGTTGAAGGAAGATTGAAGATCAATCAAGGAAGGAAGATTCATAGTTTTGAGATAGCTTTAGAGGGAGTTTGTAAGGTTTTCTTACATTCCCTTTGCTTTATTGTCTTGTTCGAATTGTTATTTGAGGAACGCTGATTTCTTGTTTATTCGATTTAGTTATTGAAGCCTTTTTCTTAAGGTTTATTTGTTCGAATATTCATTCCTTTTCCATATAATTGATTATTGTTATCATGATGATGATTGGCTATATTTCTTGTGCGATTCTAGGGTGATTGGCTTAAAGTTGTGGGAAAGACAATCATAGAATGATGTTAATCCCAACAGGACCCTGAAAGCTTGAGTCTTTAACCTTAACCCTGGAACATCTCGCTCAGTCGATGAACATCTCGGCCGGGGTTGAACTTGACTGAACGAGGTAACCTTTTCTGATCCAAAACTGAGAGTTAAGAGTTCTAGTTTGCCAAATCCTAACCTTATTACACCTTTCCTGGTTCAATGCAAGCCTAGGATGAGACTTACCCGGTGATTCCTTAGTTTGTTTACCCATGATCATAAGTGTAGGTAATAAAGGTTTATCCTTTATTGGGGTTTGAGTGTGCCTTCATTCCATCTTTGTGAGTTAGCCTTAGACTTACCCGGTAAAGGTTGATTCTATTCCATTAGGTGGTGTGTTGGTTCGAGATTATAGTTCCTTTCCTTAGTACCTTGAGACTTACCCGGTAATAGGAGCTTTGGTTTGGGATAGTGAGTAGTGAGACTTACCCGGTAATATATTCCCACCTTAGAAACACCTTCGCTTAGCAAAAACCTCATCTTTGTCCGTGTTATCCTTTGAGATCTTTAGTCGGAACCACAACTAGATGCTTTAATCCCTAGAATCCGCAATTTCCCCTTATTTGACCTTATTATCATCTTTTGATTGCTTTAATTGCTTTTGTGATTATTGGTTACATTGACAACCTATTCTTGCTTAGTTTCACCTAAGTCCCTGAGATCGACACCCCGGAATTCTTGCTTTTTACTATAATTGATCCGTACACTCTAGGTTTGTATCCTTGTTTTAAGCATACTTATTGGGATATTGATAACACGATTTATAGCATAGTTTTTGGCGTACATTTAGATAGGATTCTCGCTCAATCATGCATTATCTAGCACTAGTCCAATACGTTTTGCACTCAAAACATGTATTTTGTCGAGATAGACGTCTACACGGACTTGTGTGCGTTTTGTAGGTATTTCGGGAAGTTTCGAGCCTAAACGATGCGTTTAAGGGTCGCTCATTCGGAGGACACGTTTCCAAACTCATTGGAACGCAAGCCAAGGGTTGAGGAGACTCAAGGAACCTTGCCAACACAAGCCATGCACCAAACCACAGCCTAATGATCCAAGGCGAAGTTTCCGCACAGAATCACGGTTCTCTGAAGAACCACGGCCGTGGAAATGACCGTGGATTTTGCCAGATTCTCGTGACAGCTGTGCCACGACTCTCATGGCCAGCTCATGAAGAATTGGTTATAAAAAGTGGTCCTTGATGGTTGTTTGAGGCAGCTGGGAATTGGGGTAGTTTGGGAGCAGCTCATACATTCTCTATTTCTTGAACAAAATATATTCCAAGAAGAAGAAGGATTTTTCTAGGAAGGAAAGTGCAAAAAGAAGAAGGAAGGAGCCATTGCCATTGAAGAGGAGAGGAGAAGACACACTTAGCTCTTGTATTTTCGGATTTATTTCTAGAAGTTTTTGAACTCTTGAACCTTCCTTTGGAAAGGTTGTAAGTCGTTCTAATTTCATCTTCAGATTTGGATTGTGTTTGAAGTTCATTTGTTCATCTTCTTTCCCTCATTTTCTTGCAATGGAGGTTATGAATCTATGTTTGTTTGTTTTGATTTCCATGATGAATGTTGTAGGCTAAATTAATGTGATTCTAGGGTAAGGAAAGGATGGTTATGGCTAGATCTATGATAGGACGGACTTAGATTTACCTTTGGATGATTTTTGTTTATGAACGTAGCTACTGTTAGAAATCACGGGTAGTTCTTAAAGAACCACGGTCGTGGTTTCTGTAGAACAAACCGTGGTTCTTCCTGGTTCGTAGGATCTACCTTAGATTCATAAAATTGTTGAAACCCTAAGTTTTTGCTGAGTTTAACCTACCCTAGGGTGTCCTAGTGTAGCGACTAAGTGTTAGGAGAGACTTACCCGGTAATCCTTGCCCTTAGAAATCTAAAATAGCAAAACCTTAGGTAATGGTGAGCCTAATAAGCCGCCATTGGGTTAAATGTGCTAGGATAGTCGATTAGGACTTCCCTTTCCGAGACTTACCCGGTAAGGATAGGTTAGATCCCTAATTAAACAATCCGGTTTGTGTTAAATTCCTATCCTTAGGTTCTTAGAGACTTAACCGGTAATGAGACCTTAGGTGTGGACTAGTTGGATCATGAGACTTACCCGGTAATTGATCCCATTTTAGGAACACTTAATCCCAACATACCACAATCAATCCAAAGAATGAATAGATAACTTGAGTTCTATGCCATAACCGGAATTTCCAACCCCTAGAATCCGTTTTTCCTTTCTCTTGATCAATATCTTGTTTGATTTGTTTATTCGTGCTAATTTTCCGATTTAGTTTGATTGATTGTTTGCATGCATTTGATCTTTGATGTGATCACCTAAAAACAACCAAAACAATTGAGATTTTCTTCCTTTATTTTCTCCTTTCCTTTAGACTTAGGTCTTGCTAAATTCAATCACAACTTAATTCGATTTCACCTTAGTCTTTGTGTTCGACCTTGGGATACTTATCTTGCTACATACGTCCCGTACACTACGGGTGCGCTAGAAGTAGGATAATTATAACAAGTATAAATTTAAGGCTTATTGCCATCGACCTTGAGATTTTCTTCCTTTATTTTCTCCTTTCCTTTACACTACGGGTGCGGTAGAAATCTTCAAGCTGAATTGGATGAAGCCTTAGAGCAAATAAGGCTAAGAGATGAACTCTTGGAGGAAGAAAGGAGACTTGCCAATGAGAGGCAAGAGGAAACTAGAAGGGAGATTGAAGAGATTAGGCAAGCTCTTGTTCAAGGAGAGCTTAATCGCCGACAACCTCCACCACCTCCACCACAACCGCAGCCGGCGGCCAATGTTAGGGTTGTTCCCATTGCTATTGAGGAGCCACAAACCCTAGGGAGACGCATGGATCCGGCACAAAGAGCACACCAACCGGGTGTGAATCTAGGAGATCCCGCAACCCACAACTATGAGCTCCGCCCTCAAGTTCTACAAATGATCCGGCATAATCAATTTGGAGGGATGGAAGGAGAGTCTCCTCACCAACATTTGATGAACTATGAGATTTTGATGGAGACTCTTAGACCACCAAGATTGGAGAGCAACAACCATAAGCTAAGGGCCTTTTCCTTCTCTCTTAAGGACAAAGCCTTGGCTTGGTATCAATCTATTCCACAAGGGCGAGTTGGTACTTGGGAGGAGATGACAACCGAGTTCTTGACCAAGTTCTTCCCACCTTCCAAGACCACCGAGTTAAGGGGAAAGATCAATGCCTTAGTAATGAGGGATAGAGAAAGTTTGTTCAAGTCTTGGGAGAGATTTAAGGACCTTCTCCTAGATTGTCCGCACCATGGGATACCAAAGATTGAGCTATTAGAAATCTATTTCAAGGGGCTTGATGAAGATAGCCAATTCAAGCTTCAATCTCTTTCCGGTGGGACAATTATGGAGAAGCATGTAGATGATGCTTGGGAGTTTGTGGAGAAGCAAGCTCTAGTGATTGAAAAGTACTCTCATAGGAAGAGCGAAGGAAGAAAGGCGGGAGCATATGAGGTGAGCGAAGTCACCATGAGCAATTTCAAGCTTGACGCCATCAACAATGAGTTGAAGTCCTTGAGAGAGTTATGTACTACCACCTTGAAGAGCCAAGCAACTCCTCAAGCACCTCCACAAGCTAACTTGTCTTCCAAGGAGGAAGATGTGAATTACATGGGAAGGGGCAACTTCAACAACTACCAAGGCCCAAGGAACTTCAACAACAACCGGCAATTCAATAATTACCGGCCAAACCACAACCATCCCGGATTTTCTTACTCTAATCCGGATGGAGCCTTGAACCCTCCCGCCTCCACAAGTACAACTCCACCACAAAGAGCTTCACAAGAACCTCCACCCGGTTTTACTCAACCTTCAAAGGATAGGACCGAAGTCATGTTTGAACAATTGCTAGGAAGATTGAGTGGACTTGAGAGCACCGTCACTTCAATTTCTAAGGCTCAAAAGGTCTTGGAAGCACAAGTCTTTCAAAAGGCGGGTGAAGCACATAGAGATCCGGGGAAGCTTCCCGGAAGAACCGAAGACAACCCAAGAGGCCAAGTTTTGGCTATCACAACAAGGAGTGGGTTGAGTATGAAGGATCCTTTGCCCAAGGACCAAGCTACAGGGAAGCAAGTAGTGGTAGAAGAGGGAAGGAAGCAAGATGATGGAGGCAAGAGCAAGGATGTAGAGCCAACCTATGTGGCACCGCCTCCATACAAGTCGCCACTACCATTCCCACAATCAAGAGCAAGAGCTCGTTTGGACAATCACTTTGGTAAGTTCCTTGAACTAATGTCCAAGTTACATATTAACATTCCGTTCATGGATGCCATCTTAGGAATGCCGGCATACGGAAAGTTCTTGAAGGAAATACTCTCCAACAAAAGGAAGTTGGAGGAGTATGGGGAGATTAGGATGACCAAGAGATCCTCGGAGTTAATCCAAACAATGAAGGAGGCAATGCCTCCCAAGCTAAGGGATCCGGGCACTTTTTGTGTTCCAATTGGAGTAGGAGATGTGAAGTATGAAGCCCTTTGTGATCTTGGGGCGAGTGTAAGCATCATACCGCTTGCACTTAGTAACAAGGTCGGGCTAGGAGAGCCAAAGCCGGTCAAGATGACCCTCTATATGGCGGACCGATCTATCACTCATCCGGTTGGGATTCTTGAGGACATTCCGGTGCAATTGGGAGGATTCTATGTGCCTATTGACTTTGTAGTGTTGGACATTCCGGCGGATTACCCGGTTCCCATCATCCTAGGAAGACCTTTCCTAGCCACCTCCGGATGTTTAGTGGATTGCAAGAACGGGACTCTCTCCTTCAACATTGGAGAGGAGAACATCAAGTTCAAGCTGTCCACAATGATGAAAGGGCCAACCCTTGATGAAGATATCTTCAACATAGTCGAGCAAGAAGAATCTAGAGAAATGGTGAGCTCGATCTTGATCAAGGACCCCTTGGAGAAGGTTCTTACCTTGAGTATGATGGAGGAAGACATTGAGGAGGAATGCAATGAAGAGATCAAAGCTTTGGAGGCCATGGAAGAGGAGCCAAGAATTGGATTTGAGAGCCACGAAGAAATTGTGAACAGCTGCAAGTTCCACGGTCGAGATTTGGGTTCCACGGCCGTCAAACTCTCTGGACAACTCCGAGAAGCAAGCTTGGCAAGAACCACGGCCGTGGAAGCTGAGCAACCCGTGATTCCAACCGTAGTTTGCCCTGAATCAACTCTTGATGATAATCAAGCTTCTAGGAGCCATGGGGAGTCTTCATTTGCCTTGGATTCATCTCATCCAACCTTGTTTGGATCGTCTTCAACCGATAAAGGTCCTCCCTCACTTGAACTCAAACCCCTCCCCTCTCATTTAAAGTATGCATTCCTTGGTGATAATTCTACATATCTGGTGATTGTTAATGCATGCTTGAGTGATGATGAACTTGCTAAATTGCTGCATGAACTAAGATTGCATAGGAAAGCCATTGGCTATACTATTGATGATTTGGTCGGAATTAAGCCATCTTTGTGCATGCATAAGATAATGATGGAAGATAACCACAAACCCTCTATTGAACATCAAAGGAGATTGAATCCTATAATGAAAGAGGTGGTCAAAAAGGAAATCATTAAGTTGCTAGATGCGGGAATTATCTACCCTATCTCGGATAGTAAGTGGGTTAGCCCCGTTCATGTAGTACCTAAGAAGGGTGGAATGACGGTAGTAACTAATGAGAACAACGAACTAATACCAACTAGGACGGTCACGGGATGGAGAATGTGTATAGATTATAGGAAATTGAACATGGCCTCTAGGAAGGATCACTTTCCCCTCCCCTTCATTGACCAAATGCTAGAAAGGTTAGCTCAACACTCTCACTTTTGCTATCTAGATGGGTATAGTGGATTCTTCCAAATCCCTATCCACCCCGATGACCAAGAGAAAACAACTTTTACATGTCCATGGGGTACCTTTGCATATAGGAGAATTCCATTTGGGTTGTGTAATGCACCCGCCACCTTCCAAAGGTGTATGATGGCTATCTTTTCGGAATACATAGAAAATATCATGGAAGTATTCATGGATGATTTCTCTGTTTATGGTTCTTCTTTCGATGATTGCTTAGCTAATTTGTCATTGGTGTTGCAAAGATGTGAGGAAACAAATCTCGTCTTAAATTGGGAAAAATGCCACTTCATGGTAAGTGAAGGTATTGTGTTAGGACACTTGGTGTCTAACCGTGGCATTGAGGTTGATAGGGCTAAGATTGAAACAATAGAGAAGTTGCCACCACCTACCTCGGTGAAGGGAGTAAGGAGTTTCTTAGGGCATGCCGGTTTTTACCGGAGGTTTATTCGAGATTTCTCTAAAATTTCTAAGCCTCTCACTAACCTACTAATGAAAGATGTTGATTTTGTTTTTTCCAAAGATTGTCTTGAAGCGTTTTGTAGGTTGAAGAACGCCTTGATCTCCGCACCCATCATGCAACCTCCGGATTGGAGTTTACCATTTGAGATCATGTGCGATGCAAGTGATGTGGCCGTTGGGGCCGTCTTGGGGCAAAGGAAAGAAGGGCGCACTCATGCCATTTATTATGCTAGCAAGACGCTAGATGATGCCCAACTCAATTATGCTACTACTGAGAAGGAGTTGTTAGCGGTAGTGTATGCATTTGAGAAGTTCCGCTCGTACCTTGTTGGAGCGAAGGTCATAGTTTACACGGATCATGCGGCGATCCGTTATCTACTTACAAAGAAGGATGCCAAACCAAGGTTGATTCGGTGGATCCTTCTTCTTCAAGAATTTGATTTGGAGATAAGAGATAAGAAGGGATCCGAGAACTCGGTGGCGGATTACCTTAGTAGACTCCCACCATTGGAGCTTGGGAAAGACAACATCCCGATAGATGACTCGTTCCGGGATAAACAATTGCAAATGGTGGAAGAATGCTTGTTCCAAGTGGCTAGAGGAAATGAGCCATGGTATGCCGACATTGTGAATTACTTAGTGTGTGAGGAAGTGCCTCCCGGGTTATCATATGCACAAAGGAAAAGGTTCTTCAACGATGTAAGGCATTACTATTGGAGCGAGCCACTTCTATTCAAGAGAGGCCCGGATGGGGTGCTTAGAAGATGCATACCGGAGGATGAAATGGAGAGTGTGATCCGGCATTGTCACTCCTTACCATGTGGAGGCCATGCTAGCTCACACAAAATGTGTGCAAAGGTATTGCAATCCGGATTTTATTGGCCTAACTTGTTTAGAGATGTGCAAGGTTTTGTAGCGGCGTGGGATGCTTGCCAAAGAACGGGGAACATCTCAAGGAGGAATGAAATGCCCTTGAATAACATCCAAGAAGTTGAGATTTTTGATGTGTGGGGTGTAGACTTCATGGGACCATTCCCTTCCTCATGTGGCAATCTCTACATCCTATTGGCGGTGGACTATGTGTCAAGATGGGTAGAGGCAATCGCCTCTCCTACAAATGATGCCAAGGTGGTGGTGCGGTTCTTCAACCGAGTTATCTTCCCTAGGTTTGGAACACTAAGGGTGATCATTAGTGATGGAGGGAAGCACTTCACAAATAGGAACTTTGGAGCGCTTTTGGCCAAGTATGGGGTGACTCATAAGGTGGCAACACCTTATCACCCCCAAACTAGTGGTCAAGTGGAGATCTCCAACCGTGAGATCAAGGCCATCCTCGAGAAGACGGTGTCTAGGACAAGGAAGGATTGGGCTATGAAGCTCAATGACGCACTATGGGCATATAGGACCGCCTTCAAGACACCCATTGGCACCACTCCCTACAAGTTGGTCTATGGCAAGTCTTGCCATCTTCCGGTTGAAATGGAGCATAGAGCTTATTGGGCCATTAAGTGGCTGAATTTTGACCTCAAGGAGGCGGGAGAGAAGAGATTGCTTGATATCAATGCCCTTGAGGAGCTCCGGTTGGAAGCCTATGAGAATGCCCGGATCTACAAGGAGAGAACCAAAAGATGGCATGACAAGAGGATTATTCCAAAAGAGTTGAGTGAATTTCCAACCCCTAGAATCCGTTTTTCCTTTCTCTTGATCAATATCTTGTTTGATTTGTTTATTCGTGCTAATTTTCCGATTTAGTTTGATTGATTGTTTGCATGCATTTGATCTTTGATGTGATCACCTAAAAACAACCAAAACAATTGAGATTTTCTTCCTTTATTTTCTCCTTTCCTTTAGACTTAGGTCTTGCTAAATTCAATCACAACTTAATTCGATTTCACCTTAGTCTTTGTGTTCGACCTTGGGATACTTATCTTGCTACATACGTCCCGTACACTGCGGGTGCGCTAGAAGTAGGATAATTATAACGAGTATAAATTTAAGGCTTATTGCGTGCACACTTTTTAGCGTAACAGATATAAATTTAAAGCTTGCACACACCGTTTAGAGCGAACAAGTTTTTGGCGCCGTTGCCGGGGACTTGGTCTAGACCGAGCCGGTTGCGGTTGTCTTTTGAGGCAATTTCCCTTGTTACTACTAATCATTCTACTTGAGTGCTTTCGCAGTATCTTTTTCTTAGGTTTATGCAAAGAACCCGTGTTGGGAAGGAAATCGTTCCTTACGATCCAGAACCAGAAAAGACATAAAAACGACGCTTGAAAGAAGCTAAGATGGCCAATCAAGGAGATCGCGATCTTGAGGTCGAATAGAAGGAGGCGTTGGAACAGCTGCACCTCAATAGGGAAGAACTGCAGCAAGAAAGGGAGCAAACTCGCACCAGAACTGCAGATATTGAAGCAGATATGGCTGATCTACGAGCCTAGATTCTGCATCGACCAGATCCTCGACCGAGGAAGGACCTAGTCCCAGTTTCTGCGGCCGAGATGCATCCACCTCGGATGCATGTCCGAGATGTTCTTTTTGCAGGAATCCCACAAACCCTAGGACAGAGGATGGACCCTAATCAGCAAGTGAGGCATCCAGAAGTCAACCTAGGTGATCCAGCGTAGCATGATTACGAACTTCGACCGCAAGTTCTATCCATGATCCGCCAATGCCAGTTTGGAGGTTTAGAGAGGGAGTCTCCGCATCAGCATTTGCAAAACTATGAGATCCTAATGGAGACCTTGAGACCTTCAAGGCTGGAAAACAACAACTACAAGCTAAGACCTTTCTACTTTTCTTTGAAGGACAGGCGCTTACTTGGTATCAATCTCTTCCCCTCGAAAAAATCAACACTTGGGAAGAGATGACGACGGAGTTTCTAACAAAGTTATTTCCCCCCTCTAAGACTGCTGAAATGAGAGGGAAGATTAATGCATTTATCATGAAGGACAAGGAGAGTTTGTCCAAGTCATGGGAGAGATTTAAAGATGTTCTATTGGATTGCCCACATCATGGGATTCCAAAGATAGAATTGTTGGAGATATACTTCAAGGGATTGGATGGAGCTACCCAATTCAATCTTCAACTACTTTCCGCCGGCACATTCATGGACATGCCGATTGACGAAGCTTGGGAGTTCATTGAGAAGTAAGCTTTGCACATGGAGAAGTACTCCCATCAAGGAGCCGAAAATGGAGTTAAGAGAGTCAATTTTCAGGAAGCTTCATCAAATGATAATCAACTCATCTCCCTCAAGAACGATGTGAAGCAATTGAATGACCTTTTGGTGGCTCACACAAAGAAGGAAGATGGAGGATATCAAGGGAGAAACAACAACCAAGGGTCCAGGAACAACAATTACAACAAAAATAGAGGCTCCAACAGCAGCTATTGGAGATCTAATCAAAAAATTTTGGGTAACCCTTATTCTAATTCAAATTCTAATAATTATTTTAACCCCTCTTCTTCTTCTTCTTCTCCATTGAAGAGTCAGGAGCCTGGATCAAGTTCGTCCAAGCCAGAGAAGAAAGATGCAGTGCTGGAGGCCATCTTGATCAAGCTCAACGCAATGGTGACGCCTATGACTTCATTTTCGAAGGCACAAAAATCCTTAGAGCAATAATTCTTCAATAAGGCGAATGAAGTGCGAAGAGATCCAGGGAAGCTCCCATCAAGGACAAAGAGCAACCCTAAGGGGCAAATCATGGCAATAACGACAAGGAGTAGACTGAAAACTACAGATCCAGTACCTTGGTCGGTGCCAGTGGAGACGAAGAACACCTCGGTCCAGGTACAGACGAGGAACACTTCAGTCGAGATGCCACCCGAGGTGGAGTCCTAGAAAGCAAAGGACAAATCTGAAGTTTATGTCCCACCACCTGCATATAAACCACCACTTCCATTCCCTCAATCAAGGGTCTAAGCACATCTAGACAAGCATTTTGGTAAGTTCTTTGACTTGATGAATAAACTACAAATTAACATCCCTTTTCTTGATGCTATTCTAGGGATGCCCACCTATGGAAAGTTCTTAAAAGAGATTCTATCAAGGAAGAGGAAGCTGGAAGATTTTGGAGAAGTAAGGATGATATCTAAATCCTCGGAACTCATTCAAATCATGAAGGAGAAGATGCCACCCAAGTTGAGAGATCCCGGCTCATTTTGCATTCCCATTCAAGTTGGGGATGTAACTTATGAGGCATTGTGTGATCTAGGAGCCAGCGTGAGCTTCATCCCGCTGGACCTATGTGAGAAAATCGGACTTGGAGAGCCCAAGCCGGTGAAGATAAGGTTATACATGGTGGAACGCTCCATTACCCATCCCGTGGGCATCTTGGAAGACGTTCCGGTTAAGTTAGGTAACTTCTATTTACCTATAGAATTTGTTGTACTTGACATACCCGCAGATTATCCCGTTCCTATCATTCTCGGGAGACCATTTCTAGCAAACTCGGGTTGCAATGTGGATTGTAAGAACGCTAAGTTGAAATTCAACATTGGCGGTGATCAAGTAGAGTTTGCATTGCTTGCTGCAATGAAAGGAGAGCCGCTGGAGGATGACATCTTCAACATCTATGATGAAGAAGAATCAAGATAATTGGTGAGCTCTATCCTTATTAATGACCCTCTTGAAAGAGTTATTAGTTTTAGCTTAATGGAGGAATGTATAGATGTTTTGTGTGATGCAGATATATGGAGCTTAAAGGCACTGAAAGCAGATCCGGGAGCTAAGATTGAGAAACTGATCCAGGAGAGGAAAAATTCAAGTTTCGGTCCATGTTCTAGTACCTCGACCGAGGCACTTTCTGGACCAAGCGAGGTGTTCTTATCTGAAGAACATCTCGGTCATCCACCTCGGACACCGACCGAGACAGCAAGCGAGATGTTTTCAACTGAGGACAACAAACTTCCTACACCCTTTTTTGATACTCATTTACAATTCGTGGAGCACTGGCTCCACCAAGCTTTTGATATTACAGAACCTTGGTATGTTGAACTTGTTAATTATCTTGTTTGCCAGGAAATACCGCCCGGATTGACGTACGCTCAATGGAAGAAATTCTTCAAGGATGTACACCACTATTACTGGGATGAACCTCTACTGTTTAAGAGAGGTCCAGATGGGATGCTTCGACGATGCATTCCAGAATATGAAGTTACTAGTGTTATACGGCATTGCCACTTGCTTCCTTGCGGAGGACATGCTAGCGCTCACAAAACATGCGCTAAGGTATTACGTTTTGGTTTCTTTTGGCCTACACTATTTAAGGATGTGCAAATGTTTGTTGTTTCTAGTGATGCATGCCAAAGAACAGGGAACTTATCTAGAAGGAACGAGATGCCACTCAACAACATCCAGGAGGTTGAGATTTTTGATGTATGGGGAGTTGATTTCATGGGACCTTTCCCATCATCCGCAGGGAACCTCTACATTCTCCTAGCTGTCGATTACGTCTCTAGATGGGTGGAAGCCATTGCCTCCCCCACTAATGACACCATGGTGGTTGTGAAGTTCTTCAACCGGACTATCTTCCCTTGTTTTGGGACACCACATATCATCATCAGCGATGGAGGGACACATTTCATCGACCGGAAGTTTAGGGCACTTCTATCGAAGTATGGGGTAACCCACAAGGTAGCAACCCCTTATCACCCTCAAACTAGTGGATAGGTTGAGATCTCGAATAGAGAAATCAAGGCAATTTTAGAGAAGACCGTCTCTAGGACAAGGAAGGATTGGTCCATGAAGTTGGATGACGCTCTTTGGGCTTATAGGACCGCATTCAAGACTCCCATTGGTACCACCCCTTACAATTTGGTATATGGGAAGTCTTGCCATTTACCCGTTGAGTTAGAGCACAAAGCATATTGGGCAATCAAGTGGTTGAATTTCAATATCAAGGAAGCCGAAGAGAAGAGGCTATTGGACATCAACGAGTTGGAAGAGCTGCACTTAAACGCTTATGAGAATGCCAAGATCTACAAGGAAAGAACGAAGAAATGGCATGACAAGCATATCATTTTTAAGGACTTAAAAGAAGGAGATTTAGTTCTACTCTTCAACTTCCGTCTTCGCCTCTTTCCCGGTAAGTTGAAATCTAGATGGACTGGACCTTACGTTGTGAAACATGTTTTCCCTTATGGTGCAGTTGAGATTTGGGGAGAAACAAGCGGAAGCTTCAAGGTCAATGGTCATAGGCTTAAGAAGTACCAACCGGAAGTCCATGATGAGGAGATTGCACCACTATATCTTGTTTAGGGATACCGTACGGTCCAGCTAGCGACCTTAAATCAAGCGCTTCTTGGGAGGCAACCCAAGGTATTGTTTTCTTTTCCCTTTTTCTAGTTTAGTTTTAGATAGTTTGCTTTTGCTTTGCTTTGTTTTGTTTTTGGCGTCCTAGACAGAAACCAGGTACTCTCTAAGGAAGGATTACAACTCAGGAGCAACACTGGAAGGACAGAAGTTCGAGAAATTGAGAAGACGGAGTTTGACTGAGACACATCTCGGTTGCTGTCACAACGCCTCGACCGAGATGTTCTTGAGGCAACCGAGGCGACTAGGTCTGACAATCCAGTCAGCCACCTCGGTCCGGTCGGGACCACCTTGACCGAGGTGACAGCAGAATTGGCGAGGGGTATAAAAGGAGAAAGGATTTCTCTCTCTTCCCTCCCAAAACCCTTCTCGACCGCGGCAACCCTCACCTCGTTTCTTCGTTTTTCGATCGTTTTCCACAATTTTTGCTCCGATCTCGCAAGGAAAAGCAAGAGGATCAGATTGCAAGCGAGAAACTGTAAGAAAAACGCCTCGAATCTGCATAATTTGGGGTAAATTGTCGGAAACCCTAACTTTCCTTCTCTTTACTGATTTTAGAGATTATTGGCTTTGGTTGCCATAGATTTGTGCTGAAAAGAGTATAAGTACCCCATAGGAAACAATTGGTAGTGATTTTGGGGGAAAAGAACTGAAAATCACATAGAGGAAATCGCCTAGTTTTTCGCCTTGGTCCAGTCGAGTTGTGCCTCGGCCGAGGTGTTCTACAGTTTGTCAGACCAACCGAGGTGTTCTTGTCAGTAGAAACTATGAGTTCTCGTTTTGATCGTCAACTGGTTCTAAGAGATGCTCCCAGTGGTTCTACTCCTTCCCCTTCTTCTAGACCTTCTATCCCGGTGATCCATGAGCGTCACCAGGCAGATTTTGATCGTATATGCGTGCGTCCTGTGATTGCCCAGCGCTTCTTAGATGTTCCAGCCTTCGAGTGCCTCCGCGTGGTGGAGGACTTGAAGAAGATGATTTCTATGGTTGGGCTGGAGCAGTTTATGGAGATCAAAGCTCCAGCCTACCTTGAGCCGCCTTGGAGTTTGTGAGTTCTGTCACTCACATGCCTGAGAAAAACAGTATCAAGTACCGGTTGCTGAACAAGAATTACATAGTTCCTATGGATCAGTTCAGAGATATTTTTGGCTTCCCGACTCCTACAGTTCCTGACTTTCCTTCTCGAGTAGTGGCTCGACAGTTTTGGGGGCAGATTGCCCACATAGTGGAGCATGCAGACATATGGAGACCTGGAGACTCCAGGGAGCACATCATCTTCCACTTAGCATTCCGTCTGGCCCACCGTATATTCAGTGAGACCCATCTGGCGTGTACTGAGATGCCCTAGAAGATTAGACAGGGAGAGCTGTTGAGTCTCTTCTGCCTGGTTACTGGAGGAGTGCCTGACTTTGGAGGCATGCTAGCTGAGGATCTACACCGGATCAAGGGCAGGGCGAAGGGAGATATTTGTTGTGGAGGACTGGTGACTCATATCGCTACAGTTGTGGATCTAGATTTGAGTGCTTGTACGCTGGTGACGGCTCCAAAGCCGCTTGGACTTCAGGAGATTATCACGAGGAGGATTCTGGTTCCTCGTGGCCTCACTACACCATACGTACCGATGCCTTGAGAGCAGACTGCCCCTCAGGGAATTCCATGGTCAGATCAGTTTTCAGTCTTCGACCCACAATACTGGTCTTCTGCATGGCAGCCCTATATAGAGGATGCTAGAGATGTTGCACCAGCTCAAGAGGTGGATGAGTATGATGATGGCGGTGCTGCCATAGAGACAGGTACAGATACAGTCGGCCCTAGTGTGCCAGTTGTTGATTTAGACGACGAGGCTACAGAGGAGGAGGCATCTACAACACCATCACGACCTGCCAAGCGTAGAGTCTGCAAACAGAGAGATCCCGTAACTCACCGATGGATAGACGAGCTGACGGACCAGATGATCGACTTTTACGCCGCCTTGTCATTGGAGATTATGGAGCTGAGGGAGAGCCAGCACTACCAGCCGAGGATCCTGGAGATCCAGTTCCAGCATACTATAGGTTATCCGTTTGACCCATCTCAGCATCCCTTCGTCCCATATCCGCCACCAACACCAGTAGATCACGACTAGAGCTAGCATGGATTTTCTTTATTATTTATTTTCGCAGCTCAGTATGTCCGGTGAGTTCTCTTGTTTTAGACTTATTTTGACCCATTGGGACAATGTGTCCCAAGTATGGGGTATTTATGTGTATTATTTGACATTATGTATGCTTGTATGACTCGGTTCGGATATTTATGACTTTCTTTATGCTCTATGTGTTTATCTGAGATTACATGCATGCATACAGGCCATTTGATTGAGAAAAACGTCAAAAACTGATTTAAGAAAAAAAAATTTATGACCTCGACCGGGATGATTCTGACCAAGCAAGGTACTTCACCTCGGATGACTCAGAACACCTCGACCGAGGCGACTTAACTGAGAGATTTTTAAAAATGTTTTGTGCTTCTTTTCTGGATATGACCTCAGTGATGATTTAGTCTGCAGATTGGTTTTGAAATCTTTATATGTTTTAAAGATTTTATAATATGTTTAAGTTGCAAAATGCTTTGTTTGAAATTTTGGCAGGTTTAATCCTTTGTTTTTATCAAAATTATGTTGAATTTGAAGGTTGACACCATATGATGAGTTCTATCACATTCTTCCTGGGATGATTAAGGCAATTCATTATCTTCTCTTCTTCTTCTTGATCATGCTTTCGCCCCTCATATACATATTTGCCTTCCCTTTACCTATCCAGGAATTTGGAAGCAATCAAGTGAAAAGCAAGTGAAAGAAAAGTTGAGATGTTGGCTGGAAGTTTAGAAAGAAACAAAATAGGTTTGGGGAAGTCAATCATGATGATGAGTAACTCGGAACCATTCACATATCCGGGTGTTTGTGTCTTGCCAAAGTCGGATTGGGCGATATTCCTAACGGGTCATGGTATGTGCATCAAGGGTTTGAGGCATCTTGAGAAATTGATGATTGTTGATTTCCTAAGCTTCGGTTATCGTGCACCTCTGTCCATGCATCCCAAAACGTAAAGTAAAAAAGTTAAAATAAGCAAAGCTTATTGGTGGAAGATGTTGTTATTCAAAGAAAGTGAAGTAAGAACCTTTTTTCCGGATTCTAGCACCACATTCCTTATATACATCCCACCCTTACACGTTTCTTGACCTCTATTGGAAGCCCTTGAGACCTCGAGCTTGTTGATTGACTTGGTGATTTAAATTGGATTATACATGATTAATTTCGATAATTATGATTTATTATGCATTCTATGATTTTATGCAAAGATGAACAACTTTCTTATATTTATAAAATGTTTTGATCATGTCTTGATTTTATTTGCCATTAAGCATTCTCTTAGAGTTATCTATGAGTGGAGCACACCACCAAAAATGTTTTGAAATACTTTTCAATGATCTTTATGAATTATAATCCATTCTATCTTGTACTTAAGATTTGGAACTTGCTTGGGGACAAGCAAGGGACAAGTATGGGGTATTTTGATAGCATGTATTATAGTCTATATTTTCGGACTTGTTTGGACGTTTTATCTTCAATAATCTGCATGTATGGATGTATATTATGTGATTATATCATTGTTTCATCTACCTTTACGGGAATTGAGGTCTACACCAAGTTTTGTTGTAATCGTAGGTAAAATGGCACATTTTGGACCAAAATGGAGCTAAGGAGCTAAGGAGGCATAGGAGCTACATTTTGGAGCTTAAAAAAGAACTCAAGAAGCAAGGAATTAATGAAGAAGATTTACTTTGGACCAGATTTGAGAGATTTCACATTTCGTTGAGATTCACCTCGGTCAACTACAGTGTCACCTCGACCGAGGTGATCTTGAGGAGCGCCCCGACCGAGGCGAACACCCTGTCGCCGGCGAGATCATATTTTTGGGCTGAGATCTTTTATTTTTGGGTAGAAGATATCTTATATTTTTGGGCAGGATTTCTGGAAAGAAGAACTTATTTTTGGGAGATCTATTTTAGAGATATGATATATTTTATAGGATATTATCTTTTTAAGATATTATTATCTTTGGAAGATAATTCTCCTATAAAAAGGGCTGGATTTTCCACAATTTAGCATCTTCGCATCATCCCAAGCTTGGAGGCTGAGAATACACAGCAATTAGGGAGAATTTCTGGAAGTTGAAGGAAGATTAAAGATCAATCAAGGAAGGAAGATTCATAGTTTTGAGATAGCTTTAGAGGGAGTTTGTAAGATTTTCTCACATTCTCTTTTGTTTATTGTCTTGTTCGAATTGTGATTTGAGGAACGATGATTTGTTGTTTATTCGATTCAGTTATTGAAGTCTTTTTCTTAAGGTTTATTTGTCCGAATATTCATTCATTTCCCATATATTTGATTATTGTTATCATGATGATGATTGGCTAAATTTCTTGTGCGATTCTAGGGTGATTGGCTGAAAGTTGTGGGAAAGACAATGATAGAATGATCTTAATCCCAGCAGGACCCTGAAAGCTCGTGTCTTTAACCTTAACCCTAGAACTTCTCGCTCAGTCGATGAACATCTCGGCCGGGGTGGAACTTGACTGAATGAGGTGACCTTTTCTGATCCGAAACTGAGAGTTAAGAGTTCTAGTTTGCCAAATCCTATCCTTATTACACCTTTCCTGGTTCAATGCAAGCCTAGGATGAGAGTTACCTGATGATTCCTTAGTTTGTTTACCCAAGATCATTAGTGTAGGTAATAAAGGTTTATCCTTTATTGGGGTTTGAGTGTTCCTTCATTCCATCTTTGTGAGTTAGCTTAGACTTACCCGGTAAAGGTTGATTCTCTTCCCTTAGGTGGTGTGTTGGTTCGAGATTATAGTTCCTTTCCTTACTACCTTGAGACTTACCCGGTAATAGGAGCTTTGGTTTGGGATAGTGAGTAGTGAGACTTACCCGGTAATCTATTCCCATCTTAGAAACACCTTCCCTTAGCAAAAACCTTAGCTTTGTCCGCGTTATCCTTTGAGATCTTGAGTCAGAACCACAACTAGATGCTTTAATCCCTAGAATTTGCATTTTCCCCTTATTTGACCTTATTATCATCTTTTGATGCTTTAATTGCTTTTGTGATTATTCGTTACATTGAAAACCTATTCTTGCTTAGTTTCACCTAAGTCCCTGAGATCGACACCCCGGAATTCTTGCTTTTTACTATAATTGATCCGTACACTGCGGGTTCGCATCCTTGTTTTAAGCATACTTCTTGTGATATAAACTTAAAGCTTGCACACACTGTTTGGAGCGAACACCGCTAAACCACTTAATAACCGGAATGAAATTTATGGGCGTTACAAGAGCTTTACTAACCTTGCTCTTGAGCAATTAGGGAGAGATAACCGGTTAGGTTTTTATCTCGACAGAGGCAAATCTCGGTCAAATCTTCCAAAATCTCAAGCGATGTTTCTCATTGAGGCCGAGATGTATCAAAAGGTAAGGTTTTCGTGATGGAAATTGGTTGGAGCTTGGGGTAAGCTTCTTCCTTGACGCCTTCTTATATTTTCACACTTGGATTGCAGTAACTCTCGCTTGAAAGCCTTCACCAAAACTTTGGCTATGATCTATGATATAAAGTATAGGTGAAGTAAATAGAGGATTTTTGACATGCTATGAACGTGTATCTAAGGTTGGGATGGATATACAACTGATGGATAGAGAGGATTTGTTCCAAATTTGAGGAGATATTCGGTTGGGATTTGAAAAATATGAGAAGTTCTCACCTACTAGATAAGATCTTAAAAATCAATGAAAGATTGTAGAGCTCTTTCCTCCTTGATATGTCAGCTTGATATGATATATTTGAGAAGATATGATCCATATACATTGCTATAACTGATTGCATTTTTATAGAAAATAACGATCTTGTCGTTAACACAAAATCTCGAGCAAGATTTTTCTCTAAAGTGGAACCACGGTGATAGGTTTTCCGACGAGGTTTCACTTTGGGTTTGGCTAGCTTGTGTTTGGTTATGGTTGTTCTCTCTTCTCCAATAGACGCAAGACAAAGAACATTAAGCTCAAATAATTTCACAAAAAGATGATAACGATAAAAATACTCAATTTTTATATGACTCGAAGAAGACTCAAATAAAAATACTCAAACCGTAGTGTATGATTGAGTTGAACTTGAATCGATTAACTCTAATACCACTTTGATGCGGGGTTGATGCCGTATCTCGATCTAGATTGAAGTCCACGAAAGCTTCAATAGAAAGAAACTCAGTGTAAATCTCGGGTGAGATTTGTTATTAGTAAGGCCAAAATTCTCGAAAACTTATAGCACAAGAACGTTAATGTTTTGGAAAATAATGATAAGATAAAGAAGATAATTAATGACTAAATGGATGGAAAATAGGAAGATAAGAACTAATATATTCTTGTAAAGAATGTTGACAAATGGATCAAAACCCTTTAATAAAAAGCTTACCTTAACCCTTCCTTCTTCAACCTTACACATGCCTTCTAAATAATACAAGTACAAGGAGTGACTAGTTTGACTAGTAGCACCAATATTTAAGAAGATTAACACACATAAGAACAAACTAGCAGAGACTCGCAACGATTCAATTAAATGCTCCCTTTCTTATTGAATAGAAAATTATAAAGCGTACACTTCATAAATTAAGTAACGAATATCTCACAATAACGTAGAAATCAATAATCAAATTCAACTATCTATGAATCTCATCCTCTTATGGTATTACTTGGAGAGATTCTCCTAAAAGATAAAGACTAAAATAATCCTACAAAATATAGGATAGAAAATAAAAACCTTTAGAATGTTATAGATTTAGAGGTATAAAATAACCAACTATAATCTTGTATGAATCTTAACAAGATTCGTGCCAAATCTCAACTCAACAGATATTATTATCTCGGCTGGATTTATGTGGGGCCAAGATCTTCTTTTGCTCACTCTTGCTTCCTTGATCTAGTGATGCTTCTATTTGTAGTAGGAGATGTTAAGGATTGTCCCACACTAGCTTATGTATCGGCTTAATCTTTGTGAACGACTAACCCCGCCATAGTGGGGCTGGTTATGTTTTTGACAAAATCATGTACATGATCAGTTCAGGAGCATGGAGGTCGGGGAACCTCGTGAGAGTTGTGTTTATTTGATCTTGGGGTTGTTTGTTTCTCTAGGACTTGTTCCTAGCTTGATTTATATCTTTCGGGTTGTTGATTTGTGCTTCTAAACTCTGATGTTGTTGACCTCGAGTTTGATCGTTTGTGGTCGTTTTTTTCTTGTGGTTATGGAACCCTTTGTAGTTGACGTTATGAGACATCTTTTGGATTTCATATCTTTGTGGTGGTAGGAGTTTATGCCCTTGTGTTTTTATATATCTTGATCCTTTATACAAACCTTAAGGAGTCCTCGTCCGGAGATCCTGACTATATACCACTATTTTTCGTTTTGGGGTGTTACCATATATATGAAAATAAAATGGTTAAAGTACTCAACACGGGACATCCCAACCCCTATATTTTTCACAATAATGTCCGCTAAACCTTAACGAGTCAAACAACGCATACAAATCAACAAAACAAAACAAAAATATCCTTTCGATGAGTTAAATAATATCAAGAGGATGACAAACATGGCATCACCTTACTCAAAAGGTGATATCCAATTACGATGCCATCTCCAAAATCATACAATGCCACCCCCGTGTCCTTGGCCATCTTCGGCCCATGTAGAATTCCATACAATCCCTTCATGTATACCGTGCATGCGCCTATGCGATGGATGAAACCCATATCCAATAATATCCTTAATCATATATGCCTATACAAGATGTCCATAAGCTCTCACCACTCCATCAAAATTAATGTTAATCTATCCTTAACAAAGGAGCTTCATGCAATCATTCGAGCAACTCTATATGGTATACTGATAAGCTCCGGATTGAACCCAAATATGGAAAAACAATTACATGACTTGGTTGTAGAAATTGTCAAGATTGAACACGAGGAATAATGAAGTATCAGTTGTGCAATCAATTTTCTAGTCAAGAGGGAGAAATAAAATATGATTAAGGGAGGTTTTTTCTTTTTGTTAATAACCGAGTAACAACAATAATCTATGATGAAAAAAAATATCAATGGAGAGCAAATTCCAAAGCCAATGATCACCAAAGTCATAGAAACTACCCTCCCCATAAACTTCCAATTTTCCCAAATGACCAACTATCCTCACCTTAAATACCAATTTGCACAAATGACTAACCACCCTCACCATAAAGAGATTTTTGAGTGAAAAGACGTAAATTTCTGGAGTTATTGTTTAATAAGCAAGATAAGAGAATAATTAATGGAACCTTAAAAAAGAACATGATCTTGTAGAAGATTTGATTGACAACTCAAGAGGAGACACATGCATACAAAGATAAGATTGAAAGTTCTTTAGTCAATGAACAAAATTGAGATTCATTTGGTCATGATTAAGTAGTTAGAAGTTTGTATTGATAATTTTTTTTGAATGTTTTAATGGACATGTGTTGACAAATTAATTTCAATTAAACTACAATTTTTAAAAAGAATTTTGTTGACTACATATGTGTGTGTTGACAATGTTATTAGATGTTAAATATTTTCTTTTTAGTGTAATATATATGTGTTTGTTGACAAGAACATAAATATCCAATTTGATAGTTTTTAAGGTGTTGACAACAATTTGAAAACATCAATTTTATAATGTTAAGGTGTTGTTGACAACACTTTAAAACTGCAATTTTATAGTGTTTAGTTTGTCATTGACAACACTTTAGTGTCTAAGTATCTCGTTGACCACATTTGAAATCTCGAAATTTTATAATGTTTAGTTTGTTGTTGGCAACACTTTAAAACATTCAATTTTATAACATTTATTGATTGATAGTGGTTTAAATGTAATGTTGACAATAATTATTACATTCAATTTCACTATGTTTAAAGAGTTGTTAACAACACTTGAACCATTCAAATTTATTCAAGTGCTTAAGGTATTGTTGACATTACTTGAAACTTTCACTTTTATAGTGTAGCAATAGTTTAAGTTTTGAATTATATAGTGTTTAAGAGAATGTTGACAACACTTTCAACCTTCAAATTTATAAAAGTGTTTAGTTTGTTGTTGACAACTCCTTAAACTTTCATTTTTTTTAGTGTTTAAGGTGTTATTGACAACAAATTAAAAAAATTAATATTATAGTGTTTAAGGTGTTGTTGACACCACTTTAAATCTTCAAATATATTAAAGTGTTTAGTATTGTCGAAAATAGTTGGAATTGTTAATTTTTTTATAGTGTTCAAGGTGATGATGACAACACTAAAACCTTCAAATTTCTTAAAATGTTTATGTCGCTGACAATACATTTTGTTAATAAAAGGCATTAGATTAATTAATGCATAATAATAGTCACATGCTAAACATTATACATGCTTGCAAAAACTATTATTAAGGACTACCATCAATAAAACGATACAAAATTTGTGGGTTATTGTTAGCATGAAATATGGCGATATTATAGGCACTTATTTTGGTTGTTTTTCCCTTATTATTGTGTACATGGATAAGGTTTTGAAGCAAATGTTAGCTTGTTCATCTATCTTGTCGATATAGAAGTCTACACTAGCTTTGTGTTGTTTATAGGTGAATAGGAGTTGAAATCGGAGCATTTGAGAGAGAAAAGGGAGTAATCGATCATGTTCGAGGATTAGGAGATACATCAAAGAAGCTAAGGAAGGATCTAGGATGAAGAATGACACGAATCAAAGGCAACAACAAGCAATATACACTTCCACCCTGAATTACGGCCGTGGAGGAAGAGATTTGAAGTCCACGCTCTAAACCACGGCCGTGGACTTGGCATCATGAACGTGGACTTGAGTTTGGAGCACTCCAGTAAGTTACACGGTCTAAAGTACGGTCATGGAAGGCTGTGAGACTGTGATTTAGGCAATCTTTTGACGTGTCATTATTTGCCACGTCATTTACGTATTGGGCCTTGACGGTAACTATTTCTCGTCTTATAAAAGGCTGAAAAAGAGAATTTCGAGGAACGGCTGCTTACCCCCTGTTTAGCACTTTGCTTAGGGTTGATTGGAAGCCGCCTAGAGTTGCGGAAACGCCGGATTGTTGGAGATTGGAGATTGCTTGCAAAGGAAGTTTAGACCTTTTTCTTAGGTTTTGATATTGAAGACGGATTGACATCCCGTTCTTCGTGCTTGCCTTAGATCATTGTGAGGTTTTGTGTTATATATTTTAAATCCATTAACATTGCTTCTTGTGTTTCGGATTTGAGGATTGAGTTTGAGTTTTATTTGAGTTTTCGAGGGTTTTCATCTTTCCTTCTTCTTAAATTGAATATTGATATCATGACAATGGTTATTGGCTAAAACCCTTTAGAAACTCTAAGGGGAAGGGTTGATAGTTGTGGCTTAGATGATGATAGATCGATCGTAATTTGATTGGACCCTGAGAGTTAGAGAAACTTCGTTGACACCCTAAATCACGTCCTGTTCTAGGGCTTCCATGGCCGTGATTCTCAAGAACCAACCGTGATTTACCTCAGTTTACGAACTTTGCGTTTACTTTAATCCAAAGTTAAAGATTAGCTTTAACCTAGCTTTGACTTGTCTTTTCTAGGTAATAGTGAGACTCAATATCCTCTATTTCGGTTTCGAGTGTCACAACCTTAACCGTTAGAGTTTATCTTGATCCTTGGGTTACAAGTTTGGGTATTTGAGATTAATTCTAGTCCTTAGACCCTTTCTATACTGCAGCCTCAACAACCTTTATAGAGAGTGTCCTTGGGTTAGACATATAAGGTTTTGGAACTTCACCGTATAGTACCTTACTTTAGCATACCTTTGCAATTCTCAACTCTGTCCTTGTATCTATAGTATGTCTTGAATCGATTGCCAAAATTTGACACCTGGATCTTTAGGGTTGCTGTTTTCCCTAATATTTGCAAAGCTTTACACATGACTTGCTCGATTACTTGAAACTGATTTTGTTTCACCAATTCCCTGTGATCGATACTCTAGAACACTTGCTAATCTATGTCGATCCGTATATTGCGGGTTCACTTGCTTTTATTCTAGTTTTATAAATTTAAGACTTGATTGCACGCATGCTTTTGGGCGAACATGTTTTTGGCGCCGTTGCCGGGGAGTTGGTCAAGACCAAACTTCGGTTCTCGGTTGTCGAGCTTGGAAGCTTTGCTCTTGTTATTTGATATCTCTATTGAGTGTTATTTGCAGGTTCTCTTAGGTATATGTGCAGGTCTAGATCCAACAAAGACCGCGTACCTTTTGTTCCGGAACTTGAACTCTTAGGAAGAAAGCTAAAGAAAGAAAGATGGCTGAAAGTAAGGAAAGAAACCTCCAAGCGGAGTTGGAGGAGTCTCAAGCTCAATTTAGGTTGAGTGAGAAAACTGGTAAGGAAGAAGCGGAGCGTCATCAATTCCAAATTGATGAGCTCAAAGCTATGATGATGGACATGAAGTTGGAGATGAATGACTCCAAGAAAAAGAAGAAAGCTAAGTCAACTAAGTCCATTAGAGTGGAATCATCTGATGAGGAGGAGGATGATGATATGCCACCGCTAGAGGAAATTGATCCAACGATCAATCCAGTCCGGAATGATCCAAGACCAGCCGCCAACCCTCGTATCCCAGCTGGGGGTGCGAGAGACGCTCGTGTAGATGAGGAGCCATGAACTCTTGGACAAAGGATGGATCCGATTCAGCAACCGCACTGTCTAGGCGTGAACTTCGATGCTGAAGATATTCAAAGGTTTAGCTTTAACCCGCAAGTTATTACCATCGTTCGCCAAAGCCAATTTGGAGGAACGAGTGCTAAATCTCCACACCAACATTTACAAAACTTTGAGATTCTAATGGAGAAAATGAAATCGAAGAATGCAACCACCAACAACTACAACATCAAGCCGTTCTTCTTCTCTTTGAAAGGGAATGCTTTATCTTGGTATCAAGCTCTTCCAAATGGAAGACTCGATACATGGGAGGATCTATCTTCGGAGTTCCTAACCAAATTCTTTCCGCCATCCAAGACAACGGAGTTGAGAGGTAAAATCAATGCTTTTTCTATGAAATCTAACGAAAGTTTGTTTCAATCTTGGAAAAGGTTTCAGGATCTATTATTGGATTGCCCACACCATGGCATTTCCAAGCTAGAGTTGTTGGAGATATATTACAAGGGGCTGGATGTCGAAACACAATTCAAGCTCCAATCCCTTTCATGTGGCACATTCATGGACATGAGGGAGGATGACACTTGGGACTTCATTGAGAAGCAAGCCCGAGTAATTGAGAAGTATTTCCATCGGAAGGCGGAATCTAACCAAGTAGAGCAAGGATTGAAGCTAATACAAGCTGCGCAAACTCAAATCTTTTCCCTTAACACCAAAATTAAGGAGTAGAAGGAAGTCATTAGAGCTGGCCTTCAAAAGCCTAAGGAGCAAGATGTTGGATACTTAGGAAACAACAACAACTATCAAGGGAATGAGAACACCAACCGCAACAACCGGAACAACAACAACAACCGGAACAATAATTGGAACAACAATCGAAATTCAAACAACAATTGGCGTTCCAAACAACAGCAAAATTCCGGTAATTCTTATCCCAATTCAAGAAATTCACTAAAACCACCATCTTCTTCTTTCACTCCTTTGAAAAGCCATGGACAAGGATCTAATAGTTCAAGCAATTCGGGGAAGGAGAAGCCCGATCCCATGCTGGAAACGATCTTGGGAAAGCTTCAAGGATTGGAGAACCACGTCACTAAGGTTGATAAAGCTCAAAGAGCTTTAGAAAACCAACTATTCAGCAAGGCCGAGGAAGTTCCTAGAGACCAAGGAAAGCTTCCCGGAAAGACGGAAGACAACCCGAAGGGAAGGGTGATGGCTATCAAAACTAGGAGCGGAGCAACAACTACCGACCCGCAGCCTAAGTTTGTTGAAGTTCCCGTCGAAAAAGAAAAGGAAAAGGGAAAGGAGAAGGAAGACATCTACATTCCTCCTCCAGCTTACAAACCTCCCCTACCATTTCCACAATCTAGAGCGAGAGCGCGCCTAGACAAGTAGTTCGGTAAGTTCATTGAACTCATGAGAAAACTACACATTAACATACCTTTCATTTATGCAATTGTAGGTATACCCGCCTATGGGAAGTTCCTAAAGGAAATCCTCTCTAACAAGAGGAAGCTGAAAGACTTCGGAGAAGTCAAGATGAGTTCGGAATCATCGGAACTCATCAAAACGATGAAGGAAAAGATGCTCCCAAAGCTGAAGGATCCGGGGTCATTTTGTATTCCAATTGGAGTGGGAAAAGTCACTTATGATGCATTATGTGACTTGGGAGCAAGTGTTCGCATCATTCATCTTGCTTTGTGTAGGAAGATCGGTTTAGGTTAACCTAAACCGGTGAAGATGACGTTATACATGGCGGATCGATCCATAACTCGTCCTGTCGGTATCATTGAAGACGACCCGGTCAAGTTCGGTAAGTTTTATGTTCCAATAGACTTTGTTGTGCTTGACATTCCTGCAGATAGTCCGGTCCCGATCATACTCGGAAGACCGTTTCTTGCAACATCAGGTTGTATGGTGGATTGCAAGAATGCTAGACTTGCCTTCGACATAGGAGAAGAAAAGGTAGAGTGTGTTCTTTCCACCTTGGTGAAAGAGCCAGCTCTTGGAGAGGATATGTTCAATATCTATGACGAAGAAGCGTCTAGGGAAAGGAAGTGCATGAAGAAGAGGATTGCAATGAGGAGATTGAGGCTTTAAAGGAGCTAAAGGAAGTGCACGAAGAAGAGTTTGAAAAACTCTACGATGGGTCAGAGAATATGAGGAATCACGGTCAGTCGTGCAATTCCACAGCCGTGGTTTCCCCCACGATGACCGTAATCACCTATACAGAGGACTCCAGTAAGTTACACGGCCAAAACCACAGCCGTGGAACTACCAGTGGTGCCGTAAATGACTTCCACGCCCTAAACCACGGCCGTGGAAGTAACAGTGGTGCCGTAATTTTTGGAAATTCTGAGAACAATTACGTTCTTTCCACCAATGCTCTTGAGTCTTCTTCAACAACTCCTACACCCTTAGAGACTTCTAAGGAAGCATTGGATACTCCTCAAGAGCCATTAGAGACTCCAATCGTGATGGAATTGAAGTCACTTCCCACACATCTTCGGTACGCATTTCTAGGAACTAATTCTACTTTTCCGGTAATTGTTAGTTCCGGTTTAAGTGAAGATGAGAATGACAAACTTATGGTTGTTCTAAGGAAACATAGGAAAGCTTTAGGTTACACTATAGAGGATCTTGTAGGAATTAAACCTTCATTATGCAAGCACAAGATCCTAATGGAAGAAGATTTTAAGCCTTCGCGACAACCTCAAAGACAGTTAAATCCGATCATGAAGGAGGTTGTTAAGAAGGAAATTCTTAAGTTGCTTGACGTAGGTATCATCTATCCTATCTCCGATAGCAAATGGGTGAGCCCCGTTCAAGTTGTTCCAAAGAAAGGAGGAATGACGGTCATCACCAACAAGAACAATGAGCTCATTCCAACAAGAACCGTGACTGGATGGAGGATGTGCATTGATTACCGGAAGCTAAACAATGCAACTAGGAAGGATCATTTCCCATTACCCTTCATTGATCAAATGCTTGAGAGGTTAACACAACAAGTTCACTTTTCCTATCTTGACGGTTATAGTGGGTTCTTCCAGATTCCGATCCATCCAGACGATCAAGAGAAGACCACATTTACGTTCCCATGGGGTACGTTTGCCTATAGACGGATTCCATTCGGGCTCTACAACGCCCCAGCCACCTTTCAAAGGTGCATGATGGCAATCTTCTCAGAATATGTAGAGGAAATCATGGTGGTTTTCATGGATGACTTTTTTGTTTATGGTTCCTCTTTTGATAATTTCATGTCTAACCTTTCTCTTGTGTTACAAAGGTGCGAAGACACTAACCTAGTTCTTAATTGGGAGAAGTGTCAATTCATGGTGAAGGAAGGCATTGTACTCGAACACTTGATCTCTAGTAGAGGGATTGAGGTAGACAAGGCTAAGATAGAGACCATAGAGAAGCTCCCTCCTCCATCTTCGGTGAAGGGGATAAGAAGCTTTCTAGGACATGCTGGATTTTATAGACGTTTTATCAAGGACTTTTCTAAGATATCAAACCCGATTACTGATCTATTGATGAAGGATGCAGTTTTTGATTTCTCGCAGGATTGTTTAGACGCATTTCATAAGATCCGGGAAGCTCTAATCTCAGCCCCGATCATCCAACCTCCGGACTGGAATCTCCCGTTCGAGGTTATGTATGATGCAAGTGACGTAGCTATTGGAGCTGTGCTTGGGAAAAAGAAGGAGGGCCGAACCCATGCTATCTATTACGCTAGCAAGACGCTAGATGAAGCGCAGCTTAACTACGCCACAACTGAAAAAGAATTCTTAGCTATTGTATATGCCTTTGAAAAGTTTCGTTCTTACCTTGTAGGTGCAAAGGTGATTGTATACATGGACCATTCAGCGATCCGTTATCTACTTGCCAAGAAGGACGCGAAACCAAGGCTGATTAGATGGATTCTTCTCCTACAAGAATTTGATCTAGAGATCCGTGACAAGAAAGGTTCGGAAAATTCTGTTGCGGATCATTTGAGTCGTCTACCACATCTAGAAGATGACGATCTACCTATAGATGACTCCTTTCCGGACGAGCATTTACACATCATAGAGGAGTGCATCGACAAGATTACTAAAGGTAACGAACCATGGTTTCTGATTTTGTTAACTATTTGGTCTGTCAGGAAATACCTCCCGGACTATCCTACACACAAAGGAAGAAGTTCTTTAACGATGTCCGGCAATACTTTTGGAACGAACCTCTACTCTTCAAAAGGGGTCCCGACGGCATCATTCGAAGATATGTGCCGGAAGACGAAATGCAAAGCGTCATTCGTCATTGTCATTCACTACCTTGTGGAGGACACGCTAGTTCCAACAAAACTAGCGCTAAGGTATTGCAGTCATGTTTCTTTTGGCCTACTTTATTTTAAGGATGTGCAAACCTTTGTTTCCTGATGCGATGCTTGTACACCCCAAATTCTAATAACTTGGGAAGCTACTGGTTAGGACCTCACAATGGGTCCCGACCTTAGTTTGACAACAATTTTACTTGGATCTTACAACAAGGCACAAATGTATTTAAAACAATTTCAAAACATATTATTTTTAATGTATGAATGTACACATGTGACAGCCTTACAAAACATATATATAGATAGATAGCATGCATGTCATATGAGAGACCCCCTGTCCCCATCTAATGAATACGTGGGCCCGGCTGACCATCCGTTCCGGATCTCTCTGCAACTGTCTATCTCTACAAATCTACAACGCGGATAAAACGTTAGTTAACATTCTATGCATAAGTATAAAGGTAAAAGTACAAACACACAACATACACAATCAACACGCAACACTCAATCCTTTTATTATCTTCAATTAGGTGATAGCTCATTACTAATGATACTTATTTTGTGACTCGAGGGATTCCCAAACCTCGCCCCTGTCCCCGTTTACCAACGCGGAATGATACTAATGCATCTGACCGTCTGCCGGACTGGGCTGGTCACAGGGAACCTCCTAGACTCTCGCAAGAGCTAGGCAGATGATGTCACGACCCGTTATCATACACTTGGATCAATTACGTAAATAATAAAGTGGGCCTAATCCGGTTTCGTTGTTTATCATAACTAACAAACACCACTCATACACATTACACTCATACAAGAAGCCAGCTAAGTAAGTTCGGGGACTTACCTGAATCAGATCTCGACTTTCTAATTCGCAAATCGATCTGTACAGTAGGAATTCAATGGCCTGTCAAAGGAGGCAAGTGTGTCATCACACTTTCTAGGTGATTAGAAGTCTAAGACTTCTAAGATAGTAGGTCTTAATAGAACGAAATTGATTACAGTATTAATTTATGGTAAAATGACTATTTAATCCTTGGTCGAGAAACTTCCAAAAATTCTATATATCATGCCTAAACTCTTATTTGAGACTAAAAAGTCCTATTCTAACTCCTAAAGATGAGTTTGGTTACAAACTGGCAATTTACCTATTTTCCTATTTTCCGAAAGATCGTTAAGGTCCAACTTCGGCATCAAATAAGAAATTCGAATCAACATATAAAAATTCTGAAATAATTCTCTAGATCATCTATGATATCTCCTCTACTCCTAGGAGCAAGAATTTCTTAAAACTGTTCACCCTTCACTTCTACAAAAATTTCTAAAGTTGGTTACAACACTTAACAAACAACACACTGTCTTAACTTTGAAAAATCATAACTCCTAAACTACTTGCTGAATTTATCCCAAATTTTGATATGTTCTACTATAAAATCTTATCTATAATATATCCAAAATTCAGCCGTAAAGGAGATCAAAATCCTATTTAAAACTATCTCACAACACCGAATTTCAGCACAACAGGAAAACTGCTTACGACTCCATCTTTGAAAAATCATAAATCCTAAACTACTCGCTGGATTCCTCTCAAATTTTAATATGTTCTACAAAAATATGTGACCCATATCATATCCAAAATTCAAGCCCAACAGAGATCAAGAGATTATTCAAAACCATCTCACAAAACAGCATCACTTGTTGTTTTCACCAACACTCAGCACATATATAAAAACTGCATGAGGCGTCAACTTTAGAACACAATAACTCTCAAACCGTAACTCCGATTCTTCCCAAATTTTAGTATGTTACACTATGTACTACTGTCTATGACATATCCGAAAACCAGCCAAAAGGGAGAGTCTAGCTTACTCAAATTTGAATCCGAAGTTGACTGCTCGTAATTGTTGGAAAGCTGGAAAAGATGTACAGCTCCTTGTATTGGTTCCTTTGGCTGCAATGTATGGGTTCTATGATGGCTTAACAGCAACTAAGCATATATATAAATGAAGGGAAGGAAGAGCATGGTCATACTCACGAAGAATCTCGACAAGGAGGAAGGAGAGGAGTGTCGGCTAGGTGTGCAGAAGGGGTACGAGCAGGCCTTGGTTGTTCAGCACCCGTCGCACGAGAGGGAAGGGAGGAACTCCTCCAGGGTTGTCATCGACAGAAAGAACGGCCAGCAGTGCTCTTCGGGAGGAGGGAGTACAAGTGCAAGAGGAACTCTCGACTGCAGGAGAGCGGAGGGTTGTCTAGGTTCACGGTTGGGCTGGGCGTGGCAAGGTTGTTGACGGTGTGCTGGAGGTCGCAGAGGGAGGCGAGGCGTGCAACCTGCTGTCCGCTGGTCTGGGAAGTGGAGAGTTGGGACGGTTACAACTCCAAGTGTAACTCTTGTAGCAGAATCCGACGGTTTTGATGAAGGGAGATACTCGTAACAGCTGGGAGTAGGGTGAGTCAGCAACGTGTCTTCTGGATGAGTAATACATGGGTTGGGCTGAGATGTTGCTTGGGCTGGTGTAGAGCAAGGAGGCTGCTGCGATCCGGGTTGGGCAAGGCTGGCATGAAGAGTTGGGCCAAAAACATGGTAAGAGTTTGGGCTGGAAATAAGAGGAAAAAAATATGTGGACTGAGGTAAGGCAAACAAGGTTGGGCTGTTGTCAAAGATTGTCAAAAACTTGTCATGTCTTTGTCAGGCTCATGCATGACTTCGTCACAGAGTTGTCGGGCTTCGTCATGACCTCGTCTCAGCTCTGTCATGGTCTCGTCACAACTTTGTCACTTTCTCGTCTCAGCCTTGTCATGATCTCGTCTAAAGTCGTCGTTAAGGATTAATTATAAGAATTAGAGTTTGATATAATTCTATCATTTTATGTGAATTAAATTCTACATAAAATGATAAATAATTATAAGAATTAGGGTTTGATATAATTCTATCATTTTATGTGAATTAAATTCTACATAAAATGATAAAATTTGTGAAGAAAGAAATACTAGATAGAATGGGAAACCGTCAACGGCTCGAAGTTCGATTTGATTCGGAATTAAACGGAATAAAAATTCCGGATATTACAATGCTTGTCAAAGAACAGGAAACATATCTAGGAGAAATGAGATGCCTCTTAACAACATTCAGGAGGTAGAGATCTTCGACGCTTGGGGAGTCGACTTCATGGGACCATTCCCTTCATCTTGCAGGTATCAATACATACTACTAGCTGTGGACTACGTTTCGAGATGGGTCGAAGCCATAGCCTCTCCAACTAATGATGTCACGGTTGTCATCAAGTTCTTTAATAGAACTATTTTCCCGAGGTTCGGGACACCGTGGATCATCATTAGTGATGGAGGTTCACACTTCATTGTCCGACGATTCGAAGCTCTATTAGTTAAGTATGGGGTGACTCACAAGATAGCCACTCCCTACCACCCACAAACGAGTGGACAAGTGGAGATTTCGAATAGAAAGATCAAGGGCATCCTAGAGAAAACAGTTTCGATGACAAGGAAGGATTGGTCTTTGAAACTAGATGATGCATTGTGGGCATTTAGGACTGCTTACAAGACTCTCATAGGAACAACACCGCACAACCTTGTGTATGGGAAGTCTTGTCACTTGCCGGTGGAGCTGGAACATAAAGCTTATTGGGCGGTAAAGTGGTTGAACTTCAGCATGAAGGAAGTGTTCGCCCTAAAACGTGCGTGCAATCAAGTCTTAAATTTATAAAACTAGAATAAAAGCAAGCGAACCCGTAGTGTACGGATCGGCGTAGATTAGCAAGTATTCCAGAGTATCGATCACAAGGAGTTGTTGAAACAAAATCAGTTTCAAGTAATCGAGCAAGTAAAGTGTAAAGCTTTGCAAATATTGGGAAAACAACAACCCTAAAGATCCAGGTATCAAATTGTGGCAATCGATTCAAGATATACTATAGATATAAGGACAGAGTTGAGAATTGCAAAGGTATACTAAAACAAGGTAATGTACGATGAAGTTCCAAAACCTTATATGTCTAATCCAAAGAACTCTCTATAAAGGTTGTTGAGGCTGCAGTATAGAAAGGATCTAAGGACTAGAATTGATCTCAAATACCCAAACTTGTAACCCAAGGATCAAGATAAACTCAAACGGTTAAAGTTGTGACACTCGAAACCGAAATAGAGGATGTTGAGTCTCACTATTACCTAGGAAAGGCAAGCCAAGACTAGGTTAAAGCTAATCTTTAACTTTGGATTAAAGTAAAAGCAAGATTCGTAAACTGAGGTAAATCACGGTTAGATCTTGAGAATCACGGTCGTGGAAACCTAAGAACAAGCCGTGATTTAGGGCGTCGACGAAGTTTCTCTAACTCTCAGGGTCCAATCAATTTATGATCGATCGATCATCATCTAAACCACAACTATCAACCCTTCACCTTATAATTGCTAAAGGGTTTTAGCCAACAATCATTGTCATTGATTCAATATTCAAAATAAGAAAGAATGAAAGATGAAAACCTTCGAAAACTCAAATAAAACTCAAACTCAATCTCAAATCCAAAATACAAGAAGCAATGTTAATGGATTCAGAATATGTAACACAAAACCTCACAATAATCTCAAGCAAGAACGAAGAACGGGATGTCAATCCATCTTCAATATCAAAACCTAAGAAAAAGGGCTAAACTTCCGCCACAAGCAATCTCCAATCTTCAACAATCCGGCGTTTCCGCAACTCTAGGCGGCTTCCAATCAACCATAGGCAAGTGCCGAAAAAAAAGGTAAGCAGCCGTCTTCCAACTCTAAGCGACCGTCAAAGTCCTGGGTTGTCACCGTCCCAAGTCTTTTGGAGATTTTGGCTCCCTCTAAGTCTCCCTTTGGAGAAATTGATTCCCCTTCAATGTTGAAGGCTCTCGAATATTTGTAGGGATAAAACTAGGGTTTAACGATGAAACCCTAAATATTTTTGGCTGAAAAGAAGTCGAGCCGCTGGTATAAGAAAATACTCTGGGCCGCTCAGAAGGTATCATAGAATACTTTGGCGCGTCAGACGGTATCAGAAGATACTTTGGCGCGTCTGACGGTATCAGAAGATACTTTGGCGCGTCTGACGGTATCAGAAGATACTTTGGGCGCGTCCTAACTTCCTTTTATTTCTCTTTTTGTCCCGCTTCAAGGCTTAATCCTTAAATATGCTATTTCGCTCCATAATTCGCCAAAAATGGCATGAATGTATGTCTATGCATGCAAAATAAAGGAAAAATCTATATAAATTCATGCCTAAAAATAGGTCATAATTCATGTCATCAAAATACCCCATACTTGTTTGTTGCTTGTCCCCAAGCAAGGTTCAAACTTAAAATAAAAGATGATATGGATTATGAATATGCAAAAATAATAAACCACAATATTTTGGTTGTGCTTCTATTCATAGATCACCCTCAAAGAGTTGCTTCATAGCTAATGAAAATCATCATATGATCAAAAGGAATTATATCATGAAAAGGATAATCATACTTTGTAAGAAAATTATAACATGCATCATAACTTGCAATATATCAAAATCAATCATGAGGAATTCAATTTAGACCACAAAGCCAAAAAACATACTCAAAGATCATAAGGACTTTCAAGCAAAGGTCAAGAAACGTGAATAGGTGGGATATTATAAGGGAATGTGGTGTATAAATCCGGAAAGAAGGAACAACACAAACTCTTTTCTTTTTACAATTTGAACCAACCACCCATTAGAGTTTTGCTCCTCATTTTAGCACAAATTCTTTTTCGACTTTACTTTTGGAAGTATGGACAGCGGTGCACAAAAACCGAAGCCTAGGAGATCGGCGTTTCTCAATTTCGAGATGCCTCAAACCCTTGATGCACATACCATAATCCGTTAGGAATATCGCTCAATCCGACTTTGGCAAGACACAAACACCCGGCTATGTGAATGGTGCCGAGTTACTCATCGTCATGATTGACTTCCCCAAACCTAGAATTTTCTTACACTTTGAAAACAATTGGTTTCATAGCTCTCCCAAATCAAATATGCCAAAATTCAACTCTTCCTAGTTCCCGGATAGGTAAGGGAGGCAATTATTTCATTGTGGGGCTAAATGAACAAGGAAAGAAGTAAGAAAATCGAGGTGCCTTAACCATTTCAATAAGAAGTGTAAGAACTTATATGCGGTTTCAACCTTCATCACTCAACATGATTTAGAATGAAAGCGAATTATCAAACATGCATGAAATTCTAACAAAGTATTCAAATCCGTCATATGTCATAAATCAATTCAAACATATAAGAATCATCATAGTTATTCCACTAAACAAATGTTATCATAGAGATCATATCCATTCTAGAAGCACAAAACTTTTAAAATTTTTCAAAATTTTCAAAATCATATGATGCAAGACATAAAGCATGCAAATGGTATTGCAAATACCTCCACCCCATACTTAAAACTCACATTGTCCACAATGTGAAGAAAAGAAAAGATGGAAAAGGATACTCACAATGTAAGATGGTGAATCAGGCAAGGTGAATCATCAATCGAGCGGTGGTGATGGGAATCTATAGAAGCTCAATAGGAAAATCTGAATATTCCAATCGGTGTTGAAGAATGAAGAAGGGGAACGTCTTTCGGCCGAAACATTTATTCGAAAAAAAAAAATTTCGGTCAGGAATTTCAATGGCCATGGTTTTAGCCGTAGAACTTTCTGTTGCTCTCTAAAATCACTTTCCACGACTCAATGCATAACCACGATCGTGATTTAGGTCGTGAAACTCTCTGATCTGTGCCAAAAATCCAAGTTTCGTCATTCTTTTCGGCTTTTCTCATCTTCTCTTGCTTATTCCTTATTCCTGACATCCAAAAACACGAACATACCGGAAGGTAACTACGAAAAACTGACAAAAACAACTACTCTAATCTCAGAAAGAAAAGGGAAAAGGATGCATTACCTTGGGTTGTCTCCCAAGAAGCGCTTGGTTTAACGTCGCTAGCTGGACCTATGTCCATAGATGACTCAATGCACCTTGAACATCTTGGATTGCTCTTCAAATCAATCATAGAGCTCTTCCAAGAAATCTCCGGTTCCTAATTTCACCGGCAAGTGGTAAGATCTCCCACGTATAAGCTTGTACGGTTTGATTCTCACCGGAATCCTCCTAGCTTCCCCAACTCCAGCTTGGGGATGATGTATAGTCTTCGTCATGTGAATGACCCCATACTTGAACAAAAGACACTTCATCGCCTTAACGGTGAAGTGCTTGCTAACTCCACTCCTTGTAGTGCAAGGAGCATCTTCTTTAAGCAATTTTAATGGAGGTTTCATCTTCACTTTAGGAGGTTCTTTTGGAAGAGACCTCCCACTCTCCGGTGCATTCCTGAAAAAATCAGAAATTTTAATAGGAATTTCAAATGAAGTAAGAGAATGTACCTTGTAAAGTTCATCAAGGCTTGGGGCAAGTTTCATGTTGGGATGATGATGCACACATGAAATATCTCCCAACTCATCTGGATCCTCTTCAACCTTGGCCACAGTTTTAGTAATTTGGCCAAGGTTCTCCACTTCTTCCTCTTCTTCAATGAGGACTTCAAGAGGAACTTCAGGTTCGATAGGAGGAATGCTCAAAACTTGGAGTTCTTCGTCGCACTTCTCCTCCAGTCGAGCAATTTCAGCAAGGATCAATTTTCTTTCACGGTCATCGAGATCCTTTATTAATTGCTTGATCTTCGATTCAAGTTGATATACAGGAGGTTGTTCATACACCTCGCGAGCGGTATAGAGCTCCTCCCAAATTTCAAGCTCCTTCTTAATGGCTTCCTCCATTTCATTTTCATCACTGAAAAAATATGAAAAATAATCCAGCAAATATCTTTACTCCTTCCATTTAGCTACTTCTTTCTTTCTCCATCTCTCTCTTTCCAAGGATTTGTTCCTAAGTCTATGTTGCTCCAAATATTTGTTAAGTTCAACTCTGAGGCTCCATATTTCGTTCCTCGGCGTCTGATAGCTGCTTCCATCCATTGGAAAATCTAAAAACTCATAACAAAAGATCAAAAGAAAAAGCAAAAGCTCCCAAGCCCCATAACCGAAAACCGAAATTGGTCTAGACAAACTCCCCGGCAACGGCGCCAAAAACTTGTTCGCCCTAAAACGTGCGTGCAATCAAGTCTTAAAATTTATAAAACTAGAATAAAAGCAAGCAAACCCGCAGTGTACGGATCGGCGTAGATTAGCAAGTATTCCAGAGTATCGATCACAAGGAGTTGGTGAAACAAAATCAGTTTCAAGTAATCGAGCAAGTAAAGTGTAAAGCTTTGCAAATATTGGGAAAACAGCAACCCTAAAGATCCAGGTATCAAATTGTGGCAATCGATTCAAGATATACTATAGATATAAGGACAGAGTTAAGAATTGCAAAGGTATACTAAAGCAAGGTAATGTACGATGAAGTTCCAAAACTTTATATGTCTAATCCAAAGAACTCTCTATAAAGGTTGTTGAGGCTGCAGTATAGAAAGGATCTAAGGACTAGAATTGATCTCAAATAGCCAAACTTGTAACCCAAGGATCAAGATAAACTCAAACGGTTAAGGTTGTGACACTCGAAACCGAAATAGAGGATGTTAAGTCTCACTACTACCTAGGAAAGGCAAGCCAAGACTAGGCTAAAGCTAATCTTTAACTTTGGATTAAAGGAAAAGCAAGATTCGTAAACTGAGGTAAATCACGGGTAGATCTTGAGAATCACGGCTGTGGAAACCTAAGAACAGGCCGTGATTTAGGGCGTCAACGAAGTTTCTCTAACTCTCAGGGTCCAATTAATTTACGATCGATCTATCATCATCTAAGCTACAACTATCAACCCTTCACCTTAGAATTGCTAAAGGGTTTTAGCCAACAACCATTGTCATTGATTCAATATTCAAAATAAGAAAGAATGAAAGATGAAAACCTTCAAAAATTCAAATAAAACTCAAACTCAATCTCAAATCCAAAACACAAGAAGCAATGTTAATGGATTCAGAATATGTAACACAAAACCTCACAATAATCTCAGGCAAGAACGGAGAACGGGATGTAAATCCGTCTTCAATATCAAAATCTAAAAAAAAGGGCTAAACTTCCGCCACAAGCAATCTCTAATCTTCAACAATCCGGCGTTTCCGCAACTCTAGGCGGCTTTCAATCAACCCTAGGCAAGTGTCGAAAAAAAGGGTAAGCAGCCGTCTTCCAACTCTAAGCGACCGTCAAAGTCCTGGGGTTGTCACTGTCCCAAGTCTTTTGGAGATTTTGGCTCCCTCTAAGTCTCCCTTTGGAGAAATTGACTCCCCTTCAATGTTGAAGGCTCTCGAATATTTGTAGGGATAAAACTAGGGTTTAATGATGAAACCCTAAATATTTTTGGCTGAAAAGAAGTCGAGCCGCTGGTATCAGAAAATACTCTGGGCCGCGTCACAAGGTATAAGAGAATACTTTGACGCGTCAGACGGTATCAGAAGATATACTTTGGGCGCGTCCTAACTTCCTTTTATTGCTCCTTTTTGTCCCGCTTCAAGGCTTAATCCTTAAATATGCTATTTCACTCCATAATTCACCAAATTATCTACAAATGCAATAAAAGTCTGTGTAGACCTCTATTCTTGCAAAGGAGGTGTTTATAACCATAAATGTCATGAATGTATGTTTATGCATGCAAAATAAAGGGAAAATCTATATAAATTCATGCCTAAAAATAGGTCATAATTCATGTCATTAGGAAGCGGGCGAGAAGCCCTCTTAGACCTTAACAAACTTGAAGAACTCCTCTTAAACGCTTATGAGATCGCCAAGATCTATAAGGAAAGAGCGAAGCGTTGGCATGATAAGCATATCATTCCAAAGGACCTTAAAGAAGGAGATCAAGTTCTCCTCTTCAATTCGAGACTTCGGCTCTTTCCAAGTAAGCTTAAATCTCGTTGGACTGGACCTTATCTAATCAAAGATGTCTTTCCCCATGGCGTAGTTGAAGTATGGGGTGAAAAGAGCAGAAGTTTCAAGGTGAACGGCAAACGACTTAAGAAGTATACACTGGAGCTCCAATCTGAGGAGTTCGCACCCATCACACTCGAATAGACGTAGGTACGGTCTAGCTACGGACCTAAAACAAGCGCTTCTTGGGAGGCAACCCAAGGTATTGCACTTATGTTTTTGTTTTCATTCTTAGATTAGTAAGTATAGTTGTTTTTGCTTTGTTTTGCCATCGATACCTCCCGGTATGTCGTGTTTTTGGATGTAGAGCAATGGAATAAGCAATGGAAGGACGAAAAGTTGGAAGGAATTGACGAAACTTGGATTTTGACACAATACAGAGAGTTTCACGCCCTAAACCACGGTCGTGGAAGCTACAGTGACCGTATTTCTTCCAAAATCTGAGAAAAATCACCAAAACAACATGTCCGTACAATTCCACGGCCGTGGAACACCCCGAATGACCGTGGTTTTCCAAAATTTTTACGGGCACTATATAAACCACCTTCCTTCACAAAAACACCACAATTTCTCAAATCTACGCCCTTTTCCACGCCCTAATCGCCGATTTCTTTCCCCTTCTCACAAATCTTCGTTCGGAATCCGATTCGAACGATTCTTAAGCCTAAAGTGAAGCATTTTTGATCATCTACAAGATCCAATCAACAATTCAAGTTAAAAATCCCTATAGAAGAAGGAATTTGGATTTTAAAAATCCAAAACCTAGGTTTTTCTCCTCTTTCTCTACTTGTCAATTTGGTTCAATTCTTCGCAAGATTTTTACGATAATTGATTGGAATTGGAATTGGAATTAGTCTAGGACTGTGTCTGGTGAATTTGGTGTGATTTGGTTGAGATTTGAGTGAAACTGAATCAAACCACGGTCCCTGTAGGTTCCACGGCCGTGGTTCTCCAAGAAAAGACCGTGATTTCCCCTGTAATGGACAATTTGTTTTTTTTAGGAGAAAGTCGAGTAGGAACAAGAAGAGGAAAGGTGACACTTCCTCTTCCTCCCAAGTCCCTCCTAGTGAACCACCATCACCCCCACCTCCTAGAATTCAAACCATTCATGAGGATTACCTCGATGCCTTAGAGAGGATCCAAAAGAGGCCGGTCATAGGACCGCGATACTTAGTGCTTGAGGAGCTTGAACCGCTGAACTTAGTGAATGATTTGACATTGCTCCTAGATAGAGCCGGTTTGATTATCTTCTCCGCTATTAGAGAAGATGCTTATGAGGAGATCACTAGGGAGTTCGTCACTTCCTTTGAGCATAGTGCCGTCGATAGGACGGTTTCTTTTCGGTTGATGGAGGAGAACTATGAGTTCTCGATCTTGCAGTTTGGACCGTTGGCAACCAGCCGACACCAAGGCTAAGCTCATCTATCACTTAGCCTTGAAGATAGCTCATAAGGTCCTTTCCGAGTGCCTTTTCCCTAGGACCGAGACCCCTCAAAAGATTAAGACCGATGAGTTTTTCCTCCTTTATTATATGCTCCATGGTAGACCCGCCGATTGTGCTACCCTCCTAGCCTCCACCATGAGTAAGCTGAAGAACAAGAGAGCCGGCAATATAGGATATGGTGGTATGGTCACCCACATTGCCTCGCAGCTAGGGATAGACTATTCCGCTTGCACTAGGATAGTGGTGAGACCTTTGGGTCTCAATAGCCTTATGACTAGGGGCATCATCTTCCCTAGACACCGCGGTCCACCTACCGCCGGTATG
>BSUD01000007.1:105023033-105046451 GCA_033239045.1 Fagopyrum esculentum | reverse complement strand
AGATCAAGTTCTCCTCTTCAATTCGAGACTTCGGCTCTTTCCAAGTAAGCTTAAATCTCGTTGGACTGGACCTTATCTAATCAAAGATGTCTTTCCCCATGGCGTAGTTGAAGTATGGGGTGAAAAGAGCAGAAGTTTCAAGGTGAACGGCAAACGACTTAAGAAGTATACACTGGAGCTCCAATCTGAGGAGTTCGCACCCATCACACTCGAATAGACGTAGGTACGGTCTAGCTACGGACCTAAAACAAGCGCTTCTTGGGAGGCAACCCAAGGTATTGCACTTATGTTTTTGTCTTCATTCTTAGATTAGTTAGTATAGTCGTTTTTGCTTTGTTTTGCCATCGATACCTCCCGGTATGTCGTGTTTTTGGATGTAGAGCAATGGAATAAGCAATGGAAGGACGAAAAGTTGGAAGGAATTGACGAAACTTGGATTTTGACACAATACAGTGAGTTTCACGCCCTAAACCACGGTCGTGGAAGCTACAGTGACCGTATTTCTTCCAAAATTTGAGAAAAATCACCAAAACAACAGGTCCGTACAATTCCACGGCCGTGGAACACCCCGAATGACCGTGGTTTTCCAAAATTTTTACGGGCACTATATAAACCACCTTCCTTCACAAAAACACGACAATTTCTCAAATCCACGCCCTTTTCCACGCCCTAATCGCCGATTTCTTTCCCCTTCTCACAAATCTTCGTTCGGAATCCGATTCGAACGATTCTTGAGCCTAAAGTGAAGCATTTTTGATCATCTACAAGATCCAATCAACAATTCAAGTTAAAAATCCCTATAGAAGAAGGAATTTGGATTTTAAAAATCCAAAACCTAGGTTTTTCTCCTCTTTCTCTACTTGTCAATTTGGTTCAATTCTTCGCAAGATTTTTACGATAATTGATTGGAATTGGAATTGGAATTAGTCTAGGACTGTGTCTGGTGAATTTGGTGTGATTTGGTTGAGATTTGAGTGAAACTGAATCAAACCACGGTCCCTGTAGGTTCCACGGCCGTGGTTCTCCAAGAAAAGACCGTGATTTCCCCTGTAATGGACAATTTGTTTTTTTTAGGAGAAAGTCGAGTAGGAACAAGAAGAGGAAAGGTGACACTTCCTCTTCCTCCCAAGTCCCTCCTAGTGAACCACCATCACCCCCACCTCCTAGAATTCAAACCATTCATGAGGATTACCTCGATGCCTTAGAGAGGATCCAAAAGAGGCCGGTCATAGGACCGCGATACTTAGTGCTTGAGGAGCTTGAACCGCTGAACTTAGTGAATGATTTGACATTGCTCCTAGATAGAGCCGGTTTGATTATCGTCTCCGCTATTAGAGAAGATGCTTATGAGGAGATCACTAGGGAGTTCGTCACTTCCTTTGAGCATAGTGCCGTCGATAGGACGGTTTCTTTTCGGTTGATGGAGGAGAACTATGAGTTCTCGATCTTGCAGTTTGGACCGTTGGCAACCAGCCGACACCAAGGCTAAGCTCATCTATCACTTAGCCTTGAAGATAGCTCATAGGGTCCTTTCCGAGTGCCTTTTCCCTAGGACCGAGACCCCTCAAAAGATTAAGACCGATGAGTTTTTCCTCCTTTATTATATGCTCCATGGTAGACCCGCCGATTGTGCTACCCTCCTAGCCTCCACCATGAGTAAGCTGAAGAACAAGAGAGCCGGCAATATAGGATATGGTGGTATGGTCACCCACATTGCCTCGCAGCTAGGGATAGACTATTCCGCTTGCACTAGGATAGTGGTGAGACCTTTGGGTCTCAATAGCCTTATGACTAGGGGCATCATCTTCCCTAGACACCGCGGTCCACCTACCGCCGGTATGTCTTGGGAGGAGAGAGGAGGTAGAGGTATCCCTTGGCTCCCCGAGTATTCCATTATGGCCGGACGCCATAACTGGAAGCAGACTTTCGCTGCCATGCATGCGAATAGGCTAGCAGCACCTCCTTATGTGCCCGATGAGGTTCCGGTTGCGGATGTTGAGGAGGATATGGGAGGAGGTGATGATTTAGAGGGAGGAGGTGATGAGAAGGACTTTGGCACTTTTCCGGATAAGCCGGAACACTTACCCGACCCTCCTAGACGTTCTCCACGACCTTCCGGACCTTCCGGAGCCTCTTTCTCTCGCCGTGCTAGCGTGAGTGAGAGGCCGACTTGGATGGATGCTCCTCTAGCATGGTATGGGGCGCAGCCTTCATGGATGGGAGCTCCACCTCCGTGGTATGATCAGGCACCCGCAACACCAGCAGCACCGACTCCCTAGGACACACCAGCATGGTATGGCCAGCCACCAACTTGGTATGAGCAACTACCGGCGTGGGCCACCGACCTTTCTAGGAGAGTTGGAGATTTAGAGATCCACCGGGAGACCCAAGAGACACGGAGCCGGGACCATGATGAGATGATGAGTGACATCTACCGCCAACAGTTCGGGCGGTACTATAGCCATCACTTCCGTCCGTTTCCACCACCGCCTCCTCACGAGTTTGATGATCGCTAGTTTCAACCGCCCCACCACCGTCTAGTGAGTTCATTTTGCTTTTCTTTCTTTTCTTTATTTTATTTTTGAACATTGAGGACAATGTATGTTTTAAGTATGGGGTGGGGTGTGACTATGTGTGTAATAACTCTACTACATTTGCTTGCTTCTATCCATGACACTTTGCATGTTTCATTCCATAGTCAAACGTTTCGTTATTGCATTGCATGAAAAAGGCTTTGAAAAACCCATAAAATTTTGAAAAAGTTTTTATGCTTCTAAGGTTAGAGATGACTTCTATGATAGTTCTTACTTGTGGAATGAGTTTTTGATGACAATTGTATGCTTAAACGGAATTATGAATTGAAAAGAAATTGAATGTGTTGCTTATCCCTTCTTGCAAGTTTCATAATGTGAAAGTTTTATCTAAATCATATTGAGAAATTAAGGTTGAAATCACATGATGAGTTCTTATACTTCTTTATGAAATGATTAAGGCAGTTCGATTTTCTTACTCCTTTCTTTGATCATTTAGCCCCTCAATAAAAGTAATTGCCTCCCTTACCTATCCGGGAATTTCGAGGAGTTGATATTTGGCATGTTTGATGTGGGAGGGTCATGAAAGAAAAATTTTGCATTCAAAGAATAGAACTAATAGGTTTGGGGAAGTCAATCATGACGATGAGTAACTCGGCACCATTCACATAGCCGGGTGTTTGTGTCTTGCCAAAGTCGGATTGAGAGATATTCCTAACGAATTATGGTATGTGCATCAAGGGTTTGAGGCATCTCGAAATTGAGAAACGCCGATCTCCTAGGCTTCGGTTTTTGTGCACCTCTATCCATATTTCAAAAAGTAAAGTCGAAAAATAATGTGAAAAGGAAAAGAGCAAAGCTCTAAGTTGATGATGTTGCAAATCAAAATAAAAAGAAAAAGAGTTGGGTTATTCCTTTTCCCGGATTCATGCACCACATCCCTTACAAGTTTCCCTCCTTTCCGCATTCTATACCTTACTTGAAAGTCCTTAAGATCAAAAGAGTGTTATTTGACTTGGTGATCTAAATTGAAGTTTCACATGCTTGATTTTGACAATACTTGAAGGTTATGATGTTTGTCTTGAAGTTTAAGCGATTTATGGTGTTTCTTTACTTTACATTCTCTGGTTTATATATATGAGCGTTTTCAAGGATTAATGAAGCAAGGTTTGAGGATGATCTATTGATTAGAAGCACATTTGCCTAAAGGAAGGCTTTGTTTTGAATTTGCATGCATATTTCATTCTAACTTGTGTTCTAACCTTTTGAAAACCTTGCTTGGGGACAAGCAAGTGACAAGTATGGGGTATTTTGTTAGCATGAAATATGGCGATATTATAGGCACTCATTTTGGTTGTTTTTCCATTATTATTGTGTACATGGATAAGGTTTTGAAGCAAATGTTAGCTTGTTCATCTATCTTGTCGATATAGAAGTCTACACTAGTTTTATGTTGATAATAGGTGAATAGGAGCTGGAATCGGAGCATTTGAGAGAGAAAAGGGAGTAATCGATCATGTTCGAAGATTAGGAGATACATCAAAGAAGCTAAGGAAGGAGCTAGGATGAAGAATGACACGAATCAAAGGCAACAACAAGAAATATACACTTTCACGCCCAGAATTACGGCCGTGGAGGAAGAGATTTGAAGTCCACGCTCTAAACCACGGCCGTGGACTTGAGTTTGGAGCACTCCAGTAAGTTACACGGTCTAAAGTACGGTCGTGGAAGGCTGTGAGACCGTGATTTAGGCAATCTTTTGACGTGTCATTATTTGCCACGTCATTTACGTATTGGGCCTTGACGGTAACTATTTCTCGTCTTATAAAAAGGCTGAAAAAGAGAATTTCGAGGAACGGCCGCTTACCCCCTATTTAGCACTTTGCCTAGGGTTGATTGGAAGCCGCCTAGAGTTGCGGAAACGCCGGATTGTTGGAGATTGGAGATTGCTTGCAAAGGAAGTTTAGACCTTTTTCTTAGGTTTTGATATTGAAGACGGATTGACATGCCGTTCTTCGTGCTTGTCTTAGATCATTGTGAGGTTTTGTGTTATATATTCTGAATCCATTAAAATTGAATCCCCTTAAACGCTTATCAGATCGCCAAGATCTATAAGGAAAGAGCGAAGCGTTGGCATGATAAGCATATCATTCCAAAGGACCTTAAAGAAGGAGATCAAGTTCTCCTCTTCAATTCGAGACTTCGGCTCTTTCCAAGTAAGCTTAAATCTCGTTGGACTGGACCTTATCTAATCAAAGATGTCTTTCCCCATGGCGTAGTTGAAGTATGGGGTGAAAAGAGCAGAAGTTTCAAGGTGAACGGCAAACGACTTAAGAAGTATACACTGGAGCTCCAATCTGAGGAGTTCGCACCCATCACACTCGAATAGACGTAGGTACGGTCTAGCTACGGACCTAAAACAAGCGCTTCTTGGGAGGCAACCCAAGGTATTGCACTTATGTTTTTGTCTTCATTCTTAGATTAGTTAGTATAGTCGTTTTTGCTTTGTTTTGCCATCGATACCTCCCGGTATGTCGTGTTTTTGGATGTAGAGCAATGGAATAAGCAATGGAAGGACGAAAAGTTGGAAGGAATTGACGAAACTTGGATTTTGACACAATACAGTGAGTTTCACGCCCTAAACCACGGTCGTGGAAGCTACAGTGACCGTATTTCTTCCAAAATTTGAGAAAAATCACCAAAACAACAGGTCCGTACAATTCCACGGCCGTGGAACACCCCGAATGACCGTGGTTTTCCAAAATTTTTACGGGCACTATATAAACCACCTTCCTTCACAAAAACACGACAATTTCTCAAATCCACGCCCTTTTCCACGCCCTAATCGCCGATTTCTTTCCCCTTCTCACAAATCTTCGTTCGGAATCCGATTCGAACGATTCTTGAGCCTAAAGTGAAGCATTTTTGATCATCTACAAGATCCAATCAACAATTCAAGTTAAAAATCCCTATAGAAGAAGGAATTTGGATTTTAAAAATCCAAAACCTAGGTTTTTCTCCTCTTTCTCTACTTGTCAATTTGGTTCAATTCTTCGCAAGATTTTTACGATAATTGATTGGAATTGGAATTGGAATTAGTCTAGGACTGTGTCTGGTGAATTTGGTGTGATTTGGTTGAGATTTGAGTGAAACTGAATCAAACCACGGTCCCTGTAGGTTCCACGGCCGTGGTTCTCCAAGAAAAGACCGTGATTTCCCCTGTAATGGACAATTTGTTTTTTTTAGGAGAAAGTCGAGTAGGAACAAGAAGAGGAAAGGTGACACTTCCTCTTCCTCCCAAGTCCCTCCTAGTGAACCACCATCACCCCCACCTCCTAGAATTCAAACCATTCATGAGGATTACCTCGATGCCTTAGAGAGGATCCAAAAGAGGCCGGTCATAGGACCGCGATACTTAGTGCTTGAGGAGCTTGAACCGCTGAACTTAGTGAATGATTTGACATTGCTCCTAGATAGAGGCGGTTTGATTATCTTCTCCGCTATTAGAGAAGATGCTTATGAGGAGATCACTAGGGAGTTCGTCACTTCCTTTGAGCATAGTCCCGTCGATAGGACGGTTTCTTTTCGGTTGATGGAGGAGAACTATGAGTTCTCGATCTTGCAGTTTGGACCGTTGGCAACCAGCCGACACCAAGGCTAAGCTCATCTATCACTTAGCCTTGAAGATAGCTCATAGGGTCCTTTCCGAGTGCCTTTTCCCTAGGATCGAGACCCCTCAAAAGATTAAGACCGATGAGTTTTTCCTCCTTTATTATATGCTCCATGGTAGACCCGCCGATTGTGCTACCCTCCTAGCCTCCACCATGAGTAAGCTGAAGAACAAGAGAGCCGGCAATATAGGATATGGTGGTATGGTCACCCACATTGCCTCGCAGCTAGGGATAGACTATTCCGCTTGCACTAGGATAGTGGTGAGACCTTTGGGTCTCAATAGCCTTATGACTAGGGGCATCATCTTCCCTAGACACCGCGGTCCACCTACCGCCGGTATGCCTTGGGAGGAGAGAGGAGGTAGAGGTATCCCTTGGCTCCCCGAGTATTCCATTATGGCCGGACGCCATAACTGGAAGCAGACTTTCGCTGCCATGCATGCGAATAGGCTAGCAGCACCTCCTTATGTGCCCGATGAGGTTCCGGTTGCGGATGTTGAGGAGGATATGGGAGGAGGTGATGATTTAGAGGGAGGAGGTGATGAGAAGGACTTTGGCACTTTTCCGGATAAGCCGGAACACTTACCCGACCCTCCTAGACGTTCTCCACGACCTTCCGGACCTTCCGGAGCCTCTTTCTCTCGCCGTGCTAGCGTGAGTGAGAGGCCGACTTGGATGGATGCTCCTCTAGCATGGTATGGGGCGCAGCCTTCATGGATGGGAGCTCCACCTCCGTGGTATGATCAGGCACCCGCAACACCAGCAGCACCGACTCCCTAGGACACACCAGCATGGTATGGCCAGCCACCAACTTGGTATGAGCAACTACCGGCATGGGCCACCGACCTTTCTAGGAGAGTTGGAGATTTAGAGATCCACCGGGAGACCCAAGAGACACGGAGCCGGGACCATGATGAGATGATGAGTGACATCTACCGCCAACAGTTCGGGCGGTACTATAGCCATCACTTCCGTCCGTTTCCACCACCGCCTCCTCACGAGTTTGATGATCGCTAGTTTCAACCGCCCCACCACCGTCTAGTGAGTTCATTTTGCTTTTCTTTCTTTTCTTTATTTTATTTTTGAACATTGAGGACAATGTATGTTTTAAGTATGGGGTGGGGTGTGACTATGTGTGTAATAACTCTACTACATTTGCTTGCTTCTATCCATGACACTTTGCATGTTTCATTCCATAGTCAAACGTTTCGTTATTGCATTGCATGAAAAAGGCTTTGAAAAACCCATAAAATTTTGAAAAAGTTTTTATGCTTCTAAGATTAGAGATGACTTCTATGATAGTTCTTACTTGTGGAATGAGTTTTTGATGACAATTGTATGCTTAAACGGAATTATGAATTGAAAAGAAATTGAATGTGTTGCTTATCCCTTCTTGCAAGTTTCATAATGTGAAAGTTTTATCTAAATCATATTGAGAAATTAAGGTTGAAATCACATGATTAGTTCTTATACTTCTTTATGAAATGATTAAGGCAGTTCGATTTTCTTACTCCTTTCTTTGATCATTTAGCCCCTCAATAAAAGTAATTGCCTCCCTTACCTATCCGGGAATTTCGAGGAGTTGATATTTGGCATGTTTGATGTGGGAGGGTCATGAAAGAAAAATTTTGCATTCAAAGAATAGAACTAATAGGTTTGGGGAAGTCAATCATGACGATGAGTAACTCGGCACCATTCACATAGCCGGGTGTTTGTGTCTTGCCAAAGTCGGATTGAGAGATATTCCTAACGAATTATGGTATGTGCATCAAGGGTTTGAGGCATCTCGAAATTGAGAAACGCCGATCTCCTAGGCTTCGGTTTTTGTGCACCTCTATCCATATTTCAAAAAGTAAAGTCGAAAAATAATGTGAAAAGGAAAAGAGCAAAGCTCTAAGTTGATGATGTTGTAAATCAAAATAAAAAGAAAAAGAGTTGGGTTATTCCTTTTCCCGGATTCATGCACCACATCCCTTACAAGTTTCCCTCCTTTCCGCATTCTATACCTTACTTGAAAGTCCTTAAGATCAAAAGAGTGTTATTTGACTTGGTGATCTAAATTGAAGTTTCACATGCTTGATTTTGACAATACTTGAAGGTTATGATGTTTGTCTTGAAGTTTAAGCGATTTATGGTGTTTCTTTACTTTACATTCTTTGGTTTATATATATGAGCGTTTTCAAGGATTAATGAAGCAAGGTTTGAGGATGATCTATTGATTAGAAGCACATTTGCCTAAAGGAAGGTTTTGTTTTGAATTTGCATGCATATTTCATTCTAACTTGTGTTCTAACCTTTTGAAAACCTTTCTTGGGGACAAGCAAGTGACAAGTATGGGGTATTTTGTTAGCATGAAATATGGCGATATTATAGGAACTCATTTTGGTTGTTTTTCCATTATTATTGTGTACATGGATAAGGTTTTGAAGCAAATGTTAGCTTGTTCATCTATCTTGTCGATATAGAAGTCTACACTAGTTTTATGTTGATAATAGGTGAATAGGAGCTGGAATCGGAGCATTTGAGAGAGAAAAGGGAGTAATCGATCATGTTCGAAGATTAGGAATACATCAAAGAAGCTAAGGAAGGAGCTAGGATGAAGAATGACACGAATCAAAGGCAACAACAAGCAATATACACTTTCACGCCCAGAATTACGGCCGTGGAGGAAGAGATTTGAAGTCCACGCTCTAAACCACGGCCGTGGACTTGAGTTTGGAGCACTCCAGTAAGTTACACGGTCTAAAGTACGGTCGTGGAAGGCTGTGAGACCGTGATTTAGGCAATCTTTTGACGTGTCATTATTTGCCACGTCATTTACGTATTGGGCCTTGACGGTAACTATTTCTCGTCTTATAAAAAGGCTGAAAAAGAGAATTTCGAGGAACGGCCGCTTACCCCCTATTTAGCACTTTGCCTAGGGTTGATTGGAAGCCGCCTAGAGTTGCGGAAACGCCGGATTGTTGGAGATTGGAGATTGCTTGCAAAGGAAGTTTAGACCTTTTTCTTAGGTTTTGATATTGAAGACGGATTGACATGCCGTTCTTCGTGCTTGTCTTAGATCATTGTGAGGTTTTGTGTTATATATTCTGAATCCATTAAAATTGACTCCCCTTAAACGCTTATCAGATCGCCAAGATCTATAAGGAAAGAGCGAAGCGTTGGCATGATAAGCATATCATTCCAAAGGACCTTAAAGAAGAAGATCAAGTTCTCCTCTTCAATTCGAGACTTCGGCTCTTTCCAAGTAAGCTTAAATCTCGTTGGACTGGACCTTATCTAATCAAAGATGTCTTTCCCCATGGCGTAGTTGAAGTATGGGGTGAAAAGAGCAGAAGTTTCAAGGTGAACGGCAAACGACTTAAGAAGTATACACTGGAGCTCCAATCTGAGGAGTTCGCACCCATCACACTCGAATAGACGTAGGTACGGTCTAGCTACGGACCTAAAACAAGCGCTTCTTGGGAGGCAACCCAAGGTATTGCACTTATGTTTTTGTCTTCATTCTTAGATTAGTTAGTATAGTCGTTTTTGCTTTGTTTTGCCATCGATACCTCCCGGTATGTCGTGTTTTTGGATGTAGAGCAATGGAATAAGCAATGGAAGGACGAAAAGTTGGAAGGAATTGACGAAACTTGGATTTTGACACAATACAGTGAGTTTCACGCCCTAAACCACGGTCGTGGAAGCTACAGTGACCGTATTTCTTCCAAAATCTGAGAAAAATCACCAAAACAACAGGTCCGTACAATTCCACGGCCGTGGAACACCCCGAATGACCGTGGTTTTCCAAAATTTTTACGGGCACTATATAAACCACCTTCCTTCACAAAAACACCACAATTTCTCAAATCCACGCCCTTTTCCACGCCCTAATCGCCGATTTCTTTCCCCTTCTCACAAATCTTCGTTCGGAATCCGATTCGAACGATTCTTGAGCCTAAAGTGAAGCATTTTTTTATCATCTACAAGATCCAATCAACAATTCAAGTTAAAAATCCCTATAGAAGAAGGAATTTGGATTTTAAAAATCCAAAACCTAGGTTTTTCTCCTCTTTCTCTACTTGTCAATTTGGTTCAATTCTTCGCAAGATTTTTACGATAATTGATTGGAATTGGAATTGGAATTAGTCTAGGACTGTGTCTGGTGAATTTGGTGTGATTTGGTTGAGATTTGAGTGAAACTGAATCAAACCACGGTCCCTGTAGGTTCCACGGCCGTGGTTCTCCAAGAAAAGACCGTGATTTCCCCTGTAATGGACAATTTGTTTTTTTTAGGAGAAAGTCGAGTAGGAACAAGAAGAGGAAAGGTGACACTTCCTCTTCCTCCCAAGTCCCTCCTAGTGAACCACCATCACCCCCACCTCCTAGAATTCAAACCATTCATGAGGATTACCTCGATGCCTTAGAGAGGATCCAAAAGAGGCCGGTCATAGGACCGCGATACTTAGTGCTTGAGGAGCTTGAACCGCTGAACTTAGTGAATGATTTGACATTGCTCCTAGATAGAGGCGGTTTGATTATCTTCTCCGCTATTAGAGAAGATGCTTATGAGGAGATCACTAGGGAGTTCGTCACTTCCTTTGAGCATAGTCCCGTCGATAGGACGGTTTCTTTTCGGTTGATGGAGGAGAACTATGAGTTCTCGATCTTGCAGTTTGGACCGTTGGCAACCAGCCGACACCAAGGCTAAGCTCATCTATCACTTAGCCTTGAAGATAGCTCATAGGGTCCTTTCCGAGTGCCTTTTCCCTAGGATCGAGACCCCTCAAAAGATTAAGACCGATGAGTTTTTCCTCCTTTATTATATGCTCCATGGTAGACCCGCCGATTGTGCTACCCTCCTAGCCTCCACCATGAGTAAGCTGAAGAACAAGAGAGCCGGCAATATAGGATATGGTGGTATGGTCACCCACATTGCCTCGCAGCTAGGGATAGACTATTCCGCTTGCACTAGGATAGTGGTGAGACCTTTGGGTCTCAATAGCCTTATGACTAGGGGCATCATCTCCCTAGACACCGCGGTCCACCTACCGCCGGTATGCCTTGGGAGGAGAGAGGAGGTAGAGGTATCCCTTGGCTCCCCGAGTATTCCATTATGGCCGGACGCCATAACTGGAAGCAGACTTTTGTTGCCATGCATGCGAATAGGCTAGGAGCACCTCCTTATGTGCCCGATGAGGTTCCGGTTGCGGATGTTGAGGAGGATATGGGAGGAGGTGATGATTTAGAGGGAGGAGGTGATGAGAAGGACTTTGGCACTTTTCCGGATAAGCCGGAACACTTACCCGACCCTCCTAGACGTTCTCCACGACCTTCCGGACCTTCCGGAGCCTCTTTCTCTCGCCGTGCTAGCGTGAGTGAGAGGCCGACTTGGATGGATGCTCCTCTAGCATGGTATGGGGCGCAGCCTTCATGGATGGGAGCTCCACCTCCGTGGTATGATCAGGCACCCGCAACACCAGCAGCACCGACTCCCTAGGACACACCAGCATGGTATGGCCAGCCACCAACTTGGTATGAGCAACTACCGGCGTGGGCCACCGACCTTTCTAGGAGAGTTGGAGATTTAGAGATCCACCGGGAGACCCAAGAGACACGGAGCCGGGACCATGATGAGATGATGAGTGACATCTACCGCCAACAGTTCGGGCGGTACTATAGCCATGACTTCCGTCCGTTTCCACCACCGCCTCCTCACGAGTTTGATGATCGCTAGTTTCAACCGCCCCACCACCGTCTAGTGAGTTCATTTTGCTTTTCTTTCTTTTCTTTATTTTATTTTTGAACATTGAGGACAATGTATGTTTTAAGTATGGGGTGGGGTGTGACTTTGTGTGTAATAACTCTACTACATTTGCTTGCTTGTATCCATGACACTTTGCATGTTTCATTCCATAGTCAAACGTTTCGTTATTGCATTGCATGAAAAAGGCTTTGAAAAAGGCTTTGAAAAATCGAAAAAGTTTTTATGCTTCTAAGATTAGAGATGACTTCTATGATAGTTCTTACTTGTGGAATGAGTTTTTGATGACAATTGTATGCTTAAACGGAATTATGAATTGAAAAGAAATTGAATGTGTTGCTTATCCCTTCTTGCAAGTTTCATAATGTGAAAGTTTTATCTAAATCATATTGAGAAATTAAGGTTGAAATCACATGATGAGTTCTTATACTTCTTTATGAAATGATTAAGGCAGTTCGATTTTCTTACTCCTTTCTTTGATCATTTAGCCCCTCAATAAAAGTAATTGCCTCCCTTACCTATCCGGGAATTTCGAGGAGTTGATATTTGGCATGTTTGATGTGGGAGGGTCATGAAAGAAAAATTTTGCATTCAAAGAATAGAACTAATAGGTTTGGGGAAGTCAATCATGACGATGAGTAACTCGGCACCATTCACATAGCCGGGTGTTTGTGTCTTGCCAAAGTCGGGTTGAGAGATATTCCTAACGAATTATGGTATGTGCATCAAGGGTTTGAGGCATCTCGAAATTGAGAAACGCCGATCTCCTAGGCTTCGGTTTTTGTGCACCTCTATCCATATTTCAAAAAGTAAAGTCGAAAAATAATGTGAAAAGGAAAAGAGCAAAGCTCTAAGTTGATGATGTTGCAAATCAAAATAAAAAGAAAAAGAGTTGGGTTATTCCTTTTCCCGGATTCATGCACCACATCCCTTACAAGTTTCCCTCCTTTCCGCATTCTATACCTTACTTGAAAGTCCTTAAGATCAAAAGAGTGTTATTTGACTTGGTGATCTAAATTGAAGTTTCACATGCTTGATTTTGACAATACTTGAAGGTTATGATGTTTGTCTTGAAGTTTAAGCGATTTATGGTGTTTCTTTACTTTACATTCTCTGGTTTATATATATGAGCGTTTTCAAGGATTAATGAAGCAAGGTTTGAGGATGATCTATTGATTAGAAGCACATTTGCCTAAAGGAAGGCTTTGTTTTGAATTTGCATGCATATTTCATTCTAACTTGTGTTCTAACCTTTTGAAAACCTTGCTTGGGGACAAGCAAGTGACAAGTATGGGGTATTTTGTTAGCATGAAATATGGCGATATTATAGGCACTCATTTTGGTTGTTTTTCCATTATTATTGTGTACATGGATAAGGTTTTGAAGCAAATGTTAGCTTGTTCATCTATCTTGTCGATATAGAAGTCTACACTAGTTTTATGTTGATAATAGGTGAATAGGAGCTGGAATCGGAGCATTTGAGAGAGAAAAGGGAGTAATCGATCATGTTCGAAGATTAGGAGATACATCAAAGAAGCTAAGGAAGGAGCTAGGATGAAGAATGACACGAATCAAAGGCAACAACAAGAAATATACACTTTCACGCCCAGAATTACGGCCGTGGAGGAAGAGATTTGAAGTCCACGCTCTAAACCACGGCCGTGGACTTGAGTTTGGAGCACTCCAGTAAGTTACACGGTCTAAAGTACGGTCGTGGAAGGCTGTGAGACCGTGATTTAGGCAATCTTTTGACGTGTCATTATTTGCCACGTCATTTACGTATTGGGCCTTGACGGTAACTATTTCTCGTCTTATAAAAAGGCTGAAAAAGAGAATTTCGAGGAACGGCCGCTTACCCCCTATTTAGCACTTTGCCTAGGGTTGATTGGAAGCCGCCTAGAGTTGCGGAAACGCCGGATTGTTGGAGATTGGAGATTGCTTGCAAAGGAAGTTTAGACCTTTTTCTTAGGTTTTGATATTGAAGACGGATTGACATGCCGTTCTTCGTGCTTGTCTTAGATCATTGTGAGGTTTTGTGTTATATATTCTGAATCCATTAAAATTGAATCCCCTTAAACGCTTATCAGATCGCCAAGATCTATAAGGAAAGAGCGAAGCGTTGGCATGATAAGCATATCATTCCAAAGGACCTTAAAGAAGGAGATCAAGTTCTCCTCTTCAATTCGAGACTTCGGCTCTTTCCAAGTAAGCTTAAATCTCGTTGGACTGGACCTTATCTAATCAAAGATGTCTTTCCCCATGGCGTAGTTGAAGTATGGGGTGAAAAGAGCAGAAGTTTCAAGGTGAACGGCAAACGACTTAAGAAGTATACACTGGAGCTCCAATCTGAGGAGTTCGCACCCATCACACTCGAATAGACGTAGGTACGGTCTAGCTACGGACCTAAAACAAGCGCTTCTTGGGAGGCAACCCAAGGTATTGCACTTATGTTTTTGTCTTCATTCTTAGATTAGTTAGTATAGTCGTTTTTGCTTTGTTTTGCCATCGATACCTCCCGGTATGTCGTGTTTTTGTATGTAGAGCAATGGAATAAGCAATGGAAGGACGAAAAGTTGGAAGGAATTGACGAAACTTGGATTTTGACACAATACAGTGAGTTTCACGCCCTAAACCACGGTCGTGGAAGCTACAGTGACCGTATTTCTTCCAAAATCTGAGAAAAATCACCAAAACAACAGGTCCGTACAATTCCACGGCCGTGGAACACCCCGAATGACCGTGGTTTTCCAAAATTTTTACGGGCACTATATAAACCACCTTCCTTCACAAAAACACGACAATTTCTCAAATCCACGCCCTTTTCCACGCCCTAATCGCCGATTTCTTTCCCCTTCTCACAAATCTTCGTTCGGAATCCGATTCGAACGATTCTTGAGCCTAAAGTGAAGCATTTTTGATCATCTACAAGATCCAATCAACAACTCAAGTTAAAAATCCCTATAGAAGAAGGAATTTGGATTTTAAAAATCCAAAACCTAGGTTTTTCTCCTCTTTCTCTACTTGTCAATTTGGTTCAATTCTTCGCAAGATTTTTACGATAATTGATTGGAATTGGAATTGGAATTAGTCTAGGACTGTGTCTGGTGAATTTGGTGTGATTTGGTTGAGATTTGAGTGAAACTGAATCAAACCACGGTCCCTGTAGGTTCCACGGCCGTGGTTCTCCAAGAAAAGACCGTGATTTCCCCTGTAATGGACAATTTGTTTTTTTTAGGAGAAAGTCGAGTAGGAACAAGAAGAGGAAAGGTGACACTTCCTCTTCCTCCCAAGTCCCTCCTAGTGAACCACCATCACCCCCACCTCCTAGAATTCAAACCATTCATGAGGATTACCTCGATGCCTTAGAGAGGATCCAAAAGAGGCCGGTCATAGGACCGCGATACTTAGTGCTTGAGGAGCTTGAACCGCTGAACTTAGTGAATGATTTGACATTGCTCCTAGATAGAGGCGGTTTGATTATCTTCTCCGCTATTAGAGAAGATGCTTATGAGGAGATCACTAGGGAGTTCGTCACTTCCTTTGAGCATAGTCCCGTCGATAGGACGGTTTCTTTTCGGTTGATGGAGGAGAACTATGAGTTCTCGATCTTGCAGTTTGGACCGTTGGCAACCAGCCGACACCAAGGCTAAGCTCATCTATCACTTAGCCTTGAAGATAGCTCATAGGGTCCTTTCCGAGTGCCTTTTCCCTAGGATCGAGACCCCTCAAAAGATTAAGACCGATGAGTTTTTCCTCCTTTATTATATGCTCCATGGTAGACCCGCCGATTGTGCTACCCTCCTAGCCTCCACCATGAGTAAGCTGAAGAACAAGAGAGCCGGCAATATAGGATATGGTGGTATGGTCACCCACATTGCCTCGCAGCTAGGGATAGACTATTCCGCTTGCACTAGGATAGTGGTGAGACCTTTGGGTCTCAATAGCCTTATGACTAGGGGCATCATCTTCCCTAGACACCGCGGTCCACCTACCGCCGGTATGCCTTGGGAGGAGAGAGGAGGTAGAGGTATCCCTTGGCTCCCCGAGTATTCCATTATGGCCGGACGCCATAACTGGAAGCAGACTTTCGCTGCCATGCATGCGAATAGGCTAGCAGCACCTCCTTATGTGCCCGATGAGGTTCCGGTTGCGGATGTTGAGGAGGATATGGGAGGAGGTGATGATTTAGAGGGAGGAGGTGATGAGAAGGACTTTGGCACTTTTCCGGATAAGCCGGAACACTTACCCGACCCTCCTAGACGTTCTCCACGACCTTCCGGACCTTCCGGAGCCTCTTTCTCTCGCCGTGCTAGCGTGAGTGAGAGGCCGACTTGGATGGATGCTCCTCTAGCATGGTATGGGGCGCAGCCTTCATGGATGGGAGCTCCACCTCCGTGGTATGATCAGGCACCCGCAACACCAGCAGCACCGACTCCCTAGGACACACCAGCATGGTATGGCCAGCCACCAACTTGGTATGAGCAACTACCGGCGTGGGCCACCGACCTTTCTAGGAGAGTTGGAGATTTAGAGATCCACCGGGAGACCCAAGAGACACGGAGCCGGGACCATGATGAGATGATGAGTGACATCTACCGCCAACAGTTCGGGCGGTACTATAGCCATGACTTCCGTCCGTTTCCACCACCGCCTCCTCACGAGTTTGATGATCGCTAGTTTCAACCGCCCCACCACCGTCTAGTGAGTTCATTTTGCTTTTCTTTCTTTTCTTTATTTTATTTTTGAACATTGAGGACAATGTATGTTTTAAGTATGGGGTGGGGTGTGACTATGTGTGTAATAACTCTACTACATTTGCTTGCTTCTATCCATGACACTTTGCATGTTTCATTCCATAGTCAAACGTTTCGTTATTGCATTGCATGAAAAAGGCTTTGAAAAACCCATAAAATTTTGAAAAAGTTTTTATGCTTCTAAGATTAGAGATGACTTCTATGATAGTTCTTACTTGTGGAATGAGTTTTTGATGACAATTGTATGCTTAAACGGAATTATGAATTGAAAAGAAATTGAATGTGTTGCTTATCCCTTCTTGCAAGTTTCATAATGTGAAAGTTTTATCTAAATCATATTGAGAAATTAAGGTTGAAATCACATGATGAGTTCTTATACTTCTTTATGAAATGATTAAGGCAGTTCGATTTTCTTACTCCTTTCTTTGATCATTTAGCCCCTCAATAAAAGTAATTGCCTCCCTTACCTATCCGGGAATTTCGAGGAGTTGATATTTGGCATGTTTGATGTGGGAGGGTCATGAAAGAAAAATTTTGCATTCAAAGAATAGAACTAATAGGTTTGGGGAAGTCAATCATGACGATGAGTAACTCGGCACCATTCACATAGCCGGGTGTTTGTGTCTTGCCAAAGTCGGGTTGAGAGATATTCCTAACGAATTATGGTATGTGCATCAAGGGTTTGAGGCATCTCGAAATTGAGAAACGCCGATCTCCTAGGCTTCGGTTTTTGTGCACCTCTATCCATATTTCAAAAAGTAAAGTCGAAAAATAATGTGAAAAGGAAAAGAGCAAAGCTCTAAGTTGATGATGTTGCAAATCAAAATAAAAAGAAAAAGAGTTGGGTTATTCCTTTTCCCGGATTCATGCACCACATCCCTTACAAGTTTCCCTCCTTTCCGCATTCTATACCTTACTTGAAAGTCCTTAAGATCAAAAGAGTGTTATTTGACTTGGTGATCTAAATTGAAGTTTCACATGCTTGATTTTGACAATACTTGAAGGTTATGATGTTTGTCTTGAAGTTTAAGCGATTTATGGTGTTTCTTTACTTTACATTCTCTGGTTTATATATATGAGCGTTTTCAAGGATTAATGAAGCAAGGTTTGAGGATGATCTATTGATTAGAAGCACATTTGCCTAAAGGAAGGCTTTGTTTTGAATTTGCATGCATATTTCATTCTAACTTGTGTTCTAACCTTTTGAAAACCTTGCTTGGGGACAAGCAAGTGACAAGTATGGGGTATTTTGTTAGCATGAAATATGGCGATATTATAGGCACTCATTTTGGTTGTTTTTCCATTATTATTGTGTACATGGATAAGGTTTTGAAGCAAATGTTAGCTTGTTCATCTATCTTGTCGATATAGAAGTCTACACTAGTTTTATGTTGATAATAGGTGAATAGGAGCTGGAATCGGAGCATTTGAGAGAGAAAAGGGAGTAATCGATCATGTTCGAAGATTAGGAGATACATCAAAGAAGCTAAGGAAGGAGCTAGGATGAAGAATGACACGAATCAAAGGCAACAACAAGAAATATACACTTTCACGCCCAGAATTACGGCCGTGGAGGAAGAGATTTGAAGTCCACGCTCTAAACCACGGCCGTGGACTTGAGTTTGGAGCACTCCAGTAAGTTACACGGTCTAAAGTACGGTCGTGGAAGGCTGTGAGACCGTGATTTAGGCAATCTTTTGACGTGTCATTATTTGCCACGTCATTTACGTATTGGGCCTTGACGGTAACTATTTCTCGTCTTATAAAAAGGCTGAAAAAGAGAATTTCGAGGAACGGCCGCTTACCCCCTATTTAGCACTTTGCCTAGGGTTGATTGGAAGCCGCCTAGAGTTGCGGAAACGCCGGATTGTTGGAGATTGGAGATTGCTTGCAAAGGAAGTTTAGACCTTTTTCTTAGGTTTTGATATTGAAGACGGATTGACATGCCGTTCTTCGTGCTTGTCTTAGATCATTGTGAGGTTTTGTGTTATATATTCTGAATCCATTAAAATTGAATCCCCTTAAACGCTTATCAGATCGCCAAGATCTATAAGGAAAGAGCGAAGCGTTGGCATGATAAGCATATCATTCCAAAGGACCTTAAAGAAGGAGATCAAGTTCTCCTCTTCAATTCGAGACTTCGGCTCTTTCCAAGTAAGCTTAAATCTCGTTGGACTGGACCTTATCTAATCAAAGATGTCTTTCCCCATGGCGTAGTTGAAGTATGGGGTGAAAAGAGCAGAAGTTTCAAGGTGAACGGCAAACGACTTAAGAAGTATACACTGGAGCTCCAATCTGAGGAGTTCGCACCCATCACACTCGAATAGACGTAGGTACGGTCTAGCTACGGACCTAAAACAAGCGCTTCTTGGGAGGCAACCCAAGGTATTGCACTTATGTTTTTGTCTTCATTCTTAGATTAGTTAGTATAGTCGTTTTTGCTTTGTTTTGCCATCGATACCTCCCGGTATGTCGTGTTTTTGGATGTAGAGCAATGGAATAAGCAATGGAAGGACGAAAAGTTGGAAGGAATTGACGAAACTTGGATTTTGACACAATACAGTGAGTTTCACGCCCTAAACCACGGTCGTGGAAGCTACAGTGACCGTATTTCTTCCAAAATTTGAGAAAAATCACCAAAACAACAGGTCCGTACAATTCCACGGCCGTGGAACACCCCGAATGACCGTGGTTTTCCAAAATTTTTACGGGCACTATATAAACCACCTTCCTTCACAAAAACACGACAATTTCTCAAATCCACGCCCTTTTCCACGCCCTAATCGCCGATTTCTTTCCCCTTCTCACAAATCTTCGTTCGGAATCCGATTCGAACGATTCTTGAGCCTAAAGTGAAGCATTTTTGATCATCTACAAGATCCAATCAACAATTCAAGTTAAAAATCCCTATAGAAGAAGGAATTTGGATTTTAAAAATCCAAAACCTAGGTTTTTCTCCTCTTTCTCTACTTGTCAATTTGGTTCAATTCTTCGCAAGATTTTTACGATAATTGATTGGAATTGGAATTGGAATTAGTCTAGGACTGTGTCTGGTGAATTTGGTGTGATTTGGTTGAGATTTGAGTGAAACTGAATCAAACCACGGTCCCTGTAGGTTCCACGGCCGTGGTTCTCCAAGAAAAGACCGTGATTTCCCCTGTAATGGACAATTTGTTTTTTTTAGGAGAAAGTCGAGTAGGAACAAGAAGAGGAAAGGTGACACTTCCTCTTCCTCCCAAGTCCCTCCTAGTGAACCACCATCACCCCCACCTCCTAGAATTCAAACCATTCATGAGGATTACCTCGATGCCTTAGAGAGGATCCAAAAGAGGCCGGTCATAGGACCGCGATACTTAGTGCTTGAGGAGCTTGAACCGCTGAACTTAGTGAATGATTTGACATTGCTCCTAGATAGAGGCGGTTTGATTATCTTCTCCGCTATTAGAGAAGATGCTTATGAGGAGATCACTAGGGAGTTCGTCACTTCCTTTGAGCATAGTCCCGTCGATAGGACGGTTTCTTTTCGGTTGATGGAGGAGAACTATGAGTTCTCGATCTTGCAGTTTGGACCGTTGGCAACCAGCCGACACCAAGGCTAAGCTCATCTATCACTTAGCCTTGAAGATAGCTCATAGGGTCCTTTCCGAGTGCCTTTTCCCTAGGATCGAGACCCCTCAAAAGATTAAGACCGATGAGTTTTTCCTCCTTTATTATATGCTCCATGGTAGACCCGCCGATTGTGCTACCCTCCTAGCCTCCACCATGAGTAAGCTGAAGAACAAGAGAGCCGGCAATATAGGATATGGTGGTATGGTCACCCACATTGCCTCGCAGCTAGGGATAGACTATTCCGCTTGCACTAGGATAGTGGTGAGACCTTTGGGTCTCAATAGCCTTATGACTAGGGGCATCATCTCCCTAGACACCGCGGTCCACCTACCGCCGGTATGCCTTGGGAGGAGAGAGGAGGTAGAGGTATCCCTTGGCTCCCCGAGTATTCCATTATGGCCGGACGCCATAACTGGAAGCAGACTTTTGTTGCCATGCATGCGAATAGGCTAGGAGCACCTCCTTATGTGCCCGATGAGGTTCCGGTTGCGGATGTTGAGGAGGATATGGGAGGAGGTGATGATTTAGAGGGAGGAGGTGATGAGAAGGACTTTGGCACTTTTCCGGATAAGCCGGAACACTTACCCGACCCTCCTAGACGTTCTCCACGACCTTCCGGACCTTCCGGAGCCTCTTTCTCTCGCCGTGCTAGCGTGAGTGAGAGGCCGACTTGGATGGATGCTCCTCTAGCATGGTATGGGGCGCAGCCTTCATGGATGGGAGCTCCACCTCCGTGGTATGATCAGGCACCCGCAACACCAGCAGCACCGACTCCCTAGGACACACCAGCATGGTATGGCCAGCCACCAACTTGGTATGAGCAACTACCGGCGTGGGCCACCGACCTTTCTAGGAGAGTTGGAGATTTAGAGATCCACCGGGAGACCCAAGAGACACGGAGCCGGGACCATGATGAGATGATGAGTGACATCTACCGCCAACAGTTCGGGTGGTACTATAGCCATGACTTCCGTCCGTTTCCACCACCGCCTCCTCACGAGTTTGATGATCGCTAGTTTCAACCGCCCCACCACCGTCTAGTGAGTTCATTTTGCTTTTCTTTCTTTTCTTTATTTTATTTTTGAACATTGAGGACAATGTATGTTTTAAGTATGGGGTGGGGTGTGACTATGTGTGTAATAACTCTACTACATTTGCTTGATTCTATCCATGACACTTTGCATGTTTCATTCCATAGTCAAACGTTTCGTTATTGCATTGCATGAAAAAGGCTTTGAAAAACCCATAAAATTTTGAAAAAGTTTTTATGCTTCTAAGATTAGAGATGACTTCTATGATAGTTCTTACTTGTGGAATGAGTTTTTGATGACAATTGTATGCTTAAACGGAATTATGAATTGAAAAGAAATTGAATGTGTTGCTTATCCCTTCTTGCAAGTTTCATAATGTGAAAGTTTTATCTAAATCATATTGAGAAATTAAGGTTGAAATCACATGATGAGTTCTTATACTTCTTTATGAAATGATTAAGGCAGTTCGATTTTCTTACTCCTTTCTTTGATCATTTAGCCCCTCAATAAAAGTAATTGCCTCCCTTACCTATCCGGGAATTTCGAGGAGTTGATATTTGGCATGTTTGATGTGGGAGGGTCATGAAAGAAAAATTTTGCATTCAAAGAATAGAACTAATAGGTTTGGGGAAGTCAATCATGACGATGAGTAACTCGGCACCATTCACATAGCCGGGTGTTTGTGTCTTGCCAAAGTCGGATTGAGAGATATTCCTAACGAATTATGGTATGTGCATCAAGGGTTTGAGGCATCTCGAAATTGAGAAACGCCGATCTCCTAGGCTTCGGTTTTTGTGCACCTCTATCCATATTTCAAAAAGTAAAGTCGAAAAATAATGTGAAAAGGAAAAGAGCAAAGCTCTAAGTTGATGATGTTGTAAATCAAAATAAAAAGAAAAAGAGTTGGGTTATTCCTTTTCCCGGATTCATGCACCACATCCCTTACAAGTTTCCCTCCTTTCCGCATTCTATACCTTACTTGAAAGTCCTTAAGATCAAAAGAGTGTTATTTGACTTGGTGATCTAAATTGAAGTTTCACATGCTTGATTTTGACAATACTTGAAGGTTATGATGTTTGTCTTGAAGTTTAAGCGATTTATGGTGTTTCTTTACTTTACATTCTTTGGTTTATATATATGAGCGTTTTCAAGGATTAATGAAGCAAGGTTTGAGGATGATCTATTGATTAGAAGCACATTTGCCTAAAGGAAGGTTTTGTTTTGAATTTGCATGCATATTTCATTCTAACTTGTGTTCTAACCTTTTGAAAACCTTTCTTGGGGACAAGCAAGTGACAAGTATGGGGTATTTTGTTAGCATGAAATATGGCGATATTATAGGAACTCATTTTGGTTGTTTTTCCATTATTATTGTGTACATGGATAAGGTTTTGAAGCAAATGTTAGCTTGTTCATCTATCTTGTCGATATAGAAGTCTACACTAGTTTTATGTTGATAATAGGTGAATAGGAGCTGGAATCGGAGCATTTGAGAGAGAAAAGGGAGTAATCGATCATGTTCGAAGATTAGGAATACATCAAAGAAGCTAAGGAAGGAGCTAGGATGAAGAATGACACGAATCAAAGGCAACAACAAGCAATATACACTTTCACGCCCAGAATTACGGCCGTGGAGGAAGAGATTTGAAGTCCACGCTCTAAACCACGGCCGTGGACTTGAGTTTGGAGCACTCCAGTAAGTTACACGGTCTAAAGTACGGTCGTGGAAGGCTGTGAGACCGTGATTTAGGCAATCTTTTGACGTGTCATTATTTGCCACGTCATTTACGTATTGGGCCTTGACGGTAACTATTTCTCGTCTTATAAAAAGGCTGAAAAAGAGAATTTCGAGGAACGGCCGCTTACCCCCTATTTAGCACTTTGCCTAGGGTTGATTGGAAGCCGCCTAGAGTTGCGGAAACGCCGGATTGTTGGAGATTGGAGATTGCTTGCAAAGGAAGTTTAGACCTTTTTCTTAGGTTTTGATATTGAAGACGGATTGACATGCCGTTCTTCGTGCTTGTCTTAGATCATTGTGAGGTTTTGTGTTATATATTCTGAATCCATTAAAATTGA
>BSUD01000007.1:104967620-105011463 GCA_033239045.1 Fagopyrum esculentum | reverse complement strand
AAATCAAAATAAAAAGAAAAAGAGTTGGGTTATTCCTTTTCCCGGATTCATGCACCACATCCCTTACAAGTTTCCCTCCTTTCCGCATTCTATACCTTACTTGAAAGTCCTTAAGATCAAAAGAGTGTTATTTGACTTGGTGATCTAAATTGAAGTTTCACATGCTTGATTTTGACAATACTTGAAGGTTATGATGTTTGTCTTGAAGTTTAAGCGATTTATGGTGTTTCTTTACTTTACATTCTCTGGTTTATATATATGAGCGTTTTCAAGGATTAATGAAGCAAGGTTTGAGGATGATCTATTGATTAGAAGCACATTTGCCTAAAGGAAGGCTTTGTTTTGAATTTGCATGCATATTTCATTCTAACTTGTGTTCTAACCTTTTGAAAACCTTGCTTGGGGACAAGCAAGTGACAAGTATGGGGTATTTTGTTAGCATGAAATATGGCGATATTATAGGCACTCATTTTGGTTGTTTTTCCATTATTATTGTGTACATGGATAAGGTTTTGAAGCAAATGTTAGCTTGTTCATCTATCTTGTCGATATAGAAGTCTACACTAGTTTTATGTTGATAATAGGTGAATAGGAGCTGGAATCGGAGCATTTGAGAGAGAAAAGGGAGTAATCGATCATGTTCGAAGATTAGGAGATACATCAAAGAAGCTAAGGAAGGAGCTAGGATGAAGAATGACACGAATCAAAGGCAACAACAAGAAATATACACTTTCACGCCCAGAATTACGGCCGTGGAGGAAGAGATTTGAAGTCCACGCTCTAAACCACGGCCGTGGACTTGAGTTTGGAGCACTCCAGTAAGTTACACGGTCTAAAGTACGGTCGTGGAAGGCTGTGAGACCGTGATTTAGGCAATCTTTTGACGTGTCATTATTTGCCACGTCATTTACGTATTGGGCCTTGACGGTAACTATTTCTCGTCTTATAAAAAGGCTGAAAAAGAGAATTTCGAGGAACGGCCGCTTACCCCCTATTTAGCACTTTGCCTAGGGTTGATTGGAAGCCGCCTAGAGTTGCGGAAACGCCGGATTGTTGGAGATTGGAGATTGCTTGCAAAGGAAGTTTAGACCTTTTTCTTAGGTTTTGATATTGAAGACGGATTGACATGCCGTTCTTCGTGCTTGTCTTAGATCATTGTGAGGTTTTGTGTTATATATTCTGAATCCATTAAAATTGAATCCCCTTAAACGCTTATCAGATCGCCAAGATCTATAAGGAAAGAGCGAAGCGTTGGCATGATAAGCATATCATTCCAAAGGACCTTAAAGAAGGAGATCAAGTTCTCCTCTTCAATTCGAGACTTCGGCTCTTTCCAAGTAAGCTTAAATCTCGTTGGACTGGACCTTATCTAATCAAAGATGTCTTTCCCCATGGCGTAGTTGAAGTATGGGGTGAAAAGAGCAGAAGTTTCAAGGTGAACGGCAAACGACTTAAGAAGTATACACTGGAGCTCCAATCTGAGGAGTTCGCACCCATCACACTCGAATAGACGTAGGTACGGTCTAGCTACGGACCTAAAACAAGCGCTTCTTGGGAGGCAACCCAAGGTATTGCACTTATGTTTTTGTCTTCATTCTTAGATTAGTTAGTATAGTCGTTTTTGCTTTGTTTTGCCATCGATACCTCCCGGTATGTCGTGTTTTTGGATGTAGAGCAATGGAATAAGCAATGGAAGGACGAAAAGTTGGAAGGAATTGACGAAACTTGGATTTTGACACAATACAGTGAGTTTCACGCCCTAAACCACGGTCGTGGAAGCTACAGTGACCGTATTTCTTCCAAAATTTGAGAAAAATCACCAAAACAACAGGTCCGTACAATTCCACGGCCGTGGAACACCCCGAATGACCGTGGTTTTCCAAAATTTTTACGGGCACTATATAAACCACCTTCCTTCACAAAAACACGACAATTTCTCAAATCCACGCCCTTTTCCACGCCCTAATCGCCGATTTCTTTCCCCTTCTCACAAATCTTCGTTCGGAATCCGATTCGAACGATTCTTGAGCCTAAAGTGAAGCATTTTTGATCATCTACAAGATCCAATCAACAATTCAAGTTAAAAATCCCTATAGAAGAAGGAATTTGGATTTTAAAAATCCAAAACCTAGGTTTTTCTCCTCTTTCTCTACTTGTCAATTTGGTTCAATTCTTCGCAAGATTTTTACGATAATTGATTGGAATTGGAATTGGAATTAGTCTAGGACTGTGTCTGGTGAATTTGGTGTGATTTGGTTGAGATTTGAGTGAAACTGAATCAAACCACGGTCCCTGTAGGTTCCACGGCCGTGGTTCTCCAAGAAAAGACCGTGATTTCCCCTGTAATGGACAATTTGTTTTTTTTAGGAGAAAGTCGAGTAGGAACAAGAAGAGGAAAGGTGACACTTCCTCTTCCTCCCAAGTCCCTCCTAGTGAACCACCATCACCCCCACCTCCTAGAATTCAAACCATTCATGAGGATTACCTCGATGCCTTAGAGAGGATCCAAAAGAGGCCGGTCATAGGACCGCGATACTTAGTGCTTGAGGAGCTTGAACCGCTGAACTTAGTGAATGATTTGACATTGCTCCTAGATAGAGGCGGTTTGATTATCTTCTCCGCTATTAGAGAAGATGCTTATGAGGAGATCACTAGGGAGTTCGTCACTTCCTTTGAGCATAGTGCCGTCGATAGGACGGTTTCTTTTCGGTTGATGGAGGAGAACTATGAGTTCTCGATCTTGCAGTCTGGACCGTTGGCAACCAGCCGACACCAAGTCTAAGCTCATCTATCACTTAGCCTTGAAGATAGCTCATAGGGTCCTTTCCGAGTGCCTTTTCCCTAGGATCGAGACCCCTCAAAAGATTAAGACCGATGAGTTTTTCCTCCTTTATTATATGCTCCATGGTAGACCCGCCGATTATGCTACCCTCCTAGCCTCCACCATGAGTAAGCTGAAGAACAAGAGAGCCGGCAATATAGGATATGGTGGTATGGTCACCCACATTGCCTCGCAGCTAGGGATAGACTATTCCGCTTGCACTAGGATAGTGGTGAGACCTTTGGGTCTCAATAGCCTTATGACTAGGGGCATCATCTTCCCTAGACACCGCGGTCCACCTACCGCCGGTATGCCTTGGGAGGAGAGAGGAGGTAGAGGTATCCCTTGGCTCCCCGAGTATTCCATTATGGCCGGACGCCATAACTGGAAGCAGACTTTCGCTGCCATGCATGCGAATAGGCTAGCAGCACCTCCTTATGTGCCCGATGAGGTTCCGGTTGCGGATGTTGAGGAGGATATGGGAGGAGGTGATGATTTAGAGGGAGGAGGTGATGAGAAGGACTTTGGCACTTTTCCGGATAAGCCGGAACACTTACCCGACCCTCCTAGACGTTCTCCACGACCTTCCGGACCTTCCGGAGCCTCTTTCTCTCGCCGTGCTAGCGTGAGTGAGAGGCCGACTTGGATGGATGCTCCTCTAGCATGGTATGGGGCGCAGCCTTCATGGATGGGAGCTCCACCTCCGTGGTATGATCAGGCACCCGCAACACCAGCAGCACCGACTCCCTAGGACACACCAGCATGGTATGGCCAGCCACCAACTTGGTATGAGCAACTACCGGCGTGGGCGACCTTTCTAGGAGAGTTGGAGATTTAGAGATCCACCGGGAGACCCAAGAGACACGGAGCCGGGACCATGATGAGATGATGAGTGACATCTACCGCCAACAGTTCGGGTGGTACTATAGCCATGACTTCCGTCCGTTTCCACCACCGCCTCCTCACGAGTTTGATGATCGCTAGTTTCAACCGCCCCACCACCGTCTAGTGAGTTCATTTTGCTTTTCTTTCTTTTCTTTATTTTATTTTTGAACATTGAGGACAATGTATGTTTTAAGTATGGGGTGGGGTGTGACTATGTGTGTAATAACTCTACTACATTTGCTTGCTTCTATCCATGACACTTTGCATGTTTCATTCCATAGTCAAACGTTTCGTTATTGCATTGCATGAAAAAGGCTTTGAAAAACCCATAAAATTTTGAAAAAGTTTTTATGCTTCTAAGATTAGAGATGACTTCTATGATAGTTCTTACTTGTGGAATGAGTTTTTGATGACAATTGTATGCTTAAACGGAATTATGAATTGAAAAGAAATTGAATGTGTTGCTTATCCCTTCTTGCAAGTTTCATAATGTGAAAGTTTTATCTAAATCATATTGAGAAATTAAGGTTGAAATCACATGATGAGTTCTTATACTTCTTTATGAAATGATTAAGGCAGTTCGATTTTCTTACTCCTTTCTTTGATCATTTAGCCCCTCAATAAAAGTAATTGCCTCCCTTACCTATCCGGGAATTTCGAGGAGTTGATATTTGGCATGTTTGATGTGGGAGGGTCATGAAAGAAAAATTTTGCATTCAAAGAATAGAACTAATAGGTTTGGGGAAGTCAATCATGACGATGAGTAACTCGGCACCATTCACATAGCCGGGTGTTTGTGTCTTGCCAAAGTCGGATTGAGAGATATTCCTAACGAATTATGGTATGTGCATCAAGGGTTTGAGGCATCTCGAAATTGAGAAACGCCGATCTCCTAGGCTTCGGTTTTTGTGCACCTCTATCCATATTTCAAAAAGTAAAGTCGAAAAATAATGTGAAAAGGAAAAGAGCAAAGCTCTAAGTTGATGATGTTGCAAATCAAAATAAAAAGAAAAAGAGTTGGGTTATTCCTTTTCCCGGATTCATGCACCACATCCCTTACAAGTTTCCCTCCTTTCCGCATTCTATACCTTACTTGAAAGTCCTTAAGATCAAAAGAGTGTTATTTGACTTGGTGATCTAAATTGAAGTTTCACATGCTTGATTTTGACAATACTTGAAGGTTATGATGTTTGTCTTGAAGTTTAAGCGATTTATGGTGTTTCTTTACTTTACATTCTTTGGTTTATATATATGAGCGTTTTCAAGGATTAATGAAGCAAGGTTTGAGGATGATCTATTGATTAGAAGCACATTTGCCTAAAGGAAGGTTTTGTTTTGAATTTGCATGCATATTTCATTCTAACTTGTGTTCTAACCTTTTGAAAACCTTGCTTGGGGACAAGCAAGTGACAAGTATGGGGTATTTTGTTAGCATGAAATATGGCGATATTATAGGCACTCATTTTGGTTGTTTTTCCATTATTATTGTGTACATGGATAAGGTTTTGAAGCAAATGTTAGCTTGTTCATCTATCTTGTCGATATAGAAGTCTACACTAGTTTTATGTTGATAATAGGTGAATAGGAGCTGGAATCGGAGCATTTGAGAGAGAAAAGGGAGTAATCGATCATGTTCAAAGATTAGGAGATACATCAAAGAAGCTAAGGAAGGAGCTAGGATGAAGAATGACACGAATCAAAGGCAACAACAAGCAATATACACTTTCACGCCCAGAATTACGGCCGTGGAGGAAGAGATTTGAAGTCCACGCTCTAAACCACGGCCGTGGACTTGAGTTTGGAGCACTCCAGTAAGTTACACGGTCTAAAGTACGGTCGTGGAAGGCTGTGAGACCGTGATTTAGGCAATCTTTTGACGTGTCATTATTTGCCACGTCATTTACGTATTGGGCCTTGACGGTAACTATTTCTCGTCTTATAAAAAGGCTGAAAAAGAGAATTTCGAGGAACGGCCGCTTACCCCCTGTTTAGCACTTTGCCTAGGGTTGATTGGAAGCCGCCTAGAGTTGCGGAAACGCCGGATTGTTGGAGATTGGAGATTGCTTGCAAAGGAAGTTTAGACCTTTTTCTTAGGTTTTGATATTGAAGACGGATTGACATGCCGTTCTTCGTGCTTGTCTTAGATCATTGTGAGGTTTTGTGTTATATATTCTGAATCCATTAAAATTGACTCCCCTTAAACGCTTATGAGATCGCCAAGATCTATAAGGAAAGAGCGAAGCGTTGGCATGATAAGCATATCATTCCAAAGGACCTTAAAGAAGGAGATCAAGTTCTCCTCTTCAATTCGAGACTTCGGCTCTTTCCAAGTAAGCTTAAATCTCGTTGGACTGGACCTTATCTAATCAAAGATGTCTTTCCCCATGGCGTAGTTGAAGTATGGGGTGAAAAGAGCAGAAGTTTCAAGGTGAACGGCAAACGACTTAAGAAGTATACACTGGAGCTCCAATCTGAGGAGTTCGCACCCATCACACTCGAATAGACGTAGGTACGGTCTAGCTACGGACCTAAAACAAGCGCTTCTTGGGAGGCAACCCAAGGTATTGCACTTATGTTTTTGTCTTCATTCTTAGATTAGTTAGTATAGTCGTTTTTGCTTTGTTTTGCCATCGATACCTCCCGATATGTCGTGTTTTTGGATGTAGAGCAATGGAATAAGCAATGGAAGGACGAAAAGTTGGAAGGAATTGACGAAACTTGGATTTTGACACAATACAGAGAGTTTCACGCCCTAAACCACGGTCGTGGAAGCTACAGTGACCGTATTTCTTCCAAAATCTGAGAAAAATCACCAAAACAACAGGTCCGTACAATTCCACGGCCGTGGAACACCCCGAATGACCGTGGTTTTCCAAAATTTTTACGGGCACTATATAAACCACCTTCCTTCACAAAAACACCACAATTTCTCAAATCCACGCCCTTTTCCACGCCCTAATCGCCGATTTCTTTCCCCTTCTCACAAATCTTCGTTCGGAATCCGATTCGAACGATTCTTGAGCCTAAAGTGAAGCATTTTTGATCATCTACAAGATCCAATCAACAATTCAAGTTAAAAATCCCTATAGAAGAAGGAATTTGGATTTTAAAAATCCAAAACCTAGGTTTTTCTCCTCTTTCTCTACTTGTCAATTTGGTTCAATTCTTCGCAAGATTTTTACGATAATTGATTGGAATTGGAATTGGAATTAGTCTAGGACTGTGTCTGGTGAATTTGGTGTGATTTGGTTGAGATTTGAGTGAAACTGAATCAAACCACGGTCCCTGTAGGTTCCACGGCCGTGGTTCTCCAAGAAAAGACCGTGATTTCCCCTGTAATGGACAATTTGTTTTTTTTAGGAGAGAGTCGAGTAGGAACAAGAAGAGGAAAGGTGACACTTCCTCTTCCTCCCAAGTCCCTCCTAGTGAACCACCATCACCCCCACCTCCTAGAATTCAAACCATTCATGAGGATTACCTCGATGCCTTAGAGAGGATCCAAAAGAGGCCGGTCATAGGACCGCGATACTTAGTGCTTGAGGAGCTTGAACCGCTGAACTTAGTGAATGATTTGACATTGCTCCTAGATAGAGCCGGTTTGATTATCTTCTCCGCTATTAGAGAAGATGCTTATGAGGAGATCACTAGGGAGTTCGTCACTTCCTTTGAGCATAGTGCCGTCGATAGGACGGTTTCTTTTCGGTTGATGGAGGAGAACTATGAGTTCTCGATCTTGCAGTTTGGACCGTTGGCAACCAGCCGACACCAAGGCTAAGCTCATCTATCACTTAGCCTTGAAGATAGCTCATAGGGTCCTTTCCGAGTGCCTTTTCCCTAGGACCGAGACCCCTCAAAAGATTAAGACCGATGAGTTTTTCCTCCTTTATTATATGCTCCATGGTAGACCCGCCGATTGTGCTACCCTCCTAGCCTCCACCATGAGTAAGCTGAAGAACAAGAGAGCCGGCAATATAGGATATGGTGGTATGGTCACCCACATTGCCTCGCAGCTAGGGATAGACTATTCCGCTTGCACTAGGATAGTGGTGAGACCTTTGGGTCTCAATAGCCTTATGACTAGGGGCATCATCTTCCCTAGACACCGCGGTCCACCTACCGCCGGTATGCCTTGGGAGGAGAGAGGAGGTAGAGGTATCCCTTGGCTCCCCGAGTATTCCATTATGGCCGGACGCCATAACTGGAAGCAGACTTTCGCTGCCATGCATGCGAATAGGCTAGCAGCACCTCCTTATGTGCCCGATGAGGTTCCGGTTGCGGATGTTGAGGAGGATATGGGAGGAGGTGATGATTTAGAGGGAGGAGGTGATGAGAAGGACTTTGGCACTTTTCCGGATAAGCCGGAACACTTACCCGACCCTCCTAGACGTTCTCCACGACCTTCCGGACCTTCCGGAGCCTCTTTCTCTCGCCGTGCTAGCGTGAGTGAGAGGCCGACTTGGATGGATGCTCCTCTAGCATGGTATGGGGCGCAGCCTTCATGGATGGGAGCTCCACCTCCGTGGTATGATCAGGCACCCGCAACACCAGCAGCACCGACTCCCTAGGACACACCAGCATGGTATGGCCAGCCACCAACTTGGTATGAGCAACTACCGGCGTGGGCCACCGACCTTTCTAGGAGAGTTGGAGATTTAGAGATCCACCGGGAGACCCAAGAGACACGGAGCCGGGACCATGATGAGATGATGAGTGACATCTACCGCCAACAGTTCGGGCGGTACTATAGCCATGACTTCCGTCCGTTTCCACCACCGCCTCCTCACGAGTTTGATGATCGCTAGTTTCAACCGCCCCACCACCGTCTAGTGAGTTCATTTTGCTTTTCTTTCTTTTCTTTATTTTATTTTTGAACATTGAGGACAATGTATGTTTTAAGTATGGGGTGGGGTGTGACTATGTGTGTAATAACTCTACTACATTTGCTTGCTTCTATCCATGACACTTTGCATGTTTCATTCCATAGTCAAACGTTTCGTTATTGCATTGCATGAAAAAGGCTTTGAAAAACCCATAAAATTTTGAAAAAGTTTTTATGCTTCTAAGATTAGAGATGACTTCTATGATAGTTCTTACTTGTGGAATGAGTTTTTGATGACAATTGTATGCTTAAACGGAATTATGAATTGAAAAGAAATTGAATGTGTTGCTTATCCCTTCTTGCAAGTTTCATAATGTGAAAGTTTTATCTAAATCATATTGAGAAATTAAGGTTGAAATCACATGATGAGTTCTTATACTTCTTTATGAAATGATTAAGGCAGTTCGATTTTCTTACTCCTTTCTTTGATCATTTAGCCCCTCAATAAAAGTAATTGCCTCCCTTACCTATCCGGGAATTTCGAGGAGTTGATATTTGGCATGTTTGATGTGGGAGGGTCATGAAAGAAAAATTTTGCATTCAAAGAATAGAACTAATAGGTTTGGGGAAGTCAATCATGACGATGAGTAACTCGGCACCATTCACATAGCCGGGTGTTTGTGTCTTGCCAAAGTCGGATTGAGAGATATTCCTAACGAATTATGGTATGTGCATCAAGGGTTTGAGGCATCTCGAAATTGAGAAACGCCGATCTCCTAGGCTTCGGTTTTTGTGCACCTCTATCCATATTTCAAAAAGTAAAGTCGAAAAATAATGTGAAAAGGAAAAGAGCAAAGCTCTAAGTTGATGATGTTGCAAATCAAAATAAAAAGAAAAAGAGTTGGGTTATTCCTTTTCCCGGATTCATGCACCACATCCCTTACAAGTTTCCCTCCTTTCCGCATTCTATACCTTACTTGAAAGTCCTTAAGATCAAAAGAGTGTTATTTGACTTGGTGATCTAAATTGAAGTTTCACATGCTTGATTTTGACAATACTTGAAGGTTATGATGTTTGTCTTGAAGTTTAAGCGATTTATGGTGTTTCTTTACTTTACATTCTTTGGTTTATATATATGAGCGTTTTCAAGGATTAATGAAGCAAGGTTTGAGGATGATCTATTGATTAGAAGCACATTTGCCTAAAGGAAGGTTTTGTTTTGAATTTGCATGCATATTTCATTCTAACTTGTGTTCTAACCTTTTGAAAACCTTGCTTGGGGACAAGCAAGTGACAAGTATGGGGTATTTTGTTAGCATGAAATATGGCGATATTATAGGCACTCATTTTGGTTGTTTTTCCATTATTATTGTGTACATGGATAAGGTTTTGAAGCAAATGTTAGCTTGTTCATCTATCTTGTCGATATAGAAGTCTACACTAGTTTTATGTTGATAATAGGTGAATAGGAGCTGGAATCGGAGCATTTGAGAGAGAAAAGGGAGTAATCGATCATGTTCGAAGATTAGGAGATACATCAAAGAAGCTAAGGAAGGAGCTAGGATGAAGAATGACACGAATCAAAGGCAACAACAAGCAATATACACTTTCACGCCCAGAATTACGGCCGTGGAGGAAGAGATTTGAAGTCCACGCTCTAAACCACGGCCGTGGACTTGAGTTTGGAGCACTCCAGTAAGTTACACGGTCTAAAGTACGGTCGTGGAAGGCTGTGAGACCGTGATTTAGGCAATCTTTTGACGTGTCATTATTTGCCACGTCATTTACGTATTGGGCCTTGACGGTAACTATTTCTCGTCTTATAAAAAGGCTGAAAAAGAGAATTTCGAGGAACGGCCGCTTACCCCCTATTTAGCACTTTGCCTAGGGTTGATTGGAAGCCGCCTAGAGTTGCGGAAACGCCGGATTGTTGGAGATTGGAGATTGCTTGCAAAGGAAGTTTAGACCTTTTTCTTAGGTTTTGATATTGAAGACGGATTGACATGCCGTTCTTCGTGCTTGTCTTAGATCATTGTGAGGTTTTGTGTTATATATTCTGAATCCATTAAAATTGACTCCCCTTAAACGCTTATGAGATCGCCAAGATCTATAAGGAAAGAGCGAAGCGTTGGCATGATAAGCATATCATTCCAAAGGACCTTAAAGAAGGAGATCAAGTTCTCCTCTTCAATTCGAGACTTCGGCTCTTTCCAAGTAAGCTTAAATCTCGTTGGACTGGACCTTATCTAATCAAAGATGTCTTTCCCCATGGCGTAGTTGAAGTATGGGGTGAAAAGAGCAGAAGTTTCAAGGTGAACGGCAAACGACTTAAGAAGTATACACTGGAGCTCCAATCTGAGGAGTTCGCACCCATCACACTCGAATAGACGTAGGTACGGTCTAGCTACGGACCTAAAACAAGCGCTTCTTGGGAGGCAACCCAAGGTATTGCACTTATGTTTTTGTTTTCATTCTTAGATTAGTTAGTATAGTCGTTTTTGCTTTGTTTTGCCATCGATACCTCCCGGTATGTCGTGTTTTTGGATGTAGAGCAATGGAATAAGCAATGGAAGGACGAAAAGTTGGAAGGAATTGACGAAACTTGGATTTTGACACAATACAGTGAGTTTCACGCCCTAAACCACGGTCGTGGAAGCTACAGTGACCGTATTTCTTCCAAAATCTGAGAAAAATCACCAAAACAACAGGTCCGTACAATTCCACGGCCGTGGAACACCCCGAATGACCGTGGTTTTCCAAAATTTTTACGGGCACTATATAAACCACCTTCCTTCACAAAAACACCACAATTTCTCAAATCCACGCCCTTTTCCACGCCCTAATCGCCGATTTCTTTCCCCTTCTCACAAATCTTCGTTCGGAATCCGATTCGAACGATTCTTGAGCCTAAAGTGAAGCATTTTTTTATCATCTACAAGATCCAATCAACAATTCAAGTTAAAAATCCCTATAGAAGAAGGAATTTGGATTTTAAAAATCCAAAACCTAGGTTTTTCTCCTCTTTCTCTACTTGTCAATTTGGTTCAATTCTTCGCAAGATTTTTACGATAATTGATTGGAATTGGAATTGGAATTAGTCTAGGACTGTGTCTGGTGAATTTGGTGTGATTTGGTTGAGATTTGAGTGAAACTGAATCAAACCACGGTCCCTGTAGGTTCCACGGCCGTGGTTCTCCAAGAAAAGACCGTGATTTCCCCTGTAATGGACAATTTGTTTTTTTTAGGAGAAAGTCGAGTAGGAACAAGAAGAGGAAAGGTGACACTTCCTCTTCCTCCCAAGTCCCTCCTAGTGAACCACCATCACCCCCACCTCCTAGAATTCAAACCATTCATGAGGATTACCTCGATGCCTTAGAGAGGATCCAAAAGAGGCCGGTCATAGGACCGCGATACTTAGTGCTTGAGGAGCTTGAACCGCTGAACTTAGTGAATGATTTGACATTGCTCCTAGATAGAGCCGGTTTGATTATCTTCTCCGCTATTAGAGAAGATGCTTATGAGGAGATCACTAGGGAGTTCGTCACTTCCTTTGAGCATAGTGTCGTCGATAGGACGGTTTCTTTTCGGTTGATGGAGGAGAACTATGAGTTCTCGATCTTGCAGTTTGGACCGTTGGCAACCAGCCGACACCAAGGCTAAGCTCATCTATCACTTAGCCTTGAAGATAGCTCATAGGGTCCTTTCCGAGTGCCTTTTCCCTAGGATCGAGACCCCTCAAAAGATTAAGACCGATGAGTTTTTCCTCCTTTATTATATGCTCCATGGTAGACCCGCCGATTATGCTACCCTCCTAGCCTCCACCATGAGTAAGCTGAAGAACAAGAGAGCCGGAAATATAGGATATGGTGGTATGGTCACCCACATTGCCTCGCAGCTAGGGATAGACTATTCCGCTTGCACTAGGATAGTGGTGAGACCTTTGGGTCTCAATAGCCTTATGACTAGGGGCATCATCTTCCCTAGACACCGCGGTCCACCTACCGCCGGTATGCCTTGGGAGGAGAGAGGAGGTAGAGGTATCCCTTGGCTCCCCGAGTATTCCATTATGACCGGACGCCATAACTGGAAGCAGACTTTCGCTGCCATGCATGCGAATAGGCTAGCAGCACCTCCTTATGTGCCCGATGAGGTTCCGGTTGCGGATATTGAGGAGGATATGGGAGGAGGTGATGATTTAGAGGGAGGAGGTGATGAGAAGGACTTTGGCACTTTTCCGGATAAGCCGGAACACTTACCCGACCCTCCTAGACGTTCTCCACGACCTTCCGGACCTTCCGGAGCCTCTTTCTCTCGCCGTGCTAGCGTGAGTGAGAGGCCGACTTGGATGGATGCTCCTCTAGCATGGTATGGGGCGCAGCCTTCATGGATGGGAGCTCCACCTCCGTGGTATGATCAGGCACCCGCAACACCAGCAGCACCGACTCCCTAGGACACACCAGCATGGTATGGCCAGCCACCAACTTGGTATGAGCAACTACCGGCGTGGGCGACCTTTCTAGGAGAGTTGGAGATTTAGAGATCCACCGGGAGACCCAAGAGACACGGAGCCGGGACCATGATGAGATGATGAGTGACATCTACCGCCAACAGTTCGGGTGGTACTATAGCCATGACTTCCGTCCGTTTCCACCACCGCCTCCTCACGAGTTTGATGATCGCTAGTTTCAACCGCCCCACCACCGTCTAGTGAGTTCATTTTGCTTTTCTTTCTTTTCTTTATTTTATTTTTGAACATTGAGGACAATGTATGTTTTAAGTATGGGGTGGGGTGTGACTATGTGTGTAATAACTCTACTACATTTGCTTGCTTCTATCCATGACACTTTGCATGTTTCATTCCATAGTCAAACGTTTCGTTATTGCATTGCATGAAAAAGGCTTTGAAAAACCCATAAAATTTTGAAAAAGTTTTTATGCTTCTAAGATTAGAGATGACTTCTATGATAGTTCTTACTTGTGGAATGAGTTTTTGATGACAATTGTATGCTTAAACGGAATTATGAATTGAAAAGAAATTGAATGTGTTGCTTATCCCTTCTTGCAAGTTTCATAATGTGAAAGTTTTATCTAAATCATATTGAGAAATTAAGGTTGAAATCACATGATGAGTTCTTATACTTCTTTATGAAATGATTAAGGCAGTTCGATTTTCTTACTCCTTTCTTTGATCATTTAGCCCCTCAATAAAAGTAATTGCCTCCCTTACCTATCCGGGAATTTCGAGGAGTTGATATTTGGCATGTTTGATGTGGGAGGGTCATGAAAGAAAAATTTTGCATTCAAAGAATAGAACTAATAGGTTTGGGGAAGTCAATCATGACGATGAGTAACTCGGCACCATTCACATAGCCGGGTGTTTGTGTCTTGCCAAAGTCGGATTGAGAGATATTCCTAACGAATTATGGTATGTGCATCAAGGGTTTGAGGCATCTCGAAATTGAGAAACGCCGATCTCCTAGGCTTCGGTTTTTGTGCACCTCTATCCATATTTCAAAAAGTAAAGTCGAAAAATAATGTGAAAAGGAAAAGAGCAAAGCTCTAAGTTGATGATGTTGCAAATCAAAATAAAAAGAAAAAGAGTTGGGTTATTCCTTTTCCCGGATTCATGCACCACATCCCTTACAAGTTTCCCTCCTTTCCGCATTCTATACCTTACTTGAAAGTCCTTAAGATCAAAAGAGTGTTATTTGACTTGGTGATCTAAATTGAAGTTTCACATGCTTGATTTTGACAATACTTGAAGGTTATGATGTTTGTCTTGAAGTTTAAGCGATTTATGGTGTTTCTTTACTTTACATTCTTTGGTTTATATATATGAGCGTTTTCAAGGATTAATGAAGCAAGGTTTGAGGATGATCTATTGATTAGAAGCACATTTGCCTAAAGGAAGGTTTTGTTTTGAATTTGCATGCATATTTCATTCTAACTTGTGTTCTAACCTTTTGAAAACCTTGCTTGGGGACAAGCAAGTGACAAGTATGGGGTATTTTGTTAGCATGAAATATGGCGATATTATAGGCACTCATTTTGGTTGTTTTTCCATTATTATTGTGTACATGGATAAGGTTTTGAAGCAAATGTTAGCTTGTTCATCTATCTTGTCGATATAGAAGTCTACACTAGTTTTATGTTGATAATAGGTGAATAGGAGCTGGAATCGGAGCATTTGAGAGAGAAAAGGGAGTAATCGATCATGTTCAAAGATTAGGAGATACATCAAAGAAGCTAAGGAAGGAGCTAGGATGAAGAATGACACGAATCAAAGGCAACAACAAGCAATATACACTTTCACGCCCAGAATTACGGCCGTGGAGGAAGAGATTTGAAGTCCACGCTCTAAACCACGGCCGTGGACTTGAGTTTGGAGCACTCCAGTAAGTTACACGGTCTAAAGTACGGTCGTGGAAGGCTGTGAGACCGTGATTTAGGCAATCTTTTGACGTGTCATTATTTGCCACGTCATTTACGTATTGGGCCTTGACGGTAACTATTTCTCGTCTTATAAAAAGGCTGAAAAAGAGAATTTCGAGGAACGGCCGCTTACCCCCTGTTTAGCACTTTGCCTAGGGTTGATTGGAAGCCGCCTAGAGTTGCGGAAACGCCGGATTGTTGGAGATTGGAGATTGCTTGCAAAGGAAGTTTAGACCTTTTTCTTAGGTTTTGATATTGAAGACGGATTGACATGCCGTTCTTCGTGCTTGTCTTAGATCATTGTGAGGTTTTGTGTTATATATTCTGAATCCATTAAAATTGACTCCCCTTAAACGCTTATGAGATCGCCAAGATCTATAAGGAAAGAGCGAAGCGTTGGCATGATAAGCATATCATTCCAAAGGACCTTAAAGAAGGAGATCAAGTTCTCCTCTTCAATTCGAGACTTCGGCTCTTTCCAAGTAAGCTTAAATCTCGTTGGACTGGACCTTATCTAATCAAAGATGTCTTTCCCCATGGCGTAGTTGAAGTATGGGGTGAAAAGAGCAGAAGTTTCAAGGTGAACGGCAAACGACTTAAGAAGTATACACTGGAGCTCCAATCTGAGGAGTTCGCACCCATCACACTCGAATAGACGTAGGTACGGTCTAGCTACGGACCTAAAACAAGCGCTTCTTGGGAGGCAACCCAAGGTATTGCACTTATGTTTTTGTCTTCATTCTTAGATTAGTTAGTATAGTCGTTTTTGCTTTGTTTTGCCATCGATACCTCCCGATATGTCGTGTTTTTGGATGTAGAGCAATGGAATAAGCAATGGAAGGACGAAAAGTTGGAAGGAATTGACGAAACTTGGATTTTGACACAATACAGAGAGTTTCACGCCTTAAACCACGGTTGTGGAAGCTACAGTGACCGTATTTCTTCCAAAATCTGAGAAAAATCACCAAAACAACAGGTCCGTACAATTCCACGGCCGTGGAACACCCCGAATGACCGTGGTTTTCCAAAATTTTTACGGGCACTATATAAACCACCTTCCTTCACAAAAACACCACAATTTCTCAAATCCACGCCCTTTTCCACGCCCTAATCGCCGATTTCTTTCCCCTTCTCACAAATCTTCGTTCGGAATCCGATTCGAACGATTCTTGAGCCTAAAGTGAAGCATTTTTGATCATCTACAAGATCCAATCAACAATTCAAGTTAAAAATCCCTATAGAAGAAGGAATTTGGATTTTAAAAATCCAAAACCTAGGTTTTTCTCCTCTTTCTCTACTTGTCAATTTGGTTCAATTCTTCGCAAGATTTTTACGATAATTGATTGGAATTGGAATTGGAATTAGTCTAGGACTGTGTCTGGTGAATTTGGTGTGATTTGGTTGAGATTTGAGTGAAACTGAATCAAACCACGGTCCCTGTAGGTTCCACGGCCGTGGTTCTCCAAGAAAAGACCGTGATTTCCCCTGTAATGGACAATTTGTTTTTTTTAGGAGAGAGTCGAGTAGGAACAAGAAGAGGAAAGGTGACACTTCCTCTTCCTCCCAAGTCCCTCCTAGTGAACCACCATCACCCCCACCTCCTAGAATTCAAACCATTCATGAGGATTACCTCGATGCCTTAGAGAGGATCCAAAAGAGGCCGGTCATAGGACCGCGATACTTAGTGCTTGAGGAGCTTGAACCGCTGAACTTAGTGAATGATTTGACATTGCTCCTAGATAGAGCCGGTTTGATTATCTTCTCCGCTATTAGAGAAGATGCTTATGAGGAGATCACTAGGGAGTTCGTCACTTCCTTTGAGCATAGTGTCGTCGATAGGACGGTTTCTTTTCGGTTGATGGAGGAGAACTATGAGTTCTCGATCTTGCAGTTTGGACCGTTGGCAACCAGCCGACACCAAGGCTAAGCTCATCTATCACTTAGCCTTGAAGATAGCTCATAGGGTCCTTTCCGAGTGCCTTTTCCCTAGGATCGAGACCCCTCAAAAGATTAAGACCGATGAGTTTTTCCTCCTTTATTATATGCTCCATGGTAGACCCGCCGATTATGCTACCCTCCTAGCCTCCACCATGAGTAAGCTGAAGAACAAGAGAGCCGGAAATATAGGATATGGTGGTATGGTCACCCACATTGCCTCGCAGCTAGGGATAGACTATTCCGCTTGCACTAGGATAGTGGTGAGACCTTTGGGTCTCAATAGCCTTATGACTAGGGGCATCATCTTCCCTAGACACCGCGGTCCACCTACCGCCGGTATGCCTTGGGAGGAGAGAGGAGGTAGAGGTATCCCTTGGCTCCCCGAGTATTCCATTATGACCGGACGCCATAACTGGAAGCAGACTTTCGCTGCCATGCATGCGAATAGGCTAGCAGCACCTCCTTATGTGCCCGATGAGGTTCCGGTTGCGGATATTGAGGAGGATATGGGAGGAGGTGATGATTTAGAGGGAGGAGGTGATGAGAAGGACTTTGGCACTTTTCCGGATAAGCCGGAACACTTACCCGACCCTCCTAGACGTTCTCCACGACCTTCCGGACCTTCCGGAGCCTCTTTCTCTCGCCGTGCTAGCGTGAGTGAGAGGCCGACTTGGATGGATGCTCCTCTAGCATGGTATGGGGCGCAGCCTTCATGGATGGGAGCTCCACCTCCGTGGTATGATCAGGCACCCGCAACACCAGCAGCACCGACTCCCTAGGACACACCAGCATGGTATGGCCAGCCACCAACTTGGTATGAGCAACTACCGGCGTGGGCCACCGACCTTTCTAGGAGAGTTGGAGATTTAGAGATCCACCGGGAGACCCAAGAGACACGGAGCCGGGACCATGATGAGATGATGAGTGACATCTACCGCCAACAGTTCGGGCGGTACTATAGCCATGACTTCCGTCCGTTTCCACCACCGCCTCCTCACGAGTTTGATGATCGCTAGTTTCAACCGCCCCACCACCGTCTAGTGAGTTCATTTTGCTTTTCTTTCTTTTCTTTATTTTATTTTTGAACATTGAGGACAATGTATGTTTTAAGTATGGGGTGGGGTGTGACTTTGTGTGTAATAACTCTACTACATTTGCTTGCTTGTATCCATGACACTTTGCATGTTTCATTCCATAGTCAAACGTTTCGTTATTGCATTGCATGAAAAAGGCTTTGAAAAAGGCTTTGAAAAATCGAAAAAGTTTTTATGCTTCTAAGATTAGAGATGACTTCTATGATAGTTCTTACTTGTGGAATGAGTTTTTGATGACAATTGTATGCTTAAACGGAATTATGAATTGAAAAGAAATTGAATGTGTTGCTTATCCCTTCTTGCAAGTTTCATAATGTGAAAGTTTATCTAAATCATATTGAGAAATTAAGGTTGAAATCACATGATGAGTTCTTATACTTCTTTATGAAATGATTAAGGCAGTTCGATTTTCTTACTCCTTTCTTTGATCATTTAGCCCCTCAATAAAAGTAATTGCCTCCCTTACCTATCCGGGAATTTCGAGGAGTTGATATTTGGCATGTTTGATGTGGGAGGGTCATGAAAGAAAAATTTTGCATTCAAAGAATAGAACTAATAGGTTTGGGGAAGTCAATCATGACGATGAGTAACTCGGCACCATTCACATAGCCGGGTGTTTGTGTCTTGCCAAAGTCGGATTGAGAGATATTCCTAACGAATTATGGTATGTGCATCAAGGGTTTGAGGCATCTCGAAATTGAGAAACGCCGATCTCCTAGGCTTCGGTTTTTGTGCACCTCTATCCATATTTCAAAAAGTAAAGTCGAAAAATAATGTGAAAAGGAAAAGAGCAAAGCTCTAAGTTGATGATGTTGCAAATCAAAATAAAAAGAAAAAGAGTTGGGTTATTCCTTTTCCCGGATTCATGCACCACATCCCTTACAAGTTTCCCTCCTTTCCGCATTCTATACCTTACTTGAAAGTCCTTAAGATCAAAAGAGTGTTATTTGACTTGGTGATCTAAATTGAAGTTTCACATGCTTGATTTTGACAATACTTGAAGGTTATGATGTTTGTCTTGAAGTTTAAGCGATTTATGGTGTTTCTTTACTTTACATTCTTTGGTTTATATATATGAGCGTTTTCAAGGATTAATGAAGCAAGGTTTGAGGATGATCTATTGATTAGAAGCACATTTGCCTAAAGGAAGGTTTTGTTTTGAATTTGCATGCATATTTCATTCTAACTTGTGTTCTAACCTTTTGAAAACCTTGCTTGGGGACAAGCAAGTGACAAGTATGGGGTATTTTGTTAGCATGAAATATGGCGATATTATAGGCACTCATTTTGGTTGTTTTTCCATCATTATTGTGTACATGGATAAGGTTTTGAAGCAAATGTTAGCTTGTTCATCTATCTTGTCGATATAGAAGTCTACACTAGTTTTATGTTGATAATAGGTGAATAGGAGCTGGAATCGGAGCATTTGAGAGAGAAAAGGGAGTAATCGATCATCTTCGAAGATTAGGAGATACATCAAAGAAGCTAAGGAAGGAGCTAGGATGAAGAATGACACGAATCAAAGGCAACAACAAGCAATATACACTTTCACGCCCAGAATTACGGCCGTGGAGGAAGAGATTTGAAGTCCACGCTCTAAACCACGGCCGTGGACTTGAGTTTGGAGCACTCCAGTAAGTTACACGGTCTAAAGTACGGTCGTGGAAGGCTGTGAGACCGTGATTTAGGCAATCTTTTGACGTGTCATTATTTGCCACGTCATTTACGTATTGGGCCTTGACGGTAACTATTTCTCGTCTTATAAAAAGGCTGAAAAAGAGAATTTCGAGGAACGGCCGCTTACCCCCTGTTTAGCACTTTGCCTAGGGTTGATTGGAAGCCGCCTAGAGTTGCGGAAACGCCGGATTGTTGGAGATTGGAGATTGCTTGCAAAGGAAGTTTAGACCTTTTTCTTAGGTTTTGATATGAAGACGGATTGACATGCCGTTCTTCGTGCTTGTCTTAGATCATTGTGAGGTTTTGTGTTATATATTCTGAATCCATTAACATTGCTTCTTGTGTTTCGGATTTGAGGATTGAGTTTGAGTTTTATTTGAGTTTTCGAGGGTTTTCATCTTTCATTCTTTTTAAATTGAATATTGATATCATGACAATGGTTATTGGCTAAAACCCTTTAGCAATTATAAGGTGAAGGGTTGATAGTTGTGGCTTAGATGATGATAGATCGATCGTAATTTGATTGGACCCTGAGAGTTAGAGAAACTTCGTCGACACCCTAAATCACGGCCTGTTCTAGGGCTTCCACGGCCGTGATTCTCAAGAACCAACCGTGATTTACCTTAGTTTACGAACTTTGCTTTTACTTTAATCCAAAGTTAAAGATTAGCTTTAACCTAGCTTTGACTTGTCTTTTCTAGGTAGTAGTGAGACTCAACATCCTCTATTTCGGTTTCGAGTGTCATAAGCTAAACCGTTAGAGTTTATCTTGATCCTTGGATTACAAGTTTGGGTATTTGAGATTAATTCTAGTCCTTAGACCCTTTCTATACTGCATCCTCAACAACCTTTATAGAGAGTGTCCTTGGGTTAGACATATAAGGTTTTGGAACTTCACCGTACATTATCTTACTTTAGCATACCTTTGCAATTCTCAACTCTGTCCTTCTATCTATAGTATGTCTTGAATCGATTGCCACAATTTGACACCTGGATCTTTAGGGTTGCTGTTTTCCCTAATATTTGCAAAGCTTTACACTTTACTTGCTCGATTACTTGAAACTGGTTTTGTTTCACCAATTCCCTGTGATCGATACTCTGGAATACTTGCTAATCTACGTCAATCTATACACTGCGGGTTCGTTTGCTTTTATTCTAGTTTTATAAATTTAAGACTTGATTGCACGCACGCTTTTGGGCGAACAGTTATGTAACACCCTAAATTCTCATAAGTTGGATGCTACGGGTTAGGACCTCACAATGGGTCCTGAACCTAGTATAACAACAATCTCACCGGATCTTACAACAAGGCACAAAAAAAGGAAAACCGAATATCATAAATGTATAGTAATGTCATCAACTCAACAGAAGACCATCAACCAAATATAATATACGAGTAACCATCCCCAAAAAGGCATAATGCAAAAAGGAAAGATGAAATAACAAAGACTTCCGACCTTGTCCTACTAAGTACAGGACCCCGGCTGTCCACTACCTTCCGGATCACTCGGCAGCTGTAACACCCCAAATTTTTAGAACTCGGGGAGCTACTAAGTAGAATCTCACAATGGGTCCTGACCTTGGTTTAACAACAACTTTACTAGGATCTTACAATAAGGCACAAATATATTTAAACTCTTTGAAAATATTAAATGGTATTTGTATGAATGAACAACCCATGACAGTCTTACAAAACATAAATATATTAATAAAAATGCATGCCGAACGGAAGACTCCCCCGTCCCCATCTAATGAGTATGTGGACCCGGCTGATCATCCGTCCCGGATCTCTTTGCAATTGTCTATCTCTACAAAATCTACAACACGGATAAACTGTTAGCTAACAATCCAAATATAAGTAGAATAAGAATAGCACAAACACAACTCAGGAAAAATAAAACAATCATCATGTTGGCACATAAACCGGTTAATATCTAATAATTTAAGTGATTCACTTTATTCCGTTTTAAAAGTTGTGGCACGAGAAATCTAGGATTTCTCGCTTCCATTCCTTATCCAACTAGTGATGGTTTGGCACACCTCTGCCGGTAGCATCCTCGCAAACCAAATATGGACTAGTACCTAAAGAAACCCCAGTCGTCCTCGGGCTTACTGGGCAGAATGCCACCGCCCGTTACTCTTAGGCCAAAATATAGGTCGGTAGTAGGTAAATAATAATAATAATAAGTATACTTATACACATATCATTCAAACATCACTATCATATTCACACTCATATATAGAAGTTAGCTAAGTAAGCCAAAGGACTTACCTGAATCAAATCTCAAATCCCGTTATCTCGATTCGGTTTGTAACCGCAGAAACTCAACCGCCTGTTATACAAGGGAAGTGGATTAATAATGTATCTCACTTCTTAAAAGTTTACCCCTAATCCTAAAACTCTAGAAAATTCTATAACAACGTTTTAAACTATTCTTTGAAACTCAAAACCACACTCTAACTCTCAAAAGGAAGTTTGCTACAGATTTAGAAGAGTTAATTACATTCTTGACTTTTCTAAAAAAGTCGTTAAGGTCCAACTTTGGCTTAAGATACAAGGCTCGACTAAAAATATAAAAATTCAAAAACAATTATCTAGGTCTTCTATGATATGCATGCTACACCTAGGAGCAAAGAACTCTCAAAAGCACTCAACAACAACTCCTACACAAATCTCCAAAGATGGTTCCAAAATCCTGAAATTCCATACTTAGTCAAATTTTGAGTATTTTCACAATTGTCCAACTAGCCTACTTTGGAACCCTATAACTCTAAATCCGACCGTTGATCACTCCCAAATTGTAATGTAGCAAACTACATATATCCACCTACAACATATCAAAAATTCAACGGTGGATGATTCTTCCAAAGCGTCGAAGTCAGCCCTCAAAGTCTGCAGTTCCAAACGTAGTTATGGAAAACAAAGAAAGGACCTTTGGTCCCTAATTCAAGTCCTATGGACATCACGATTGAGTTAGGCCTTAACTAGGATTAGCCTAACTTAATCACCGTCAACAACATAAAAGTCCACACTAACTAACTTCACTTGAATTACCCATGTATCCAATATCAACTATCCTTAAACTTAAACGTTTCTTACAAAATAAAATATAAAGTACCTCACAAGTCTTTCAAACTTAGGGCCCATTTGGTTCCAACTCCGAAAACGGAAACAGAATGGAAACGAATGTATTTCATATGTATACAATTATTCATGAAATTTATGAAATCATTCCTTGTGGTTTTAAGTAATTGTGGTAAAATTTGATTAGTGTTGATACCCTATATGGAAATAAAATGGGGGAACAACTACATTTTACATGCAACCACAAGGAATGATTTCAAAAAATGTTCACGAATAAGGTAAACATATGGACTACATTCATTTTCATTCTATTTCCATTTCCGAACTTCTAACCAAACGGGGGGTTTAGAATACTCTGTAAGCGGTGTTGCTCCAAATCATGTTGCCGTACCAATTCTTACAAACATCTTAACTAAGGTCAAACATCTTACATCTCTTTAACCAAACAAAAACCTCGTCCTACGCTACTTAACTTATTCGACCCACTCTCTAACCACCATAATTACACACAACATAAGCTTGCAAGGTAAAAAGAGGGCCTCACTGGTGTGCTTATGGCTCGCTCGTCCACTCAGACGAGAACCCTAGATCATGGGAGGGAAAGGAGGTTTTGCTCGCAGTCGGAACAACAATTGAGATGCCCGTCCTTGCTTGTTGAGGTACTTAACTCGAATAATTGTATGCCCGTGCCATATCAGAGGTATTGTTGTGTGTTATAGGAGGCTCAGAGGGAAGGAAGGAGACGATATACCTCCAAATTTGCAGTTGCAGACATCGGCGACGATGACGGAAGGCGCCGACTCGTACTCGCCTCGAAGAGAAGTCCACTACTATCGTCGGATTCTTGAGAGACTGGCTTTATATGCAAATATGAGAGGGTGGTGTGCTGCTGCTGGCTCTACGTGAAACAGGATTGGAGGAAGGGAGACAGCTCTCGCCTGCAACCCGATCTGAGCAACGTCCTTGCCAGATCTACGATGGGGGTCATTAGGTCCGCCGGCTAGAGAGTTGAAGGAGGCGGCCTGGATCGATGTTCCATCGTCTACCTTCGTCTATGTGCATTGAAGGATATCCCGGTTACTGAGTGCAAGGAAAGCAACGGCAAGGATCGAGGTAGTATGCAGTTGTTGTTTATCCGAGTAGGGGCAGAGTTTTCTAGGTTTAAGGCGGTTTATCGTGCGGAACAATATCCCCTAGTTACCCATCTCAACATGGTAGTGGGCCCAGCTGGCCTCAATCATGGCTGCTTGACTTAATTGTGGTCAAAAGAAGGGTAGAGATATTGGTGTTACTTACGTAAAATGAAAGAAGAGAGGCTGAAGATATGTGGCTGATAGGGAAAAGAAACAATAGTTTGGTTAAGATTTTGATGGGCCACTCATGCATCTTGCTTTCCACTGATGAGCCTATCATTCACATTGGGTCAAATCTTTATGGGCCTATTACACTAGTTGAGGGAAAATTTACTGTTAAGTGTATTTTATGTGATTAAAATTTTCACATAAAATGATAAAATTGTCAATATATAAAACTAATTATGATGTACAAAAAAAATCAAGTTGGTCGAAGTCTGGTTTGACTCTGGAATATTCGGAATAAACTTCTGGGTATTACATCAGTTCCTCTTAAAATAAGTTTCGTCCTTAAACTTAGAATAAGGAACATCACTGACATAACTTTCTATAATAAGAGTCGGGGTATCTAACTCTCCTTCTTAAGAGTCTTCGTTCCACCTTTCTAAACATGCAAGTATCACGAAAAGATCCAAGACATGAAGCCCAAAAGGTTAAACACTCATACTCAGAAGTAATCACATAGCCAATTAAGTCGTACAAATCAATGTCTAAGCACTAATTCGTCAGTCCTGAGGTTGCGACTAACTCCGCATAAAACCTTAAATAACTACTCCTAATGTTATCATCCGGCTCCAATGTAGTCTCGTCGGCTCCTCGTCTAGACCAGTCAATCCGTAACCTCGATATATCTTTAGACCGTAGGCGTCTAGTACTACGCTCTAAAATGAACGCCTGATACACTACAGGGTATGATCTGGCCTAACTATCAAATTCTCATAGTTGATAGCATATATCGGATCTGGTGTGATTCCCTTACTGATATATGTAGGAAATTAGGTAGACATCCTTTTGGTGTGGTTGGGAACGCTAGTCGTATGTAACCTCTCCGATCCGTTCTAACATCTCTAATGGCCGGACAAATTAGAAGCTCAACTTTCCTTTAATGCCAAAATGTCGGATGCCTCGTGTTGGTGAAACTCCCAACCAAACATGGTCACTTACTCTAAGCTCTAGAGGTCAACACCTTCTATTAGCGTATAATGTGTGACAACTCGGTATTGCTACACACGTTGTTGGATCAAGTCCATTCGAGTGAAATAATCCTATACCTGCTTTAGCCGCTCCACCATCTCTCCTAGATTCCTTCTCGTATGACGGTACCTCTGCCATACTACGTCTCATAAGAGCCCACACTTATATGTGTGTATTATTGCTATAATACAGGAATTCCACTGAGAAGAAGTGATTTGATCACACTTTTTCTCCAATTTAATGTACTTGCCCGTAACTTCCCTTCTATTGACGAAAAGGTCCTCTCAAACCGACCGTCAGTCTAGGGATAATTTACTATAGTAAAGTGAAGACTCGTACTCTAAGCCGTGTGTATAGACTTTCCAAATTCCCGAGATCAACCGTCATCTCTATCAAAAACTATGGTCCTCGACCCTCATGGAGTCTAACAGCTATCTAAAGAAATCCTCGTCTAAACAACTCACCGGTCACGTCTCCTTGATAGGACAGTCACGTGTGGTCTTAGTAAATCCCTGAATTCACTTAAGTCTCATCAGAACTCTAAATTAATACTCGCCAAGAATACTCAATGTGGTTATCCTTTCACAATCCCTTTGACTTCTGAAGTAGGGCACATCACATTGACTTACAAGTCCTTACCTTTATCTATTTACAATCTTGACATGGAGTTTTCTATTTAGCTCCAAATTTTCGAGGTGCGGTAATAAGTCTACACCGAGACAATAATACCAACTACACGATGGTCTCTCATGTTTGTCTTGTGAACTCTTCTACTAGGTGACTCATCTTATACATTTTTCTTCTCTGAATCAGTCTCTAACTGTTTGTTGATCATTACTACCCATTCTATGTAGGAACCTCATCTACTTTTTACTCTTGCATAGATATTATAAAGACATCCTCACCTCAAAACTTTATTTAAATTTAGCATGACCCGCCTTTTGATACATGACTATCCTTCTCACTGGTTAAGTTATACGCTTGGTTTACACTTTGTCCATAATAGTGTCATCGGTCCATTAGTATGACTTTTATTAAACATCTACTAGTACCATTTGTATAGGACACATCATATGCATATGATTTTCTCACAAATCAAAATTTTCTCGCATCGCATTTAATATGTTTTTCCTATACTCATGTCGCTTTACCTTCTTTAAATCCTTACACCCAATAGGATAGTTTAATGCCTTTGAGTTTTCTCGTATACACCTACGGATCACATTGATTGGTCTTATTACTTTCATCAACTCTTATGTCATCAGTCAGCATGAACTTCTAACACACTATTTATACGTAGTCTCACTACTACTCCTCCATCTACGTATTATTGGTTATCCGGATTAACTTGAATTTTTATCGGTGTACCACTATTCCTTATTAGACTCTTATATAACCACATTTCGGTAATCATCTTATTGGGGTGATACAAGATCCGTATAACAACTTTCAGTCATGCAACCTTACTCTTTCTCATGTTTGTTCCAACCAAGATATAGATTTCATCTATCATCACCTCACAACTCAGTGAGACATTTTACCAAGGCATTAATTATACTCTCTATGTTTGTGCAGCCTCTATAATTCCAATTATCCTGTGTCACATCGTTAGTCACTTTCTTTGTCAATCTGGGACATTAACCCCAACTTTTGCTCGGAAGAGCACCATCAATTTCACTTGTGTGGACTGTTAAGCACCCTCAGTCTTGATTAACGTAGCACCTGATCAAAATCATCCGCTTCTTCTTAATCATCTACTTCTTTTATACAATCCATTCGTACCACAGTGATATGTACCCCCCCCCCTTTTTATTTTTTTTAGTAGGTAAGCAACTACTCACACAAATTCCCTGACATCTTTCATGGAGTAATTAAAGGGGCCAACTCCGGCCGTCAACATCCCCTTTTTTTAGAGTATTTGGCCCTCATTCCATGTCACTGTCAAGGGTTCTAGTACTTGTGTCGATTTAACTTTACCATTGTCGTCATTGATCTCTTGAAGGATTTCTCCAGAAAATTATTCTATAGATCTGTTGTTATTCTTCTTCTGTACCAACTAGTCATCACTAGTCGATAAATACGTGTAAATTCTCAATTGTTACTATTTAGTCTATAGTCGATCTTCTACAAGACCCTAGACTTACCTTTCTTAGATCTCCTTCAATGTGGATGCACTTGGTAAAAAGCTATCCCCTCTAGGTTATCGGTTTATACTCCTTTGGCTCCTCTTACAGTCTTCACTGTAAGCTCACTTATACTCTTCCAAGTTTGGTTGTATCATTGCTCTATCGTCGATGAACTTATCAATTCTTCCACAACAGCTTGTAAGCGTGTCTTCGCGATTCCTCTTACATTAGTCATCATCTGTTTGCGGTTCTCTAGTAGGAAGTGTTAATGTTGGTAACTTAAATCTCTCAATGAATGAGAAATTATTGTGGACCCTCGAGTCCACTAATATCATTCTCTCACATTCTTCCTCCTTGGTTGGTGTAGTTTTGTAATGCCACCTTTATAGAAATCTGTTGTCTTAATTTCAGACTTCCACTGTATTTGATATTTACGTCATGATTTCTTTCAAAATTATTGAACCTTTGAGGAAGTCAAGCCGTCTCTATGATGTTGAAATTTATTTCTCGTCTTTAAAATCATAAGTCCACATACTATTTCCAATCTACTAAGCTGCAGAGATCCACGAAGAGCGATAGTGGTCCGACGTACTACTATCCCAACAACCCGACTATGCACATGATTTTAAAGTAAAACCTCATTTTGAAAATTTTAGACGCCTTTCGGGTTCTGGTTATTTCTACATTCGGTCTTTAAGAAGATTTCAAGTGTCATTGTTGACAACCCAAAGCTCTGATACCATATTGTAACATCCCAAATTTTTGGAACTCGGGGAGCTACTTGTTAGAACCTCACAATCGATCCCGACCTTGGTTTAACAACTTTACTAGGATCTTACAACTAAGCACAAATGTATTTAAACTCTATGAAAATATCAAATGGTATTTGTATGAATGAACAACCCATGACAGCCTTACAAAACATAAATATATTAATAACATGCATGCCGAACGGAAGACTCCCCAATCCCCATCTAATGAGTACGTGGACCCGGTTGACCATCCGTCCCGGATCTCTTTGCAACTGTCTATCTCTACAAAATCTACAACACGGATAAACTGTTAGCTAACAATCCAAATATAAGTAGAATAAGAATAGCACAAACACAACTCATGCAAAATAAAACAATCATCATGCTGGCACACAAACCGGTTATTATTTGATAATTTAGGTGATTCACTTTATTCCGTTTTTAAAGTTATGGCACGAGAAATCTAAGATTTCTCGCCTCCGTTCCTTATCCAACTAGTGATGGTTTGGCACACCTCCGCCGGTAGAGTCCTCACAAACCAAGTATGGACTAGTACCTAAAGAAACTCAATCGCCCTCGGGCTTACTGGCAAAATGCCACCGCCCGTTACTCTTAGGCCAAAATGTAGGTCGGTAGTAGGTAAATAATAATAAGTATAATTATAAACATATCATTCAAACACCACTATCATTATTCACACTCATATCTAGAAGTTATCTAAGTAAGCCCAAAGGACTTACCTGAATCAAATCTCAAATCCCGTTATCTCGACTCGGTTTGTAACCGCAAAAACTCAACCGCTTGTTATACAAGGGAAGTGGATCAATAATGTATCTCACTTTCTTAGAAGTTTTTAAGTTCTAAGATACTCAATCGATCATAAAGAAATTACCAAAAGTACCCTTACAAGCTATGATGCACGGACACGGACACGGATACGGGAAACGGACTCGGCGAGAAACGGGGAAGCGGGAATCCTCAAAAGTATAGGAAACAGGGACACGGCGAGTAAAATAATTAATATATTATTTTAAAGATATTGAAATATAGAATTACTATATCATAATGAGATACATATATGAAAAAAATCAATGATATATGAGTTGATAAAAATATTAACATGATGATAAAATAATCGAAACAAAAGCTTAGAAACAAACATTTTCAGTCTTACAAAACATAAAAATAAACATAATTATTTTATAATCTGAAATAACCATACCTATGTATCAAAATTGAAGAATAAATCATTCATTTGCAAATCAACAATAACCGAACAACATGATCAACAAAGGAAAATAATAATAAATATTTGTGAATTATAAAAAGTGAAAGAATTAGAATAACATAGTCAACATTCAACAAATAAAAATTACAAAATAAATTAATAATCAAAGATTCAAAATTAATTTATAAAACCATAAGAAAAATGGAGAGAAGAGTCGGCCGACGGAACAACATTTCAACATTAATGCCGGAGAAAAAGATTGGTGTCCTACTTCCGACAACCACAATCTCGCAGGTGGTCATGTGGAGCTAGATTTAGTCGGAAAAAATGGGAAAGAAGAAAAAAATATTACGGTATATAAGTTTTTATTTCGTTGATCATGTCTTGACCGGACACAATCCGCGTCCTCACCGTGTCCTATACGTGTCCTACCTTGGAAACGTGTCCTGACCGTGTCCGAGCCGTGTCCGGTTGTGTCCCCGTTTCCGACACGGCAGGACACGGGACACGCCGCCTTATAGAAGTGTCCGTGCATCATAGCTTACAAGGGTAAATGACCATTTTACCCCTGATCCAAAAACTCTAGAAAATTCTATAACAAAGTTTTAAACTATTCTTTGAAACTCAAAACCACACTCTAACTCTCAAAAGGAAGTTTGCTAAAGATTTAGAAGAGTTAATTACATTCTTGACTTTCCTAAATAGTCGTTAAGGTCCAACTTTGGCATAAGATACAAGGCTCGACTAAAAATATAAAAATTTGAAAACAATTATCTAGGTCTTCTATGACATGCATGCTACTCCTAGGAGCAAAGAACTCTCAAAAGCACTCAACAACAAGTCCTACACAAATCTCCAAAGATGGTTCCAAAATCCTGAAATTCATACTTAGCCAAATTTTGAGTATTTTCACAACTTTCCAACTAGCCTACTTTGGAACCTTGTAACTCTAAATCCGACCGTTGAATCACTCCCAAATTGTAATGTAGCAAACTACATATATCCACCTACAACATATCAAAAATTCAACGGTGGATGATTCTTCCAAAGCGTCGAAGTAAGTCCTCAAAGTCTTCCGTTCCAAACAAAATTCTGGAAAACAAAGAAAGGATCTTTGGTCCCTAATTCAAGTCCTGTGGACATCATGACTGAGTTAGGCCTTAACTAGGATTAGCCTAACTTAATCACGTCAACAACATAAATGTCCAAACTAACTAATTTCACTTGAATTACCCATGTATCCAATATCAACTATCCTTAAACTTAAACATTCCTTACAAAATAAATTATAAAGTACCTCACAAGTCTTTCAAACTAAAGGCCCGTTTGGTTCCAACTCCGGAAACGAAAATAAAAACGGAATAAAAACGAATGTAGTCCACATGTATACAATTATTCATGAAATTTTATGGAATCATTCCTTGTGGTTTTAAGTAATTGTGGTAAAATTTGATTAGTGATGATACCCTGTAGGGAAATAAAATGGGGAAGAACTTCGCCTCAAGTCACTGGAAGGACAGATCACCAAATTCCATCATGTGGGCAAATCTTTAAGCATTCATCTCTCCTGTTAGCTGTTCTCTCCTCCTAAAGCTTGTAAAGGTCTAGATGACCCTTTTTGAACCTATATCGGTCTAGTAGACCCCCCTTAAATCCTTTTCCTGGTATACAAATTAACTTTTCAAAAAAAATAAAATAAAATGGGAAAACAACTACATTTTACATGCAACTACATTTTACATACAACCACAAAGAATGATTCCAAAAGTATTCACGAATAAGGTAAACATATGGACTAAATTCATTTTCATTCTATTTCCATTTCCGGACTTCTAACCAAACGGGGTTAAACTACTCTTTAAGCGGTGTATCTCCAAATCATGTTGTCGTACCAATTCTTACGAACATCTTAACTAAGGTCAAACATCTTACATCTCTTTAACCAAACAAAAATCTCGTCCTACGCTACTTAACTTATTCAACCCACTCTCTAACAACCATACTTCCACACAACATAAGCTTGCAAGGTAAAAAAGGGACTCACTGGTGTGCTTATGGCTCGATCGTCCACTCAGACGACAACCCGAGATCATGGGAGGGAAAGGAGGTTTCGCTCGCAGTCGGAACAACAATCGAGATGCCCGTCCTTGCTTGTTGGGGTACTTAACTCGAAGACTTGTATGCCCGTGCCATATCAGAGGTATTGCTGTGTGTTATAGGAGGCTCAGAGGGAAGGAAGGAGACGATATACCTCCACACTTGCGGTCGCAGACATCGGCGATGATGACGGAAGGCGCCAACTCGTACTCGACTCAAAGAGAAGTCCACTGCTGTCGTCGGATTGTGGAGAGACCGGCCTTATGTGCAGATTTGTGAGGGTGGTATGCTGTTGTTGGTTCTACGTGAACCAGGAATGGAGGAAGGGAGACAGCTCTCGCCTGCAGCATTATCTAAGCAACGTCCCCGCCAAATCTGCGATGGGGGTCGTGAGGTCCGCCGGCTACAGACGTGAAGGATTCGGCCTGGATCGATGTTTCGTCGTCTGCCTTCATCTACGTGCATTGAAGGATTTCCCGGTTACTGAGTGCAAGCAAAGCGACGGCAAGGATCGAGGTAGTATGCGGTTGTTGTTCATCCGAGTAGGGGTAGAGGATTCTAGGTTTAGGGTGGTTTATCGTGCGGAACAATATCCCCTACTTACCCATCTCAACATGGTAGTGGGCCCAGCTGGCATCAATATGGCTGCTTGATTTATTTGTGGTCAAAAGAAGGGTAGGGATATTGGTGTTACTTACGTAAAATCAAAGAAGAGAGGCTGAAGATATGTGGCTGATAGGGAAAAGAAAGAATAGTTTGGTTAAGCTTTTGATGGGCCACTCATGCATCTTGCTTTCCACTGATGGGCCTATCACCCAGATTAGGTCAAGTCTTGATGGGCCTATTACACTAGTTGAGGGAAAATTGATTGTTAAGTGTATTTTATGTGATTAAAATCTTCACAATGATAAAATTGTCAAAATATAAAACTAATTATGATGTACAAAAAAAATCAAGTTGGTCGAAGTCTAGTTTGACTCAGGAATTCTCGAAATAAATTTTCGGGTATTACAGCAGCTACTCCATCTTGTATCAAATCCAAATAACATACAATACAACTGTTAGCTAACAATCCAAAAGTCAGCAAAATTATAATAGCAAAAACACACACAAAAATTAAATTTTAACACACAAAATGCTTGCACGGAAATCCGGTTATTATCTTATATATGTGATTCACTTCTAATTCAACTTATGCTTGTGGCACGAGAGGTCCCTTGACTCTCGCTTCCGTCCCCGTATAACAATAGGAGTGGTTCGATGCATCTCCTCGTATACCATGTATGGGCTACTCGGAGAGAAACTCCCAGCTTCATGTCAGAGATGGGCAGTGATGTCATGACCCGTTATACATACACTTGAGTCTTAAGTTAAAAAATAATGTCGTCCTATTCAAGCTAACATAACAACACGCACCACTATCATAATTCATACCAACATTTAGAAGCTAGCTAAGTAATCCCAAATAACTTACCTGAATCGGGTAAAAAAATCCCGTTAATGCTAATACTCGATTCCGCCCGAGTAAGATCTCAAACGCTTGGTTAAAAAGGAAACTTGGATCGATATCATATCCAATATGTTATAAGTTTCCAACTTCTAAGTTAATAAGGATCATCTAAGAGAAGAATGACAAAACTAGCCCTATATGTGTAAAAAATACCATTTTACCATGGGTTCCGAAAAACCCTAAAAAGTCTAGGAGGTCTAAAATACTTTCACTAAAAACCAAAGGCATAAAGTCTCACCATAAAAAGAAAGATATATCGAGTTTGAAAGATTCCTAACTTTCCAACTTCATACCAAAACTAACTAGGGTCATACTTTGACCTAAATTAAAACGCTTTCACTAAATCCCAAAAATCCCGAGAAAAATATCTAAATAAACTATGCTACGTCAACCCTTAATTACGACAATAAAAACCCAAAAATATTAAATCACCACTTCTACACAAAAACTCAAAGTTACATTCAAGCCACACAAATAAATACTTAGTCAAAATTCTAACCTTTTACCAAACTACATTAATGTCCTACTTCGGGACATCATAACTCCAAATTCGAGCATTGGATCCTTCTCAAGTTTTAATCATTAAACTATGTAAATCTAACTACGACATATAAAAAATTCAACGATAAACGATAATCCTAAAGCACTGAGACACAAGCCTAAAGTTGACTGCGCAAATTAAACTGGAACAACAATCAACAACGTAATAGGTTCTGAGTTCGATACCCCTTGCTATCATTTTTTGAATAAACCTCCTACCCATACATCACTAGTTCGACACTTCTCAAAAGCAACCACTACTCAAAGCTAACACAAAAATTGTAACACCCAAATCCGCGGGACTCGGGATGCTACGGGTTGGGACCTCACAATGGGTCCCGACCCTTAGCTTGACAACAATTTCTCCGGATCTTGCAACAAGGCACAAATAAAGGCCAAAACCAAATACATTTTACGCAATGCAATGAACCCAAAACCATACAAACCAAAGACTTCAGCCGAGATACAACCGAAAGACCAAAAGTCATACACGCGGCATACAATATATAATGAATACAATACTCAAACACGACTCCAACCAAAACCCAATCCTAAAATGTACGGAACCCCGGCTGCCCACTCTTCCGGATCTCTCGGCCGCATTCCTAACCTGCAAGGCAATCTACAACAATCGGTATAAAACCGTTAGCTAATATTCAAAGCATTAGAATCAAGGTGAAAGGCACAAACACAAGTAAATCAACATAACACACAATATACACCAAAGCACACAAGTCCAGTTTATTATCTTTTTATTATTAAGTCATATTTCGTTCTAATTCAACTTAGGTTGTGACAGGAGAGTCACCGAAACTCGCCTCGGTCCCTACTTACCGGCATGGAATGATACGGATGCATCCGATCGTCTACTAGCACGGGATAGTAGCCGAGAACCTCCTAGCTCTCGCGGGAGCCAGGCAAGTTGTCACCGCCCGTTATCATACACTTGGGCCAAAATAATATAAAGTTCGGTAATCCTAATTCCGGTTTAGTTGTTATAAACAATAGACAATAAACACACGCCATCAAACACACATCAGTACTAATACAAGGAATACGAGCTAAGTAAGTCCGGAGACCTCGTCCCAAAGATAATCCCGCTAACTCACAAAACGCTCTTGTTTCCCTTGGGATAAAGCACACAACCTGCTCACAACAAGATATCTATCAAAACTCGCTCAACTCAAGAAGTCTTAGACTTCTACACAAATGATCTACGCAAGATCATTTGACTCTCATTCTAGGACCGCGTCCTAGAATCTCTCATGCTCACACCACACTCAACACAAGCTAGAAGTCCTTAGACTTCTAGACCCTAAGATCTTTCAAAAGCGTAACCCATAACACATACTAGGATAAACATACCTAGTCTCAACAAGATCATACAACCATAATCTCAATCCTCATAAGCTCACAAGATCAACCCAAACACTCAACGTCTTACAACAATAAAAAAATCCTCAAAACTCACCTAAGGTCCAAACCACTACTTGGTATACTCACTAGGCTATGCTAGATTCAACCTAACATGATACTAATACTAAACATAACAAGATCGAGGGAGAGGATACTCACACGGCGTCAAAAGACGGATGTCGAACTTGGACTCGTTAGGCCTTTATCGGAGCGCTTCCGAGCCTAAAACCAAAGCTACACAAAATTAGCTTAACGCATATTAAAATCTAAGGAAGCCCCACTTTCAAAACAAGGGTAAAACTCGCAAAACATTTTCCGGGGTGATCACAACAATTTATAAATGCGGGTCAAAACCAAAACAACTTTCCGACAACTAAGAAACTCTCGAAACTTGTCCATTCCCTAAATAAACTTTGGGTCAAAACCATGATTATACACAAGGGCATAAAACATCATGTAAGTAAATACAAGACTAGAACTCGAAGTAAAACCCAATTAAAATCCACAATTATAATTTTTTGAGCAACTCATGAAGTTTCATAAACTTGGGATATATTCCGTAAATAAAACCTTGGGCCAAAATCTGTAAACAATTTCAGCAGGGCATATAAGCAACAATCCAAAATTAGGGCCATAAACGTAAATATATAAAGTTGGGTACATTTTATAATTAAACATAAAAAGAGGGTGCCCGCTGTAATATTGAAAAGGGTTTGTTTTCACCCTTTGATGCAACCGTCAAACTATGGAGGAAGAAGATTGGTGGTGGCGCTTCAGTGCGCTCCGGCAAGCGGCGAGTGAGAGGGAACAGGGGCGGCGGCCATGGCTCCGGTGTCACTGGCGTGGATCCAACGAGGCAAGGCGCAGATGGAGCCTGTCCCAATGCGGTCTCTGGCTTCGATAGGGCGGCAGGGGAAGCGAGGCGGTGGCAAAGAAGGGGCTTCCATACCCGGCGGCAAAGGGTAGCAGGAGGCGAGGGAGTGCCCTACTGCTGTTTCTCGATCCAGAAAACGAAGAGGAGCAGAAGAGATCAAGAAAGAGAGAGACGAGGTGCAAAAATGGAGATGGGAGAGAATAGATGCATTGCACATGGGGAAACAAGCTCCACGGGTCAGGGGATACCCAGGGCGGCGCAACTTCGGTCTCCGGCTTCGGCAACGCTAGGGCAGCTAGGGCGAGGCAACAAGGGCACCTCCTCCGGCGGGTGCGAAGCTATGCTGTGCTGCTGGTGAGGGAGCTTGCGTCGCAGAGGTGGCTCCAGGGTGAGGGTGAGGAGTTTTGACCGAGAAGCAAAGAAGGAGGTGAGATGAGAGAGTTGAAGGGCGTCTCTCTATGGCGGCTGCAAGGTCCTCTGTGATTCCGCCAGCAAGGGGAAGGAGATTAAACAAAGATATGTTGGTGTTGTAGGGAGGCTTGAGAGTAAACCGTGAAAGGAGATGAACCGAGAGAGAGAGAGTGGTGAGTTGAGATGTGTGGCTGCCGAAAACAGAGAAGGTCGAGGACTGAAGGTGTGGCTGCAAGTTGTCGCTGGGAGGGTTAGGGCTCCCGGAACAGATGGCTTGCACAACAGTGGAGGTGAGTGAGGAGTGTTTCCAAGCGAGAGGGTGCAGATGAAACAAAGAAGGAGAAATGAGAGTTTAGATGCTAGGAGAGTAGCATGGGCGGCTAGGTACCCGGACAAGAGACAAGCGACAAGGTCCCCGGCTAGGTTGTAGGGCGGGAGAAAGCAACCTTACAAAAATATATAAAAGAAATAAAATCAAAATAATATAAACTCGATAAGAATACTTGGAACGGGATTTTCGGATCAAAATACTTTCTGACTTTTTCCAAAAATAATAACACGGATGTACGTAAACGTATCCAAAATATAAATATACTCAAAAAAATACTCAAAAAAATATTTAAGCCATTAAAATATCGATAAAAGCCGGAAAATATCGCAAACGCGCCTAAAATCGGGGCGTTACAAAAATCATCTATCCAAGTGAGTGTTATGTGCAACAATCGAGAGAGATGTTAGCCGAGAGTTCTTAACCCACAGATCTGTAGATGGATAGAGAAGGCAGTGCACCAGGTAACCCTTCACCGGATCGTTGTTGCTGCTGCCCCTGAAGACGAAGCTAAGATGAAGGAGGAGTATACGGCTTCTATTGAGTGCGATAGTACCTAGGGACGAAAGGGGTGACCGGTCATCCTTATGTGGTTATGTACGCGATTGAAGGAAGGGAAGAAGAGCAAGAATAGACTCACCTCGACACCAAGGTTGGCGATGGCGACAAACGAAGAAGGAGCCGCTTCTATTGAATGGATCTACGTGCAGGAGAAAGCAAGGCGATAAGTTGGCGAAGGCGACAAACGAAGAAGGCATTAGCTCAATATAAAACTCATGATAATTATTCATAATGCTATCATCGGTCTCCCATGTAGCCTCATCGGCTCCTTGTCTAGACCACTAGATCCGCAACATCGGTATATCCTTAGACCGTAAGCGTCTAGTACTACGCTCTAGAACGGACACCGAATACTCCACAAAAGTATGATCTGGCTCGATTGTCAAATCCTTACAGCTGATGAGATGTCTTGGATCCAATATATACTCTCTGAGCTGAGATACAACCAATAATGGTTGATACCCTCCAGTGACGGTGGTAGCGCTAGTTGGTATGCAACCTCTCCGACTCGCTCCAATATCTCAAACGGTCCGACGTATTGGGGACTCAGCTCCCTTATGGCGAAACGTCGGACGCCTCGCGTTGGTGACACTCTCCACAAAATCTAAGCACTCACTCTAAACTCTAGAGGTCAGCGCCTCTTGTCGGCGTAGGATTTCTGACGACTTTGTGCTGCCAACATTCGCTCTCGGATCAATGATAACCGAGTGATGTCATCCTGTATCTACTGTGGAGCTACTCCACTTGCTTTGCCTAGCTCATCCCAACATAAAGATGTACGGAATCTCCATCCATGCAATGCCTCATAAAGAGTCATCCCAATAGACGCATGCCATCTATTATTATACAAGAAGTCTACCAAGGGAAGGTAGCCTAACCACACCTGTTCTCAATCCAACACACAATCCCAAAACATATCCTCTAGCGTTAGGACGATCCTCTCAAACTGACCGTCAGTCTGAGGGTGATAAGTTGTAGTAAAGTGGAGACTCATCCCCAATGCCATATGCACCCGCTGCCAAAACCTCAAGGTGAACCGTCCATCCATATCAGAAACGATAGTCCTCGGTAAACCATGGAGTCTCTAAATCTGCTTGGTGAATTCCTCAACTAAACGATTCACCGGCCACATTTAGGAATGACACGTGCGGTCTTCTTCAATGGATCAACTACTACCCATATAGCATCAAAGCTCCTGCTAGGTCGCATTCCTATGACAAAATCTATGAACATATCCTCCCACTTCCACTACGGCACTAGTAGTGGGTGAAACTTTTCTCCAGACCTGTGATGCTCAATCTTGACTTGTTGGCAAGTCGCACATTGAGCTATAAGCCTAGCTACATTAGGCTTTAGACCACCCCACCAAGATGAACGTTTCACGCCCTTATACATCTTACTCACTCCAAGGTGTATTGAGTATGATGTAGCATGAGCCTCGCCCAATATACTCGGTCTCAGCTCGTTGTCCGATGGCACACATATATGCTCTTGGCGTCTCATCAATCCATCGGCGCCTATGGTAAACTGTGGCGCCTCACCTCGAGCATACTATCTTAGATCCCAGTCAAAGTCGGGTAGCTTTCCCGCTTTTGTTGGATCTCTCCCAATAGATTAGGTAATAACTCCAAAGTGGACGTGTGTCTGCCTGTATCCATGAACTGGACCTCAATCCCTAGCCAAGTGTATTGAGTGGTATAGAATCTCAAGGTCGAAGTCCTTAATCAACTCCAACCATCTTCTCTTCCGGTTATTCAACTCCTTTTGAGTGAATATATACTTTAGACTCTTATGGTTTGTGTAGGTCCGACACGTCGCCCCATAAAGGTAATGATGCCAAATCTTAAGGGCATGGACCACTGCAACTAACTCGAGGTCATGTGTTGGATAATTCTCCTCATACGTCTTCAGTTGTCGAGACACGTATGCAATAACCTTACCTCTCTACATCAAGACACATCCCAAGCCCATCTTGGACGCATCACTATACACCACAAAATCCTCGACACCCTCTAGTTGTGCTAAAATCGGTGAGGTAGTCAATCTCCTCTTCAGTTCCTGAAAACTCTACTAACACGGCTTGGGCCAAACCAATCGGGTAGTCTTCCTCAATAGGAAAGTAAGGAGTCAGGCATATAATGAAAACCCATCCACGAACCAGCGGTAATAGCCCGCCAAACCTAGAAAGCTATGAACTTCCTTGGAGGTTGCCATGAAGATACCGACTCGATCTTCGCCGGATCGACCTTAATCCCATCATTAGTAACCACATGACCAAGAAAGGTTACCCAGACATCCAAAACTCGGACTTGGATAGCTTGACATAAAGCTCCTTATCCTGTAGAACTTGTAACACTGTCCTCAAGTGTCCGACATGCTCCTTTCGACTCCTAGAGTACACCAGGTATCGTCAATATATACCACCATAATTTGATCTAAGAAGTCGATGAAGATTCCATTCATCAACGCCATGAACACCACGGGCACATTCGTGTACGTGAATGACATCACTAGAAACTCATTGTGGTCATACCGAGTCCGAAATGCCGTCTAATGTATGTGCAAAATCCGGAATTTTTATTCCGTCTTTTTACGTTATAAAATAGATCTCGATCTATCAATTCATATCCGTCTACTTAGTTAGACATATTAGGATAAAAATTATCATTTTATGTAGACCTCCTTCACATAAAATGATGGAACTTTTTATAAGTTTATCATTTTATGTGACTTACCTTCACATAAAATGATAGAGTTCGTAACTAAACCTAAACTGTAAGATATTCCGTATCCGGTTATTCCGTACATTAATTTCGGATTCTCGATTCCGAACTACAATTAGTACCGGGCTACGATTCCCTTCGTCCAACAGCCAGTCCGGGAGCTGCTTGTCCAGCTGCTTGTCCGCTCCAGCCAGCAGCCCAATCGCCTAGCAGCCTTGTCCGCTCCAGCCAGCAGCCAGTCGCCCAGCTGCTTGTCCGCTCCAGCCAGCAGCCCAGTCGCCCAGCTGCTTGTCCGCTCCAGCCAGCAGCCCAGTAGCCCAGCTACTTGTCCGCTCCAGCCAGCAGCCTAGTCGCCCCGCTGCTTGTCCGCCCAGTCCAACCTGCTTCAGCCCAGCGTCACTCTAGCCAGCGCCAATCCAGCAGCACACTCCAGCCCATTCCGCAGGCCCAACCGGAAGCAAAAGGAGAAGCAAGCCCAGCTGTGTTATAACAGTTTCAACGGGGGATTTAATGCTGGGAGAGAGCTGATGTAGTTGCCATAAAAGGCTCCTAAAATCACGCTGAAGAATCTCTCACCTTCCTTCCCTTTCACGTCCACATTCAGAAGACACAATCCCCTCTTTTGCTGATCGAAACCTCCAACGTTACAGCTGCCTCACGTCCCAGCCGGTGCACACAACACTTATGCGTTTCCATCCTTCTACACCCACGCCCCAGCCTCCACTTCACTTCTGCGTTTCTTGCCTTCTGCACACGTCCAGTCTAGAAGCAACGTACTTCCCGCAGATTCTGTGTATTTCGGTAAGGATTAATCTCCCATTCATCTTCATCTCTTAATCTAGTCGTTCATGAATGCCTGCGATAACAACTCCGTCTCGACCATTCCGTGACAGTAGCAAGGCTGGAAGAGTTGGCCAATCCGTGTATTAGTAGAAGACGCCTCAGCCAGTAGAGGTTGAAGAGGTGAGTCTTTCTGCAGTCCCAATCCTTGCCTCTAGAAGTTAGTGTATAATTTTATGTATGTATACTATTTCCGTAATGTTAGAATGATGAACTGCTGTAGTCGGACTTGAACATAGGTTAGGTTGACCTTGTGTAGCTGTTGGGTATATAGACCGAAGGATAGGAACAAAGGACTGCTGTAAGTATGAAAAACAGAAATAAAAGGGCTGCTGTAATTCATTTTTTTTCCTTCAGCTTTTAGGTTACCAACAGCCCATCTTGTCGATCAATTATAAAACGTTTGGATAAAGATCCACCGTTGAATTTTGGATATGTTGTAGACGGATATATGTAGTTTAGCATATTAAAATTTTGGGAGAAATGAACGGTCGGATTGAAGTTATGAGCTCCCGAAGTTAGGTAGTTGAGCAGTTTTGGTAAACTTGAATTTTGGCTAAGTATAGGATATTAGAGTGAAGGAACCGACTTTGTGAATTATTATAAAAATATCGGCTGAACAGTTTGGAGAAATTCTTTCTTCTAAGGTTAGATAGAACCTCATAGATGATCTAGAGATTTAATTCGGAAATTTTATAAGCTGTTAAGAATTTTATATTTAGAGCCGAAATTAAACCTTTTTCGATTCTTCCGGAAAATAGAAACATAGGAAAAATGTCAGTTTAGAACCAAATAAAATTCTAGGAGTTGGATATATTTTTAGAACTTCAAATAGGAGTTTAGACATGAATTTTAGGGTTTTCGAGGAAATCGGAACCAAGGGTAAAATGGTCATTTTACCCTAAAACTAGTACTGTAACTAGTACGTCTTAATACCTTATTTGATCTTAGAAGTTTTAGACTTCTATCTACGTAAAAGTGTGCTAATACACTTATCGCCTTTGACAGGCAACTGAGTGGTTACAGTTTACAGAGCGAGTGGTTTATAAAGAGTCGAGCGTTATAACAAGTAAGTCCTTTGGGCTTACTTAGCTGACTACTAAATATGAGTATAAATGATGATGGTGGTGTGTGATTGACATGTTAGAGAGCTAGGTTGTGATATATAATTACCGACCTATGTTTTGGCCTAAGAGTAACGGGCGGTGGCATTCTGCTCAGTAGCTCGCGGGGCGCTGGGGGTTTCTTTCGGGACTAGTCCACACATGGTTTGTAGTGATGCTACCAAAGGAAGTCAGCTAGACCTACACCAGTTGGATAAGGAACGGAGGCGAGTACTAATAATAGTTCTCGTGTCACAACTTAAATTGAATAATGTGAATCACTAAAATAATAGATAATAATTGGTTGAGTGCCAGCATGAAGTTTGTTTAATTTTGTTGCTGCTTGTGTTTGTGTTGTTATCATTTTGCTTATATTTGGATAGTTAGCTAACTGTTGATATGTTGTTTAGACTTGACACAGGTTAGAGCAGATGCCGAGTGATCCAGATGGTAGTGGTCAGCCGGGGTGTCGTACTTTAGGACGTTTTGCAGTTTTTGCATTTGTGGGTTTTACAGTTGAACGTTGTTTCCTTTCGTACTTTGTTATATTACTTTTCCGGGTGTAGTTGATCTGGTCACATTCATGCATTGTTAAAAACTATTTTATGATTTCTGGTTTTTCCTTATCTGTGCCTTGTTGTAAGATCATGTTAAGTTGTTGTCAAACTAAGGTCGGGACCCACTGTGCGGTCCTAACCAGTAACTCCCTAAGTTGTAAAATTTGGGGTGTTACAGTATGTCCTACTCTCTCACCCTCAACTGGTGATAACCCGAACATATGTCGATCCTAGAGAACATTGTAGCTCCATGCAACTGGTCAAGTAAGTCATCTATACGAGGCAGAGGGTACTTGTTCTTAATAGTCACCTTATTAAACTCTCTATAGTCGATGCACAACCTCATCGACCCGCCCTTCTTCCTCACAAATAGTACCGGGGCACCCATGCAGAAACGTTAGGGCTTATGAAGCCATATCAGTTCCTCCAACCGCTTCTTCATTTCTAGCAGCTCTATTGTTGTAAATATATTGAAAATTATAGAGAATGATTAGCACTTATTAGAATTCCTGCAGTAATCCCAAATAGGACCAAAAAAGAGATTGACACAAGACCTCTAACCTTATCTCTCCCATCGGAGATAAACATTCCCGATTTATTTTTCCGTCCCATCTCCGTAACTGTGAAGTCTGTGATCCTCGTCCGATTAGAAGGGGTGGGCAACGGATCGATCCGATCCGCATACCCGGATATCCGAATAGAAATTTTCATAAAACTCCCGATCCGGATCCGATCCGTATCCGTCCGGACATCCGACACTTTTTCCGGAACGGATCGGATAATTATCCGCGGATATCCGGCCGATCCGATTGATCCGAATTTCAAAATATAGTATCCGAAAATCATTTTAGCCGGATCGGATCGGATTATTATCCCCGGATATCCGGATGATCCGTTTAATCCGAATGACTTATGTTTGACCCGGTTGATCCGAAAAATGACTTTAGGTGGATCCGATTGATCCGAATATCCGTTTGATCCGGATATGTATTTGCTACTTTATTTATCACAAAATGTAATAAAAATAATTCAAAGACACAAAAAAAATCAAAATAAAATTGATAATCATATAGATAATAAAAAAATGAGAATATTAATGTACATTATAATAAGAAAATAAAAACAAGTTTTTAAACAATAAATATCTTTATCTTTAAACTTTATAACTACTTCATACAATATCAAATAAAAAAAATTGAAAATGCTAAAGTAAAAGTAAATTATTTAACTTGGATAAATATTAATTTTGTTATTCTTGAAAATCTTAATATATAGAAAATATTATTATTAAATATTATCAAAGTCAATTAACTTATTTTTATTGTAACAAAAGCTAATTGATTGTATTTCATTATAAATATTATGAATAATAATTACACAAGAAAACGATCTTTACAAAATTATAATAAAATATAAAACTTTGTATATATTCTAGAACGATCTTGTATATATATAAACACATACATATATATATATGTATGTATATATAGGCGGTTTCATTAAATGAGACGATCTTCTAATAAAAGGTTGAGTTGCTACTAAAAAAATGACTAAAGCTATAGTTGTCATACTCATCATTACTTATATTATTCATAAACTTATTTTTAATACTTTAACACAAATCTTATGGCTAACATGGTTAAAATAGTTAGACTTATAAAACATCATTATATAAACTTATAGTATGTAATTTTGTACT
>BSUD01000007.1:104948278-104967308 GCA_033239045.1 Fagopyrum esculentum | reverse complement strand
TAAAATGCTCGTTATAGACCATTATTATTTAATAATGTGTTTACAATTATCATTATCATCATTAATTGTTCATTTAGATAAACCAACTTCTAATAACATATTATTATTGAGACCAACTTATAAAAATATATATTTTACAAAGAGATCAACTGATGATAAAAGATTATTATGGACATTTGTTCATTCAAATGAAATCAACTTCTAATAAAAGATTATTATTGAGACCATCTTATAAAATATATATATCTTACAATGAGATCAAATAATAATAAAAGATTATTATGAACATTTGTTCTTTTAAATGAGACAAGTTTCTACGAAAAGATTATTGTTGATATCAACTTATAAAAATAAATACCTTACAATGAGATCAACTTATAATAAAACATTATTATGAATATTTGTTCAGTTAAATGAGATCAACTTATAATAAAATATTATTATGAATATTTGTTCATTTGAATGAGATAAATTATAATAAAAGATTATTATTGAGAGCAACTTATAAAAATACATATCTTACAATGAGATCAACTTATAATAAAATATCATTATGGACATTTGTTCATATAAATGAGATCAACTTCTCATAATAGATTATTATTGAGACGATCTTATAAAACTTATATCTTACAATGAGACCAACTTATAATTAAAAAAAATATTATTAACATTTGTTCGTTTAAATGAGACTAACTTATAATAATGGATTATCATTGAAACTAGACCTGTACAAATCCGGGCTCGGGCCGTGTTCGGGCCGGGTCATACCTCAAAACTCTACCTAGAAGGTGCGGGCCGGTCTGGCCCGGCCCGGCTTGTCCGGGCCCCAAACGCTACCCATGTCAACCCATGTAAAAAGCGGGCGGGCTACCGGGCCGGCCCGGATGGCCCGTGTGTACTTGCTTGTGCGTTTTTTCCCAGAATTTATCGTTAAAAAAAAAAGTAATACAATGAATTGAATACACACTTTTAATTCAATTATACTTGCATAGTACACTATCAACAAGTTCAATAACAATCAACACACAAAAATGCACAAGTTCAAATACCTAAAAAAACAATAAGTACCATTACAGTCAAGTTAGTCCTACAATCTTGTGTTGCAAACGAATATAACTCGTCAAAATACTCCAAAAAAACTAAATGTACAATAAGAATATGTAACACTCAAAACAATATAAATTATATACACATACATATAAAAATATTTTATGTATAAAACTATATTCGGGCCGGGCCGGGTTAGCCCGCGGGCCAAAATGTTCACCCGTACCCGTCCCATCAAAATGCGGGACAGGCCGGGCCCGAACGGGCCAAACTTGCTGCCCATACCCATGTTTTTTTCCGGGTGGGCGGGCGGGCTGGACGGGCCGGCCCGGTTTTGTACAGGTCTAATTGAAACCAACTTATAATCATATCTATATAAATCTATATCTGAAAATAAGACTAACTTATAATTAAAGATTATCATGAACATTTGTTCATTTAAATAAGATCAATTTCTAATAAAATATCTATTATACTTACTAAAACAGAGCACGGGTTGATGATGTGGCGCACTGTAGACGCAGGATTTTTAAAATTGAGCTCCCACAATTAAAGCCAATCAATCTTTATTTTTTACACTATTTTTTAAACCGTAAAATCTTTTATTATTAAAATAATAATTTTATAGAAACCAAATCTTCTATTATACTTACTAAAACAGAGCACGGGTTGATGACGTGGCGCGCTGTGGACGCAGGATTTTTGAAATTGAGCTGCCACAATTAAAGCCAATAAATCTTTATTTTTTACATTAATTTTTAAACCATAAAATCTTTTATTATTAAAATAATAATTTTATAGAAATCAAATTAATTTTTTAATAATAATAAAAAAATTAATCGAATTAGCTTTTGTAACGCCCCAAATTCTCAAAGCTCGGGGCATTATTGGTTAGGACCTCACAATGGGTCCCGACCTCAGTTTGACAACAATATTACTAGGATCTTGCAACAAGACACAAATAAGAAAAACCGAAATTTATAAAATAATATTTTTAAGAGATGAATGCAACAACGTCTAACAGCCTATGGTACTTAAACAGCAGAAGAGTCTAACGGTCTTCAACAAGAAGAAAGAAACAACAATTAACACCCAACCCCACTCTAAGGAGTACGGAGACCCGACTGACCACTACTTCCGGATCACTCTGCTGCTACTCTAACCTGCCGTGAAACTAAAAACACAACAAAACAACCATTAGCTAGTTATCTAAACATTAGGAGAATAATAATAGCACACACACACATAAAAATAATAAACACTCATCATGCTTTCAAACAATCCATTTATTATCTTCATTTAAGTCATTCACTCTAATGATACTTATTTTGTGACGCGAGGGATTCCCAAACCTCGCCTCCGCCCCCGTGTACCCATCAGGAGTGGATCCGATGCATCTCACCGTGTACCTAGATGGTTTGGGTATAGAGAACCTCCCAGTCTCCTGGCAGAGCTAGGCAGTGATGTCACGGCCCGTTATACATACACTTGGGCCTTAACACATAATAACCACGGTCGTCCTAACAAGTTATTTTTATTATAAAACACATTGCAGACACACAACCATTATCACCCAACTAATATCCAGAAACCGGCTAAGTAAGTCGCAAGGACTTACCTGAATCGAAAAACACTATCTCAAATCTCAACTCGGTCTGCATCCGTGGTAACTCAAACGCCTGTCAAGAAAGGCATGTGGATCAAAAACACATCCCATACTCTTAGAAGTTATAAACTTCTAAGATGTACAATCTCATGAAGAGAAATTACGGAAAAAAGCTCTCTTAAGGTAAAAGACTATTTTACCCCTAGTCCCGGGAATCTTTAAGATACTAATAAGGATTAACCTCAACCGCTCACCAACATAATTAGGTTTTTTTTACTAACAAGTTATCGATCAAACCATGCATCATAACCTAAGAGAGGTGTCTCACAATATATATATATAAGCCTACTTATTTGTAACTATAACTAACAAGTTGACTATGCTAACAGACTAATCTATATACATTAAAGCCTACTGTTAGTTTATATATATAAACTAACAGAGTATACTACCCACCACGCCAAGATCTATATAAGTATAAAAGCCTACTGATTCAAGGCCCTAACTAACAGACTAATCTAAGCCTAAACTAATCCCTACCAAAACATCTAACTTCCTAACCCACTAGCAGCAACGCACGAGAATACTACCCACGTACTTAATCAGTGGCTACTACCTTCACCACTCTACACTTATATATATATATATATATATATATATATATATATATATATATATATATATACTCATATATGCACTACACTTATATATATATATATATATACTTAAATATACACTGTACCGAAATATACATTATACCGAGGAAGAACGCTCACCCGCTCAGCAAAGGTACGTTCTCACTCTTACTCACGTCTCAACTTTCCTATCGAAAACTGTAAAACTCGACCCTCTCTCGACTCCAACGAATTGTAGCGGAAGAAACGATTACCTGCTACAACGAGGAAGGAGATCCGACGCCACACAGGAAACCCGGGGATGATCAGTATCGGCGACGAAGACGGATATACGGTTCTGGCTAGCGGTCGTGAGATCCTTCCCTTCGGTCCGGTTCGTTTAGCCAAGGTCGTAGGGTTGTACGTCTGCGGTTCCGGCTGGAAGACTCGATCTTCACAGTGGCCTGCACTACTATCCGGGAAGGCGCGAGGCGGTGACAATCCTTCGGTCGGAGACGACGGGGCCCGGGAGTTCTTGTTCCACCGGTGTTGGCGAGATTGCGTCGAGATGCGGAGGGAGGCTCTTCACTTTGGTACGCTTGTTGCGTGATTGCCGGATGAAGAAATGGTAATTTAGGTTAAGAGGCTGAGTGCGGTAGATAGGGGAGTTAATTAGGTTAAATTAGAGGAGTTAATTAGGATAGTTAATTAGGAGTTAAATTAGGGGAGTTAATTAGGTTATGAGAGTGATTTAGAAATGTAGTGCTGGGCTGGTGAAACAAATAAAATAGCACACAACTTTTCATCTATCTTGGGCCGGCTGATCGAATAGGTATGGGCCTGTTCCTCCCGCTCGCTCATGGGTTGATGAGCGAGTCGTTACTCGTACGGAACTGCTCTTCGGTTTATTTATTTATTTATTTATTTATTTATTTATTTATTATTATTATTATTATTTTTTTAAATTTACGAAGTTAGTATTCGGATTACATATTTATCATTTTATGTGAATTAAGGTCACATAAAATGATAGCATTTAATATTGTATAATATTATATAAAATGAAGAAATGTTAGCGGATCGGAATCCGGTTAGATCGGGTATTAAACGGAAATTAAAATTTCCGAGTATTACAGCTTTAACAATCAAATCACCTTAACAACGAAATCATTTTTTTAATAAATAAATATTTATAAAAATATATTAAAAGATATTGCGATTTTGATTTCCCTTTTAATTATATTTTCGGATAGGATTTTTATTCGACGGATTTTTTTTCGAACGTTCCATCAGATTTTTCCATGGTTCGCTTAGAACTTTTATGTTTTACAAATTTGTCAAACAAAATTTATTTTTTTGAAACTACAACTTTACGTTATGTGCGAGTTTTAATTAAATTGATTTTGAATTGAATTTTATTTTCGAAATGTTCCATCAGATTTTAAGCGAACAATTATTTTTTGATAAAATCCATCAAAATTTACGTTGTTTTTTTTTTGAAAAATACCTATAAATATATAATAAATTTTACATGATTCCATTGGATTTTTTTGATAGTTTTTTAAATAAAAAACTTCCATTTAATCAACAAAATTGATTTTCATTTTGACGGTAAATTGATTTCCATTGTTGTTATATATTTTTATTATGGATTTTAATTAAACTGGTTTCGATTTCAATTCCATTTTAGTTATATTTTCTGTTAGGATTTTTATTCGAACGTTCCATGTGATTTTTTTCATGGTTCCCTTATGTAACGCCCCCAATCCACGGGATTCGGAGCGCTACGGGTTAGGACCTCACAATGGGTCCCGACCCTTAGCCTGACAACAAATGTCACTGGATCTTACAACAAGACACAAATAAAGGCAAAACCGAAATTCATTTTAATGCAATGATATGAACCCAAAAAGAAAACAACGAAAGACTTCAGCCGAGATACAACGCTAAAGGCAACCGCCATACACGCGACATACATAATACCCTAAACAATACATAAAAACAACCCCCAAAACCCATCCTAAAATGTACGGACCCCGGCTGCCCACTCTTCCGGATCTCTCGGCCGCGCCCCTAACCTGCAAGACAACTACAACAATATCGGTATAAAACCGTTAGCTAGCATTCAAGGCATTAGAATCATGGTATTGGCACACACACACACATAAGGCATCATAAACACACAACATGTTCCAAAACACACAATCCGGTTTATTATCTTTTTATTATTAGGTCATATCCCGTTCTAATTCAACTTCTTTTGTGACACGAGAATCTTAAAGATCTCGCCCTTGTCCCCTTTCACCATACGGGTTTGTACTTGATGCGGATCAGCATCACCCGATGGGCTGGTCGCAAGGCACCTCCCAGTCATCCCCATTTTGGACTGGACAAGCGGTCACCGCCTGTTATCATACACTTGGGCCAAATATAAACATATAAAGTCAGTGGTTCTATTACCAGTTTAGATGTTATAACATAAGCAATAAACACACACATAAACAATAAACACACACCACCAAACACGCATTGAAACTAATACAGAGAATACGAGCTAAGTAAGTCCGAAGACTTACCTCGTCCCAAAGATAAACCCGCTAACCACTGCTCACAACTTCCCGTAGGAAGGCACTCAACGCCTGATCAAAACAAGGCACACGATCAACATCTCTCTCACATGCTAGAAGTCCTTAGACTTCTAGTACCAATGATCTCGCAAGATCATAAACTATAACAACGTAGGGGCATCTACCCTCCCAAGAATCTCGCAAGATCTTAACTCATAATAACATACTAGGATAAGCCAAACCTAAACCCCAAAATTCCACAAGATCATACGACCCCAACCTCGAGCCTAAGAATGCTCACAAGATCAACCATATAACTTAAAACCTTATAACAACCTCACAAGATAACCAAACACCTCAAGTCTTAGCCAATCATAAATCCTCAAAACTCACCTAAGGTTCAAGGCCACTACTTGGCATTCACTCTAAGTTATGCTAGATTCAACCTAGCATGATACTAATATTAAACATAACTAAATCGAGGGGAAATAATACTCACGCGACGTCAAAAGACGGAAGTCGTTCAACGGATGTCGACTTGGACTCGTTAGGTCTTTCTCGGGGCACTTCCGAACCTAGCACCAAACTAAACAAATTTAGCTTATAAGCTAAATTTGAACGGAATAATGAGCATATATAATCTAAGGAAAACCCCATTTCTAAAACCCAAGTTAAAAACCGTAAATACAATATTCCGGACAAATTGTATAACATCATAAACTCAAGGTAAAACTCCTTTTGAAAGCCAATGTTAAAATCTCGTAATTTAATCTTTGAGTCATAACCCGGAATTAATCCAACATGAGCATAATATATATGATATATATATAAATAAGAATATAATTCAAGCAAATCCCAAATTTAAAACCCATAGAAACATTGTCAAGGGCAATTTATGAAATGCTAGAAACTTGTGTCATAAGTTGTAAATAAATCTTTGGGCTATTTCTTGTAATTTAATTCCAGCATGGGTAATTTTGCAAGATTCCAAAAGTTTGGTTGTAAACTGCAAATACAAACAGTGGGTCACAATTTGAAAATAGCACAAAGGGAGGGCCCCGAATTAAAAGCCCTAAATAGGTTCTTCAACCTTCAGCAATGCGACAGAGGAAAGGTGAGGGTGGCGGCCGCTCCTGATACTCCTCCAGCGATGGTGCCCCGCAGCCAAGAAGGGAAGCGACGAGGGTGACGCGGCGACCAGGGCAAAGCAAGATGGCGACTCTTCCCTTGGTTACTGGTGGACGCGCAACATATGAGGCTTCCATGATTGAGGTGCGAGAGAGATACGGGCTGGCTTCGACCGCCAGATCTCCTCCGATCGAGCTTCTGTAATATCCGGAATTTTTATTCCGTCTATTTCTATTATAAACCCGATCTCGAGCAGTTAATGCATCTCCGTCTACTTATTTAGACATGTTATTATAGGATTTATCATTTTATGTAGATCCCTTCACATAAAATGATAGAATCTTTTAAATAGTTTATCATTTTATGTAGCTTACTTCCGCATAAAATGATAGAATTCTTAACCGATCAAAAACTATAACAAACTCCATATCCGTCTAGTCCGAATATTCATGGGTCGGGAGCTTGTCCGCAGCCAGTTTCAGCCCATCTATTTCTCTATATTCCAGCCCAACGGATCCAGCCACTGCTTGCCTTGTCCAAAGCCAGCAGCCCAGTTCTGCAACCAGCAGCCACTGTCTTGCTTGTCCAGCGCCAGCAGCCCACAGCACCTGCCAGGAGCCCAGGGCCAGCCTTCAGCCCAGTCGCCCAGCTTGCCAGTGTGCAACAGCCTCAGTCCATCTTCAGCCCAGCAACGTGCCAGCAGTGTGCAACAGCTTCAGCCCAAGAAGTGCAAGCCCAAGGAGAAAGCACTACTGAGACGCTACTGGAATATAACGCAGATCTGCTCACATAACTGCCCTTATATTCCGCTAGACATTTTCTTCTGCACACAGCCTTCTGCTCCACATTCTGTCCACGTTCAGATTTCCTTCTCCGCCTCTATTCTACAGCACAATATGCCATTGATCCATACAGCTTTCAGCCGCAACATTTGTTCCATCGAAAGTCTACAACGGAGAGGAAACCGCTACAGCTGCAGTCATTACATCGTTAAGCGCCTAGAACCGAGTAATCTGAGTTCCTTCATTCCTCCGGTAAGACACAGCTTCGATTCCTTCTCTCCCTTCTGCTGTGATTAAGCACTTATACATTCTTCTTTGTGTTGGACGGGTCTGTCAAGATCCAGGAGAGTTGCCTTCCACCTGCAGCCGGGAGTTTCACCCTCGATTCCTTGAGCCAGTGGTGCCGGACGGCGCAGTAACAACAAGCCCTCCCCTGCTGAAATCCGAGAGGTGAGCCATCTCTCTTCTGCAGTCCAATTCTTGCCCCTTTAGACATTATAAGTGTATAGATTATATATGTTTTCGGTTTTGTTATGAACAAAGACCAAGCCAAGGAAATGGAGGGATAATAAGTGAGTTTGTTGAAGTCTCCTGTAGGTCCAATTGATGATAACTGGATGATAATGAGAGTAGATTAGACTGCCCTAGAAATAGAAGTGAAATACTCAATTTTGAGCTCAGCTTAGTAAGTGAGTAATGGTCAATGTTGAGGATTAATGTTTGAGCATTTGGATAAAGATCCACCGTTGAATTTTGGATATGTTGTAGATGGTTATATGTAGTATATGGTATAAAAATTTGGGAAGAAATGAACGGTCGGATTAGAAGTTATAAGCTCCCCAAGTTAGGTAGTTGAGCAGTTTTTAGTAAACTTAAGATTTGGCTAAGTATAGGAATTGTGAGTGAAATAGCCAACTTTGTGAATTTTTATAAGAATAATGGCTGAACAGTTTTGAGAAATTCTTGCTCCTAGGGGTAGATGGAACATCATAGATGACCTAGAGAATTTATTCGGAATTATTATAAGCTGTTACGAATTTTATATTTGGAACCGAAGTTAGACCTTTACGATCTTCCGGAAAATAGAAACATAGGAAAAATGTCAGTTTGGAACCAAACGAAACTTTAGGAGTTAGAATATGAGTTTAGAATCTCAAATAGGAGTTTAGACATGAATTTTAGAATTTTCGGGAATTTCGGGACCAAGGGTAAAATGGTTATTTTACCCTAAATTAATACTGTAACTAGTTATGTCTAAATACATTATTCGATCTTAGAAGTCTTAGACTTCTAACTACGTGAGAGTGTGTTAATGCACTTATCACCTTTGGCAGGCAACTGAGTTGCTACAGTTTACAGAGCGAGTGGTTTACAAAGAGTCGAGCTTAATATCAGGTAAGTCCTTTGGGCTTACTTAGCTGACTTCTAAATATGAGCATGAATGATGATAGTGGTGTGTGTGATTGAAATGTTTAGAGAGATAGGTTGTGATATATAATTACCGACCTATACTTGGCCTAAGAGTAACGGGCGGTGGCATTCTGCTCAGTTAGCTTGCGAGCGCTGGGGGTTTCTATAGGGACTAGTCCAAACTCGGTTTGTAGTGATGCTACCGGCGGAGGTCAGCTATACCTACACCCAGTTGGATAAGGAACGGAGGCGAGAGCTGTTAATAGCTCTCGTGCCACAACTTAAATTGAATAATGTGAATCACTTAAATAATAGATAATAAACGGTTGAGTGCCAGCATGATGTTTGTTAATATTTGTTTCTGCTTGTGTTTGTGCTGTTATCATTCTACTTATATTTGGATAGTTAGCTAACGGTTTATATGTTGTGTAGATTTGCCACAGGTTAGAGCAGATGCCGAGTGATCCAGACGGTAGTGGTCAGCTGGGGTGTCGTACTTTAGGACGTTTTACAGTTTCTTCATTTGTGGGTTTTACAGTTGGACCTTGTTTCCTTTCGTTCTTTTCGTACTTGGTTATATTACGTTTTCCGGCTGTTAGTTATTCTGGTCACATTCATACATTGTTAAGAACTATTTTCTGATTTCTGGTTTTCCTTATCTGTGCCTTGTTGTAAGATCATGTTAAGTTGTTGTCAAACTAAGGTCGGGACCCACTGTGTGGTCCTAACCAGTAACTCCCTGAGTTGTAAAATTTGGAGTGTTACAACATGGTATCAGAGCTCTAGATTGGCAACAATGGCACATGAAATCTTCTAAAAAGGTCATATAAGTAAATAAACAGAACCCGAAAGGAGTCTGAGTTTTCCAAAGAAGATTTTGGTTTTTAAATGCATACATAGTCGGGTTGGGATAGAAAGTACGGACGACCACCACTACCTCCGCGGATCTCGGCAGCTTAGTACATTTAGAAATGTTATATTGATGTAGTAGCTGCTTATAAAGATATGTACAATAGATAACTTATGTCGAAGGTTAGTAGCATAATAATATATTATGTCCTTAATAGAGATTAATGAGTTTCTCACTCCGTTGGCACATCTAAGTAGATTTTGAAGGGTGTCAACGTGAGGATTAGTATGCACATCTTATGTGCATTAGGGTAGACGAATGGCAGACAACTCCTCCGATTGGTTGAGGAACGTCGAGATGGAAAAGTGAAGGCTGAAGGACAACACCAACGACCATGGCATGAAGAGGATCCCGAGTTAACTTAATAGGATCAAACGAAGATTATACATGAGAGTAGTTCCGGAAAAGCATTGGATGGTCGACAATGATGCAGATTTGGAGCGACATCACAGAGGTTCTTTCAAGTGTGGTGTAAAATGACGATACGAACAACGTGGATACCGTCAAAAAGAGTCATAGTAATGAAAGTCAAAGTAAGGTTTAGAACCAATCCAAACAAGAAACATTAAATTTAGGCTTACCGACAGACCAAAATATGAAGGTTGTTGTTAGAAGCAGGGCGGAAAATGACCACTATTGGCAAGGTAAGTCGGCATCCTAATCAAGAGGGTCCCACCTAGACACTGATAACCTAAGAGTTAAGAAGAGAGATGTCGTCAAACCAACTATGAGGACTTAAAGAGCCGCACAACTGAAGCTTATGGAATTGCCAGAAAGTGGAGGCAGAGTGACTTTCTATATGACAAGTGAGTTACAAGAAAGATGGTGTTACAAATATCCAAATGATAGAATCTTGAAAGCGGAGTCAAAGGATCACTATAAAAGCAACATTATAATCTAACACCAACTCAGGAACAAGAGTGTGTGAAAATGATCGTGGCATACCCAAGGGCCGTAATAACTTCCCTCTCACAAGGGGACTTAAGTTACCAACACCAACGATTCACACAGGAGCACCGCAAGCAGTTGATGACTGAGGTAAAAGAAGTCATGAAGATGTATTTACGAGCTATCGTGGGAAATCTGATGAGTCCATTGACGGCAGATGAATGATGCAGCTAAAATAGGAAAGAGTATCGTGGGCTTATAGTGAGAAAGAGAAGTGTGAATTATAGAAGAAGCGAAAGGAGTATAAACAGAGAAGCTGGAGGAGATAGATTTCCACCAAGTAAATCAAACTTCAAAGAGATAGAAGAAAAGTTAGTCTATGATCTTGTAGAAGGTCAACTATAGACTAAATGGTAACTATCGGAGCCTTTACATGTGCGGGTTAACTAGTAGTGACTGGTTGACAGATAAGAAGAATAAACACACGGTTACAAATGAATTCTATCGACATGTGGAGAAGTCCTTAAAGAGATCAAATACGACAATTGTAAAGTCAAATCGATACGAGTGCAAGTAATACCGAATAATTCAAGTCAGTAAATCTAATTAAAATTGTAAAGGAAGAGTTGACGGTCAGAAAGGACCCCTTATATAATTAATGATATAAAGAGAATGGTTGTGAGAAGTTGTTTACTTGCGGGCTAAGAAAAAGGTACAAATCATAGTAAGTACAAATGAAGTCGTATTAGAAGAACTAGAGGAGTAAGAAGAATTGATTAGATCCTACGTCAGTCTAGATAGAGGTTACTTAGCATTCCCCACAAATGAGACGGATGGTGCTCTTTCGAGTAAAAGTTGTGGTCAATTTCTAGATTTAAAAAGGAGAGTTGACTTTAGCTTTAAGTTAAAGCCGGGCACGAGACTGATCTCAAAGGCCCCGTGACGCATGGCACCGATAGAGCTGCTTGAAGTGAAGAAGTAGTTATCTGAGTTAGCAGAGAAGGGCTTCATACACCCTAGTATTTCTCCATGGGGGGGCTCCGATATTGTTTGTCAGGAAGAAGGATGGATCGATGAGGTTATACATCGATTACAGAGATTTGAATAAGGTCACCATCAAGAACAATATCCACTGCCTAGCATAGATGACCTGTTGGACCAGTTGCAGGGAGCGTCTGTGTTTTCGATGATGGACTTGAGATCAGGTTATCACCAGCTGAGGGTGAGAGATCAGGACATACCTAAGACGGCATTTCGGACTAGGTATGGCCACTATGAGTTGTAGTGATGCCATTCGGGCTCACTAATGCGCCTGCAGTATTTATGGAGTTGATGAACGGAAATTTCATCGACTTCTTAGACCAGTTTGTAGTGGTCTTCATTGACGACATTCTAGTTTACTCCAGAAGTCGAGAGGAGCATGCCGGACACTTGAGGACAGTGCTACAGATTCTACAGGATAGCCAGCTATATGCTAAGCTATCCAAGTGTGAGTTCTGGATGTCAGAGGTGGCTTTCCTAGGCCATGTAGTGACTGTTGAGGGGATTAAGGTCGACCCGGCGAAGATTGAGTCAGTGTCCTCTTGGCAACCTCCGAAGAATGTTAAGGAGGTTCGCAGCTTCCTCGGATTGGCAGGTTATTACCGTCGGTTTGTGGAAGGGTTTTCCCTGATCGCCCGACCATTTACTTCTCTCCTAAGGAAGACTACACGGTTCGTCTGGTCTGAGCCGTGTCAGCAGAGTTTTGAAGAGCTGAAGAGGAGATTGACGTCTGCTCCGATCTTAGCACAACCTGAGGGTACAGAGGACTTTGTAGTGTACAGTGACGTATCCAAGCTGGGCTTGGGGTGTGTCTTGATTCAGAGGGGTAAGGTCATAGCATATGCGTCTCGACAGCTGAAGACGTATGAGGAGAACTACCCCACTCATGACCTGGAGTTAGCAGTAGTAGTGCACGCTCTTAAGATCTGGCGTCATTATCTCTATGGAGCGACCTGTCAGATCTTCACAGACCATAAGAGTCTGAAGTACATATTCACTCAGCGGGAGTTGAATAACCGCCAGAGGCGGTGGCTAGAGTTGATCAAGGATTTCGACCTTGAGATTCTTTATCACCCCGGAAAGGCGAATGTAGTTGCTGACGCTTTGAGTCGGAAGACGCCTCAGGAGAAGGCGATAGCTCGGTTGACTGTACAGCCACAGTTGCAGAGAGACTTAGCTTGGTTGGAGGTAGAGATCCAGTTCCCCGATACAGCTCATCAGTTAGCCACCTTAGAGTTACTTCCTGACCTGTTGGGTGAGATCCGACAGAAGCAGGAGACCTGTCCGACTTTGACCAGGATCCGAGACCGGATGTCACGAGATGAGGCACCTCAGTTCACTATCGGTGCCGATGGAGTGATGAGACGGCAGGACCGTATCTGTGTGCCATCAGATAGTGAGCTGAGACAGAGGATACTAGGTGATGCTCATGCTACCCCTTACTCCGTACATCCAGGAGCGAGTAAGATGTATAAGGACGTGAGATGTTCCTTCTGGTGGGGTGGTTTGAAGCCTGATGTGGTCCGATATGTAGCCCAGTGCGCGACCTGTTAGCAGGTCAAGATTGAGCATCGTAGGTCCGGAGGAGAGCTCCACCCACTTCCAGTACCACATTGTAAGTGGGAGGATATATCTATGGATTTCGTCACAGGGTTGAGGCTCAGTAGAGGTTTTGATGCCTTTTGGGTAGTGATAGACCGTTTGACGAAGACCGCACGTTTCATTCCGATTAAGGAAACGTGGCCGGTAAGTCGTCTAGCTGAAGAGTTCACCAGACACATTGTGAGACTACATGGAGTACCGAGGACCATCGTCTCCGACAGGGATGGACGTTTTACCTCGAGATTCTGGCAGCAGGTACATACTGCTCTGGGGACGAGTCTCCACTTTACCACTGCCTATCACCCACAGACAAATGGTCAGTTTGAGAGGACCATCCAGACCTTAGAGGACATGTTGCGGGCATGTGTGCTAGATTGGGGACAACTATGGCCAGATCATCTCCCACTAATAGAGTTTTCATATAATAACAGTTGGCACGCGTCTATTGGGATGGCACCGTATGAGGCTTCGTACGGACGGAAGTGTCGTACCCCGTTGCGTTGGGATGAGCCTAGCAAGGCTGACGAAGTAGTATCAGATCAGATACAGGATGACATCGCCCGGATTGCCTTAGTCCGGGAGAGGATGTTAGCAGCTCAGAGTCGTCAGAAGTCCTACGCCGACAAAAGGTGTCGACCTTTGGAATTCAGAGTAGGTGCACAGGTATGGTTGAGAGTGTCACCTACGAGAGGAGTTAGACATTTCGGCATTAAGGGGAAGCTGAGTCCACGATACGTCGGTCCATTTGAGATCGTAGAGAGAGTCAGAGAGGTTGCTTACCGACTAGCACTGCCACCGAGATTAGAGGGAGTACACCCAGTTTTCCATGTATCTCAGCTGAGAGAATACATACCGGATCCTAGACACGTAATCAGTCATGAGGATCTGATAGTCGAGCCAGACCACACTTTTGTGGAGCACCCAGTAGCCGTCCTAGAACGTAGTATTAGGCGCCTGCGTTCTAAGGAGATACCGATGCTGAAAATTCAGTGGTCTAGACGAGGAGTTGATGAGGCTACCTGGGAGGCAGAGGAGAGTATTAGACGTAACTACCCTGAGTTCTTTGCGGAGTTAGCCGCTACCTCAGTACTGACGGGTTAGTATTGAGACGATACCTTATATGACTTCTGTGATTATATGTTTAAATGATTGTTTATGTTTATGTGCCTCATGACGTGAGTAGTTGCATGCTAGAATATAACTCTTGAGGGGAAATGTATGGGGTAGGTACCTGATTCTAAGTTTCGGGACGAAACTTATTTTTAAGGGGGTACTGATGTAATATCCGGAATTTTTATTCCGTCTATTTCTATTATAAACCCGATCTCGAGCAGTTAATGCATCTCCGTCTACTTCGTTAGACATGTTATTATAGGATTTATCATTTATGTAGATCCCTTCACATAAAATGATAGAATCTTTTAAATAGTTTATCATTTTATGTAGCTTACTTCCGCATAAAATGATAGAATTCTTAACCGATCAAAAACTATAACAAACTCCATATCCGTCTAGTCCGTATATTCATGGGTCGGGAGCTTGTCCGCAGCCAGTTTCAGCCCATCTATTTCTCTATATTCCAGCCCAACGGATCCAGTCACTGCTTGCCTTGTCCAAAGCCAGCAGCCCAATTCTGCAGCCAGCAGCCACTATCTTGCTTGTCCAGCGCCAGCAGCCCACAGCACCTGCCAGGAGCCCAGCGCCAGCCTTCAGCCCAGTCGCCCAGCTTGCCAGTGTGCAACAACCTCAGTCCATCTTCAGCCCAGCAATATGCCAGCAGTGTGCAACAGCTTCAGCCCAAGAAGTGCCAGCCCAAGGAGAAAGCACTGCTGAGACGCTACTGGAATATAACGCAGATCTGCTCACATAACTGCCCTTAAATTCCGCTAGACGTTTTCTTCTGCACACAGCCTTCTGCTCTACATTCTGTCCACGTTCAGAACTCCTTCTCCGCCTCTATTCTACAGCACAATATGTCATTGATCCATACAGCTTTCAGCCGCAACATTTGTTCCATCGAAAGTCTACAACGGAGAGGAAACCGCTACAGCTACAGTCATTACATCGTTAAGCGCCTAGAACCGAGTAATCTGAGTTCCTTCATTCCTCCGGTAAGACACAGCTTCGATTCCTTCTCTCCCTTCTGCTGTGATTAAGCACTTATACATTCTTCTTTGTGCTGGACGGGTCTGCCAAGATCCAGGAGAGTTGCCTTCCACCTGCAGCCGGGAGTTTCACCCTCGATTCCTTGAGCCAGTGGTGCCGGACGGCGCAGTAACAACAAGCCCTCCCCTGCTGAAATCCGAGAGGTGAGCCATCTCTCTTCTGCAGTCCAATTCTTGACCCTTTAGACATTATAAGTGTATAGATTATATATGTTTTCGGTTTTGTTATGAACAGAGACCAAGCCAAGGAAATGGAGGGATAATAAGTGAGTTTGTTGAAGTCTCCTGTAGGTCCAATTGATGATAACAGGATGATAATGAGAGTAGATTATACTGCCCTAGAAATAGAAGTGAAATACTCAATTTTGAACTCAGCTTAGTAAGTGAGTAATGGTCAATGTTGAGGATTAATGTTTGAGCATTTGGATAAAGATCCACCGTTGAATTTTGGATATGTTGTAGATGGTTATATGTAGTATATGGTATAAAAATTTGGGAAGAAATGAACGGTCGGATTAGAAGTTATAAGCTCCCCAAGTTAGGTAGTTGAGCAGTTTTTAGTAAACTTAAGATTTGGCTAAGTATAGGAATTGTGAGTGAAATAGCCAACTTTGTGAATTTTTATAAGAATAATGGCTGAACAGTTTTGAGGAATTCTTGCTCCTAGGGGTAGATGGAACATCATAGATGACCTAGAGAATTTATTCGGAATTATTATAAGCTGTTACGAATTTTATATTTGGAACCGAAGTTAGACCTTTACGATCTTCCGGAAAATAGAAACATAGGAAAAATGTCAGTTTGGAACCAAACGAAACTTTAGGAGTTAGAATATGAGTTTAGAATCTCAAATAGGAGTTTAGACATGAATTTTAGAATTTTCGGGAATTTCGGGACCAAGGGTAAAATGGTTATTTTACCCTAAATTAATACTGTAACTAGTTATGTCTAAATACATTATTCGATCTTAGAAGTCTTAGACTTCTAACTACGTGAGAGTGTGCTAATGCACTTATCACCTTTGGCAGGCAACTGAGTTGCTACAGTTTACAGAGCGAGTGGTTTACAAAGAGTCGAGCTTAATATCAGGTAAGTCCTTTGGGCTTACTTAGCTGACTTCTAAATATGAGCATGAATGATGATAGTGGTGTGTGTGATTGAAATGTTTAGAGAGATAGGTTGTGATATATAATTACCGACCTATACTTGGCCTAAGAGTAACGGGCGGTGGCATTCTGCTCAGTTAGCTTGCGAGCGCTGGGGGTTTCTATAGGGACTAGTCCAAACTCGGTTTGTAGTGATGCTACCGGCGGAGGTCAGCTATACCTACACCCAGTTGGATAAGGAACGGAGGCGAGAGCTGTTAATAGCTCTCGTGCCACAACTTAAATTGAATAATGTGAATCACTTAAATAATAGATAATAAACGGTTGAGTGCCAGCATGATGTTTGTTAATATTTGTTTCTGCTTGTGTTTGTGCTGTTATCATTCTACTTATATTTGGATAGTTAGCTAACGGTTTATATGTTGTGTAGATTTGCCACAGGTTAGAGCAGATGCCGAGTGATCCAGACAGTTTCTTCATTTGTGGGTTTTACAGTTGGACCTTGTTTCCTTTCGTTCTTTTCGTACTTGGTTATATTACGTTTTCCGGCTGTTAGTTATTCTGGTCACATTCATACATTGTTAAGAACTATTTTCTGATTTCTGGTTTTCCTTATCTGTGCCTTGTTGTAAGATCATGTTAAGTTGTTGTCAAACTAAGGTCGGGACCCACTGTGTGGTCCTAACCAGTAACTCCCTGAGTTGTAAAATTTGGGGTGTTACAGCTTCCAAGCGGCAGCGATGAAGCAATAGTGAGGAGAAGGGGCGAACGAGGGGAGAGATTGAAGAGAGGAGGGCGAGGATGGTTGCATTGCTCCCGGCGACTGTTGCAATGGTGAGGAGGGAGCCCAAATTGAGGCTGCAGGTGGTGCTTGCTGGTGTGGTGATGAAGGGAAGAAGACGTTGCTCCGGTCCAGAGGGCAGAAAGAGTGAGCAAAGGACAGAGGAGTTGTAGGTGAGGGAGGGAGATACGAGGGCATCACAAGGAGAAGGAAACAGAGGAGGGCTGTGTGGGATATGTGAGAGAAGAGGAAGAGATCTAGTGTACAGATGAAACGAGAGAAGGATGAGAGGTCGAGTCACAGCGCGGATGTGGTGGTCGAGGGGTCGGGGTGCAGGTTGCTTGTTGTTGTTGTCAAAGGAGAGCAGGGGTAGAGGACAGGCTCACTAGGAGGCACGCAATAGACTGGGCTGCAAAGCAGGGGTCTCTCATCAAGGTGGGAAGAAAAGGGGAAAAGAAAAGGAAAAAAAAAAAAGAAACAAGGAGAAAGAAATAGAAAAATAAATAAAATAAAAAGGAAAAAAAAAGAGTAATAGAATAAACTCGATCAAAACTAACCGGAATAAATTTTCCGGATCGGAAGATATTTTCGAACCTTTCCAAAAATTAAAAACGGAAAATAAATATATGGACCAAATATATATATATAAGCTCGAAAATATTTAATTTACGATGTGAAAATTATCGTAAAACATTTTAAGCTATTAAAGATATCGATAAAAGCCGGAAAAGTGTATATCGCAAACGCGCCAAATATTTGGAGCATTACACCTTAGAACTTTTTATGTTTTACAAATTTGTCGAAAAAAATTTATTTTTTTTGGAACTAAAATTTTACGTTATGGGCGAGTCTATATCTACTACTAGAGCAGTATACATGATAGTTTACGTGGTGCGTTGTGAGAGTAGTATTTCGAAATGGAGCTCCCACAATTTTTTTTTGAAATTGTATAATTAACAATCGTTTTCCTATTGTATCATCCCTTGATTTGATTTTTAACCGTAACCCCGTGTATCTGATCTATTTTCAAGTTATTAAAAAAAATTGACGTGTACACCTTTTTTATGTTAATTTTATTTATTTATTGATTTTCTTCCACCCATCAGCAAATAAGTTATTTTTAGATAATAGTTATCGGACTTTGAAGTTAATTTTGAATTAAATTAAATTTTTTAAAACTTTTTTAGCTTGTAGATATAGACCGCGTTATATTAATTAAATTTTGTTTAATTATGTTAAGTTTCTTAGCTTGTAGATCACATAAATCTTTTGTAATTTTAATAATTAAAAATAAAATTAACTAATTAACTAATAGATTTATAGTCGAAAAATAATTAATTAAAATAAAAATTTTAATACACCAATAAGCATTATAATCCA
>BSUD01000007.1:104905558-104947924 GCA_033239045.1 Fagopyrum esculentum | reverse complement strand
TATATATATATATATATATATATATATATATATATATATATATATATATATATATATATATATATATATAATATTATTATTCTATTAAATATGTCCATAGTATAATCTCATTTAGTACATTTATCCTTAATAAAGTAATGTTGGTAAGTGGATTAGATTAGAAAAGTATACAAAACAAAAGCACGTAAAAAAACCAATTTCACAATATTCTTTCTCATTTTTTTCAAAACCCGCACAAGGTGCGGGTATTATACTAGTTATTATTAAGACCAACTTATAATCATAATTATAATAATCAACATCTTACAAAAGAGACCAACCAATAATAAAAGATTATTATGAACATTTGTTTATTCAAATGAGACAAATTTTTTTTAAAATATTATTATGGAGACCAACTTATATTCGTATTTATAAAAAATATATATCTTACAATGAGATCAATTTATAATACAAAAGTATTATGAGTATTTATTCCAAAAGGTATGAATATGTGTACAAAGTTGTATATATTATAGATGTATATATGTTTAATTAAACTAAATGAGATCATTGTGACTATGTGAGTACGTATAAAGTTATACAAAAATATTATCAATTCATTACTTTGATTAACTAAAATAATTTACCATGTATATTGTAAAATATGTCAACTACAAATATTAATACAAAATTACATAATGATATAGAGTAACTAAGTATGCACATTATTAATTCATTACTTTGCCTAACTTAAATATTTTTTTCATTTAATATTATTTTAAATATAAATATTAGTACATAAGGGTGTTGTTCAGGTAAGACACATTATTCTGGTAAGGGCGTGCGGCTGAACGTACAGCCGACTATGTCCCGGAAAAGAAAAGAATTTTTTTTTTTTCAAAAACGAATGAAAATAATAGTTCAAAACTTATTAAGGAATAATTCATAACTTATAAAAGGATAGTTCCTGAATTATAATAGAATAGTTCAAAATGAAAGTAATAGTTCAAAACTTATTATGAGATAGTTTATGAATTATAATAGAATAGTTCAAAGTGCAAAATTTATAAAGGATAGTGCATAACTTATAAAATGATAGTTCATGAATTATAATTGAATAATTCATAACATATAAACGATTCATTTATAAATAATTTGATATAATATATTAAAAGGTAATAGTTCATGGATTATATGAGAATAGTTTAAAGTTGATAGGAGAATAGTGCATAAATTATAACATGGTAGTTCAAACAAATTTTCATTCGTTTCTGGAAAAAAAAAACATTCGTTTCGAATTTTTTTTGTTTTCGGGACACGTGTCGGCCGCACGGCCGTACCGCATTAATTGAACCGTACCTGAACAAAAGCCTAGTACATAATTGTAATATACAATCTTTATGTATCCTTCCTAAAACAAATACATTTAAAATTATAATAAACTTTTTTAATAGCCGGATATCCGGGAATATATAGTGATCCGAGACTATCCGGCGATCCGGAGCTATCCGGTGACCCGAGACGATCCGATGATCCGCGGATATCCGGTGATCCGTGATTATCCGGATATCCGGGATTATCTGGATATCCGTTTTTTTATCCGGGTATTCGCGGATATCCGGATGCCTAAAACCCTGATCCGCATCCGATCTGATGATCCGGAAAAATCACCCGGATCGGATTCGGACCGGATCAAAACGGGTAGTAAGATATCGGGTTTTTTCTCATCGGGTGAACGGATTTTTCGGACCGGACCGGCGGATCGGATTGGTTTTGCCCACCCCCGCCGATTAGGGTATCCCCGCCCATTAACACCCTAGTTCTCGACTTATTGTGATAGTTGACTACACCTTTGTATAAGGTTATTGACTGCTTTACTTGAATGAATGAGGTTTTGCAGTTTGTTCCATGGCCTCTAGAATTGCATGATTCCTTAGGAACATACGAGCAAACGAGTTCCTCAATGATGGACTTGATTGAAGAGGAAGAGGAGATATTGTTGGATGCGGTACGAAAGTTGAGTCTCAATTATACGGTATGAATTCTACCTTTAATTGTTCTTTGCCGTTGTCATCTATTGCTTCTTCAAATTATGTTTTTTTTTTATTGAATTTCGGCGTTTGGTTTCTGTTTACGATTCCTTGTAATTGTGGTCAAATTGCCATGTAATTTCTATCTCGTATCAACTGTTTTGGTCCTATCCATCTGTATCGTCCATGTTTAGGGTTTACAAGAGAGTGACAATTCCACCACGAGCATTCGTTGACAGTAAATTAGCGTTTGTATTATTGCTTCAAGACGATGGTTTTATGGACATATTGGTGGATTGCATATGCTAGAGATCACCATAATAAGGAACGTTTTATTCATATGCGGTGAAGTGCTCCCTGCTTGAGCAATAGCGATTAAGACAATTGGGAGAATCATCACATTACAAACTTGAGATGAAGTTTGCCTGTGATTATGGTACGTTTTCTGACTAATTCGTTTTCAATCAATTCAGTTGATACTTTGCTCGTATTCTATCTGTTGCTAACTTTTGATTGAGTTATTCTTGCTACGTGTGATTAGCCATTGAATGGATTCTAAAGTCTAGACTTTGGGATTTTGAGTACACTAGGTAATGGAAGGCTTTAATTCTTGAATGAAAGTCGATATGTTCATTTATTTGGTTTGCTGATTGTGTATGTAGAATATTATGCAAATTAAGTGGTGGAAGTGGTAGGAATAGCTATATCAATGATTGGATTAGTTTATACAATATCATTATTAGGATCTATCAGAATTAAAATTTTAAAAGCTTTTACTTTGTGATAAGCAAGTCTTTGTTTTATTAAATGTTTACTTAATTTTCAGGGAAGCTTAATATCTTCTTATTAATCTTTTTTTTTCCTTATAAGTTGGCTTAATATTTCGCGCTACATAGATACATTACATCTTAGAAGTGGGAAATTTTAGTAACTGCATATAAATGACTGTTATTTTTTATTGTTAACTCCACATCCCTATATCTTATCAATCTTATACATTCAGTTGAGTAAATGTTAAAAAGAACATTAAGTTTTAGTAGTGACAAAGATGATGAATACCATTCTATATATGAAGATGATCACTAGGAACTATTTAAGCCAAAAAATAGGAAAAGTGAATACAGAAATGGCTAGCTATCTTGTTTAACTAAAATTAGTAGGAATATATAAGCAAGGCGTAAGCATATTTCGCTTCCAAAAATGATTAGCCATATCCCATGTAAATAACTGATAACAAGTTTGCTCTATTGCAATGAAGATAAATTGAAATTTTACACATTTACTGTCATCAATAGTTTATAAATATCATTTGTGATGAAAGCTTGAAAATTATGTTTGATGATGTGTAAGTTGTTCTGACTCGTCAAATTGGGGTTTAGTACTTAATATAATATAGAGATTGAATAAATTCTGAAAGAGTTTGATGCTTTGATAATGCACGGGACCTCTGCTCCACAAAGATTTGCATCTATATTCTGTACTTGATACACCATTACTTGCACAATTTGACGTTTATGTCATAGCTTGAGAGCATATCCCCCTTACTAAAATGAAACATGTGATGGTAGTTGTTCTAACATATGTTAAGCTATTTACGATTTCCAAGTGTTCACTACTTCACTTATGCTCAAAGTATATGCATTCGAATATCTTATGCAAGCTTTATTCGTCACACAATACTTTGAAGTTGTGAATTTGATTGTTGGGATGAAAGAAGCCTAGATTAGTTTTCCATTGAAAGTCATAATAGAGTATATTACAAAGACTTCAAGCCCCTTATGGATCAAGCCCTTATGTATCAAACCCACAACCATAATAAATCTTAACATCAATGACATTTTGATCACGCTGATCATCCTTCTGATATCTCTTAAGACTGAATAAATAAGCAACTCTTTGGAATTTCTTGTGGCTACCCTATCATATCACATATCTCAGTAGTTCCAAGAGGAATTGTATTTTTCTTGAGTTCTCTTGTGCAGATTGCAATCTAGGCATGGTATTTCAAGTTCCTGGAGACGAATTAGCACGTAATTTGGGCTTTTTCATAACAAAATGTCATTAATGTTAAGATTTTTTATGGTTGTGACAACTGAACTATATCGCTCCATTATATCGTTTATTATTGAAGGTACCTGTGTGTTCCCTCTCAACTTAGTTCAATAGACACTTTGTCCTAGTTCTACTGCGTATAAAATATTTTTTGATAAATTGCTTAGTTATAAGTCATTGAATTAGTTTAATGTGTGACATTGGTTAGATATGCATTAGTACTTAAAAGGATCTTAAATTATAGGTTGTATGCATGAAAATTTTTCAAAAACTCTAGAATTGAAATTGTACATATCCATTTTAGGCCTATTGTTTTTTTTGTGTAACTCAAGTAAACCGCAATCTAACTAGAGTTATCTAGGGTGGAATGGTGACGTCATGCATTGCAATTTGTAACGTTTATGACGTTTGTCTGAATATTGCAACAACATTTTTTCTATAACGCTCACGTTTCTTCTCATACCCTTCGTCACAATTTTTAATAGGAAGGATCTCCCTCTTTTCATTTTAGTCTGATCCTCCATTTTCACATGCATCACACACTATAGGGATCTGTAGAAGAAGCTTATTCATCAATCCTCTTCCTTCATCAGCTTCTTCTTCTTCCAATTATCAACCTAGCTTCATCGCAACAATTGGTACTCTTTCTCGGTATTTCTCATACTTACCTTCCTTTTCCTCGTATTCTTTCAAGTTCTCCCTCGTTAAATTATTGGTAAGATTGCACTAAATCTGAAGTTTTAGCATGGTTTTTGTTTTATGGCTGAGTTGGATGCGTTGTTTGAGAAGGGGGAGGGGATCAACTTTTTGTTGAGTGAGGCATTTGCTACTTGAAGTAAACAGGCGAAACTTGAAATGATAGCAACATTTACTCAGTTGTTTCTTTAATTGACTCATCTTTCTCTACGGTCAATTTTTTTCCTTTTAATTTGGTATGTGAATGATTAAATTGTATTTGATTGTTGATTCATAGATTGTAAAGTACGTAGTTGAGTGTAAAATTGTATCACACTCTATAGGGATCTATAGAAAAAGCTTTTCATTTTATGGCTGAGTTGGATGCGTTTTTTGAGAGAGGGGAGGGGGGATCAACTTTTTGTTGAGTGAGGTTTTTGCTACTTGAAGTAAACAGGCTAAACTTGAACTGTTAACAAGATTTACTCAGTTCTTTCTTTAATTGACTCATCTTTCTCTACGGTTCATTTTTTTTTTTCCTAATTTGGTATGTGAATGATAAATTGTATTTGATTGTTGATTCATAGATTGTAGAGTACGTAGTTGAGTGTAAAATTGTATGTTGAAGCTTTACAGTGATCCATATTTGTGATGTAAATTTTTGTTCAATTGAGCACTGGACGCGCTGGAGTGTTAGCGAGCCCCAAGAGGCAACCATATAATAATAAGCATGAGTTTCATTAAACTATCTGTATTTTGGCTTTGTTCACTTCTTGCTTCAAATTTGAGACATAGGTTGTTCTTGTTGTCTTTTACTCTTATCCGATCTACCAGTAACATATGCCAAGAGAGGGGACTATCTATTTCAAATCATTTAGAGCATGCTATATTTTTTTGAACCTATCTATCCTTATTGTGATGAAATGTACTTATATATGTTCTCGTACATAAGTGTGTAAGTGAATAAAGCTAAAGAAACTTTTGATCATTGTAGAGACCCATGAATAACTCAGAAAATCAGCAGACGAAGACTAATCTGGTGAATGACGCCACTAAATCTGAGGAAACTTGGTCTGACGAGGAAATTATTAGAAGGCGAAACAAGTGCCAGAAAACGGGGACATCCAATCCCGAACAGACATGCGAGATCAATTCTGGCGAGACCACTGAAATGGTAACTGACAACAATAACAATAATGATGTTGAAGAAGAAGACAATGAGCCCATCCCAAGTTCTGGAGGAGGGTCTGTATCGCTCGCGTTTCTTACTAGCAATGCCGCAACTGCTGCTGCTCATTCTGCTTACGCTGCTTCTGCTGCTGCCTATGCTGCAACGAGTGCCGTTGCGTCTGCTGCCTATGCTTTGGATGTTGCATATGCAGCTGCCAATGTCGCCTCTCATGCTGCTGTTTCTGCTAATGCTGCTGCTGAAGCTGCAGCTATTGCTGCTGCTAATGCTGCTGCCAATGATAGGCTTCGATTCGTCACTGTCATACCCAGGAGACGCCCCCGTCGGGGCAACCCCAGGGAGGCGCCTTCTGCTGGACCAGCGCCTCGCCGTGCTGATTGAAAGTTGGGTCATGGTAATCTCTAGTTATGGTTTGCAATAATAAATGCGCAGATTGTGCCTGTGTCTCGACTCTTTATGCCAAATAAACTTCTTAAAACTCCAAAATGCACAGTTGTGCAAGTCTTGTTTGTGTATACTCTGCCTTGCAGTATTGTGGGTTTGTGCATTACAGGCAGTATGAATGTTGTGAACATGCATAAATCATTGTGTTAAATATGCTTTGTTTGAACTTGGTACATGATACTATCATTTGCCTAGTTCTTTTCCATGCATTTAACCTTTCTGGGTGAAGTTTGATGTTTTAGTTATGTGGCTGCAGTTTCAAAGTACCACAATCATTAAGAATTGGGAAGTTATTTTTTAAAAGAAATGGTTTAGTGTCCGTGCAGTGTTACATGTTTCATTATATAAATAACAACAATACTTAAATATCTGTATATTTGTATATGAGCATTTACCTTAACTCATAATAATTGGATTGTTTGCAAATAAGTTGGGATTGATTTTATTTCATTTTGGACAATACAGTTTGATTTAGGGTTTTTTTCGGTAGTTTTCAAGTTTGAACTTTTTCTCTTAATATCTACAAGTTTATAAGTTTATTCTTGGGACCATTATGGTTTAATACTTTAATATATTTATTTCTTATACTCATTTTTAATATATTTTATTAAAATTTTAATTGTAAAATAAAAAATCTAAATAAATAAGTTGTAAACTAATTATGACCACATTAAGTATTAATTTATAGTACTAAGTAATGTATAAAATCATTTTTTATTTTTTTTGCTTTAAAGATATAAAATGGTAAAATTAAAGCTAATTTTTATTTTTGAATTAGAAAAAAAAGGGTTTTATGTATTAACGAGTGGGAATCGTCGAGGTATTTGTTCAAATAGAGACCCAAGAATTTCGCTATTTCGATTATGCTAGTCCTTGGGAACAACGTAATGACTAAGTAATTTTTTTTTATCGAAATTAAATAAAAATATAAAAAAAATTAAATTTCAAACTAATTCAAAAATAATTGAAATCTTACTATATTTTTATTCTAAATAAGGGTAAATAACTAATTTTAAGTATATTTTACTATACTTTTAAAATTAAAAAAAGTTAAAACTTAACACAGAAAAAAATACTTGTATCCAATTACTTAGTATTTTATAAAATTAATAAGATTAAAATTTAATGTTGTCATACTAAGTTACAACTTATGTACCCTTACTTAAAATAAAAATATAGTAAAATTTTATTTATTATTGAATTAGTGTTAAAAATATTTTTAATTCGAAAATAAATAAAATATATTTTTTTTAATTCAAAAAATAAAAATAGCTTTAATTTACTTTTTGAAAATTTTTAATTAAAAACTAAATAAAACTTCTATTATAAAATTAATTAATTTAAAATTTAATGAGGTCGTAGTTAGTTTTAAATTAATTTTTATGATTTTTTATATTTTATAATTTATTTTTTAATGTAATATATTAAGAATGAGTTGTAATAGCTAGGATTTCGAATTCTAATTAATATTGATTAACTTAATCGTTGATAGTAATTAACATATAACTCGCGAAGACTTCGCAAGTGATGAGTAAGAGTCCCACCGTTATGTTCCTGACGTAATTTTGGACATTTGGGGAAATTTTTACTTTTTCCCCGGGTAATTATTTTTACCCTCCGGTGTTATTTGGAGCATTTGAGAGCTCCAATTGATAAAAATGCAGTTGAGAGAAATGATCAGGACATCGGATATGTCCTAGATATGAAATTAACATGGAGAGGCAAAACGGCCAAAAGAGTCGCTATTTCGTTTCTTAACGGCTAAGAAAGACGGCTTAGGAATACATGTTTTCCGAGGCAGTTGTGGAATAATAATCCCTACAATATTCCAGATTTAATATTCCAATCTCGAGAAGTTTGGAGAAAGAGGTTCGACCCGCCTTTTAATCGGTTAATGGATAATTATCGACTTTACTAAAGGATGATTATCGTCTTCACTATAAATAGCGGAAAATCCTTTATTAATTCATTTCCTTTCACGTTTTCTCGTAAAAGCTCTGATTTCTCTCAACCTTCAAACTCAGATCTACTCTTCGTTTCTAATCCGATTTCAATTCCGTTTGAGTTTCTGGATTCCTCTCTTCATTCTCTTCATAACGGTACCGAGTTTCTGCATTTCCGAGTATATGGAGGGCTGGTCGAGCATATATGTCACCAAGACGGTTCCGTCGCTCAGATTCTGATGAATTTGATGTTGTCCATGCGTAGCCTGCGCCGTTGTGATTCCGAATCTTCTTTTAGATCGTCAATCGGGTTAGTAACGAATAAGTTATGAATTTATTCGTTTTCCGTACTGCGATTTGGCCTAAATTGACTTTAGGCTTGTCAAAATGGATAATTAGAAATTTCATTATGGTCGTTATATTATTCTGGTGATTATGGATAGTTTGTTTGATGAAATCTGATGACAGGGGGTTTAGAAATTGCCTGTAGGCAAAACGTTATTCTGGCGAAATCTAATTAATTAATTAAAAGTTAATTAATTAAATTAGGATTAGAATTGAGATTGAGGAATGTTGATTAGATACTACCTTGAGATTTGAGGAATTGTGAGTTATGTTGAGATATTGAGGTTTAGTTGGTTGTGAGGCTTATAGATTGAGTATGATCCTTATGGATCCCTTTGGGTCTAGGTGTGACCCCTTTGATGAATAAAGGTTGATATATCTCTTTATGCCTTGTTTATAGGCCGTGTTGTCCCTCCAGTGTAGAGGTGATCGTGGTTGAGTTTGTACGAGGTTGAGGTAAGTCCGTAGAACTTACTTAGCTACCATCCTTATATTGGGTGTTTGCATGAGTGGTGTGTGCTTATATGTTTGCTATGATAGCATGAGATGTCGTTTATACCGACCTATGTTTTATTGATTGCCCCACTGCGTGGCTGTGATAACCTTTCCCTTTCATCCCACCGTGGAGTCTAGGAGGTTCTCTGATGTCAGGCCAGGCTGGTTTACAGGAAGGGCGCAATCCACTCCCATAGGGTACACGGATTGTGTGACCGATACTAGTACGGCTGGCTAGCAGGCTCAGAGGCGAGGATGTATCGGTCCTCGTGTCACCTAGTTTCATATATATTATATCTATACGATTTGAGTGAATGACCATTATATTGAGATGAGTAAATGGGTAAATGAGTGAAAGCATGCTGATATGTTTATCTTTCCCTATGTGTGATTGTGCTTATGCATTACTCTATATATGTGTATGGATAGCTAATGGTTATTACCATGTTGTAGATGCCCTACAGGATAGGCATGCTGCTGGGTGATCTGGCAGGGTGACAGGCTAAGGACTCTCGTACATTAGGTGGTTGGTTTGGGGTTGTTGTGCTTCCCCTCCTGCGTGAGGATGATCTTTTGTACCTCCTATGTGAGGATGTCGTTTTATATACTCGGCTATGTTGTTGTTTACTTTGGGTCGTACAGTTTATACTATTTTATGTATTTGTTTTATATCTGTCAGTGCCATGTTGTAAGGTCCAGTGAACTTGTTGTCAGGCTAGGGTCAGGATCCATTGTGAGATCGTAGCCTAATGTAACATCCCGAGTCCCACGGATTCGGGGTGTTACAGAGTTGGTATCAGAGCCCAGGTTGACAACGATGACACTTGTTACCTGCAATGAGGTTTGATAGGTAAAATAAACAGAGATCTGACGTTTTCAAAGGTTTTGGTTTTAAGTGTGGTTTTGGGATAGAATGTACAAGAAGTCGTCACCTCTGCCATGGATCTCTGCAGCGTAGATATGTATAGATATCTATGTGTACTATGGATTATGTGGATGTATTATATACATATGGATACCTATGGCATATATATAGCCTTATAAGATTAGGTGTGTATATCCTACAGATGACTCAGACTAGAGTAGTATCTGTAATGGGATGAGGTAGGGGTACACCCCCTCTCTCTCCAGTGGTGATAAGTTAGGGATCAGTTTCCGCTGTTGCTTCGCCTATGACAGAGAACGAGTTTGAAGAGGCTGATCGTGTCTCCATGAGTAGATCCGAGTTTCAAGAATATATGTAACAAGTATATGAAGCGGTGATAGCGGGTAGATCCACACCGGATTTACCAACAATTGTGAGATCAACTGAAGCTTCTAGATCCGGAAAGAAGCAATGGATTGAATCAGTTACTGGAGAAGCAAAGAAGATGAACGGGGAACCAAGTCCAATATCAGGACAATCTAGTGATCCTTTGGCCATGAAGATGACTAGCAAGGAACTACAGTGTTTTAATTGCGTGGAAGTTGGGACATTGGTGAGTTGTGTGCCCAAAGGCGCCCATCATATGCTTTACGTGTGGTAAAGAAGGGCATAGAGTGAAGTTTTGTCGACAGGGCAAGGCATTTTCTTTACAGGTTCCCTTCAAGAGTGAGATCATTCCAGGTGGACGACGAAGGTCGAGTTACCCTTCAGTTGCACAGGTTGCAAGGATGGGATGATTATGTTTCAGTTGTGGCTATCCAGATCATTTGCGTTCTGTGTGCCCTTTGGCACTGATAGCTTGTTTCACTTGTGGTGAGTTAGGCCATCTGGCCCTTTCTGTCAGCACGGTGGTGTTTCTTCCCAGCAAGACCTTCCTCTTTCCGGTGCAGAAAGAGTGGAAGTGGAGGCTATAGTAATGACCTTAGTGATACCTGAGGAGCATGGATCTGACATTGCGTGATGATATGTAGAGGAGCTACGAGTGTTAGCTGTTATAGGTACCATTCTCGTTAATGGTTTACCTGGTGGAGTCTTGCTTGTTGTGAGTGTTATGCACGTCATGTCTTTCGATGCATGCGTTAATGGTTAAATTTTGGTATATAGTAGAAGGTGGATTTTCTTTTACAGGATTACCTTTTTGGGTCTGAGATACCCGTGAGATGCGTGTTTGTTCCCTTATTTCGGGACTTGTGTATGGCTTGTAGACTTCTTTGTCATGCCGTAGGTGCATGAGGAAGTCATTATGTGTATGGATTGGATGAACAGATATCATGCGGTGTTAGATATTAATAGTAAGGCTATTATAGTCTTTACTAAGATGGTAAATAGAGGTCTTCTAAGGTTAAGACCTTTGAAGAGACGGGTTTGTCATCAGGACTGTACGAGCAGCGAGCTGATAGCACAAGAATATGACGCCTTTTAGTTTTATACCATAAAGGAGTGAGATAGTCCAATATTGGAAGGTATTCCAATTGTTTATGAGTTTATAGACTTGTTACTGAATCGTCTAGTTATCACCTCAGCGGAGTGTGGACATTGTTATCGAGTTGAAGTATGATACAAGATTGAATGGGAAAGCCACACTATATGGTGCTTGTTGAGATATTGTACTGTTAACTTGAAAAGTTGACTGAAACGGGTTTACCCTAGTGGGTTCCATGTTCCGTATTGACGACTTGATAAGTTAGCTTCAAGAAGCAATTGTGTTTTCATGATTCCTTTGTGCTCAAGATATCCTTAGTCATGAATGAGAGAGCAACATGTGTATGAAATAGCATCCCATACCCGTTATGGACACTGCGAGTTTGTAGTGATGTCATTTGGGTTGAAGAATGTTTTAGTAGTTTTTATGGAGTTGATGAACAATATCTTCATCGACTTCCTTGATTAGTTGGCGGTGGACTTCATTGATGACATGTCGGTATACTCTCATAGCAGAGAATAGTAGACCGATCGTTTGAGGACCGTTCTGCAGATTTTGAGAGATAGAGGGTTGTATTCTACGCTCTCTAAGTGTAAGTTGAGGTGCCAGCGGTAGCCTTTTTAGGCCATGTTGTCTCCGCCAGTGGGATCATGGTTGACCTGGCGAGAATTAAGTATGTTGTAACATGGGAGATACTGATGAACATTAAGGAATACGTAGTTTTCTCGGCTCAGCCGATTGCTACCAATGCTTTGAGGAAGGATTTTATATGATTACGTATTCATTTGCGAGTCTTTTGAGAAGACCACCATAACTACGTGATGAAAGTAGTGTGTCTAAGCTCTAAAGAGTTGAGAAGGCATTTGACCTCTGCTTCCATTCTGTTGTAGTTAGAAGATTTTTGGGATCCCGTGATTTACGGTGATACATCCCAGCTAAGTCTGAGATGTGTATTACTACAGAGGAGTAGGGTTATGGATATGTGTGTTTACAACTGAGAACGTATGATGAGAACTACCCGACTCACGATTTAGAGTTAGTAGTGGTAGTTCAAGCCTTTAAGTTTTGAAAACCGTACCGGTGTGATCTTCATGTCAGATTTCTATAGATCATAGAAATCTGAAGTATAATTTATGCAACAGGGGTTGAATAACCGCCAGTATTAAGAGCTTAAGTTGATCAAGACTTTGACTTGAAGATTCCATATCATTCAGAGAAGTTGAATGTTGTCGCCGATAACTTGAATGGAAAGACGCTCCAAGAGAAGATGATTGTGAGACTGATAGTTCAGCCTCAGCTTCAAAGAGATCTAGCTTGGCTAGAGTTGGACAATCATTTCCTTAATGAGGATACCCAGTTATACCTCAGAGGTTCTACCTGGTCTGTTGGATGAGGTCCAACAGAAGCAGGAGACCTGGCCGGCCTTGACAAGGTTTAGAGAAAGGATGTCTCGTACTGAGGCACCATAGTTCTCCATGGGAGTAGATGGACTGATGAAGAGTCATGACCACTTTGTGTACCTGCTGATGCAGATGGAGACTGAGAATATTATGGTATACCCATTGTATGCCTTATTCAGTACATTCAGGTACGAGTAAGATGTACCACGAGATGAGACGATTATATTGTATGAAGCCGATATAACCAGATTTGTGATACAGTGTGTGACCTGTTATCAGGTCTAGATAGAGTATTTCCGATCCAAAGATAAGCCCCACCCACTACCAGTGCAGTAGTAGAATTTGAGAGGACATCTCTATGGACTTTTTCTCTATGGACTTTTTTTTTATGGGATTGTGACCCAGTAGAAGATTTATGTTATCTGGATTGTTGGTAAAAAATTAATGAAACCGGCACGTTTCATTTCTATCAGAAGGACGTGGCTAGTGAATGAATTGGCTGAGGAGTACACTAGACAGATAGTTAGACTCCATGGTATACCGAGAACGATCATTTTTGATCGAGATGGATGTTTTTACTTTGAGATTTTAGGCAGCAGATTCAGACTGCTTTGGGGAAGAGCCTGTACCTCATGACTACACTTCACCCCTTGACAGATGGTCAGTTAGAGAGGATCATCTAGATCTTAAAGATCTATTATAAGTTGTAAGTCGAATGGGAAACGTGGATGGTTATATTACCTTCCATTAATGAGTTTATTATATAACAATGAAGGACGTGCATCTTTCTGGGATGGCCCTATGAGGCAATATATATAGACATAGATGTCGTATATCCTTATGGTAGAAGTGATCTAGCAGTAGTAGTGGAATAACACCTGACCAGATTCAGGATTTTATAGTTCAAGTAACGTTAATTGAAGGAAGAATGCTGGTTGTACAGAGTCGCCAGATATTATATGTAGACAAGAAGCGTTAACCTCTAAAGTTCAAGCGAGAGTTCATGTCCGGCTGTAAGTATCTCAACTGCAAGACGTTAGATGTGTTAATATGAAAAGGGAACTGAGTTTCCAATATGATGCTTTATTTGAGATCGACCAGTACGGAGACGACAACATGATGTTTAGCTTTGCCTCTGAGATTAGAGGATATCCACCCAGTGTTTCATATGTCTCAACTGAGGAGTATATACCAGACTCGAGACACCATGTGAGTTACGATGATTTGGTGGTTGAGTCCAACCACACTTTTGTTGAGCATTCGATTACATTCTTGGAATGAGATATGAAATGCTTGCATTCGAAAGACATTCCCATATTGAGGATATGATGGTCGAGATGAAAACCTGAAGAGGCTATGTGAGAGACTGAGGATAGTGTCCTGAGGAACTATCCAGAGTATATGTTGGGACAAACCCATTTGTGGGAGCACAAGTATATCTTAGTGCTATCTTGATGAATGTTGTGCTTATGTGCTTATATGCTTATATGCCTTGATGTGTTATTCCATGCTAGTTGTGATGTGATTTATGATCTTAGTAGATCTTGATGTGCTAGCGTGATGTATGCTATAGCTGGAGATGATTACTTCATCCACGCTACCCGGTATGATCATATTTATAGCTGGAGATGGTTCTTTCCTCCATGCTATTTGAGTGGGATTAGGATTCAGCTGGAGATGGTTCTTTCCTCCATGCTACCTTGATGGACATAGTTCAGTGGAGATGTGATTTCTCCATGCGATATATATGTTTATGGGTTGGCTAGAGACGTATTTCCTCTATGCATGTGATATGTTTTGGCTAGTGATGTGCTTCCTCTATGCCTTGTGATGTGGTATGGCGAGAGACGTGATTCCTCTACGCCTTTGGGTAGCGATATGACCCTGTTTCTTGGAGTGATGATTCCTCCATGCTTATACTTGAGGTTATAGATTGTTATAGGTTGTGATCTTTTGAACGGAGATGTGATACCTCCGATAGAAAGAGTGAGAGTTATACCTCGGCGTATGGGTCCGAGAGGATTTGAGAATTGTTCAAGTTTCGGGTCGAAAATTTTTTTTAAGGGGTGTATGATGTAATAGCTAGGATTTCGAATTCTAATTAATGTTGATTAACTTAATCGTTGATAGTAATTAACATATAACTCGTGAAGACTTCGCAAGTGATGAGTAAGAGTCCCACCGTTATGTTCCTAGCGTAATTTTGGACGTTTGGGGAAATTTTTACTTTTTCCCCCGGGTAATTATTTTTACCCTCCGGTGTTATTTGGAGCATTTGGGAGCTCCAATTGATAAAAATGCAGTTGAGAGAAATGATCAGGACATCGGATATATCCTAGATATGAAATAACATGGAGAGGCAAAACGGCCAAAAGAGTCGCTATTTCGTTTCTTAACGGCTAAGAAAGACGGCTTAGGAATACATGTTTTCCGAGGCAGTTGTGGAATAGTAATCCCTACAATATTCCAGATTTAATGTTCCAATCTCGAGAAGTTTGGAGAAAGAGGTTCGACCCGCCTTTTGATCGGTTAATGGATAATTATCGACTTTACTAAAGGATAATTATCGTCTTCACTATAAATAGCGGAAAATCCTTTATTAATTCATTTCCTTTCACGTTTTCTCGTAAAAGCTCTGATTTCTCTCAACCTTCAAACTCAGATCTACTCTCCGTTTCTAATCCGATTTCAATTCCGTTTGAGTTTCTGGATTCCTCTCTTCATTCTCTTCATAACGGTACCGAGTTTCTGCATTTCCGAGTATATGGACGGCTGGTCGAGCATATATGTCACCAGGACGGTTCCGTCGCTCAGATTCCGATGAATTTGATGTTGTCCATGCGTAGCCTGCGCCGTTGTGATTCCGAATCTTCTTTTAGATCGTCAATCGGGTTAGTAACGAATAAGTTATGAATTTATTCGTTTTTTGTACTGCAATTTGGCCTAAATTGACTTTAGGCTTGTCAAAATGGATAATTAGAAATTCCATTATGGTCGTTATATTATTCTGGTGATTATGGATAGTTTGTTTGATGAAATCTGATGACAGGGGGTTTAGAAATTGCCTGCAGGCAAAACGTTATTCTGGTAAAATCTAATTAATTAATTAAAGGTTAATTAATTAAATTAGGATTAGAATTGAGATTGAGGAATGTTGATTAGATACTACCTTGAGATTTGAGGAATTGTGAGTTATGTTGAGATATTGAGGTTTAGTTGGTTGTGAGACTTATATATTGAGTATGATCCTTATGGATCCCTTTGGGTCTAGGTGTGACCCCTTTGATGAATAGAGGTTGATATATCTCTTTATGCCTTGTTTATAGGCCGTGTTGTCCCTCCAGTGTAGAGGTGATCGTGGTTGAGTTCGTACGAGGTTGAGGTAAGTCCGTAGGACTTACTTAGCTACCATCCTTATATTGGGTGTTTGCATGGGTGGTGTGTGCTTATATGTTTGCTATGATAGCATGAGATGTCGTTTATACCGACCTATGTTTTATTGATTGCCCCCTGTGTGGTTGTGATAACCTTTCCCTTTCATCCCGCCGTTGAGTGTGGGAGGTTCTCTGATGTCAGTCCAGACCGGTTTACAGGAAGGGCGCAATCCACTCCCATTGGGTACACGGATTGTGTGACCGATACTAGTACGGCTGGCTAGCAGGCTCAGAGGCGAGGATGTATCGGTCCTCGTGTCACCTAGTTTCATATATATTATATCTATACGATTTGAGTGAATGACCATTATATTGAGATGAATAAATGGGTAAATGAGTGAAAGCATGCTGATATGTTTATCTTTCCCTATGTGTGATTGTGCTTATGCATTACTCTATATATGTGTATGGATAGCTAATGGGATATTACCATGTTGTAGATGCCCTACAGGATAGGCATGCTGCTGGGTGATCTGGCAGGGTGACAGGCTGAGGACTCTCGTACATTAGGTGGTTGGTTTGGGGTTGTTGTGCTTCCCCTCCTACGTGAGGATGATCTTTTGTACCTCCTATGTGAGGATGTCGTTTTATATACTCGGCTATGTTGTTGTTTACTTTGGGTCATACAGTTTATACTATTTTATGTATTTGTTTTATATCTGTCAGTGCCATGTTGTAAGGTCCAGTGAACTTGTTGTCAGGCTAGGGTCAGGATCCATTGTGAGATCCTAGCCCAATGTAACATCCCGAGTCCCGCGGATTCGGGGTGTTACATGAGTACAAGGGAGAAACAAATTAAATGAGAGTACCAAGAAAAAACTTACAAACTTGTTGATACCAAGAGAAAAAGTCCATTCTTGAAGGGCACAAAGTAAAAAAATCTTTTTATTTTTTGATAACCGAAAAATCCTTTGATTTATTTCGTCACAAACATATAGACATTTTCGAAAGGAATGTATACAACAAAAAACAACTCGAATCAAAGATTTAAAACATAAACGTCAAATAATATCCAAGCAGCCTAAAGAAGTAACAAACGATTAAGATAGTTGGTATATTTAGAATATTTGATATCGTGTTAACTTTATAATACTTTAATCTTTGGGAAATTTTGGTTACTAAGCTTTTTTGAAAAACTATAGTAGTAATTAGGCTTTTTAATATTTCAATTAATTAAATATACCCTAACCTTTTGTATTTGTTCTCAAACTTTGCACACTTTTCTTTCAAGGAGTACATTTACTAAATACAAAACTAGAAAAAACCTACTAAACCAAATTGTTTCTTAATTCTTAATCTTTTATTATTTATGCAATTTGTGTATGGTATATTTTCTAAAATTTTAGTTTACCTTATTACTTAAGTAAAAGTAAGGGAAACTCTTTATAATAAATTTAAATAGCCAAAATTAACAACTTATCTACATATGACCTAAATTATGGATTCGTTGATTGATTGATATGCTATAACAATGCCTACCCGAAAAAGAAATCAATCGGCTCGGGAAGAATTATGGGCTTTCCACCCAAAAATCTTAAACGGTTCTAATGAAAGTTGCTTTCTGGAATTGTAGAGGTATGAGGAAGAAAATTTTTTGGACGGACCTCAATATAACCTGCAAAAATGACAAAATTCAGATGATCATGCTGGCAGAACTAAAAATGAGTATGGAACCTGATGAAAAATGCTGGAGAGGTGCAGGATTTGATAACATCTGTTTTGTCCCGGCTGACGGTCTGTCAAGAGGTTTATGCCTCCTATGGAAAAGCTATCAAATGACTAACGAGAAAGTTGAGATTACCACAAAGGAAAAAAGATTTATAACAATTAATCACAAGAACCTTACTTCAAATTGCAGCATAAACATAACGTTTATCTATGCACCTCCGTCTGAGCATCAGAAAGGAGAATTTTGGTAAAAAATGAAAGATCATATTAACGCAAACAACTTTCCCTCCCTGATGATTGGTGATTTTAATGACCTGCTGCAGCTTTCCGATAAGAAAGGAGGAGCAGACATCAACCTTAATAAAGCCAAGAGGCTTCATGAATTTACCCGGCAATGTAATATGATTGATCTAACTACGAAAGAAAATGACTTTACCTGGAGGAAACGCAGAGATGGAGATAATAATACCTTTGAAAAACTTGACAGGGCATTAGCACAACAAGAAGTTATTCGAGCCTATCCGAATATTTTTACTTGGAACCATGCATTTACCACCTCTGACCATTGCAGGATCTCAATTAACCTACAGAACACTGGCCCACGAACTAGAAACAAACCGTTTAGGTTTGAAATAATGTGGACGCAAAGAAAAGAGTGTGAGAATCTCATTAAACAAACATGGAGAACCCAATTTCATGGATCACGTATGTTCAATGTTGTCAAGAAATTGAGCCTTCTTAAGAATAAACTTAAAATGTGGAGTAGAGTTCACTTTGGAAATATTAATATACAAGTAAGTGAGGTTGAAAATACAATTGAGAAGCTGCAAGGAGAAATTATCACTACCTATTCAACACATAAAGAAAACAAGCTAAGCAGATTAACCAGAAAAAGGGAATGTCTTATTGAATACCAAAATAAATACTGGACTCAACGGGCTAAATCCAACTACCTTAGTCTTGGGGATAGGAACACCAAATTTCACCACAGGCAAGCAACGGGGAGAAGAAATCACAAAAACATAGCAGCTATTGTTAACAATAATGGGATGGTGCTGGCTTCGGAAGTTGAAATTGAGGAAGAGTTCTGTGCGGACTACGAAGCTAGATTCAAAGCCTCACATATTGACACAGTGGAACTCCACAAACAACTCGAAATCATGCAGAAGGAAATCACAGAAGATGATAATATAATGCTAACAAGACCGTTCACAAACAAAGACATCAAAAAGGCAATCTTTGAGATCGGTTGTGATAAATCCCCGGGTCCAGATGGTTTCCCAACTCGTTTCTTTCACAAATATTGGCATATCGTAGGCCCCTCAGTAACCTGTGCAGTAAAAAGCTTCTATAGATCCGGAAAAATTCTCAAGCAAATTAATCACACCTTCATTGCACTAATTCCGAAAATGGATAACCCATCGTCAACAACTGACTATAGGCCTATCAGCCTCTGTTCAACGGTATACAAGATTATTGCAAAAATCTTAACGAATAGACTAAAGAATCTCCTTCCAAAATTAATCCACCCCTTACAAGGAGCTTTTATCCAAAACAGATCAATCCATGATAACATTTTGATAGCTGATGAAATATTCCATGGCTTTAAAACAAAGAAAGGTAAAGAAGGCTATGTGGCAATCAAGCTCGACATGAAAAAAGCATACGACAGGGTTGAATGGCCTTGCATCCTAGCTATTCTCAAAAAACTGGGATTTGCGGGAAAATTCATTGGATGGATTAACGAGTGCATTTCTACAGCCTCCTACTCCATCTTAATCAATGACAACCCAACTAAGATCAATTATCCTACTAGAGGGTTGAGACAAGTCGACCCCTTATCCCCACTCCTTTTTAACCTTGTTGCAGAAGTGCTGGCTAGAAATCTCCAAAAATTAAGCACTCCTTTTTAACCTTGTTTGCAGAAGTGCTGGCTAGAAATCTCCAAAAATTAAGCAATGAAAATAACAAAAGTATTGGGTTCCCAATTACTAGATCTGGAACTATTATTCCCTTCCTGGCCTTTGCTGATGACACCATTATCTTTGCAAAAGGAACTAACCCAGCCTGTAATAAAATTCTCGAGGTTCTATCTAAATATTGCCAAGTTTCAGGCCAAAAAGTAAACTATCATAAATCGGCTTTCCAAATTTCTAGAAACTTAGATGACCAAACAAAGATAATGATACAACAGAATATAGGCATCTCGCCAAGCACAAACTTGGAAAAGTACCTTGGTTGCCCGATAATTAATGGCAAAGTGAACAAATCTGTCTTCGAAGATGTTATTGAGAACGCTAGGAAGCAACTAACAAAATGGAAGTCATCTTCTCTTTCTAAGGAAGGACGCATATTCCTTATTAAGGCTAATCTTAATGCTAAGCCTAACTATCTAATACAAAGCTTTATGCTCCCATCTTCCATACATACAAAACTAGACCAAATCAATAAGCGATTCTATTGGAATAAAGGTCCAAACTACCACCCACTCATTAGCTGGGATAGGATCTGTAAGCCGAAGGAAAAAGGAGAAGTCGGAATTAGGAAAGCTGAAGATATGAATAAGGCTCTACAAATGAAACTTCTATGGAAAATTATGGCAGAACCAGATAATATCTGGGTCAAGGTTGTTGAGGAAAAATACTTAAAAGGGAACCGGCCATGGAACTATAAAACGGGCAAAAATACGTCTTGGTAATGGAAGAGACTAATGAATCTACGACAAGACTTTGATCAAGGAATCAAATGGAATGTTGAGGATGGGGAAACTATCAGAATTTGGAAGGACCGATGGATTGATGATCGCCCCCTAGATCAATAAGCAATTGACAAAGAATCAATAACTAATATTGAAGAAACTGTTTACCTACTCATCACGAATAAGAAATGGGACCTAGAGAAGTTAAAACTTCTAGAGAACCAACTCACCACTCCCAATATGATTAATCTCATTAAAAACCATCCAATCCCGATCTGTGACATTCGGGATAGACTTTACTGGGCTCCGAGTACGGATGACTGGTTCCATACAAAAGATGCTCTCACTCTACTTCATAAGAATGTTTGTTCCCCCCAAATTAACAACTCATGGATTTGGAATATCGACATCATGCCAAAAATAAAAAAACTTCATTTGGAAATTATCAGTAAATGGACTCCCAATGAAAGAAAACTTGGAAAAACAAAAAATACCAGTTCCAATGAGTTGTGCACTCTGCCAGCATCCTTTTGAGAGCGCTATTCATATTTTCCTTAAATGCCCATTCACAATGGACAACATTACTGACCTCAAAACCCGAGAATGCATACAAAATATGGATATGTCAAATAAAGATCTAAGAGAGGCAATCTCCATTATCAGAACAAACGTGGATGACTTGGCAATTACTTTTTTGTTCGTCACCTGGTGGAATACATGGTTTGTGAGAAATAAGAACATCTTTAACAACAACAAAATAGCAAATGTCTCACATATAGTACAATCCCAGATACGGGAATGGAAAATTGAGAAGGAGAAGGAAAAAGTCACAAAAGTTGTAAAAAAAAGAAAACAAAAGAATATTAAATGGTCGCCCCCTAAACTTGGAACAATTAAACTTAACTTTGACGGCTCAAAGAAAACTATTGGTCAAAGTTCATTTGGATACATCTTAAGGGACCTTAATGCCTCAGTGGTCGGCTTTGATTTCGGTAACTGTGGCCACATCTCTATCCTTCAGACCGAAGCTTATGCTTTGAAAATGGGTCTCATTAAAGCAAAACAATTGGGAATAAGAAACCTCGAAATTGAAGGAGACAACCTCATGATTATTAACTTAGTAAAAACCATTTGGAAACCACCATGGGAAATGGATATCAGTATTACAGACATCTCTCTTCTAATCGCAGATTTTCATCAAGTCCAAATCAACCACATTTACAGAGAGATCAACGGTGCAGCCGACAAGCTTGCTAACCTTGGTCACGACGATCATGCTGCCGTCTCTTCTCGTCAGGATATCTCTGTTAGTTGTCCCTGTATTCCGGCATCCATTGATGCTATCACCCGTAAGGATGTCATAGGTTGGCCAACCAATCGATGTTGACCTTCCTAATTTTCTTACCTTATTAGTAAAAAAAATGATTGATAGACACAATTTATGTTGAATATATTACCCAATTCGCAACCATTTATGCGACTTAAGTGATAATCCAATACATAACATAAATTGTTAATCAACTCATTATTTACGGGTGTCAACACATGACCTCAACGACTACAACGAGTACCCAACACAACCTAAATTGCTACTCAAAAACTAAATTTGTGTTTAGTTTGATTTATCAGATTTGTAGACTTGCTTTGGAGTTGTGAAACATCAAATTAGGAAGATAGGAAACAAGGTTTTGGAAGATTCCAAGAGTTCTTCAAGAACTCGCTCCATATGCGCCTTTTACCCCCTATACCAATTCATCTTATCGTCCTTCAATATCTTCTCACATCGAAGAGTCATCGGTTCCTCCACGAGCGATCGTGCGTCTATGCAAATCTAATGAGACAAATGTAAGATTTCTGGTTAGTTTCAAATTTTCAATTGGCGGGTTTTTAAGGTTTATATGATCTTTATATAATGGAAAATCATGCTCCAAATATAAATATGGACCTAATTTCACAGTTGAATTCGCAGATAACTCCAAACCTACACGTAAATAAGCCTATTAACATACAAATTCCTTTTATTTAGCTTTCCATATCTCCTAAGATAATATTACAATTATCTTTTGTATACCCATTTACATCCGATGGGATGTTTTTTGGGCGGTAGCGGTACTAGACTCCATGTATTGTTGTCTTGAAGAGCCTTAATTTCTTTGGCCATTGCGTCCCTCCAATTAAGCGATTTATTTGCCTGTAAAAAAGTCCTTGGTTCTTTCTCGAGCATATTGTTAGAAATAAAATGTTTATAAGTTCGGAAAAGTTTGTTATAAGATAAGAGTTGGTTAAAGGAAAAGCCTTACCAGAAATTATACTATTTGAGGAAGATGATTGGGTTCCCAAACACTTCCTTGCCACCCAATTCAAGCTCAAAGATATGGGGCCTCTCACATATTTTCTTGGCATCGAAGTTGCACGCTCACATCAAGGGATTACTCTTTCTCAACGCAAATATGCTTTAGAACTTCTCGACGACACCGGCTTCCTTGATGCCAAACCAGTCACCGTTCCGTTAAAGCAGAATCTCGTTCTCACCGAAAGCGATGGTGCTCTCCTTCCGGATCCATCCATTTATCGATGCCTATTCGGGCGTCTCATCTACCTCACTATAACCCGCCCGGATCTAGTATACGCTGTTCACATCTTAAGTCAATTTATGTCCAATCCAAGACAACCGCATCTCAATGCCGCACATCATGTCCTCCGTACATAAAGGGCACTCCTGGACAAGACATTTTTCTTCCTAGTAATAGCCATCCTTAACTAACCGCCTACTGCGACGCCGATTGGGCACGCTGCCGTGACACTCGCCGCTCCACCACCGGCTACATTATTTTCTTAGGAGGAACACCCATCTCTTGGAATACTAGAAAACAAGGCACTGTCTCTCGATCCAGTGCCGAAGCCGAATATCGATCTATGACGACCACATGCCGCAAGATAACATGGCTATGCACATTGCTAAATGATCTCAACGTCACTACCTCACAACCACCCACTCTCTTTTGTGACAATAAGTCAACCATCCACATTGCCTCTAACCCGGTATTCTATGAACGGACAAAGCACATCGAAATCGATTGCCATATCATTCGAGACAAGGTTCAATAAGATCACATCCGCACATTGCACATCCGAACCAATGATCAACCTATCGACCTATTTACCAAGCCTCTTGGCCCAAAAGTGTTCAAAATCTTTTATTCAAGTTGAGTGTCATCAACATACACTCTACTTGAGGGGGATTTGTATTAACATACAAATCCCTTTTATTTAGAATACCGATCATATCCATGATTTACTCATAGCTGTTGGTTTATTCAATATATATATATATATATATATATATATATATATATATATATATATATATATATATATATATATATATATATATATATATATTCTCTTTGTAAACAAACATTAGATAACAAAATAATACAATTGATTTTCTACATTCAAATATATCTCTTACATTTTCTATAAAGCCCAATTGTAAATTCAAATTCCGTGTTGAGTAAAAATGTACACAAATTTACCAAACGCCTTTTTCTGTTTTATTCGAATACAAATTTACAAAACACATTTTATTTTTTATTTGAGTTCGACCCTCTCTTTTTGACCTTTTGATTCTAAGTTATATAAATACCGATGTTTGGTTTGGTTTTGGTGATTTGGACTGCACCCGTTTTTGGACGGGTTGCCTACGTACCTCTTTAAAGAGGATCAAGTCTCACATAGTTCCGTGTGGTGTTTTCATGCATTAGAGAATCAAAGTCCCGACCCACCTTCTAGGAAGGGTTGCCTAGACGATGATCCAACTATCATTTGCATGACATTTATATCTCGATCATGCATCATAAGATTAAATTAAACCCACCTTCGAGGAAGGGTTGCTTAATTCATCCCGCTATCATGCGCATGATCAAGATTAGTGAGAGATTGTTTATTGTTTTATATTTCAAATTTTGTGACTGAATTCAGTTTTTAATTTACCAAATTTCCTACGTATCCTTTTAATAGGAATCAAGTCGTACGTAGTTCTTAAATGATTGAGTTTTTTTGTGGTTAAACTCGATGAGCGGATGCTTTATATCGAGTTCATGAATATTTGAGAGTTTCGGTTTTTAATTTACCAAATTTCCTAATATTGGATTTCCTACGTAGCTCGGAAAGAGCATCAAGTCACGGCATAGTTCTGAATAAAAAGATATTTGGGTAAGATTTTTGTGAGGTTAAACTCGATGAGCGGATTCTATATATCGAGTTAAAAATATTTGACATTTTATAATATTTGAATTTGATTTGCGACTGTACTCGATATAATTTAAACTTAATATCGAGTTACCTACGTAGCCTTTCAAAATGGCGTCAAGTCTTTACGTAGTTCTACTATGAAAGATAATTTGGATTTGATTTGCGACTGTACCCGAAAATATTTTTTAAACTTAGTACCGGGTTACCTACGTAGCCATTATTTGAGTGGCGCAAGTCCTTACGTAGTTCTAAATGGATATTTGGATTGGACCTTTTGTGATTAAACTCGACGAGCGGATGCTTTATATCGAGTTCATGAATATTTGAGAATTTTGGTTTTAAGTCCAAGCTTGGAATTTAATTATACTTTGTTTGAACGGGTCGACTGAATCCAATTTAATTTGAGATTGGATTTCCTACGTAACTCAAAACGAGTATCAAGTCATAACGTAGTTCTACCTTTTTAATTTAAATTTGACGATTGAATTCGATACATTTTTATTTCGCATCAAATTTCCTACGTATCCGTAAATACGGAATCAAATCAATACGTAGTTCTTTATGAGAATTTTGATTTTATTTGACCATAAATATGTTATCATATTTATAAAACTTTTTCTTTACTGGTCACTTTTGTAAAGAAAATATTGTATTGGTCTTTCTTTAAATACTTTTTTTTTAAGGTCCAATTTATAAATAAACCAAAGTTTATTATTATTTTTTTTAATAAAATAGAAAAATAAATTGGAACTTCCCTGTAGCACTACCAAATTGCAATGGTAGACTTTACTTTTATTTTATTATTTTTTAATATTTTTTCATCAATGCTCCTTTTCATATGCGAACATCTGTACTTTTTTTTTAATATTCTTTTTACTTATTATTTTTTTTGAGATAAGTTCCAAAAGGCTGCCAAATACCAGAGATTTATGTGTAACCTTTTTTATTATTTTTTTTTCTTATTCACTTTCTTTGTTTTGCCCCTCACGTGAATATGTCAAGTCTTCTACTGATGAAGTTTCAATATATTCATGGTTTCGAAGCATCGTCTTCTTCGGTGAGTAGACGCATCTGTCTGTCCCATATGAACACCTTATCTAGAATCATTCATAGTTTCATTAACACAAATTTTGACTTTATCTTCAACTTCAAATCTCTCACCTTTCTCCTTGTCCATCTCCAGGTTCTCTCATTCACTTCAAGAATATCAAGATTAACAAACCACATTCTGCTCTTCTGAGATTTTATTCATCAGCCTTGCTCCACTTTCATAAGCATGAACTCTTATAATGACAAAAAGTTTTCGATTTCGATCGAATCTAAATTTTGTAGCAGTTGAAATCATTTGATTTCAACCAACTACGATAATAGCGATCGAAAGTGGGCACTTTCAATCAACTACAATTTGCTATGTGTGATCGAAAGTATGTACTTTCGGATCAATCACATTGGCGTCCCTCTCGTCGCTCATTCTTGACAAAAGAGAACATGAGAAGATGCTCATTTTTTTGATTGTGTAGATATGAGAAATTAAGCCCATATCTAGTTTTAAAATAAAACCCATCTTCAATTTTGATTCACCAAAACACATCCAAAATCAAAACTTTTCAAACAATGAGGCGTAATCAAATCAAATGTAATCAAGGGAAATAAAACTTGATATGGGGTTCATGCTTTGAGCAATAAACGCAGATTGTGTCCCCAAGACATGATGATTTAGACACACACATAAAAAATGAAAAGATTTTGAAGCAAAATAATAAACATATCTTCCCATTGTTTAGCAAACATAAAGTGCTTACTCGTAATCTATATACGATCCAATGAGACTAAAATTGATAGATTATCTTTGTATCTTGTCTTCTGGCTTCTTCAACCTTTGATTGTCTTTTGGTATGTGTTTTTTTCTTTTGCAGGTTAAAATTGCTTGTAATGTGGAGAGGGCTTAATGGAGGAGAAGGCGTGCCTTTTGTATAGATCAAATTGGGAAGTTGAAAGAGGTTTTATGTAATAACTACCCACTCCCACAAAATTAGCATTAATCTATTTTAAAAGAATTTAACATTCCTTCTTTTTTAATTTATTTTACGTTCAAAACTTCTGCCACTCTTTTAACCACTTTCTCATTTTTTTGTTTAAATTTAAATTTATTTTTCATATATAAATGACCAATATTTGAGGCCCACTTAAATTTTAATTTGTCTAATATTTATTAGACTTGAGCCCAAATATTAAAAAAAAAATCATGTTAACAAACATGATAATTTTAGAGAATTAATCACATGTATAAAATGTAATTAAATTTCTAGTAATTTACATGAAATAATGAATTATGAAAATTCATGAAATTTCATTCCCGAACAGTTGCCCCTCGAACTTTATGCGTGTGAGAAATTGAACACGTTTAAAGTTCGATATTTTTTTTTTGCTTTTAAAATGCTTCGCATTTGAAACCATTTGGTTTCATTTATGCATTCATGAAAGAGGAACATATTGTATATATTTGAATAGTTCCAACAAAAATTTGTTTGGATATGAAATTTACCCATAGTCACTTGGTCAAGAATATGATGTATGGGTATAAAAACTTTGAGCTTTATAGCATTTTTTTCTTTGGAAATTATTTTTGATATTTGATATTTGGCTTGAGGTCTTTTTGTGGCGGACAAGTGTTTAGTTTTGGGAGCTTTATGCTATTGATTTAGATACGTTGTAGATATCTCTTTTAAGTTTTGGGGGCTTTATTGATCAAATAGTTTGATGACTTTAGTCAACATGATTTATCTCTTTTTGTTTGAGATAAAAATAGAGGAGTTTGGAAGGATATCATTTTTATTTTATTTTTATTTGAAAGTATGAGAAAATTCACATTGCGAACAATTGTGAATTTGATCAAGATTTTGGGAGATATAAAAATTTATTCCTTGAAAGGAAATTTTGTTTGGAAGAATTATGGATTTACCATCAAGCTTGAGGATGACCCTTAAAGTAGAGCAATTTAGGCATAGAAGCCTTCAACTTTTTATCTTTCGTAGATGTATTTTGCTTACTCTTCTTTTCTTTTTAACAAAGAAAAGAAAATGTTTTATTGGTTTTTGTGTCCGCACCTAGCGTTTTGACTTGCTAGACTGCCTACGTACCCTCTTTGTGAGGGATCAAGCCTTTTTCGTAGTTCTTTTGGGAACTTACGGGGCATTTCTTTTGGGAACTGGTGATTTTTTTTTTTGGGTGGCTGCACCTAGCATTTGACTAGCTAGACTGCCTACGTACCCTCTTTGTGAGGGATCAAGCCGTCCGTAGTTCTTTTGGGAACTTACGGGACAGTTCTTTTGGGAACTGGTGATGATTTTTTTGGGTGGCTGCACCTAGCATTTGACTAGCTAGACTGCCTACGTACCCTCTTTGTGAAGGATCAAGCCGTCCGTAGTTCGTTTGGGAACTTACGGGACAGTTCTTTTGGGAGCTGGTGATTTTTTTTTTGGGTGGCTGCACCTAGCATTTGACTAGCTAGACTGCCTACGTACCCTCTTTGTGAGGGATCAAGCCGTCCGTAGTTCGTTTGGGAACTTTTTTTTTTTTTTTTTTTTTTTTTTTTTTTTTTTACTTTTACTTCAAGTAAAGAACTTCCTTATAAACTTCCCATTTACACAAGAATATAATATCTTGCCTTCATTGTTTGAGAGTTCGTAAGCCCCTTTAGAGAAAATCTTGGTGATAACATACGGGCCCTCCCATTTTGGCTCAAATTTTCCTTTTAATTTTCGGTTAATGACAATTGGTCGTCTTACTGTAAGAACCAAGTCACCCACCGAAAATGATCGGAACTTGACTCGTTTATTAAATGCACCAGCTACTTGAGCTTGATAGATTTCGAGTCTTTGTTGTGTCGCCAACCTACACTCGTCTAATGCTTCGAGTTCAGCTAGACGGACTTTGACATTTTCCTCGGGATCGGTGAGTTGTACCGCAACCCTAAGGGAAGGTAATTGTACCTCCAAAGGTAAGACGGCTTCAGATCCAAATACCAAATTGTATGGCGTACATCCGGTAGATGTTCGAATTGTTGTCCGGTATGCCCATAATGCTTCATGCAATCTTTCATGCCAATCTCTTCTTGATTTTGACACAATCTTCTTGAGAATTTTGCATAGGACCTTATTAAATGCTTCAGCTTGACCATTCGCGGATGGATTGTAGCTTGATGAAAAACTGTGTTTGAAACCGAATTTTTCAGCCAGTTTCACCATTACTTGATTTTTGAAATAGAGGGCATTGTCCGATATTATCTTCAAAGGAACTCCATATCGGTATATCAAATGGATTCTGATAAAGTTGGCAACTTCTTTTGCCCCCACTACTTTCAATGGTAAAGCTTCGGCCCATTTGGAGAAATAATCAGTTGCGGCCAAAATGTATTGATGACCCCGTGATGATGACGGATTTATAGGCCCTACAACATCAAGACCCCATGCATTGAAGGGCCAAGACAAGATTGTCGGATGAAGGAGTTGAGGAGGTTGATGAATGAAATCACCATGAATTTGACACGCATGACACGCCTTAGCAAAATTCATCGCGTCTTTCACCATGGTCGGCCAATAATAGCCTAGCCGTTTAACTTGATCGGCTAACTTAGGACCACCTTGATGTGCCCCACATATTCCGGCATGAGTTTCCGTGAGAATATATTTTGCTTCTTCTTTTGATAAGCACCGAAGCAATATACCATCAAAGGCCCTACGATACAATGTATCATTTTTCAACAAGAAACGTGGTGCCCGCCGTTTGATATCCACTTTCTTTTTGGCATCATCAGGTAAAATTCCATGTTGAAGATACTCAATGATTGATTGTCGCCAATCAGGGTCTTCATCAATCTCATATACCGAGGCAACATGCACTTCTTCGGTTGAGTTGAATCGGTCTAGAGCCGATGAAAGCAAATGACGCTCCCCAATTGTGATTTGAATCTCTCTTTCATAAGGTAGTGTTAGGGATGCCGCTAATTTGGCTAGGGCATCAGCCTTATCATTTCCGGATCTTGACACATGCATTACCTCTATTTGTTGAAATTGTTGCATGAGGCATTTTGCTCTTTCATGTAAAGGAACTAAATTTGGGTGTTTTACTTCATATTGCCCATTTATTTGTCTAATGATCAATTGAGAATCACCAAACACTTTTAATGGATCAATATGCAACTCAAGAGCTATTTGAAGACCGATTATTAGTGCCTCATATTCTGCCACATTGTTTGTGCAAGTCTCTAAAAGAGAGAAGGAATATGGAACCAAGCCGCCATAAGGAGTGATAAATACAATACCAACTCCAGATGCTTGTTTTTTCGCCGCTCCGTCAAAGTATAATTGCCATGAAGTTTCCTCAACCATAAGAACTTCTTCATCTGGTAGATCATATGATAATTCTTCATTGTCCGGGGTTGGATGAGCAGCTAAAAAGTCAACTATGATTTGTCCTTTTACTGCCTTTTGTGACACAAACTTGATGTCAAAAGGAGCTAATAGCATTGCCCACTTGGCTAATCTCCCAGACAACACTGCTTTTGATAAAATATATCTTAGCGGATCAGCCTTTGAGATCAAGGTGATTTGATGGGTTAAAAGATAATGTCGTAACTTTTGAACGGCAAACACCAAAGCAAGACATATCTTTTCCATGGCAGAATAGTTGTGTTCTGCCCCTACCAAGGTTCGGCTGATATAGTATAAGGCATTTTCTTTTCCCTCATCATTGTTTTGAGCCAACATAGCCCCTAAGGGCCGCTCAAGAGCCGCAGTGTACAAGATTAAAGGCCTTCTTGATATTGATGCCATCAAAATTGGCGGATTCATCATATACTTCTTGATGCTATCCAGGGCATTTTGGCATGATTGATCCCTTATAAATGGAGTATCTTTCTTCATTAACCTTAGAAATGGTTGACATCTTCCGGTTAAATTCGAAATGAAACGTCGGATGTAAGCAAGTTTTCCTTGTAAGCCCCGAAGCTCGCGGAGATTCCTTGGAGGAGGCATATTCATGATTGCCTTAATTTTATCAGGATCGATTTCAATTCACCGACCCCGAACGATAAAACCAAGAAATTTGCCGGATGTCACACCGAAGGCACATTTGAGGGGATTCATCTTCAATTGGTGCTTGCGTAGCCTTTCAAAAACTCTTCGAAGATCATTTGGGTGATCTTCTCTTTCTTTTGTTTTAACAACTAAATCATCCACATAACACTCAATTGTGTTATGAAGCAAATCCCGAAAGATAATTGTCGTGGCTCTTTGATAAGTTGCTCCCGCATTTTTCAGACCAAACGGCATTACTGTATAACAATAGGTGCCTTGAGGTGTTCGGAAAGCTGTTAGCTCTTCGTCATGAGGATCCATTTTAATTTGATTGTATCCCGAGAAACCATCCATGAAAGACAAAGCCTTGAATCCGGTGGTGGCGTCAACTAATAACTCGGTTATAGGTAATGAAAATTCATCTTTAGGGCATGCTTCATTCAAATCCCTAAAGTCCACACAAATACGAAGTTAACCATTTTTCTTTCTCACCGGAACAATGTTAGCTAGCCAAATTGGATACTGGACCTCACGAATGAAACCCGCCTCAATAAGCTTCTTAACCTCAATATTGATTTGGACTATCAACTCAGGACGAAAGCGGCGTTGTGCGTGTTTTACTGGCTTTTTCTCTTCAGAGATTGTTAGTTTATGCATTGCCACATCCGAGTCTAAACCAGGCATATCCCGATAACCCTAGGCAAATACATCTTTGTATTCCTTGAGAAGTTCTTCATAGATTGTTTTTTCTTCATTAGTCAACAATGCACTAACAAGGACGGGCTTAGGACACTCAAGAGTGCCTAAATTGATTTCTTGAAGATCATCAACTGTAGCTTGTCCACCATCTTCCATTTCTGTTGGTGCTAGTTGAACTGTGTTGATGAATTCTTTTGAATCCCCCTCTATATCAACAGATACCATGTTCACCTCTTCTACTTTGGCATTCATGAAATCTTCATTTGGCTTTTGCACAAGCAACTTTGCTTTCTTCTTTTTCTTATTGATCCTCCATTTTTTGATTTGTTTTGCTTTGTTTTTAGGCTTATCAACATATTCAAGCCTTTGAAAACAGAAGCTCTTGTTTCTTCACTCGTTGAACCGGTTTCAAGCCTATCAATACCGAAATTCGAGATGTTGATGTTTTATCTTCGAGAAACAAGCTTTGCTCCTCCGGAGTCAATGTCATAGGCTCTTCAAAACTCGCTGTCAATATACCCCCTTCGTGAGAAACCTTCAATTTTTCAATATCATCCTCATTGTAGGGGATATATGGAGCTTTGTTTTTTGATAAGAAATTTGAATTTTTCACTTTAACTTTGAACTTCTTGTTCAATTTCCTTGAAAGTGATTTGGAAGGAGGATTATTGGCTTCAACTCTTGACACTACCCTTGTGTTATCACTTGTTTTAACCCCGAAGGACCTTTTAATGACCAAAGTCATTTTTGGAATAGACTGGTCAATTTTCCGTAGAGGAAAGGTGTAACTTGTCATGAGAGAGTTCATAACCTTCTCTACCGAGTTCAAGGGTTTTTGCCTGGATTTCCGTCTATCTTTTGGTGTGTACTTAAACAACACCTTAGAACATGGATCACCTTTCTCATTCTTCCCGTTCAGAGAAACTTTTGGTGCTTGGTGAACATTATTAGTATTTTTACCATTGACAACCTTCATGGGCATGTTTGAGTTGAAATTAACCGCCTTATAAAACTTGGGATCGGCATAATTAACAATTTTTCCGTGAAAAGGGTTTGGGTCACCTCGAATAATCCTTTCATTTCCATTATCATCAGTGTATTTCAAATATTGATGAAGAGTAGAAACTATAGATTTACTAGCATGAAGCCATGGTCGACCAAGTAAGGCATTATAAGAGGTATCTGCATCTATGACATGGAACAAAGCATCTTTATAAAGATTGTCAAGAACAATCTGTAATGCAATGGTACCCATGGATTTTTGTCCCACTTGATTAAAACCTTGAATAGTTAGCAAAGTAGGAGATAAATGTGCGGTCGTCAACCCCATTGTCCTTAGTATCCTTAATGGAAGAAGATTTACTGCGGATCCACAATCCAAAAGGATTCGATTGACCTTTGTATCCCCAATAGTGCCCGTAACATATAATGGCCGATTATGATATTCATTCCCCTATTGAAGATCTTCATCCGAGAATGTTATACAAGCCATGCATGAGGCACATTGAGTTGGCGGGGATAATGAAACATCATTAACCTCCACCATTTCAACTTGATCTTTATAATCATCGGGATCCATAAGAGCCTGAATTAGGGCTTTCCTCAATTCATTTGACATTTGTAGGGTATCATAAGCACTCAAGCGTGCAGGAATGCGCTTCAAGTGACTAATGACGTCATATTTTACTTTCTCTTTGTACGGAGCTTTATGAAGCAAAACCGGTACGTGAGAAGTGGATTCTTTTTGTAACGCCTCAATTTCCTCCACATTTTCTGAGGTAGTTGAGAAGTTTCTTTATCAAGACATTCATCAAAATTTTTCACTTTTGAATGTTCATTGGAAATCAATTCTTTCTCCTTTCTTTTTTCATTGGGTTTCAGAGATAGAAGTTGACGTCCGGAACGAAGAGAAACTGCATCAACTTCTGGTTCCTCCTCTTCACATATATCGGCCCATGTGGCCATGCAACATTGAGCAACTTCATTGCCCCAAAATGTCTCATCTTCCGAAGGTTCTTCATCGCCATAAAATTTCTTTGGGACAAAATCTTTTAAGGTAACCAGTACTCTCTCAGGTTGAACGTATTCCTCCTCAGAGTCAGAATTTGGCTTCTTTTCCTTCTTGTTTTTCTTTTTTTTGTTTTTCTTGTTTTTCTTTTTCTCGGGTTTTCTTCCGATCATTCTAAACCCATGAGAAATAGATTTTTGAGTGGCTTCTGGCCAAGTCTTTCGAGTTACACAAGTTTTCCACTCAAAATCACTATCAATGTCAAGATCATCATCATCTGAAAACAGATCTTCGATATCTGAGCACGTCATGATGTCATATAGAGTTGGGACCCCGGGACCATCTCTTGGCATATTAGGGTATGCCCAAGCAATGCGAATATCTTTTCCACCATCTACTGAAAATTGTACGGGTATCGCCATCATAGGTAAAGAAATTGTGGGAATACCCTCATCTTCATTTGACCTAGATGGTTCTTAGAGTGAATTGGAAGCCACCAAATTATCCGCATCCAATAAGGATGTAGTATTTGATGAAGCCTTTGGAGCTACCGAGTCTTCACCTTCAATCTCAATCTCTCCTTTGTTAATCATCATCTCAACTATATCTTTGAAGACATAACAATCTTTGATAGGGTGACTAATAATTTGGTGATAAGGACAATACTTTGGATCATTTGTCCTTCCAACTTCATTTGGCCTTTTTGACTCTGGAAGTGTAAGAAGCTTAGACGACATCAACTCATCGAAAATCCCTTGGACATCATCATCATCAAAAGGATATTTTTTTTGCTTCCTTTCCTCAAGAGTGAGTCTTTTAATGGCATCTTTTCCCTTTTCTCTATCTTGATTTTAGGAATTATTTCTTGTGAAGATTTTATTTCCGGGTTTAATAAAGGTTGCCATAGACTCTCCCTTTTTAAAAGGTCTTTTTCCATCATCTCTTTTAAGTTCATTTGCCTGAGGACGATAGGTTTTTGCATCACGCCGAGCCAATTGTCGTTCAACATTGCAAGCCTTTGAAACTAAGGCATCAAAAGAATGAGGCTCAACACTACCAACATGCACTGCTAACTCAGGAATTAAGTTATTAGTACACATCTGGACACATGCCTCTTCACTTAGCTTTTCTGGGCATTGAAGTCTCAAGCTTCACCATCTGGCGATAAAATTATTTGCAAGCTCATTTGACCTTTGAAAGGTATTAGCAAGATCTATAATGGATAACTTTGCCTTAGAGCTCACAAATTGAGCTAGGAATGCTCTTTGTAAATCATCCCATATGTGGATTGATCCCGGTTGAAGTTGAGTGTACCAAGTAAATGCCGATCCCTTTAAAGATTGGACAAATTGTCGGATCAACAAAGCATCACTCAATGCGGTCTCACCACATGCTGAGTAGAAATGAGCCAAATGCTCGTGTGGTGATCCATGCATTCCATCAAACTTATCAAAAGTTGGTCTTTGATAACCGGGAGGGAATGGTGCTGAATCGTATTGCATCGGATATGGCTTTCTATACCCGAGTACTGGAGGGTTTTGTGACACTTGGAATTCTCGAATTCCTTGAGCAATCATCTCCCTAATCTCTTGTGGGGAAACAGATGAGCTACCGCCAAGACTTTCATCATTCGTTCTTACTGGCTCATGTCGACTAGCATTAGCTTGATTTTCAATTTGAGCCATAAGTGTAGCTATTTGAGCTTCTCTTGCGGCTAATGACCTTTGCAAGTCTTGAAGTTGTTCTTCAATACTTGTTGTTCCGGTCATGAACACTTGCATGTTCTCAGATTCATCTTGGGTTACAACTCTCGTTGCTCCTTTTGTAATAACATATGAAACTTCCTCCTCTTAGAATAGAGAAGATAAATCTCCATACAAAGGAGAACTTGAGCTTTCTTCCGATTCTCGTTGTGGACTTGGTGGTTGTGAAGTTACTTGAGCATAAGTCGTTGACTTAGCTTTTGATCTTGTAACTGGACCATCACAAGAAACAACTTGAGCCTCTTGCGAGACTGAGCTTTTAGAAATACGAAGACTTCTTTCTCTCTTTTGAGTTTTAGAAGTTCCTTCAATCACTTCATTCTCATTTGAATTTTTCTTGGCCCGTGAGGGTTTGTTGTAAGCTTTGGAGCTTTTGGCTGATTACCCTCCTCGGAATAAGAAGTCATGTAGACTTGCTCAAATTTGTCCTATGTAATAGGAATTGACCCTATAAGAATTTGCCTTGCGATAGTCATTGAAAAATTATCCATTGCATGCTTTGAGTTTAAAAGCTCTTTTGCAGCTTCACAAAGGATTGTGTTGGCTTGTTTTAGAGCCGGTGAGGAAGCTAGCTTACGAAGAGGTCCAGTGTTACGACGGGAACCATTCTTACGTCCCCTCCTTTTTCGGGACTTATCCACCTTCTTAAGAGTGTTTTCAGCAGGAATATCAATAGGCGTAACATTCTTCTTGATGATACGAATGATTGGCCTTGGGACAACCCTAGCGGAAGGCTTTGTTCCATTAAAGCTAGGAAAATTATCATGTCCAACTTTGACATAAGCAGGTTTCTTGTTGTTGGGTTTTATGCCCCCATGTCCCGAATGAGCCATGGACGACTTCGGAGTTGCATATTCCTTTAAACCTTGAAGACTCTTGAAAGAGTTCTTCAAAGGGATTTCAGCATAGATCGCATTAGGAGCAATGTCAAAGACAATTTCAAACGACTTGCGGCGGAGCCATCGTCCTCCTTGGATGACGAAGGTAGTCGGGAGTTCATTGAAGTTCACAATCGCCCTTGACGCCATTTCCTTACAATCAAATAAGATCAAACATTAGTATATGCATAACTTAGAGATGAAAAGAAAGAAAAGGTCCCACTGAGCGTGCCAAAAATATGTTGAGTAAAAATGTACACAAATTTACCAAACGCCTTTTTCTGTTTTATTCGAATACAAATTTACAAAACACATTTTATTTTTTATTTGAGTTCGACCCTCTCTTTTTAACCTTTTGATTCTAAGTTATATAAATACCGATGTTTGGTTTGGTTTTGGTGATTTGGACTGCACCCGTTTTTGGACGGGTTGCCTACGTACCTCTTTAAAGAGGATCAAGTCTCACATAGTTCCGTGTGGTGTTTTCATGCATTAGAGAATCAAAGTCCCGACCCACCTTCTAGGAAGGGTTGCCTAGACGATGATCCAACTATCATTTGCATGACATTTATATCTCGATCATGCATCATAAGATTAAATTAAACCCACCTTCGAGGAAGGGTTGCTTAATTCATCCCGCTATCATGCGCATGATCAAGATTAGTGAGAGATTGTTTATTGTTTTATATTTCAAATTTTGTGACTGAATTCAGTTTTTAATTTACCAAATTTCCTACGTATCCTTTTAATAGGAATCAAGTCGTACGTAGTTCTTAAATGATTGAGTTTTTTTGTGGTTAAACTCGATGAGCGGATGCTTTATATCGAGTTCATGAATATTTGAGAGTTTCGGTTTTTAATTTACCAAATTTCCTAATATTGGATTTCCTACGTAGCTCGGAAAGAGCATCAAGTCACGGCATAGTTCTGAATAAAAAGATATTTGGGTAAGATTTTTGTGAGGTTAAACTCGATGAGCGGATTCTATATATCGAGTTAAAAATATTTGACATTTTATAATATTTGAATTTGATTTGCGACTGTACTCGATATAATTTAAACTTAATATCGAGTTACCTACGTAGCCTTTCAAAATGGCGTCAAGTCTTTACGTAGTTCTACTATGAAAGATAATTTGGATTTGATTTGCGACTGTACCCGAAAATATTTTTTAAACTTAGTACCGGGTTACCTACGTAGCCATTATTTGAGTGGCGCAAGTCCTTACGTAGTTCTAAATGGATATTTGGATTGGACCTTTTGTGATTAAACTCGACGAGCGGATGCTTTATATCGAGTTCATGAATATTTGAGAATTTTGGTTTTAAGTCCAAGCTTGGAATTTAATTATACTTTGTTTGAACGGGTCGACTGAATCCAATTTAATTTGAGATTGGATTTCCTACGTAACTCAAAACGAGTATCAAGTCATAACGTAGTTCTACCTTTTTAATTTAAATTTGACGATTGAATTCGATACATTTTTATTTCGCATCAAATTTCCTACGTATCCGTAAATACGGAATCAAATCAATACGTAGTTCTTTATGAGAATTTTGATTTTATTTGACCATAAATATGTTATCATATTTATAAAACTTTTTCTTTACTGGTCACTTTTGTAAAGAAAATATTGTATTGGTCTTTCTTTAAATACTTTTTTTTTAAGGTCCAATTTATAAATAAACCAAAGTTTATTATTATTTTTTTTAATAAAATAGAAAAATAAATTGGAACTTCCCTGTAGCACTACCAAATTGCAATGGTAGACTTTACTTTTATTTTATTATTTTTTAATATTTTTTCATCAATGCTCCTTTTCATATGCGAACATCTGTACTTTTTTTTTAATATTCTTTTTACTTATTATTTTTTTTGAGATAAGTTCCAAAAGGCTGCCAAATACCAGAGATTTATGTGTAACCTTTTTTATTATTTTTTTTTCTTATTCACTTTCTTTGTTTTGCCCCTCACGTGAATATGTCAAGTCTTCTACTGATGAGGTTTCAATATATTCATGGTTTCGAACCATCGTCTTCTTCGGTGAGTAGACGCATCTGTCTGTCCCATATGAACACCTTATCTAGAATCATTCATAGTTTCATTAACACAAATTTTGACTTTATCTTCAACTTCAAATCTCTCACCTTTCTCCTTGTCCATCTCCAGGTTCTCTCATTCACTTCAAGAATATCAAGATTAACAAACCACATTCTGCTCTTCTGAGATTTTATTCATCAGCCTTGCTCCACTTTCATAAGCATGAACTCTTATAATGACAAAAAGTTTTCGATTTCGATCGAATCTAAATTTTGTAGCAGTTGAAATCATTTGATTTCAACCAACTACGATAATAGCGATCGAAAGTGGGCACTTTCAATCAACTACAATTTGCTATGTGTGATCGAAAGTATGTACTTTCGGATCAATCACATTGGCGTCCCTCTCGTCGCTCATTCTTGACAAAAGAGAACATGAGAAGATGCTCATTTTTTTGATTGTGTAGATATGAGAAATTAAGCCCATATCTAGTTTTAAAATAAAACCCATCTTCAATTTTGATTCACCAAAACACATCCAAAATCAAAACTTTTCAAACAATGAGGCGTAATCAAATCAAATGTAATCAAGGGAAATAAAACTTGATATGGGGTTCATGCTTTGAGCAATAAACGCAGATTGTGTCCCCAAGACATGATGATTTAGACACACACATAAAAAATGAAAAGATTTTGAAGCAAAATAATAAACATATCTTCCCATTGTTTAGCAAACATAAAGTGCTTACTCGTAATCTATATACGATCCAATGAGACTAAAATTGATAGATTATCTTTGTATCTTGTCTTCTGGCTTCTTCAACCTTTGATTGTCTTTTGGTATGTGTTTTTTTCTTTTGCAGGTTAAAATTGCTTGTAATGTGGAGAGGGCTTAATGGAGGAGAAGGCGTGCCTTTTGTATAGATCAAATTGGGAAGTTGAAAGAGGTTTTATGTAATAACTACCCACTCCCACAAAATTAGCATTAATCTATTTTAAAAGAATTTAACATTCCTTCTTTTTGAATTTATTTTACGTTCAAAACTTCTGCCACTCTTTTAACCACTTTCTCATTTTTTTGTTTAAATTTAAATTTATTTTTCATATATAAATGACCAATATTTGAGGCCCACTTAAATTTTAATTTGTCTAATATTTATTAGACTTGAGCCCAAATATTAAAAAAAAAATCATGTTAACAAACATGATAATTTTAGAGAATTAATCACATGTATAAAATGTAATTAAATTTCTAGTAATTTACATGAAATAATGAATTATGAAAATTCATGAAATTTCATTCCCGAACATTCCGATCAAAGCTAGAATTTACAAGGAGTTCAAATTCAAATGGTGCTTCTCATATTAGTGAACAAATCCCACAATTTGAGGACAAGAAGTGATTTGAAGAAATTGGTTAATATATTTTTGAGCTTATGGTGGAGAAGGGATTTATAGAGCCCGTGATGAAGAGGGCTACCAAGTCACGAAGGTATCTAAACACCATTTTGTACACTCTATCATAACCACACAAGCAAAGATAGATGATTTGTTTTATTTTAGGGAGAATAATGGAAACAAACCTGAGTTCCAGATGTAACATCATAGAGTCGCTCTCTTATACTTCACTTTTAAGTATGTAAAGCCTTCTGATACGGGTATTCGCCTGTATAGTTGCCTGATCTTTTGACGCATGATCTCGGTGAAAAAGGGAAACAAAAGAGAAACAAAAGCAACATGAAAATAAAGGGAAAGATAAATCAAGGTTGAACCCTAAGAAATAATCTGGAGGCACGCTACGACACGATGACACGTAACACACAACAAGCAAAGCCCTGTAGAACTCTTCCTGCTACTCCACACACAAAAAGGTTACAAAGATCCTAGAGCACTTGGAGGTTTGCTTGCAGCTAGTTGAAGCACTCTAATACGCCGTTGGCAAGTAGAACAAGACGTCTCTTACTCAGGTTTTCTCTTCACTCCATGAAGACGATAGTAGACACCGTAGGGATAACACAACATGTTTATCAATAACTTTATACAGTTCTGGATGCAAAATAATTAAGCACATAATTCATATTTATAGGATGTCATCAACACTAACCTTAGATCGACTAGTTATGGGCCGAAAATCAACCCGTTAATCATCCAAAATAGGATAAGATCTATCCCTAAGAAAAATAATAAAATTAGATTAGTCTTCTAGAAATATTAGATCTTCTAAAACTAACTAGAATAGAAACAATCTTCTAACAAGATAAGATCTATCTTTAAGGAAATAAAATAAGATCAATCTTCTAAAAAATTTAAAATCTTCTTAACAAAAATAGAATTTATCTTCTAATAACATAAGATTTATAAGCTTTCCATTTTGAAGACTTAATTTTTTTCTAAATAAAAATAAAATTGGCGTGGGCTGAAAATATAATTAAGACCCAACAAATTTTATCCTATAATTAAACAAGTCTTTTATGGGTTGGAAATAAAATAGAATGGATCTAGAGTGACCCATTCTTAGATCCACACGCATTGCCGGATTTCACCACTTGCATGGTTGTCCTTCCTCTCTTGTATGGATACGTATGTCCCTTTTGCATGCTGAGTTTACGTACGTCCTAGATCTATAATGTTGAGATGATCTCGTATGTGGGCCCAAGTCTTATAGTGTTGAGGAGTTAGAGTTCTTCAGGGAAGATATTCTTCTCCTTGCTATTGCTGAGTTATTATCATGCTTTGATATACTCGAGACCTCTTTGTTGGATGAGCTCCATAGTATAAGATCCTCCTCTTGTCTCGGATGGCATGTAGACTCTTCCTCCTTCTACTCGAGTTCCATATGAAGATGCCATCTCTCTTTTTTTCCAACCTTCTCTTCGTTGTAGATCTTATCATCCTTGCTCATGCTCTTGCTCTTGAACTACTCTTGATCTTATGAGCACTTTTGCTTCCGTCAGCTCCGTAGTAGTTCCTTCCAACTGTCGAGCTGGTCTTGTGCCATCCTAGAATCCTACATACATTTTTATGTCAGAAATGGACTTGATGCATGAAATGTCCTTGGTTTTGATCCGTGTGAGTTTTGAGATCATGTGGTTATTTTTGTTTTCCGAATCGGACCTAGTGTCAAAAATGACCTTGGATGAGATCTAGCATCCGTATACGATCTTTATGCTCCTAGTTGTGGATTGATGGCTGGAGGTGATTCCCGAGATGAGTATGATCTTAGAGATGCTCCCGCATCATCCCCTCCTCCTTTGAAAGGATTCGATCTCGAATCCAAGCCTTTCATGCGTTGATTTATCTAGGATCGGCTCTCGGGGTATTGTACCTAGGTGGAAAAAAGTGCACATTCCATTAGCAAAGGCTATGAAGTGAGTGTTTTGTAGTTTGAATTTCTCATCTCGGAGTGATGAGAATTCAATTGTTAGATGATGCTTTGGAATGCCTGCATTAGGTGTTAGTAATTTAATGTTAGCTAAAGGTTTATCCGACGTTGTAGATGTCTTGTAGTTTAAGGCAGTTGTAGAGAGATTCGAAGTGGATGGTCAGTTGGGTCCTCATACTCATCTAGATGGGAAGGGAGAGTCTTTCCGTTTCTGCATGCACACTATGTTATGTTTATGTTTGTAAGGCTGACTCATGTATACATTCATCATTTTAAACCTTTATTGATTTCAAATTGTTTTACTACGTTTGTGCCTTGTTGTAAGATTCAATAATGCTGTTGTCAAACTAAGGTCGGGATCCATTGTGAGCTCTTAACCAGTAGCTCCCCGAGTTTTGAAAATTTGGAGTGTTATAGCTTCCAAGTGTTACTAGTCAAACCGGATAGTATGAGAAAACCCTCGTTCTCAATTTCTTCGGCTTCTACTTGCTTGAGAAAACCTCCGATTGCAATTTGACATGTTCCTTATTTGTTTGAAGGACCCCCCCCCCCCCCCCCCCCCC
>BSUD01000007.1:104824766-104905548 GCA_033239045.1 Fagopyrum esculentum | reverse complement strand
CCCCCCCCCCCCCCCCTCAATCAATTAACTTCTCAACTGCATCCTCAGGCTCGTCTCTTCGCCACCATACCCTCTTTCGATTTGCTCTAAATTTCCGGCGACAACAAAAAAAAATTTTTGGCGGCGAGTTTCTACTAGGATTATTTTGCTCCTCCTTGGTTTTTAATTGGGCCTAAAGCCTGACCCACTTGACAATGTTTTGTTTTTCTTAATCCACACTTAAAAAATATTATAATAAAAATTATATTTCAGAATTTAGACCTACCGATTCCGATCTTGCGACCTACGATTCCGTTCTCAGCCTAACAGTACCATTAACACCCAAAAATGAGAGTTTTAAACAAAATTGAAAAAGAATGGTAAATTACCATAAGCGACTAATATTAATAAAAAAAGAAAACCAAGAACATCATAAATTGGATTTCTCCCGTTGTTGAAATCAATGATCAAAGCTTATAGTCCCACCAATTGGGCTTGTTTTCACAACTTTAAAAGTCCATGTTATTTTTTACATTACACCCAAAGCTTATAGTCCCACCAATTTATAAAAATCTCTCCTTCAACCATCAATTCCCTTAATTTATCTTTAAGGTAAAACGTTTTTTCATAAATTTTGACCCCTTAATTCTATTCAACTACTTTTAACCGAACGGATCCGATGTCATCTCCGGCAATTTGACCAAAAAGTTTGTGTAAGGTTATCATAAAACAAAAAGTGAAGATTCAAGCTTCAACCGAAAGCAAACAAGAGAAGAAAGACGGGCCCTTTCGTGCAATATACGGACCCAAATCAAAACGGTACCGTTGCATGTCTTAAGGGCTCATCCACGTACATAGGTTGCACATGCCACTCTTTTTCTAACTACTTTAGATACTCAGCGATACATAGAGGATTTCAATTGCATATCATTAGCTTCTAAATGAAAAAGAAGCTTAATCCCTTGTTAATTATAAAAAAATACGGTGGTCAATATCATACTTGAAAACCATGCAACCTACGTACTTGCTACATAGCTTTATTATATTGCATGCATGTGAGCCATTGCAAAAACCACGGTCCTGTAATACCGGCCAGCTAATATCACAATTCACAAGCATGCATTCCAACATGTATATATATAGATGGATGGATTACCAAGATGAGGATCGGAGGAAAAGTGTAACGATACAACAATGTATTTGGGTGGGATGACGCTCTCCCGTCAATCGACAATCGGAAGTTCATCCCGCATTTACTACCGGAGTCCGGAAGGCGTTCCATTCAAGTGGGAAGAGGAGCCAGGGAAGCCATTAGAGCCCCAACCGAGCAACACCTTGCCACCTCTTAGTCCGCCCCCTGCATTCCTAAGCTTAGGTTTTCCAAAACCGAGCGTTCAAGTAGACGGCGAGGAGAGCTCTACAACCAAGCCCTCCGTCGTGTGGTTGTGGAAGCATATCAAGAAGAAGGTTAAGAAAGGTAAGAACATCAACAAGGCGATTATGGAGGTGTTTCAAAAGGGGAAGAAGCCGAGTCCAAGTGACAACGTTTGTACAGGGTCAATTTCTGGCCGTGTTGAACAAGTTGTGAAAGTTGAGAGTGATGTCGATGGGAGTTATTTATGGAAATTCGACGGAGAGTTGATGACACTGACTCCAAGAAGTTCTATTTCATCATTGTTATCCTCATCTAACTCATTGTCATCCTCGTTTTCACAAACAAGTCCGACTCCATCCTTGGAGGCTTCCAAATACAACCACCATAGTTTCACTTGCTATCCTAGGAACTTAGGCGAAATCATGTTTTCTCTTGTCAAACGTGCTTGATATATGATAATTTGTATCTAAAATAGGTGTTTATGTAGTAATCATATATATGTATTTTAAGAAATCAAATCATCCCAATACCCTAATTTCATATGAAATCTATTGTATTATTAATTACAAGGATTGATCTCAACGTAATTTGAACTATTTATACAGATTATACAGAAAAGGTATATGAAAAATCTGACCCTTTCAATTTAAAGCGAAAAAAGTTTTCAAAATTCAGCAATGGCAGAAATATATACCCATATAGGTTACTACCTCGATGTAGACTTAGGGTGTGTTTGGGGAGATGGAGGTTATTTTGAAGATTAATCTAGATGGAATTTAAAAGGAATTAAATTTTATATTGGATTTATTATGGATTATTTGATGTAAAATAATGTACATCAAGTTGTTTGGTTGAAGATTTTTTATTGGTTTAATTGATACAGATTTATAAATTTGAGTGAATCCTAATTGATGGTTGAAAATTAATCTCCTTTAACCTTGGTTATATGAGGTTATTTCTTGACCATTTTTAATCTCAATTAACCCCTGATATAATTTTCTTTATAATCTCCATCTTCATCCAAACACTTACATAAATTAACCTCCTAAATTTTAATCTAAATTAACCTCCTTTAATCCCCAACCAAACACACCCTTAGTTAGACATTGTTTTAACTTCAACCAAACTTTATTTGAAGTTAAATCGTCTAAGGTAATTGCTAACTCTTATCATATGCTAGTAAACGTGTTCAAACTTAATTAGGGTCCGTTTGGTTACGGAAGGAGAAACGGAAACGGAAACGGAATCGGAATGAAGAAAGGAAGGAAAGAAAACGGAAAGGGTTACTTTTATTGTTTGTTTGGTTATATTTAGGAATGGATTCATTGACCTCAATGATACTATTTCTTGTTTGGTTTGAATGGAATCATTAATCTCATTCAATAAAAATGAAATTTATTTTTATTAGATAATGGATCAACAAATAAAACCTCTGATTGCCAATCAAACTAATTTCAGTCATAACTTCTAATTTTTCAGAAAAAGAAGTCCGTTTTCGATTTGCAAAAAACAAAATTAGCTGCACGATTTCATAAACAGTTTCCGACTTGCAAATATCAAAATAGTTCAATCATGATTACAACTAAACAGAACAATTTTCAACTTGCAAAAACATAATTAGCTACAACAACTTATATCAAAATATATGCAAAAATAAACATCAACTTTATACATAACCAATTTGCCTAAACAATGTTCAACTTCATACACAACATCTAGCTCAAGTTTAATGATGACCATAGCTGAACAAACATCATCTTTATCAACAAAATAACTACAAATAGTAATGATACATTGATAATTACAACATAAACTCAGTTAAAACAGAAATTGGAACAATTCAGTCATTACACCAAAAACAATAATGATCATTACAACATAATAACCGCAAATAGTAGTGTCTCTCTACTTGTGCTACCCAAAATCTCTTATTTTTACCTCTTCCTCGTATAGGACGTCCTTCCATCTAGAAACAATTCACAACAAATAGTGTCAATAACTCCAGCACATAAACAGATTGCTGGCTTGACACAAGAGCTACTTACTAAAGTAATCAATTACAAATACTGAAATTAGTCACCTCCATCCAATTTAGATTTCATTTTCATCATTAGCTGAAGACTATAAGAAACTCCGAAAATCGCCAACTTCTAAGTAATCACTTGATCAGTACACACTAAAAAGTTCTGATGATTCTCCAAGGAAGTTCCTAAATGTGTTCTCTTAGTACAAACTATGTTCTATCTATATTCATAGGACAGCATATGAGCATATTTAAAGGGCGGAGACAGTAAATGAGCTAAATAAAAATTTTCCATCTGGTAGTTACACAAAAACTAGCACTAGTGAAGGATCCGCTGAACTTACCTAGGATAATGCATTCAAACACATAAAAGGCAATGACAAATCATAACCTAGTTGTCAATTACCGACAACTTAAGGCTCTTTATAATTGCATATTGAAATCTTTAGATGGAACGCTAGAATGTTGACAGGGACAAAGAAATGTTTCCATTTGCCCTGGAGTGGCAGAATCTTTGTCTTACTTACTAATTATTGTTGAATGGGCTTCTTAAGATTATACTCAGCACCAGAAATACGGCGCATAAATATACTAATGAGCAATAAATTATAGGGTGATAAACTGACCAAGTATCTCAATGTATACTGTATATAAAGCCTAGTAAGCAATAGGAAAAGCTCGAAATGTGAAATATACCTAAATGATCAACATTATAGTTCATAGGAATTTGAGATCTTCGGAACTTGAATTGTACCTTAAAAACTGGGCCTGCAAAGAAACTTTATCAGTTAAACATGCATATTTAACGCTCACAAGAGGGTATAGCATACCACCAAAAGATGAAACCTACTATAAAGCCCAATGTAGTAAGGATGAGATCCATCTTTATAGTACTCATTTACTTGATCGAGAATGAAAAATTATCATAGAAAGATGAATTATAAGTCAAATTTAAGATAAGAAAGTTCCACAAAACCTCTCACTCCAATATGACATTGTTAGCCAAATGGCAGAACAAGATTAACATTCTCCAAACATGGGCTATTGTTCTAAATTAGTCTACCAGCAACTCAAATGAGAAAATAATCTATAAATCTTTAACAACCTAGAGAAAAAAAATACTCAGACAAATCAAATACCAAAGATAGAAAAATCTTTATGTTGACAAGCTTGATTTATATCACTGTCTGAAACTCGATGATAATAAATTGTTGAGTTGCATTCCATTTCTTGTCCTTTTGCAAGCACCTTTGTTGTAAAAGTTGGTGCCTTTGAATCACCCAGAAAAGGATCATCATTTTGGTGTCAAAACTCGATGATAGAAAAAATACTCAAGGCATCCTATGAATCACCCAGAGATTGTGAATTTACAGAAGATAATTGAGCTTTTATTCCTAAATTGCATGGAGTGATCAAGATCATCATTTTGGTGCCTTTGTTGTCCAAATTTGGTGCTTGTAATTTTTCTGGCTTTGCTATTAATAGGGAAACAATGGTAATTTTAGCTATGAGTGACAATCACCCTCAGCTCATCAAAAAGTTTGTCTTCCACATTCACTAGCTTCTCAATTTAGAGAGTCAAGCTTGATATCATCTTGTAATTCCAATGGCATCCTAAGTGTAGCGTTTTAACATTATTTCAGGAAGAGAGTCAAGCTTTCATATATTGTTTCTTGATCTTATATAATTATCTCCTTAAACTCCCTTTGTTAGGGTAAATGGAGCACATAAGTGGGATTTCATTGTGGATTAGGTGAACCTGTTTTCATAGGAAGCCGAGAGTGGACAACCATTCTCTCTTTTAACATTTTCAGTACCATCAGCATAGGCACTCTATTTATTGAGGTACTGTTTATAGGAAATTAATTTATAAATTACGTATGTGGCCATCCTTCTATTTTGTAAAACATTTTTACTGAATTTATATGCATCTAAAAATTTAAACTTCTAACTTGATTTACTCAGATGCAGGGTAAACTAGTTCTAACTTCTAAGGATCATATCGGTTAAGCTGAGAGACATGGGATTTACTCAGATGTAGGGTAAACTAGCCCTTAATTCTTCTATTTTGTACAACATTTTATTGTTGTTTCTGTGGGAAGTAGCAAGGCCATATATTAGTTCAAACTTTTAAGGTTTGGCTCAAAGGTATAATACCCAGAATTTGAGACAACATGAAGTAGGCTCAGGAGACTGTCAAGAAATTCAAGGCTTAACCAAAGCTTGCTGAATTTATAGTTTCACACACAGATTTTACTGAATTTACACAAATAACAGATTGAGAATTTGAGACTAAATAAAGCTGGCTGAATTTGCATAGTCACATATTGGTCATGCTGAATTTACACTGTCCATTAACAAGTTGCTAAATTTACACTGTCAATTTCATATTGGAAGGTTTGGATGCCAGTGGGCAAGAAATGTTCAAAAATAGTATATTTGCATACATAATCTCTCTTTGTACAAATTAAAGTTGTCAAACCAATTAATACATTTCATGCTTCTGCATGAGGTGAAAGCAAACCGCAAACACTCAATGTGGTTTGCCATCAACAAAACTCTTCTTAGGTATTTATAACTACACACCCTTTTCAGGTTGGTACCTCCATTCAACTTTGTATTGTTAATGTGTTTCTTTCTTTTTTTGAATAATTTGGTTTATAAGGTTTGACTTAAGCAAGTTTGAAGAAATTACTAGTCTGGAGTGTCGGTATAACGCTTACAAAGAAATAGAAGATGTCGACGTGAGGGAGGTGGTCGGCATTCCTAGATGTCAATTGGGAACTTTGGAGGAGAAGTATTCATCACTTCCTAAGACTAACGAACACAAATATAAGATGGCTCTAATCCTCTTTGTTGATTATGTTTTGCTGGGGAATGACAAGAAGAAGACAATCTTCAATCTAACTCTTTCCTTGCTCAAGGACATGGTTTTTTAATTCCTTCCCATGGGGGCGCATTGTGTTCAGTAAGACACTTGAGAGCCTTCAGGAGTGCGAACCAAAAAGTATCGTAAATCAGGAAATTACTGCCTTTTTGGTTTTCCTTTGGCACTCCAGGTATGATTGATTTATATTGTATAAGTGAGTTATGTGATGTATTGTGTTGTTTTTGCTATGGTTTTAATGTTATACTTCCTTTGGTATGAGTTTATTGCATGAGTCTTTTGCTTGTATGTATTTGAAAGAGTTTTTATTGTGGTTATGTATTATGGTATGAGTTTATTTTGTGGTTTTTATTGTATTTTTTCCTAGTATAATTCTCATTAATGGTTGTTGTTTTATGATATGTTTTTCTGGTTTCATTTTCTGGTATGAGAGTATGTTATTAGTTTGATATCATTTATTGATATTAGTTTCTGGTATGCTCTATTCATGTGTTTCCTGTGTATAATTTATAGGTTCATGTGCTTGAATCAATCCCCAAACTGGAATCGTTGTTTGTCAAATGTGTTGAAAAAAAAACAACCCCACTTTATATTAAGTGGGTTTCATCAAACAAGGGAAAGATGAAATGCAGCTTCCAAACCATCAAAGAAACAACATCAACCTTGACCAAAGATGATATAAAACTAACCCACTATCCCCGGATGATCTAGAAACTGAGGATGACCGCAAGTGGTAGGAGGATGAAAACATTGACGAAGATGGTTGGCTATGTTATCTGTTCAAGGTTGGGTTCAACAATGTCCGGTTATGAAGACCCAAAGGTGCTGGTGTCATGGTTATCAAGGATTCCCCAAAGAAGGAGGAATCCGACAATGATGACTTTGTCGCTCCTCCTCCTCCTCCTTGACCTCGTCGTCTTCTTTTGAGGTTGCCAAGACCAGAAAAAATTATAAATAAAGAAGATGCCCAAAAGAAGAGGAAAAATAAAGGGGGAAGTAAAAGGTATTTCAATATATTTCATACTCACTCTATCTTTTACTTATGTGGTATGAGTTTTTGATATGTTTATCTGGTATGATATGATTGTGTGTTCTGTCTATATTGGTTTTGATTTGTCTATTATGAGTTTCAGGTATAGTTTTCTTGTATGAGTTTTTGGTATAGTTTTCTAGTATAAGTTTCTAGTAAGAGTCTTGTCTTAGTTTCTGGTATGAGTCTGGTATGAGTCTTTGGTATAGTTTTATGATATGATCTTGTCTTAGTTTTTAGTATGAGTATGGTCTTAGTTTTTGGTATGAATGTTGTCTTAGTTTTTGGTATGAATGGTTTCTTAATTTCTGGTATGAGCCTAGTATGAGTTTCTGATACATTTACTGGTTTGATTTTTTGATTTGTATCTTGTGTATATTGTTATGTTTTGTCTGATTTGAGTTTCTGGTATGTTTTTCATTTAGTTGATAATGTTTTTTTATGTAGGGTTGCATCTAAAAAATTTAAGAAAGAGGAGAGTGTTGAGGAGGATGAATGGTAAATATTTACATATCCATTTATATTTTCATACTAGAATTATCATTTTTTAATTATTTATTCTGTTGTTTTAGCCAAGAAGAAATGATTGTAGTGGCTAGTCCCCTGAGGTTGTGGTTGCACCATATAGCCCTGTTGGGATGGTTGATCCTCAAGAAATGGATGCCAATGTCCCTACAGAGACTGTGGTTGCACCATCTTCGGTTGATCCTACCCCCACTATTCCTACCATAAATAGGTAAATGAGAGTTTACATTATGATTATTTATTACTTTCAAAAGCTTATTTGATCTCGCATATGTAATCTTGTACTATGTGAATGTATGGAGAGCCTGATTTGGTGGAGGATTTGAGGAAACAACTACAAACCCAACAACAATTGATTTTTGAGTTGGTAAAGAAGGTTGAGCATGAAGATGAAACGATCAACCAAGTAGTTATGAGGCACAAGGAACATACTGTCACCCAACACCGAATAGGAGGGCAATGTTTCAGGATCCTCACTAAGCTTGAAAAAATGGCCCCTTCTTCTAAAGGCACCCAACTCTCCAAGCCCCCCCACCCCCAACTGATGATGCTAAAATAGAAATTCTTGAGGTTTCAAGTTCGGAAGAGACGCCATCCCTAGACCAGCCCTAACCCTAACCCAAGGAAGATATGAAGGTGTGGAAGTTGATAAGTCAAAGGAAGAGGCAGAGGAAGATGTATAGTATACTACTATTCTTCATGTGTTTTGTTTGCTTGCACATTTGTTAAAGTTTGTGTTATGTTGTGAATCTGTTATAGAAACCAAAACCTGGCAAGGTTGTCGCCAAAGGGAAATCAAAAATAAAAGGACCGAGGAGAATGGGTTTACGTCAAAAGAAACCTAACGACCTTGTCGTATCTCCCTACATTGTCCAAGTAAAGATCCATTAGGCACCCAAGCATAGTTTTTTGAGCAAGAAGGATAGAGATGCATTTTATGCTTGCTAACTTGACTCGAAGAAAGAAGATTCCATAATTGGATATCAACATGAACTAAATAGGGGACACTTCAAGGTGTTACTCCAAAAAACTGGATGGTTGTGGGATTATGTAAGTTAACACTAACCCTACTTTTATTCAAGTTAATAATTCCTAGATGTGTTTCTGGTATGACTTTCTAGTATGAGCTATTGATGTCTTTCTGGTATGAGCTTGGGTCCATAGTTTGTTTTATGAGTTTCTAGTATGTTATGTTGAACTGCTTTTTTTAAGATCTTGTTGTATAAGAGTCTAGTATGACTTTTATATGTGTTTTTAATATTATTATCTGGTATGAGATCTTGTTGTGTTTATTGTATGGTTTTTTGTTATGAAATTTTGTTATGATTTTTTGGTATTAACAATACCGATATGAGATTAACAGGGCTAGTTTGTTGATATGATTTCTGGTATGAGATTTTGTTATGATTTTTTGCATTAGTTTTCTGGTCTTTGTTTATGGTATGATATTCTTGTATGATGATTTCTTTACCAGAAATGTTTATGTTGCGATTGACAGGGCTAGTTTTCATTTATATGATTATAGTATGATGATTTCTTTACTAGAAATGTTTATGTTGCGATTTTCTAGTATTATGTATTGCATTAGTTTTTTTGTATTTGTTTTTGGTATGAGATTCTTGCATATAGGTTTTCATCTATGTGATCTGGTATGATGATTTCTTTTCCAGAAATTATCATGTGATTTTGTAAGATGATTTATTGCTTGAGATTTCTGATATTTGTTTATGGTTTGAGATTCTAGTATGATGGTTTTTCATGCTGTATGTGTACCAGAAATTTTCAATTTGTGATTTTATGGTATGATTTATTGCATGATTTTCTGGTATGGGTATCTTTCCTGATGGTTTTCATGTATTGAATTCTGGTATGAGATCTTGATGTGTTTGTGGTATGAGTTGTTCTATGAATTTCTTATGAGTTTCTAGTATTGAATTATTAGTTTTGTTCCTAATTTACAACAAATCGATAAAATGATCGTCTATCAGAGAAAAGTTGTGCATGAACATCCCGAGGTTTATGATCGTGTTGCCATTGTTCCTGTGGACATTTCCTGTCATATTTCAATGATGTCAAATATCAAGAATTCCTAGAGGTTAAAAAGGCAAGGGAGGTCGAGTTCGGTTTTGGTGAGGAAGTTATAAGCTATATATTTGAATTTGAACCTCCAACCTTCACCAAGAACTTCTACGATGTCGATACAATATATACAACCATGAACACCGGGGGTAAACACTAGATATCCATACAGGTTGATTTAATTAAATGGTGTGTTGTTGTATATGACTCAATTGTGGATTGTATGTTTTATGGGGACTTGAAGGAATTGTTTACCCCATTTCTTGTTATGTATCCTCACCTTTTGAAACTTCATGGACGTTTTGAGAGGTTTGGCGATAACCTTGATAAGCCGATAGGATATGTTCGAAAGACAGTTGCAGAGGTTCTACAAAACAACCCAAGGTAATTTATACAATACTACTCATATGTTATATGCATTGTTCATTAGTATGTTGGTTTGGATAAACACTTATATAATCTATTGTTGAATGGCAGTGGAAGTTGTGGAGTATTCACTATCAAGCAGTGAAAGTTGTGGAGTATTCATTTATGTTGTTCTTTTATTGACTATGTTGTAATTGTGTTTTGATGACATGATTTATGACACTAGTTTAGACATTCTTTTAGGTAGTTTTTCCCTTCATTCGTGCATGATTTGGCGTTACTTCGTTACGTTTATGCTTAATTGAGATATATTGGTAGAAAAGACGTCTACACGAGCTTTTGTCAGTTTTGTAGGTATTTCGGGGATCTTTTGGACATTAATCGATACATTTGAGGATCAAGCCTCATGGTGGTACATATCCAAAGTTTTGAAGGAACATACTTGGAGCAAAGAAGGGCACAAGGGCCCTTGTTGGTGCAAGCATTGGAGCAACCTATGACTAGATGGTCATAACAAGCTTCTGTTGAAGAAAATCGACCTAACACTCAGGAATATCGGTCGATTTCCTTCACATCTGGGTCAATTTTTGGCCCCTTACAGCATTGACACTTGTCTCATTTCTTCTATGTCCGACCTTTGCTTTTGCTCGGTTGAGTGTGCCTTTGGATGTGCAGCCTATGACTTTTGCAGGAGGAAATCCACTATATTAGAGACATTTTGAAGACATAAAAAAGGTTAGCAAGTGTTGGAAAGTTTCCCAAGTTCTCCCCTAGCCCCTTTGTGGGTGTTCTTGGGAGACATTAGATTAGATGCACCTTAGAGTAAGATTTGAGGGATTTTGAGTGAGAAGCTTTTGGAAGTGTTGTAAGGACTGACTTGGAGCTACATTTTGAGTATTGTAAGACTTGTTTGAACTCGAATCCAGCTAAGTTTCATTGCTTTCCTTGCTCTATTTCATCTTCTTACCATGGATTGTATGAATGCTTGTATGATGATTTTAGATCTTGAAATGCATGTTCTTGGCTAAGTTATTATGATTCTAGGGTGATGGATTGATGGTTATGGCTTGGGTGATGATAGAATGGACTTGCATGTTAGTTTAGGATGATTTTTGTGCCTGAAACCTAAACTAGAGGAAAAAATCGACCTGTTCTTCAGTGTAAATCGGCCGATTTTTGCATATGATCCACCCAATTTTTCCTTCTGTTGCTCTTTAATTGATGAATATGTGTGTTAGGATGTTAGATTGTTGAAATCCTAGTGTTTGTTGAGCATAATCTAGCTTAGGGTGACCTATTGCTAGCAAACTAATTGAGGAATGAGACTTACCCGGTGATTTCCGCTCTTAGATACCAAAGATGATGAACTCTAGGTAGTAGTGAGCCAAAAAAGCCGCTATTGGACTGAGTGTTCTAGGATTGTTGCTTAAGAGTTGCCTTTCCGAGACTTACCCGGTAAGGAGGGGTTTAACCCTTAGGTAGTGACCTGGTTTGTGTAGAATTCTCAACCTTAGCTCCTTGAGACTTACCCGGTAATAGGACTTTGGTGAAGGACTAATGGAACATGAGTCTTACCTGGTAATTGTTCCCATTAGAGAAACAACCTTTCCCAACAACCGCAACTTTGTCGTTAGATGTTTAGAAGCTTGAGTCCAATGTCATAACCGGAAATCTTGATCTTTAGAATCCGCTTATCTTACTTCTATCACCTATCTCGTATTTGTGTGTTGTTTGCTTGATTGTTTGCATATCTTTTGATCTTTGTTGATCCCCACAAAACCCAACAAAAAATATTGTGATTTTCATTTGTTTATTCATTTCTCATCTCTTAGTTTAGATTTGCACTATCCATGATCACTTGAATGATTTGATTTCACCTTTGTCTTTGTGTTCGACCTCGGAATACTTTTCTTTCTACAAAACGATCCGTACACTGCAGTAGTTTAGGAGATTAGATCGAGTTATAAATTGTAAGACTTTTCGTGTTGCATCTCTAGCGTAACATGTTTTGTGTAGAATTAATATGTACATGATAAACAAATATTTTGGTATTGACTCTGTTGTAACATTCATTCAGGTTGTATTGAATCTTTTGTAATCTAATCTTGTTGATGACCCAAAAACAAATATTCTGGTATTATGTTTTATGTACAAGACATTGTCATGTTGTTATTTTCTGGTATGATTTTTGTCATTAGTGTTTCTGGTATTTGTTAAGGTTATGATATTCTTGTATGTTGGTTTTCATTAATGTGATTTTGGTATGATGATTTCTTTATCATAAATGTTTATGTTGCGATTTTGCATTAGTTTTTTTGTATTTGTTTATGGTATGGGATTCTTGCATATTGATTTGCATTTATGTGATTCTGGTATGATGATTTCTTTACTAGATATTATCATGTGATTGCCTGAGATGATTTATTGCTTAAGATATATGGTATTTGCTTATGTTTTAGGAATCTGGTATGATGGGTTTTCATTTATGTGCCTCTAGTATGAGTATTTGCTTACCAGAAATGTTCATTTTGTGATTTTATTGTATGATTTATTACATTAGCATTTCTGGTATTTGTTTATGGTATTGTATTCAGGTATATTTGTTTTCATGAATGTGATTCTGGTATGATTATTTCTCTACCAGACATGTTCAATTTGTGAGTTTATTGTATGATTTATTGCATGGGCTTTCTGGTATGGGTATTTGACCTGATGGTTTTCATGTATTGGATTCTGGTATGAGTTTTTTATAGAGTTTTTGTTATTATTTGTTATTATGCTTCTAGTATAAGGATTTTTACCCATAAAACAAACATATACTAATATAATAATAATTTTGTACATTCACATATTAACATAAAATCATCATCTGTATTTCTGGTATGTGTTTTCATGCCTTTACCAATGTTGATTTCGGCAAGTCTTTTTGTTATGGCTTCCCATGCCACAACAACTACATTTCTTCTTCTTGTTCCCTTCCCTTGATCCCCATATCTTAGCTTTAGGCAATCTTCCAGTTCTCTTCCGCTTTTTAGGAGGGTTGCATTCAATAGCTGCAATGCAACTCGGAATATCTAAATCCTCATCGTCAAGGACTAGGTATATTGTCTCCGCATATGTCGTTCTCCAATATTCAACGCTGTAATAATAACTTACGAGAGAAGCCGGATTCATTTTCTCCATCTTTGATGCAGCTATGGCATGAACACATGGTATTTCCTCCATATCGAATTCCTTGCGAGTGCAACTCCTATCCACTAAACAAGCAACTTCCTTTTTCTGGTTCCATTGAACCTCAAACAATAACCTTTTTGCATCAAGAACGTAGCATTCATACTTTGTCGCCTGCCCATATTTAGCTTATATTAGAGCATCAACGTTTGGTGTTGCCAAATTTGTACATGATGTAGCCTTTTCCCTTCGCGTTGCAAACCATCTACCCACCATATGTCTGATAACATCAATGAGGGAAAGCACCAGATAATCCCTTCCATCACACAGTACACTATTAATACATTCCGCATTTTTTTTATTGTCATAATTTTGTAACGTTTGGTGGGACAAAAAGCTCAGGCCCATGCAACAAATCCAATTTCATCCAACTACTCCGTAACTACTTCTTCTCCTACACATCATTTCAGGTACCCATAAAATTATATACAATACTAGAAAATTCATACTAGAAACACCAGAAAAAAGCTAATACTATAATCATGGTTCATCAATGATAATGCTCAATACCAGAAACATATCATGTATGATACCAGAAATGAGCACAAAATTCATACAAGAAACATAACATTTGTTCATAGTAAAAACATTCATACTAGAGTCATTATTAATAAGAGATAAGGCACAATACCAGAAATTACCCACCAGAAATGCAATATCAGAAATATAATATGATTGCATACTAGAAAATACTATAAACATGATAAACATACTATCTTTATATATTCGAACAGTTCTAGGCACTTATCCTTTCTGTAGCACCTAGCTGCATCCAAGAACATTTGTTGAACTATATTCTTGATTGATTTTTTCTTGATGTTACCTTTTAAATGGTACATGCAAACTTCGTGGGATGCTTTTGTGTAGTGCTTAACTATACCGTTCTTTATTGACATGTGTCTATCAGATACAAACAATTGTTCATCGTTGTCACGAACAAACTCGTCTATGTTATAGAAGAAAAAATCATACGAGTCATCACATTAACGGTCAACAATAGCAAATGCTAGCGGGTATATTTGTTGGTTTGAGACTTGCGCTGTTGCAAGCAATAATACCCCACCATATCGTCCTTTCAAAAATGTTCCGTCCACTGAAATAATCTTAAACAACAACAATCACCCAATCAAGAAAAGGATAATACTAATATCAGAAACTTTATTATTCAAATATAATTCACTATACCAGAAAATGAGCACGTACACAAACCAAAAATGATCTTACCAGAAACACATTTATTTAACAATACTAGATACTGAATTTACAAACTAGACATGAGCATACCAAAAACATAACTAATGCTCACCAGAAAATGCTACTACTAGAAACTATATCATTCATACATAATTCAGAATACCAAAGACATAGCTTTAATACATACCAAAAAAAGGATAATAACTTTCTCATTACTGCATAGCCTTTTATTGATTGTCCCAAAGCAAAGAACACATATCTTATATCTATTAAAGTAGGAGTCTCTATTGCCACGTGTCATCACCACGGTTCTCCCAGCCCCCAATTTTTTTTTAAAAAAAGTGGTTTTTAACGGTCAAATTTAATTCAAAATATTTATCTAAATTGTTAATGAAAATCAATCCTGATTTGATTGTGTCCGGCGATTTTTTTTAAAAAAAGATAAAAGTTCTAGATAATGTAAGAATATTTTTTAAAAGAAAGAGTGGATTTGTTGATGGTAATCAACAAGAAAATCGTGAATGAGAAGTTAAAATGTAAATCACGTATCTACGATTAAAAAAAAACTATTATTTATTACGTGTTTAGAAAATTTTGGCCAATCAAATTTATCTTTACACGTCGATTTACATAATTTTTAGCGTAAACCTAAAGAAGTCTTATGTAGTCTACATCCTATATAAGCATTATTTTCACCATGTTATACATCCGAGTTGTGTGATTCAGATACGCACAAACCTTCCCCTTTAGTTATGAGTTGCTTTCTTTTGAAAGCATGCTGTCATATGTTCCTCAATTCTTTAAGTCGGTAGGCTTCACCAAATAGTCAGCAACATATTGATTTATTCCCCTCATCACCTATTGTTGATTCTCAATTCCTGCCAACACTTGGATCACGAAAATTTCAGGTATCAATCAGTATTCGTATTTAGCCGCGTTATTGAGTCACAAGAGCCTTTAGAACACACCTCAAGCACCGCATTTGATATTTGCACAAGTAGATAGCAAAAAAAAAACACGTAACTTGCTTTGCTCCTTCATCTTCTCTTATTTAGTTATTGTTAACGTGTATCTTTTTTTCATTATTTATTCTCATCAAGATGTGTATCTTTTTTTCCCTTATTTATTCTCATCCAAGCTAGAGTACAAACAACTACAAAGAAACCACCAAAACTCTTAAAACAATTAGTAGAAACAAAATTTGATGCAACTTTCTACTTCAGAGATTTGACGATCGGTTCCAACTATATCATAGGTAAGTATTAACAATCTTAATGCTAAACGTCCCTTTTGTATCCTAATTATTCTATATACTATCTGTTTATACCAAATGTTATAGGTAAGGAGGTTAAGTCTATCTACCCACCGAGTCCAATGTATTTCCAAAAAGTCTACGGTGTGACTCTGCATGATCATATGAAAGATTTTGGTAAACATATATTAATGAATTTTTTATGTATATATATAAAAATCTTGTTTTTAATATAATGATTATTTTACCAGTTTCATCGAATTGAGGTGTTCATTAGGTCTTGAATCTTTTAATCAAGTGATGACATTATACCTAGAATTGTCCCATAATAAGATTTATCTAGCTATACAATATCTAATTGTAACTAGAGATAAAGGTATTTCATAATAAACTTAATACATATTTAAATTGATTATTTATTAACTTATCTTTTCTCATTGTTTAACTATCTTATCTCAGGTTTAGTTCGTCAACAAAAGGCAAGCACATTCATCCTGGAATAACAATGGGTTCTAATACAGCAAAGCGTCGCATTACGTTTGTTTGAAGTTTTTATGGCCTTCATTTACTCCTACCTTATACATAGTTTTTTTTAACTCTATCTACCCACCGAGTTGCTTCTTTGCCTATTCGATTTGGGGGGCTTGGGCTATACTCTGCTATTGAGACGTCTTCCTTTGCTTTTGTTGCCTCTAGGGCCCAGTCTTGGGAGCTCCAAGACCATATTTTGCGGGACAGTGGAGTTGTAGAAATGTGCTCTGAGTTTTATGGAGCTTTGGGTAATCTCCAGACTTCTATTCCTGGTTTCGATCTTTCTGTCTTTACTGTCAAGAACACCGTCCCCTCTAAAGCCCAACATGCTTTGGCGTGTGCTCTTTTCGGTAAGACCGTGCAGGAGATGGAAGTTACTTTTGATTTGACTCTAAGACAAAAAGCGGTTTTCAAGTGTCTTCAATCCACACATAGCCAAGATTTCCTTCTTGCCATACCCATTGATGGACTAGGGCAATGTATGTCCCCGGTTGAGTATTGTTCGGTTCTTAAGTATCGCCTTATGATTCCTCTATACCCGGTTGATGAGATTTGTCCTATGCCCAATTGTCGGAGAATTCTAGATTCTTTTGGGGAGCATGCGGTTCATTGTAAAGAGCTTCCTGGCTTCAAATATAGGCATGATTTGGTCCGTGATGTGTTGTGTGATGTTTTTAGGAGGGCGGGGGTTTCGGTTAAGAAGGAGGCGCCTGTGTCCTTCTTAACTGACCCACGTGAGGGGAGGTCCACCTTGAGGCCGGCGGATATCTTGGTGTTTGGATGGGCGGGTGGAAAACATGCTTGCATCGATTTGACTGGAGTTTCCTCACTTGTTTGTTTGGGTAGTGGGCCTTTTGCGGTTGGTAAGGCGGCGCTTAATGCGGCTTCTGCTAAGGTGGCCAAACATGAGAAAGCTTGTATTGAAAATCAACATGTGTTTCTTCCGTTCGCTTTTGACACCTTTGGTTTACTTATAGTCAGTTTTGGCTAATCTAAACGTAGGTTTTCTTAGACTCATATTTCATATCTCATATTAGATTTTATACTTTTAGCTAATGTTTGATTACATATATGTTTTCTTAGACTTATGTTTAAAATAAAAACTTTTATCACAATATTTTCATGGATATTGCTAAGAATATATTTATACAATTAAAATATTCAAGACTAGATAATCACCACTATCCATTCAATTAGTGCGTATGTGTTTTTATAGTCAATAGAGGAAAAAAGATTGGGATGAAAGGTCAACATATGATTTTTATGAATATAAAAATAAGCTAATCTACACTTATATTGTAAGTTTCCTAATTCATATCTCCTTTCCAGTTTTTAAATCCTTAGTCAACCATCCATATATGTACTAACATTCAAATATTCAACCATTTTTAACAATGAACATGCAGATTCTATAGAAAGTAAAACATTGAAAAATCAAATAAGTATAGATTACAATGGCTTGCAAATAACTGTTTGCATTTTCAGTTTTGGATGTATCAACCCTTTGATATTCTTGATTCAATGTTTGTACAACTTACATAAAAAAATACAGCTCTATATCAGAACACTAACATAATATGAATGCTTAAAAACAAATAACAAATCAAAATTAATACATTCATGAGGAAATAATAATAATAATAATAATAATAATAATAATAATAATAATAATAATAATAATAATAATAATAATAATAATAATAATAATAATAATAATAATAATACAAAAATGCAACAAGATATATCAAAACCAATTTGTTTGAATTGTAAAAAGATAACAACAAGATATATCAAAGTCAATTTATTTGAATTGAAAATAGACGACAACAAGAAGAAGATATATCAAAGCCACTTCATCAAATTCATATCAAATATATCAAAGTCCTTGAAAAAAGCATCACTCTAAAAACCTCGAAATCCAAGACCTAGATAACAAAATTATATTCAAGATTTTCAGTTATAGGAGAAATTACCTTCATCATCATGATGTCAAACAAGATCCAACAATACACGCTCTCCTATCCAACAAGCAATCTTCCTACACCTGTAATGTAACACAACAAGATGGTCCCTCACTATCTTTATATCTTCCCAATCTGGCTACCAACTCCGCGCAAAAGACGGTTATATATTCGTCATCTTCATCAACGACCTAATCGCCGGCGCCCTTCGATCCACCAGTTAAGCCCTAGGACTTCATCCCTCCATCATCCATCGATTAGCCCTCTTTCGAGTCTGAAGACTGAATTGACCACATTCAATGACCATACGGATTGGTGAGATTCTACTTCGGTTGATGGCATCTCGTCGGATTTGTGATTCGAGAAAGTTACGAAGGGTTATCTCGGAACTGAAACCGAACACCTTCGGCTGTCGTCATTTGGGGCTTTTTGAGATGAAATAAGCTGAACTGAGAACTATTGATATACTAATCCTGTAACATTGTCTAAGGGCTTCAATTTTATTCATTGGGTTGTGTAATAAGTTTGAGCACCAATATGGACTTGGCCCATATCCATGATTTTGCTAAATGCCTTTTAGTTAAGTAATATTCATCAATAAATTTAAATCATAAAAATAACACTTTTAACTATTTTAATCTTTCAGAAGTATTTTTTACAACAATAATAGCGTACGAATACTTTTTGTACTTTGTTTTTGATAGATGTATATATTTAGTATGACTTTACATATGTTTATGTTAATTGATAAATTAAATATATATATATATATATAGCTTCAGAAAAAAAATCACGTTTATGAAAATAGAATATTTATAATGCATGAAATAAAAAATAATTTTGAATTGAGTATTACATTATTTAACAATATAAATATAAAGAAAATTTTGAAAAACATATTTTTTAAACAATCCCGTGCCTTGCACGGGTAATACACTAGTTTGAATTGGTTTTCATCACCCAATTTCAACGCTACCATAGTATTCCGATTAGCCTCTTGCAATCAATGTAAGTACACTGACACACCCTTGTAGTCCTCTTCATTTTTTCCTCTTATATTGTCCTTCACGGCCTCTTGTGTCATTCAACATTTCCAGTAACTAGCTGCTAAACAATGCTCATTTCTCAAGACCCCAATAATTGTCTTAGGATCGGAGTATTTGTGTGTATTAGCATACCTGAAAATTGAATATACAATATTATTTTCATGCAATTCATACTAGAAACAAATAAAATAATATACAATTTAGGAACATATGTGATAATAAGCAATAGACTTACATTTTTGCAACTATTTCAGCAATGACAAGATATGACACCTTTTTGTGATTAGTTCTTCTTGTATGGAATGAACAAATGTGCCATTTGGTATACTTTGTTAGTGTAAACACTTTCGGTTTCGGGATTTTTGAGAACTGCGCACGCCACTTACAATCTTTATCTAGACATCGGGCAAGAACAACAAGCTTGATAGACTTTGTTATTCTGTATTGTGTACATTCAACAACAACATGCAAACACAATGCATTTTTCACTGTGGTTTTATCCTTGAACTTTTGACCAACCTTAAGACCCCATTTAGTTGCTTCAGGTTCAACACCAGTGATTGCACAACTATTCACTGTTTCTATTACATTTACAGAAGGAGCGACAACAATGGCAGTACATGGACGATATTCATTAACTTCTTCAAATTCTGGTATAAGAATTTTATACTTTAATCTCACACGCATTGGCACACTCCAACAAGGTTGAGTTGATTGATTAGTATCGACAAAATCCTCAAAATCTTCTACCGTCTCAATATCAAACAGTTGCAATGCTTCATTTAAGGTATTCTTGTATGTAAGTTCCACATTGTGCACCGCCTCATTTACTTGAAAATGTTTTGCAATCAACATCCGTATTTCTGGTATGCTAATAGGATATGTCACAGTGATGGTTTTGCTCATTACCTTATCCCCATATATCTCTATAAATTATCCATAGATTTCCATTCTCCTTCACAATAAACCACAATTTGTATAGGAGTCATGCCTAGCAAGTTCTTTAAATACCAAAAAAAACTACCATGAAGATACCAGAAATTAAAAGTATGCACAACACCTCAATAAATATCAGAAATCAACATACCATAAACACAATTATCATATAGTACCACAAATGATCATGCCAAAAAAGGATAATACCACAAATAGAGAATGTTACATACCATAAATGATCATATCAGAAATACCAATGCACAACACCACAAATAAATACAAAAATAAGCATACCATAAATTATCAATTATTACAAGAAAATAGCATAAATACCAAAAATACCAAAACACACCAGAAATACCATATATACCATAAATGAGCATACCATAAATACCAAAAATAGCATAAATACCAAAAATAATAAAAGTAAAATACCATAAATAAGGATAAAACAAACTAGAAATGATCATATCATAAACCTAATTATCAAATATTACCAGAAAAAACAACTCTCAAACAATACCAGAAACACAATTAGCAAACAATACAAGAGAAAAAGGTTGATACCAGAATAAGGATATCACAAGAGCATGCTACATAACAGAAATGAGCATACCATAAATTACCAGAAATGAAGCATGTATATAAATCATAAATGATCATACTAGAGAAACACAATTAACAAATAATACCAAAAATGTCAGAAAAAAGGATTATACCAAAAATACCAAAAGAATGATCAACACCAAAATTAGCAAAATTCACATACCAGAAACTCAGTTATGAAACAAATACCAAAAACTCAAGTCTGGTATTGTTTGATAATGCCCAATACCTAAATCTGAAAACATAAATTAACTCATTCATTCATACTAGAATAAAGAAAATATACTTTATTCCTAATTCATACCGATTTCACTAATCAAATTCATAAAAAGAAAATTCAAAGGTAATGCACAACCCCTAAAACTAAAAACATAACACTCATTCATACATGTAACATAACAATCATTCATTCCAAGATCAAATAATACCAAATTGGAGCATGCCTCATACCAGAATTACAAGAATATCACCAAAATTTCAAAATGGTGAACATAATAATAGAATAAAATTGAAGAAGATGGCGAGAGAAAGAGAGAGTAGAAGATGCCTAGAGAGATACATGGTTAGATCGATGGTGATTTCTGGTGTGTCTATCGTGGTGAATCACAATGGCGATTGTCTGGTATGAGTTTTTGGTTATTTCGTTTGTCGATTTATGGAAATTTTTAGATCGATGGCGATTGTGAGAGAAAATAGAGAAAATAGTTACGATATCTAGAGAAGAAGAAGATTGTGAGATCGAGAGGAGAAGAACGGTGATGAATTATGTTTCCGTTTTCAGTGTAACGACCGAGAGAGAGAGGGAAGTTACCTTATTTCATTGCCTTTGCACATTAACTTTTGTTTGGTATATATTTTCTTAATGGATGGGCCTACTTGGTATAAGAAAATCTCAAAACAGCCTTGTTATCAAATTTGCCCAAAATATATTCAATTTTGATGTTTAATTAGTTAACGACAAGATGAATAAACACAAATTGTAATGTGGTGTTGACATGAAGCAAAATTTTGTTATTTAATGTGTTTTAAAAAGATAAAAACATTATTTACATATTTGTTTACATTAGAATTTTTTTGAAGTTTTGTTAACTATATTGTTCATGCTGACATCACTTAAATAATGATGGGGTTGACAACCCAAATAAACCATATTATGCGAAAATATGTTGGTGACAATAGAAATGTGCTATTGACAACACAAATAAACCAACTTGTGTTGGTAAATATGTGTTAAAAGTCTTTTGAGTGTTGTTGACAAGACAACCAATTTAATTAATTTTGTTCTGTTGTTGACAACACTTGATTACTAAAACAAGGAGTTTCTATTGTTGTTGTTGACAACACCAAATAAATGGTTCAGATTGTAACTATGTTGTGGTGTTGTTGACAACACATACACAAATAACTATCTTTTTAGAGTGTTGAAAAAGTCAATAACTATTCTTGAATGTTTTTGAAAATACATAACCAACTCAATTATTTTTATTTGTTGTTGATGAAAACATAAGCTCTCCTATTGAAAATGTGATTGACAACATAAGAAAAACAATTGTTTGATACATAACTTGATAATGTTGACAAAACATGACACAATCAACAATGAAGAATAGAAAAACTAATCAAATTAGTAGAGTGAATAAACAAAAACAACAAATATCGAAACAAAACTAGTCACAATATACAAAGACCAATTCGATATATTATAATCGATCAATGAAAAACACAAAACAGGACAAGTAAAACTCAAACAATATGAAAACTTGAATTGAATCCATCAAAAAAAGAGAAACAAAACAAAAAGAAACGAGATCGAATGTAAGAAGCGTATCTTAATTTGATTTATTCGATCATCGTGTTTCATGAATTCGTAGCAAATTCAATAGATCACATAGAAATTCATGACAACAACGAAAAGAGAAGGAAAAAAAGAGAGGAAAAGAGAGTAAGAAAAGAAGAGCAGAGAGGGAGAAAATAGGGAAAATAACTTTTATAATGGTTATTTTGGAAAACCTGAAAAGTTAGGGGGTCGATTTTACAATAAGGTAATTTATTTTGGTCATCCTGCCAAATTTTTTCTAAAAATATATAGAAAGAAGTGATAAAGATAGAGAAGTAGAGGTGAGACAAAATCAAAATTCAGAACTGCAAAGAAATGGAGAACAATGTTACTTCGGTGATTATATATGTACAAATCTCTGGGGGAGGGGCACAATCACCCTCCCCCTGCTGGCAACTCGTCCTACCGTTCCTGAGTCGTATCTTTTTTTAGTTATACCGTTTTATGTTTATTAGCTTGAATTCCTTGAAGCAAAAAGAGAAGCACACCAACCTTAAGTGTAACAAGGAAATACTCTGAAGACTCTCCCAAAATTTAAAAATGAGAGCTTAAAGTCATTCATACACTTGAAACAACATGAATCTTGAATCTACTTTTTGGGAACTGAGAGATTGCTCTCAAGCATGAAAGATATATCACGCTCCTGCATCTGTGAGATCAATGCTTCTGCATTAATTGCCTTTCTGTTCGCCACATCTTCAACTTTCCCAATCTGTTCTGTGTGAATGCTTGATCTGGCATTACCATCTTCCAGCCTAAATCATAAGCAACAACTGTCACTAGCTTCAACCAATAAAATTAACCAAACTATGAAACCCCTAAACGTATAACAATGCAGGCCGTTTATCTGGCCTGAATCCAATCTATCTATGGCCAGAAAGTTGGCTACCAAATAAGCTTAAGGCATCACACGGATGTTTTCAGCGTCTTTTTTTAATGCACTGAGAAATGATGAGTGTTAAGGAATCTTGTTTAAATGGTTACTGCTAATTAGAAAATAAGCAAGGTTCATGGAAAACAAACCTGAACGAATCAGAAGATGAAATGTCTATATTTGCAGTCTCATTTTGATTACGTGCAGCAGCATCAGGAAAGATAAGTGGATGCGGAGTGTCACTTTTCATGTTGTAAGGTGAATCAAACAAGTTCACTTGATTGACATCCTCAGCTGCAGCAACGTTTCTTTGTGAACCAGAAGAACTCGTTACAACAGCGTGCTTACCCGGCAAATTAGTTGAGCTTTTAAAATCAGACCATCCATCAAATGAATCATGGTTTTCATTGGTTTTCATGATAGCAGGGATTGAATCTAAACCCATACTCTGAGCTTCATTATTTTGACTCTCATTGTTCAGCAAACCAGAAGAGTTTGTGAAACCCATCCAGGAATTGAGTACATCGTCAACTTTGACTTCATTGGAGCTTGGAAAATCCTCAAATAATTGATTCGGCAAATCTACACTGGTTGCATTGTTGAAAGATGAGGCTGAAAAATCAAACCATGAAGTAGGCGAGTTTTCATCTTGAATAACTGCCTTATGTTCAATGGCTTCTTGTTGAATATTTTGGTTTGAAATATCATCAGTCCATGCCCATGCCATATCTTCATTTGCAGACTTGTTTTCAGGTCTACTGGCAGAGCCTGTAAAAGCATTCCATGAGTCAATATCTTTGTCTATTTTTGTGTTCTTCTCACTGATGCTTGACTTGGTTAAACTCATGAAATCATCCCACCCATCAGCTTCAGTATTTAACTGGCCACCAGCTCCATGATCTTGTTGTGGTACAGTTGAACCCATAAACAGATCCAAGGGGTCTTCATGTTTCTTGTTTGTAGTATCAACAGTTGAGTCAACTATTGTGTCAGGCAAACTGGAATTATCACTAGATAACATAACTGAGTCATTGTGCTTGTCGGTCTCTGTTGATCCTACTATTTCACCAGAATCTTTCTTCTCTTTGGTGTTTACATCATTCCATGGCCCAAACATGCTCGCCAGCTGACCATCTGAAACAATATTAGAACTTGTAAAATCATTCCACACAGATGTGCTGCTGCTGGTTAGCCCTTGATCATTTGTCATATCAGTAACACTCTTAGAATCAGCATGATCGGATTCCAAACCTTCATCCTGCTGTCTGCCCAATTGAAGGTCATGATCAGGTACGACAGGTTCATGATGTTGAACATTTGAAAATGGATCATGTTTTGGTTTCCCCTCTTCAACGTCTTTCACAGGTTCAAATACTGAATCAATGTGTGAAGTATAATCAACAGGGTGAGGTGATTCTGTGTAATCATGTGAAGCAACAGGAGGAGCAGCTGCAAAATCGGCTTCCCAAACAGAAAAGGAGTCGTCATGTTTAACCTCACTGGGCTTCACACCAAACAACTCTTGGTTTTCGGACAAATGATGATTCCCGGCCTCACTGGGCTTCTCACCCTCCTCGGAACAAGTGAGAATTAAACTCATTCCAGCCAATTGCCGAGACCTTTGGATTCTAAACTCATCTGCCTCACTCAATCCAAACCTCTCTGATTCAGCTGGCCACGTCATGTCCAAATTAAGAAAATCAGACAACGAGATCTCATCCTTCCCAGAATTCCGTCCTCTATTTATTTGTCTCTTTTCTTCTGATGGCTCTACAATCTCCTGTAATCATTTTACAGCAAAATTGTCCTCTTAAAGAGCTTATGACAAAACAAACAAAATCAACATAAAATATGTATGATTGCAAGTAAATGAAGTTTTCACAGGCATTTGTACTTGACTACTTACTTACCTTGCAAAAACTACAAGTAGAAGCCTTTAGTGTTACACTTTAGTTACATATGTTCATTTACATCCAGAAGCACACCAGAATAGAGAAGATACCATAAAAAAAAGTTCCAATCAAGGTTAACTTCACCACCCACAAAAGTAAGTTTTCCACATTCACAGTCCACCTAAGGATTTAACGCCACATGTTGGGCACTTGATTGACAATGAGCAAACTTTGCAAATGCAACATTACAGCTTAAATTTGCAACCATAGTAGTGAATAAAAAGAGACAGTATTTAGAGAATCCGCGGAAAGTATGCATTTCACGGGAAACCTAAGAGAGAGTGTTCATGAAACAAGTTGCAGCGACATCAATTCTGAAAAAACACACAAACAACAATCGGAATCTCATCTGGGCACTTAAAGAATTCCACATCTAGGATGTGTATCAAACTCCAAAACCTAGAGAAGATTTCCTTCGCTCAATTTGATTAAACTCACCGATCCATCCAACGAAAGAGATTCGATGAGCCATCGAAATCCAATGGTAGCCTTGAACGATATCGGATCCGGAAGGATCTCGCGGTGAAGCTGCCGGCCGCAGTAGACACAAATAAGGGATTGAGAGCCTCTCAACAAATTGCCCTTGCACTGAATACATCGCACTGAATCAGGAGAGGAATCGATTCCGGCGATGACGTCTTCGACGGGAAGAGGAGGTACGCTAGGGTTGTAGGATCGGAATCCAGCTTCTTTCCTCAGCAAGATCCGGGCTTGCTCTATCAGATCCCGAGGCACTTGGTAACCCATTTTTTTGGTAATGGATCTCCTTCACACCGACATAAGAACCGGAGCAACAACGAAACCATACACTCCTTCGGTGCTGCTACTGTTGCTGCAGGATGTAGTGCTAATTGGAGCTTTCTGGGTTGATCACAAGTCGTCTTCTTCATGTATCAATGAAGAATCGATATCGTATGCTATATTCTTACTACAATATATTTGAGAGTTCCTCTTATAAATAGCAATTTTCAGTTTTACCCCTACAAAATTCAATTTCTAATTTGCCCTACAATTCCTTACCTGATGACTCATGTTTGGCTTCGACGTGTCCTTCTCTTCCGCTTTCAATACACTACACCTCTTCATTGCTTTGATTTTTTCACTTCTCCCTCAACCTAGGTTTCTCTGGGCTATCAACCGCTTTGCCCTATTCCTAGCTGCTGCTGCGATTTCTTGGTGAGTTTTACTAATCGATGTTTTGTTTCTTTGTTTCCTCAAGTTTTTAAATCTTCGGATTTGCTTTGGTGAAGGAGAGCTGAGATCGCGTCCCAAAGGAATCGCCGCCAGATCGGAGCCGTCGTGGAAGAAGAGTCGGTGATTCGCCGCCATCCTCGTCGTTAACACCTCCGTGGTTTGTCTTCTGTATCGATCGACGTCTACACAAAAATTTAATACTGATATATGTAACAACCTTGTGATTTCCTCGTCGTTAACAATCAGTTTCTGGCGAATCAATGGGACAGATGTAACAACCTTGTAATTTCTTGGATCCTGAATGGTTTTTAGATTCGTATTAGCGTTATATACTACGAGTCAGCTTTTGCTTTGTGGTCAGAACTGGAGAGGAGGTTTGGACATGGAAATGGAGCTCAATTTTACTCTGTGAGGAAGGAAATCTCAGACATATCCCAGTCGAATGAATCTATAACTGGCAAGTCTGGCCAAACCTTCATGTTGCCTACATTGTGGATCTAGTAATATAGTCAATGAGGCAGATGAGACACAGCGGCTAATTGAATTGCTTATGGAACTCAATGACTCTTATGCTGTAATTCGAGGTCAAATACTCATGATGAAGCCTATGCCTACTGTCTCAGACGCATACTCAATGTTATTGCAAGAGGAAACTCAAAGAGAAGTTGGAGCTCACAATAAGGTTTTGCACAATGTTGCTTCGCTTTATGCAGGCAATGGACTGAGGACATCTCAGTCTGCAAATTCACAACAGAAAGGGAATAAAGGCAAAGCATCAACAAAAGCCATCATACTTAGGAGACTTGTTATAGACTGAATGGATTTCCTCCTAATTTCAAGTTCACCAAAAATAAGAAGGTTGCAGCTACAATACAGGAAGGTGATTCGAGTTCAAATCAGTCTTCTGTTGGAGTTCAGGGGCTGACAACTGCTCAATATGCTCAGCTTATTAACCTGCTGAAAGGATCAGGAAACTCAGGCATTTGTGAAGCAACATAGTTAGGCACATCCACAACTCATAATTTTCTAAATCTTGCTGGTATAGCTTCTCAACCTTTGCTCAAAATTGGCAATTGGATCATTGATTCTGGTGCTAGTATTCATATGTGCTATATCTATGAATTACTTACATCAGTAAGAGAATTAGCTATTCCTTATTCTACTGTGTTGCCAAATGGAACAAGTATAGAAGTGAAAATTGAAGGAGATGTTCCTTTGAGTAATGATCTATTGCTGACAGGAGTCTTATTTGTGCCAGATTTCAAGTTCAACTTGATCTCTGTTTCCAAACTTACTGCTCAGTTAAATTGCTCTATTATCTTCACACCACATAGCTGCAAAATGCAGGCCCATTCGGTGAAGAAGCTTCAGGTGATTGGTGAGGCTAGGAATGAAGTCTACTTTTTGGATAAAAAATCAGAGGATGGTGAAAGTCCAGGGTCATCTTTGTTGTCTGTTCAGACTGTAGTGAGAATAATTGTAATGTTTGGCACATCAGATTGGGTCATTTACCCTATTACAAACTGAAATTGTTGTTTCCTTCAAAACAATTTGTGAATGATATCTCATTAGCTTCTTGTGAGATATGTGCTAAAGCAAGGCAACACAAACTTCCTTTTGCTCATAGTAAAATTTCTACTACTGGTATTTTCCAATTGGTGCACATAGATGTTTGGGGACCATATAATACATCTACTCAGGAAGGTTATAGATATTTCCTAATTGTGGTTGATGATTTTAGCAGGGCCACATGGACTCACTTACTAGCTACAAAGGGGAATGCCTTTGATTTTATTCACAGTTTTGTACTTACTGTGGTGACACAGTTTGGATGCAAAGTTTAGATTATTCGATCTGATAATGCTATGGAGCTAGGCAGTAGTCATGCTACAAGTTCCTTCTTGAAATCGAAAGGAATAATTCATCAAACCTCATGTGTAGCAACTCCACAATAAAATGGAATAGTCAAACGAAAGCACAAACACCTTCTTGAAGTGGCTAGAGTTCTACTATTTCAATCAAAGTTGCCCACACATTTTTGGGGAGATTGCATATTGACAACTACTCATCTCATTAATAGGCTGCCTTCTAACAAAATGGAATAGTCAAACGAAAGCACAAACACCTTCTTAAAGTGGCTAGAGTTCTACTATTTCAATCAAAGTTGCCCACACATTTTTGGGGAGATTGCATATTGACAACTACTCATCTCATTAGTAGGCTGCCTTCTAAGCTTCTGAAGAATGTTTCTCCTTATGAGATTTTATTCAACAAAGCTCCTAACTATTCCTTACTTCGTACTTTTGGATGCTTGTGCTATGCATCTACTCTGAGGCAAGGAAGGGATAAGCTACAGCCGAGAGCCACTAAGTGCATTTTTTTAGGGTATCCCTACGGGAAAAGGAGGTACAAGCTCTATGACTTGGAGAATGATAAAGTCATAATCTCTAGAGATGTGAGATTTCATGAGGGTGTCTTTCCTTATGATAAGAATTCACTGCTTCATCTCCTGTTTTTCCTTCACAAACAGGTTTCTATGATGAGGATGTGATCCCTTCTTCATCTATCCCTTCACCTACACCACCACCATCATCACAACATATGACCCATCACCACCACATCATATGACTTCATCACCTCAGTTTCAATCTTCACCTTCTCCATCTATTCCTTCTTTCACTCCCCCATCTTCATCATCACCTTTACTACCACAAGAACATCAACCTAGACACAGTCATAGAATCACACGACCTCCTTCATACTTGCAAGGTTATGTGTGCAGTGCCTTTCATGATATTTCATCATCTCCTGACCACTGCTGCCCACATACTCTCACTTCTCTTCTTCCACAAGTCTTCAGTTTTCAAGCTCTTGTGAATGATATTATTGTCACTGAGATGGAACCCCTCATTTACCATGCTGCTCGTCTTGATTCTAGGTGGGTGGAAGCAATGAATCATGAGTTTGTGGCATTAGGACAAACACATACCTGGGACATAGTTCCTTTGCCACTTGAAAAAAAGCCTATTACTTGTCGATGGGTTGATAAAATAAAACGCAGAGCAGATGATAGTGTTGAGCGCTTTAAGGCTCGTCTTGTGGTGAAAGGGTATACACTAAAACATGGGGTCGATTACACTGAAACGTTTTCTCCAGTTGTTAAGCTCACAACAGTTAGTTGCCTTGTGAGTCTAGCAATTAAGAAACAGTGGAAGGTACATGAACTGGATGTCAATAACGCGTTCTTACATGGCAACCTAAATGAGGAAGTTTATATGCACATTCCTCCAGGACTCATTGTTTCTAGTTCCAACCTTGTTTGTAAGTTGCGCAAATCATTGTACGGATTGAAGCAGGCCTCTCGTCAATGGTATGCAAAATTATCTCATGCTCTAAAGAAATGTGATTTTCGTCAATCCTACAATGATTACTCACTCTTTGTCAAGCATACCACTGTTGGGGTTGTGTTTTTAGTCGTCTATGTCGATGGCATTCTTCTCACTGGTGATGATATATGTGAGATCCAACAAACAAAGTCTTTCCTTGATAGGGAATTCAAAATCAAGGACTTAGGCTTATTGCATTATTTCTTGGATATAGAATTTCTGCAACATGAAAAAGGCATAGTTCTCACTCAAAGGAAATTCATTCGGGAATTGCTCTTGGAGTGTGGTGGTCAACTCACTAAAGGTATATCTGCGCCTATGGAGTTGAATCATAAATTGCTTCCTAATGCTGGAGATGCTCTGAAGGATCCATCTGTTTATCGCAAGATCATTGTGAAGCTTAATTTCTTGCTACACACTCGTTCTGACATTGCGTTTACTGTGCAATTTCTTAGCCAATTTATGTAGGACCCTCGCAAACCTCATCTGGATGTTGCTTTTCATACTCTGCGGTATTTGCTTGGTACAATTGATCTGGGAATTTTATTGTCAAAAAATTCAGACATGAGGCTTCTTGCTTATTGTGACGCCGATTGGGCTTCATGGCCACAAACTCGCCGGTCCGTTAGTGGTTTCATCGTATTCTTCGGTAACAGTCCAATCTCTTGGAAGTCCAAGAAGCAACAAACTATTTTACTCTCCTCGGCTGAAGCAGAGTATCGTTCTATGAGAAGGGTTTGCACAGAGTTGGCTTGGTTAACTCGTCTATTACATGAATTTCAAGTGCCAAACATCACTCCTATTGCTGTGAAGTGTGACAATCAGGCCGCTATCCATATAGCTCGCAATCCGGTGTTTCATGAAAGAACCAAGCACATAGACTTGGATTGTCATTTTGTTCGTGAGAAACTCCTTGATGGATTGATATCATTATCTCATGTGCCTACACATTTACAGCTCGCGGATATACTCACCAAGCCACTCACGGGTTTACATCATCATGAGCTCTTACGCAAGTTAGGTGTGATGAATTCCCCACTCCAACTTGAGCCGGGGTGATAAACTACACATCACTCATGAATAATAAGCCAAGTCAAGGCAGAGAATAAGTAGCCTTAATTTACGAGGGAGAAGCTTACCTCATTAGTCTGAGAAGTTTGTTACAATTTTGTTACACATAAAGCTACGAAGGCTATAAATAGCTTGTAATAGAATCCATTCACTCAGTCAATACAATACAACTTTTCTCTCAATCTTCTCCTCATCTTCTCTCTTCTCACATACACAATGGCTTGATTTCTGTAAACTTAACAATATATTGATAATTCATTGCTCTTTAGGAGGATGGCAATTTAAGATTTTTTGTCATGCTCTCTTGATGCAGTTTTCGTTGTTCCCCTTCTTAAAGCTCCAATTCAGCCAAGTACTAAGTTGAATATTCAAGCAGCCAATCGTTTCATTAAACACACATTGCCTGATCTCAGAGCTGGTAGCTGCTCAACTTTATTCCATCCCCACCTTATAATATTAGCATTTGTACTTGATATTTGATCATGCAGAACAAAGACGGAGTTTGAGAGAAATCGGTACATATGAGACCGGGAGAATTTGTTTTACTGAGAGAAATGTCTCAAAATAAGAGAAAATATCACCCCGAGAGACCAATTGTTGAGGCTTCAGTGCCGAAATTTCTTGAGAAGACAACTTATGAGTTTATTGATTCTACACATGGATGCTGCAGAGAACCTATAGTCCCTATACTAATTTAAGTTTCATCAGAAGAAGGAAAACAAGTAGAAGATGAATCGTCAAAAATTAAATGAGCTGATAGTTCCCACTTTTTTTGCATTCATTCATATGAAAGGGCTTATTGTACAATAGAGCTGATAAATGAAAATTTATTTGCATTTATTTCACTGGCTGGTCATCAGATTATCATTTCAGGATTTCCCTATACTTAAGTCATCACACAAGTACTTAACAATGTGCTTTATTTGCTTACTTCTTGGTTTTGATAGTATTGAGGGCCACTCAATTCGCGTGCTTCAACTTATTTAAGCAAAGGTCCTCAACTGGGAAGATGCATACTACATCCGAAGCATGGTGTTTGTGACAAAAAGTTACAATGGAATTACAATTAAAATATATGACAAAAAGTTACAATGAGTTTTCTTCTACGAATTGAAAAACTCAGAAGAACTTGACAATGTAAATTTTAGATGGTGACGGACAAGTAATCAAATGAAGAACAACAAAAGGTGGCGCTTCTGAAGTTATACAAGTTAAAGAACAATCATCCTCTGATTTGGAAGGACCTAGCCGAAGGAAGAAGAATAGAAAGCAGAAGATACTAAGACATTAAGGAGTTGTAAATATATTTTCCGTGATCAGTCGTAATGGCATCCATGACTTCTTATCATATGTCTTCTTGTACAAGCTTAGATTCCTTTTATCCGAAAATCATGCTCAAGTTTTATTATCGATTCTATTGTCCCTGTATTATTGCAACTGCGTGCGAACACAAAGTAGAACGTCTCTATAAAGGTAAATGATGTTTTCTTGTCCCTATATTATTGCAGCTGCGCGCGAAACACAAAGCATAACGTCTCTATAAAGGTTAATGATGTTTTCTTGTGTTAATCCCTTGACTTAGGTTCACCGCATATATGAACAAAAATAAATCCTGACGCGCGCGCAAGGCGTGCGGCTCCATCTAGTACAATATAAGAGGGAGTTCAATTTTACTACAGTAACGGGCTTTTAGCCCCATTGGGCCGCTTGAGCTACTTAATCTGATATTTTGTGAGGCTCGTTTGTCATTCTTCATCTCTTACTCTATTGGGCCGGATGACCCTTCCAAATGTCTTTTCCCCCCTTTTCCAATATGCTCCGTGTCTTCTTCTTTCTATTGCCTCGCCACGTCTCTCCCCATCGGGTCGTCTTCTCTCCATCGATATCTTTTTTATCTCATTCCTTCTTCCTCCCTACGCCATTATAAGAACCCTAATTTATGCCTTCAATTCCCAAAGCTTCGAAGGATTTAGAGAAGAAGAATTGCTTCAGAGCAGGTAGTTTCTTCTGCTAATTTCGTGTATTGACTGTTGTGTTGTGGAAGTGTTATGATTCCTGCCTTTCTTGGTTTAAAGTTCAATCTAATTTCTCTTTGTTTTTTCCTCAAGATCATCGGGGCACCTGGTCTGATCTCCTCGTCGTTGCCGCTTTTGGGATTTGGTAATATTCTCTTTCTTGATGTTGCTTCTCTTTGCCTCTTGATTTTGGTGATTCTATATATTGCCTTAAATTTGTTTTGGATTTACTATTCTAAATTGATTTTGAATTCGATTACTCAGGGGCCGTGATAAATACACCATGAAATAGTTAATTCACATCAAAATTTGTAAAAAGTAACCGATAAAATATAGTCAAAGTAAATTAGAAATTGTAAATTAGAAATTGTTTAATAACTAAAGTAATAATAAATAAAAAGAAACTGAACAACCCACTAACCTTGTTATTGGAAGAAGTGAGCAGCTCTTTTTTTACAACCCACTAGCCTTGTTTACTAACTAAAGTAAAACTAAATAAAAAGAAATTGAACACCCCACTGGCCTTATATTGGAGAATTGAGCGGCGCTCTTTTTGTACACCAATGAGCAATTTAATTTTTTTTGTTACTCAAGAAATGAATGGTTAGTTGTTAGTTGGCTGCATAAATGAGTTTGCTTTGTCTTTTTCAATATATATAAGATTGTTTGATTTTATTTTTTTAAGCATAAACATTGAGAGTAACTAATGTTGAAAGAATTTGACCTAGTAGGCCTTTTTAAGTTTTGTGTTTAATAAATGTACCCCATAACTTTTTACCAATTTCATTTAATGGTAGGTAAAACTAATTAACCCTTCTATTAAAAAAGAAAGAATATTTGATGTTTGTTATGCAAGTTTTAATTTTAATTAGTGAATTTTTTTTATATTTTATTTTCTGTTTCATACCGGATTTTCATACCGGACATTCACATACCGGACATTCACATACCGGACATTTTACATACCGGACATTTACATACCACACATTTACATACCGGACATTTCAATACCAGACATTTACATACCGAACATTTACATACCGGACATATTATATCATGGATTGGAAATCTAGAATTTCTGGTAAAGGGCCAGAACACATAAACGATTGGAAGTTGAAAGGTGTTGAAGCCCGTTCTTCATCATGGGAACATTAGAAACATCCAAAAATCTGTCCAAGTATGTATTACTTGTATCAGAAATTGTTCTTTTTATCACTTTCAGATTTGCGTAAGCATTTTAGATGAACGAGCATATACCAAAAATCACAATTGAATATGGCATGTTAAGTTCTGAAATGTGGAGATAACTGAAAAATGTGTTAAATCCTTCATACTAGCAGCAAGATGAACAATCAAAAAGGATGTCAAAGAAAGTAAAAGAGACCCCTGTGATAACTCAGGGCGAAGATATAAACTTGCCTTCCCTTTCCCCTTTTGATTACTTAAATGGTGTTAAAATCTCCCGTAAGAATGAGAGTCATTGATGTATATCCTTGTCGTAACACACGCAAAGTAACGATCGTGAAGCCATGATGAAACCTATCAACACAATTCTCAGTACAAATACTTAGAAGGAAGCTAGAAGCACACCATCTAGATCTAGATCTAGATCTAGATCTACCCGGATCCTTTAGCCGTCTGGTATGATCAGAAATTCGTATCTGAGGAATGGAGTAGTAGCAATTTGCAGTGGATAGGATCGGAGATTCGTACCCGAGGAAGCCATTTCTATTTCGTGTCTTCTAGTATGAACTTTAGTACATGTATGTCGGACCTCCTCCCCACCTCGGCCATGAACCCGCAAGCTAGATCCAAATCTGCGTTTAACATACTTGCGGGAGTTGCTTGATAGCCTGAGTGCGAGTAACATACTTGACAACATTTCCTTCCTTCTTCTTGCCCTACCATTAACAAGACATAAACAGAAATCAAAGAAGAGACCATGAGACAGATGAATTGGGAAGAAGAAGAATTATAGTAGGGCGGTAGTGCTTGGCCATGGTGTGAAGCAGAGAAGGCGGTTGTGACCAGCAACTTCGAGTGGTAGAGATAAGAAAGGAAGGTGTTGGCTTAGAAGGAGGTTGTAAATGTTGCGTAAAGACATTAGGGTTTACAGAGTAAAAATTAAACTGAGGTACATTTACCTAAATAAAAAACTAAAAGGCCTACTTACTAAACTTAAAACCCAAAAAGGCCTATTAACTTAATTAGCCCACTAATGTTTTAGGCTCAAATATTGCTTATGTTTGTTCTTTGTTCCACATATTTTTTGTTTTTGTTATTAAAATATTATTGAAGATAATTGGCGTGGTTGCGTTCAATTATCGGGAAAAAGGGAAGTTCAAGTCGTCGTTCCGATGAACAAGATTCGAGTCAAAATACGGTATGTTATCATTTTTTTCCTAATATTTTAGACATAGGCTATAATTGTAACACCCCGAATCCTAGAGAACTCGAAATGCTACGAGCTGGGACCTTACAATGGGTCCCGACCCTTAGCCTGACACCAACTTCATCGGACCTTACAACACGGCACAAATAAAAAGGCAAAACATAGAGTTTTATATCATGAGTGAAATGAAAACCCAAATCTAAAAACAATACAACCAAGTCTCAAAACCAAAATACCAACATCAGTCTCAATAGTCATGAAATAAAATATAACAATCCCGTCCTATAATGCACGGAACCCCGGCTGCCTATTACCTCCGGATCACTCGATCGCCTCCCTAACCTGCAAGACATCTACAAGCGGTATAAAACCGTTAGCTAACAATCTATGCATAAGTGATAGCATGAATTATTGTCTATATTTTGGGGCCTGTTTAGACGTTTTATCTTCAATAATCTGCATGTTTGGATATATATTATGTGATTATATTGTCATTTCATCTACCTTTGCGGGAATCGAGGTCTACACCAAGTTTCGTTGTAATCGTAGGTAAAATGACACGTTTTGCATCAAAATGGAGCAAAAGGAGCTAAGGAGTCATTGGAGCTACATTCGAGAGCTTAAGGAAGAACCCAGGAAGCATGAAAATGGATTAGAGATTCACTTTGGACCAGATTTGAGATATTTCACATTCAGTTGTGATTCACCTCGGTCAGCTACAATACCATCTCGACCGAGGTGATCCAGAGGAGTTGCTCGACCGAGGCGAACACCTTGGACGCGGTGAGAGATATTTTATTCTTGGCTGAGATCTTTTATTTTTGGAAAGAGGATCTTATATTTTTAGGCTGGATTCCTGGAAGGAAGAAGATAATTTAGCCCATATATTTTACCTATTTTTATGGGAAAATATCTTTTTAAGATATCTTATCTTTGGGAGGGAATTTTCCTATAAAAAGGGTCGGATTTTCCACAAATTGGATCGTGCTATAACACCGACAGTGCTTAGACAACCGTTTTACCCCACTACAGCTCGGAGATTTGAAGAACCTTTTTGAAGGTTGAAGGAAGATTGAAGGAAGAAAGTTGATAGCTTTTATAGCTTTTGTGAAGGGTTTTGTAAGACTTTCTTAGATTCCCTTCTTTATTGATTGTCTTGTTGGATTTGTGATCCAAGGAATGCTTGTTTGTTTGATAATTGATTCAATTATTGAAGCCTTGTTCTTAAGGTTTTCTTGTTCAATTATTCACTTTCTTCCCTTATATTTGATTATTGCTTTCATGATGATGATTGACTAATTTCTTTGTGCGATTCTAGGGTGATTGGCTGAAGGTTGTGGGAAAAACAATGATAGAATAATCTTAAATTCCAGTAGGACCCTGAAAGCTCGAGTCTTTATCCTTAACCCTAGAACATCTCGCTCAGTCGATGAACATCTCGGCCGGGGTGGAATTCGTCTGACCGAGGTGACCTTTTCTGATCCGAAACTGAGAGTTAAGTGTTAGAGTTTGCCAAATCCTATTCTTATTATACCTTTCCTGGTTCAATGCAAGCCTAGGATGAGACTTACCCGGTGATTCCTTTGTTTGTTTACTTAAGATCATAAGTGTAGGTAATAAAGGTTTATCCTTTATTGGGGTTTGAGTGTGCTTTCATTCCATCTTTGTGAGTTAGCCTGAGACTTACCCGGTAAAGGTTGATTCTATTCCCTTAGTTGGAATGTTAGTTTGAGGTTATAGTTCTTTTCCTTAATTCCTTGAGACTTACCCGGTAGTAGGAGTTACGGTTTGGGATTAGTGAGTAGTGAGACTTACCTGGTGATCTATTCCACTTTAGTAACACCTTCCCTTTGCAAAATCTCAGCTTTGTCCGCTTATCTTTAGATCTTGAGTTGGAACCACAACTAGATGCTTTAATCCCTAGAATTGCATATTTCCTTAATTGACTTTTTATCATCATTGATTGTTTTAATCGTTTTTGTTAGTAGTTGCATTGACAACCTATACCTGCTTTGTTTCACTAAGTCCCTGTGATCGACCCATGGAATTTCTTGCTTTTTACTACGATTGACCCGTACACTGCGGGTTCGCATCCTTGTTTTAAGCTTACATCTAGGGTTATAAATTTAAAGCTTGCACACACCGTTTGGAGCGAACAAGTTTTTGGCGCCGTTGTCGGGGACTTGGTCTAGACCGAGCCGGTTGCGGTTGGCTTTCGGGGCGCTTGCCCCTGTTTCTACTAACTACTCTACTTGAGTGACTTTTGCAGGTTCTTTTTCTTAGGTTTATGCGAAGAACCCGCGCTGGGAAGGAAATTGTTCTCTACAATCCCGAACCAGAAAAGACATACAAAAGACGCTTGAAAGAAGCGAAGATGGCCAATCAAGACAATCGCGATCTTGAGGCCAAATTGAAGGAGGCGTTAGAACAACTACGCCTCAGCAAAGAAGAGCTGAGACTGGAAAGGGAAGAAACTCGCACAAGGACTGAGGCGATCGAAGCAGATATGGCGGCTTTACGAGACCATTATCTACCTCGACCGAACCCAGATCCTCGACCGAGGCAAGACCTTGCTCCAGATCCTCGACCGAGGCAGAATCCAGTACCTGTTGCCCCGGCCGAGATACTTCCACCTCGGATGCCAGTCCGAGATGTTCTTTTTGCAGGTATTCCACAAACCCTAGGGCAGAGGATGGACCCCAATCAACAATTGTCCAGGAGTCAACATAGGTGATCCAGCGGACCATGATTATGAGCTTCGACCGCAAGTTCTTTCCATGATTCGCCAATGCCAGTTTGGAGGGCTAGAGAGAGAATCTCCACATCAACATCTACAAAACTATGAGATCTTGATGGAGACCTTAAGACCTTCAAGAATAGAAAACAACAACTACAAGCTAAGGCCTTTCTACTTCTCTTTGAAAGATAGAGCTCTTACTTGGTATCAATCTCTTCCTCCAAGAAAAATCAATACTTGGGAGGAGATGACGACGGAATTCTTGACTAAATTCTTTCCCCCTCTAAAACTGATAAAATGAGAGGGAAGATTAATGCATTCATCATGAAGGACAAGGAAAGCTTGTCCAAGTCATGGGAGAGATTTAAAGACATTCTTTTGGATTTCCCACATCATGGGATTCCAAAGATAGAGTTGTTGGAGATATACTTCAAGGGACTGGACGGAAACACCCAGTTCAACCTTCAACTACTATCCGCAGGCACGTTCATGGACATGCCGATTGACGAAGCTTGGGAGTTCATAGAGAAGCAAGCTTTGCACATGGAGAAATACTCCCACCAAGGAGCTGAAGGTGGAGTTAAAAGAGTCAACTTTCAAGATGCTCCACCTAACAATGATCAACTCACTTCTTTGAAGAATGATGTGAAACAATTGAAGGAACTCTTAGTTGCTCAAACCAAGAAGGAAGATCAAGGATCAAGGAACAACAATGGATACCGTAGCAACAACAACGGTTCCCGAAACAACAACTACAACAACAATAGAGGATCCAACAACAATAATTGGAGGGCAAACAACCAAAATTCGGGTAACCCTTACTCTAACTCCAATTCGAATGACTCCTCTAATCCTTTCCTATCTTCTTCTTCTTCTTCTTCTTCTACTCCATTGAAGAGCCATGAGCAAGGATCGAGTTCGTCCCAGCCGGAAAAGAAGGATGCAGTGCTGGAGGCCATCTTGATCAAGCTCAACTCTATAGAGACATCCATGACTTCATTTTTGAAGGCACAAAAAGCCTTAGAACAACAATTCTTTAACAAGGCGAATGAAGCGCCAAGAGATCCAGGAAGCTTCCAGCAAGGACGGAAAGCAACCCCAAGGGACAGATTATGACAATAACGACGAGGAGTGGACTGAAGACTGCAGATCCAGCGCCTCGGTCGATGCCAGTACAGACGAAGACCACCTCGGTCCAGATACAGTCGAAGAACACTTCGGCCGAGATGCCAACCGAGGTGGACCCATAGAAAGCGGAGGAGAAAACTGAAGATTATATTCTACCTCCTGCATATAAACCACCACTTCCATTCCCCCAGTCATGGGCCACAACACATCTAGACAAGCACTTTGGTAAGTTCCTTGATTTGATGAATAAACTACACATAAATATCCCTTTCCTTGATGCTATTCTAGGGATGCCCGCCTATGGGAAGTTCTTGAAAGAGATTCTATCAAGGAAGAGAAAGTTGGAAGACTTTGGTGAAGTAAGGATGACATCTTAATCTTCGGAGCTTATTCAAATCATGAGGGAGAAGATGCCACCCAAGTTGAGAGATCCCGGCTCATTTTGCATTCCCATTCAAGTTGGGGATGTCACTTGTGAAGCCTTATGTGATCTAGGAGCCAGCGTGAGCATCATCCTGCTGGAGATATGTGTTAAGATCGGACTTGGAGAGCCCAAGCCGGTGAAGATACGGTTATACATGACGGACCGCTCCATTAACCATCCCGTGGGCATTTTGGAAGACGTTCCGATTAAGTTAGGTAACTTTTATTTACCTATAGACTTCGTTGTACTAGATATTCCCGCAGATTATCCCATTCCTATCATTCTCGGGATACCATTTCTAACAACTTCGGGTGGCAATGTGGATTGTAAGAACACCAAGTTAAAATTCAACATTGGCGGAGATGAAGTGGAATTTGCATTACTTGCGGCTATGAAGGGAGAGCAACTAGGAGATGATATCTTCAACATCTATGATGAAGAAGAATCAAGAGAATTGGTAAGCTCTATCCTTATTAAAGATCCACTTGAAAAAGTTATTAGTTTTAGCTTAATGGAGGAAGGTATAGATGCTTCTTATGATGCAAATATACGGAGCTTAAAGGCACTGGAAGAAGATCCAGGAGCTAAAACTGAAAGACTAATCCAGGAGAAGAAGATCTCCAATTTCGGTTCCAGTTGCAGTACCTCGACCGAGGCACTTCCTAGACCAAGCGAGGTGACTGAAGAACATCTCGGTCAACCTCTCTGGAGCTCGACCGAGGTCGAAAGCGAGATGATGTCAACTGAGACTTCTGAAAGTCCAGTTCTTCAATCTACTCCACTGGAAGGAGGAAGCAAGGATCCCCCTCAGAAAGCACCCCCAGTTGTGGAACTTAAACAACTCCCAAGTCACTTGAAGTATGTCTTTCTTGGACCGGATTCTACTTATCCCGTTATTGTTAGTGCTTTCCTCTCCGAATCTGAATTATCTAAACTAATGCATGTCTTGAGGAAGCATCAAAAGGCTTTAGGTTATACTATTGATGATCTTATTGACATTAAGCCTTCTTTCTGCATGCATAGAATACTAATGGAGGACGATCATAAGACTTCATGGGAACCTCAAAGACGGTTAAATCCGATCATGAAAGAGGTTGTGAAGAAAGAAATTCTTAAGTTGTTGGATGCAGGTATCATATTTCCTATCTCGGACAGCAAGTGGGTTAACTCAGTACATGTAGTTCCGAAGAAAGGAGGGATGACCGTTGTGACGAATAAGAACAACGAGTTAATCCTAACTAGGACCGTCATGGGTTGGAGAGTGTGCATCGACTATAGGAAGCTGAACATAGCCACTCGGAAGGACCATTTTCCACTTCCCTTCATTGATCAAATGCTCGAACGGTTGGCCCAGCATTCACACTTCTGCTATTTAGACGGCTATAGTGGATTCTTCCAGATTCCTATCCATCTGGATGATCAAGAGAAGACCACTTTTACTTGTCCATGGGGGACATTCTCTTATAGGAGGATGCCATTTGGATTATGCAATGCACCTGCTACCTTCCAGCGATGCATGATGGCTATCTTTTCCGAGTATATAGAGGAGATCATGGAGGTATTTATGGATAATTTTTCAGTATATGGTTCCTCTTTTGATGATTGCCTATCTCACCTTTCTTTAGTGGTACAAAGATGTGAAGACACTAATCTTGTCTTGAATTGGGAGAAGTGTCACTTTATGGTTAATGAAGGCATTGTGCTAGGACACCTCGTTTCTAATCGAGGTATTGAGGTCGATTGCACTAAGATCGAGACCATTGAGAAACTCCCTCCCCCTTGTTCTGTTAAAGGTGTGAGGAGTTTTCTCGGGCATGCAGGTTTCTACAGGAGATTCATCAAGGACTTCTCGAAGATTTCTAAACCACTAACTAACCTCTTGAATAAAGATGTTGTTTTTGAGTTTTCGCAGGAGTGTCTTGATGCATTTTACAGGATTAAGGAAGTGTTGATCTCCGTTCCATTATCCAGCCTCCGGATTGGACCTTGCCTTTTGAGATCATGTGCGATGCGAGTGATGTGGCGGTAGGAGCGGTGCTTGGACAAAAGAAGGATGGGCGGACCACCGCCATTTACTACGCTAGCAAGACGCTAGATGAAGCCCAGCGTAACTACGCCACCACCGAGAAGGAGCTATTGGCGGTTGTATATGCTTTCGAGAAGTTTCGTTCTTACTTAGTAGGGGCGAAAGTCATTGTCTACACCGATCATGCAGCTATTCGTTACTTACTTGCTAAGAAGGATGCCAAGCCACGCCTTATTCGATGGATTCTCTTGCTTCAAGAGTTTGACCTAGAGATCCGCGATAAGAAGGGATCCGGAAATTCTGTTGCGGATCACCTCAGCCGGCTACCTCCATCTTCACGCGAGAAGGATGACCCACCCATAGACGATTCATTCCCCGACGAGCACTTGCACTTGTTGGAACATTTGATAGACTTACTTATCTCACCCCATGATGAAGGTGAAGTATGGGGTGAGGATACCTCCCATCACGTTTAGAGACACCGTACGGTCCAGCTAGCGACCTTAAATCAAGCGCTTCTTGGGAGGCAACCCAAGGTATTGCTTTCTTTTCCTTTTTTCTAGTCTAGCTTTAGATAGTTTGCTTTTGCTTTGCTTTGTTTTGTTTTTGGCGTCCTAGACAGACAACAGATGACATCTAAGGAAGGAATACAACCCAGGAGCACAACTGGAAGGACAGAAGTTCGAGAGTTTGAGAAGACGGAGTTTGACTGAGACACATCTCGGTTGCTGTCACAGCACCTCGACCGAGATGATTCTTGAGCAACCGAGGCGACTAGGGTTTCTCAAGATCCACCTCGGTCCGTACCACCTCAGTACAGTCGAGACCATCTCGACCGAGGTGACAACAGTTCCAGAAAAGGGTATGAAAGGGGGCTGAGATTTCTCTCTCCTCCCTTTACCTTCTTCTCGACCGCGGCGCAATATTCACCTCGCCTCTTCGTTCTTCGCTCGTTTTCGACGATTCTCGCTTCAAAACTGCAAGGAAAGGGTAGAGGACCGATTTGCAACCACCAATCTGTAGATAAAACGAACCGAATCGAGCAAATCTGGGTAAAATTCGAGAAAACCCTAACTCCCTCTTCTTCCGCTTATTCCTTTCGATTTGGGCTTTGGTTGCCCCTGCATTCTGCTGAAAAAGGATTAAGTACCCCATAGGAACCTTTGGTCGTGATTTTGGGGGAAAAGAACTGGATTTTTGAGAGTTGTAATCGAACAACGCCTCGCCTCGGTCTAGTCGGCCTGCGCCTCGGCCGAGCTGTTCTTGAGACTTGTCTGAGAGACCGAGGTGGTCTGATAGATTGCAGAGATGAGTTCTGACAGGCAGTTAGTGTTGAGAGATAGATCTTTTCCTTCTCCTTCTCCTTCTTCACGCCATACTAGACCGGTGATCCATGAGCGTCACCAGGTCGACTATGACCGCATAGCGGCCCGTCTAGTGGTTGCACCATGTTTTCTGGACATATCTGCTTTTGATTGCCTCCATGTGGATGAGGATCTGAGGCGGATGATATCTGCTGTGGGGCTGGAGCAGTTCAATGAGATCCGAGCTCCGGCCTACTTGGAGGCGACCCTAGAGTTTGTCAGCTCCGTCACCTACTTACCCACCGAGCGCGCCATCAAATACCGGTTGATGAACCGAAATTATCTAGTTCCCTTGGACCACTGGCGGGAGATCTTTGGCTTCCCGATCCTTACTATTGCTGATTTTCCTTCTCGAGCTGTAGCTCGAGAGTTTTGGGGACAAATTGCTCATGTGGTTGAGCACGCAGACAGATGGAGACCTGGAGATTCCAGGGAGAGGATTATATTCCATCTGACATTTAGACTAGCTCACAAGATTTTCAGTGAGACTCTTCTGGCGCGTACTGAGACGCCCCAAAAGATCAGACAGGGTGAGCTTCTGAGTTTATACTACATGGTGACCGGAGGAGTTCCAGACTTTGGGATGATGCTGGCTGAGGATTTGCACAGGATAAAGGCGAAGGTCAAGGGAGATATCTGCTGCGGAGGGATAGTGACTCATATAGCGAGTTACATGGACTTGGATCTGAGCGCATGCACTATGGTGGCGGTTGCCAAGCCGCTCGGGCTTCAGGAGATGATAACCAGGAGGATACTGGTCCCTCGCGGTCTTACTACGCCATATGTGGCGATGCCTTGGGAGCAGACTGCACCCCAGGGTATTAGGTGGTCAGCTCAGTTCTCCGTATATGATCCACATTACTGGCAGACTGCATGGATCCCGCTGATGGAGGACGCCAGAGAGGCAGCAGCAGCAGCTCAGAGGCTAGGTGAGGAGGATGAGGCTGAGGAGAATGATGATGGTGATGATGAGGATGGCGGTGCTCCCATGGATACGGGCACAGATAGAGCTGGGACCAGTGCGCCGGTCATTGATTTAGATGACGACGAGACTGAGGAGGAGCCGGCTGCAGCACCAGCACGTCCCGCTAGGCGTAGGGTACGCAGGCAGAGGGATCCAGTTGCTCACCGTCGGATCGACGATCTGATGGATCAGATGATAGATTCCTATGTTGCCCTATCCTTGGAGATCAGAGAGATGCAGGAGAGACTACATTACCAGCACACGATGGCTGAGATTCAGTTTCAGCATGTCATGGACTATCCTTTCGACTCATCTCAGCACCCGTACGTGCCACCACCACCACCACCACCACCGGATCGGGATTATTGAGAGCTTGCAGGATTTTCTTTCTTTATTTATTATGCAGCTTTGCTTTGTCCGGTGAGTACTTTGTTTCTTTAGACTTATTTTGACCCATTGGGACAATGTGTCCCAAGTATGGGGTATTTGGATATCTTATTTGACTATGGATGTATGACTCGACTCTATTTGGATATTTATGTCTTATTTATGCTCTATATGCTTATCTGAGATTACATGCATGCATACAAGTTATTTGATTGAGAAAAACGTCAAAAACTGGTTTGAAAATTTTTTTTTATGACCTCGACCGAAGTGATTCTGACCAAACGAGGTACTTCACCTCGGTTGACTTAGAACATCTCGACCGAGGCGGTTTAACTAAAAAGAATTTCGAAACGATTTTTGTGCTTCTTATCTGGATATGACCTCAGTGATGATTTTGTTTGCTGACTGGTTTTGAAATCTCTATATGTTTGAAAGGTTTTATGATATGTTTAAGTTGCTAAATGCTTTGTTTTAAATTTGTGACGTGTTTAATACTTTGTTTTTATCCAAATTATGTTGGATTTGAAGGTTGACACCACATTATGAGTTCTCTCACTTTCTTCCTGGGAAGAACAAGGCAATTCATTCTCTTATCTTCTTCTTCTTGATCATGCTTAGCCCCTCATATATATATTTGCCTCCCTTCACCTATCCGGAAATTTGGAAGCAAGCAAGTGAAAAGCAAGTGAAAGAAAAGTTGAGATGTTGGCTGAAAGTTAGAAAGAAACAAATAGGTTTGGGGAAGTCAATCATGATGATGAGTAACTCGGCACCATTCACATAGCCGGGTGTTTGTGTCTTGCCAAAGTCGGATTGAGCGATATTCCTAACGGGTCATGGTATGTGCATCAAGAGTTTGAGGCATCTCGAGAAATTGATGATTGCTGATTTCCTAGGCTTCGGTTATTGTGCACCTCTGTCCATGCATCCCAAAAAGTAAAGTAAAAAGTAAATAAGCAAAGCTTATTGGTGGAAGATGTTGAAATTCAAAGCAAGTGAAGTAAAGATCCTTTTCCCGGATTCTAGCACCACATTCCTTATATACATCCCACCCTCACACGTTTCTTTGAACTTCTTTTGAAAGCCCTTGAGACCTCGAGCTTGTTGATTGACTTAGTGGTTTAAACTGGATTATACATGATTAATTTCGATGATTATGATTTATTATGCATTCTATGATTTTATGCAAAGATGAACAACTTTCTTATATTCATAAAATGTTTTGATCATGTTTTGATTTTAAATTCCATGAAGCATTCTCTTAGAGTGATTTATGATTGTAGCACACCACCAAAAATATTTTGAAAGACTTTTTCATTGATCTTTATGACTTATAATCCATTCTATCTTGTATATTATATTCGGAACTTGCTTGGGGACAAGCAAGGGCTATGTATGGGGTATTTTGATAGCAAGATATATTGTCTATATTTTGGGGCCTGTTTAGACGTTTTATCTTCAATAATATGTGATTATATTGTCATTTCATCTACCTTTGCGGGAATCGAGGTCTACACCAAGTTTCGTTGTAATCGTAGGTAAAATGGCACGTTTTGCATCAAAATGAAGCAAAAGGAGCTAAGGAGTCATTGGAGCTACATTCAGGAGCTTAAGGAAGAACCCAGGAAGCATGAAAATGGATTAGAGATTCACTTTGGACCAGATTTGAGAGATTTCACATTCAGTTGTGATTCACCTCGGTCAGCTACAGTACCATCTCGACCGAGGTGATCCAGAGGAGCTGCTCGACCGAGGCGAACACCTTGGACGCGGCGAGAGATATTTTATTCTTGGCTGAGATCTTTTATTTTTGGAAAGAGGATCTTATATTTTTAGGCTGGATTCCTGGAAGGAAGAAGATAATTTAGCCCATATATTTTACCTATTTTTATGGGAAAATATCTTTCTAAGATATCTTATCTTTGGGAGGGAATTTTCCTATAAAAAGGGTCGGATTTTCCACAAATTGGATCGTGCTATAACACCGATAGTGCTTAGACAGCCGTTTTACCCCACTACAGCTCGGAGATTTGAAGAACCTTTTTGAAGGTTGAAGGAAGATTGAAGGAAGAAAGTTGATAGCTTTTATAGCTTTTGTGAAGGGTTTTGTAAGACTTTCTTAGATTCCCTTCTTTGTTGATTGTCTTGTTGGATTTGTGATCCAAGGAACGCTTGTTTGTTTGATAATTGATTCAGTTATTGAAGCCTTGTTCTTAAGGTTTTCTTGTTCAATTATTCACTTTCTTCCCTTATATTTGATTATTGCTTTCATGATGATGATTGGATAATTTCTTTGTGCGATTCTAGGGTGATTGGCTGAAGGTTGTGGGAAAAACAATGATAGAATAATCTTAAATTCTAGTAGGACCCTGAAAGCTCGAGTCTTTATCCTTAACCCTAGAACATCTCGCTTAGTCGATGAACATCTCGGCCAGGGTGGAATTCGTCTGACCGAGGTGACCTTTTCTGATCCGAAACTGAGAGTTAAGTGTTAGAGTTTGCCAAATCCTATTCTTATTATACCTTTCCTGGTTCAATGCAAGCCTAGGATGAGACTTACCCGGTGATTCCTTTGTTTGTTTACTTAAGATCATAAGTGTAGGTAATAAAGGTTTATCCTTTATTGGGGTTTGAGTGTGCTTTCATTCCATCTTTGTGAGTTAGCCTGAGACTTACCCGGTAAAGGTTGATTCTATTCCCTTAGTTGGAATGTTAGTTTGAGGTTATAGTTCTTTTCCTTAATTCCTTGAGACTTACCCGGTAGTAGGAGTTACGGTTTGGGATTAGTGAGTAGTGAGACTTACCTGGTGATCTATTCCACTTTAGTAACACCTTCCCTTTGCAAAATCTCAGCTTTGTCCGCTTATCTTTAGATCTTGAGTTGGAACCACAACTAGATGCTTTAATCCCTAGAATTGCATATTTCCTTAATTGACTTTTTATCATCATTGATTGTTTTAATCGTTTTTGTTAGTAGTTGCATTGACAACCTATACCTGCTTTGTTTCACTAAGTCCCTGTGATCGACCCATGGAATTTCTTGCTTTTTACTACGATTGACCCGTACACTGCGGGTTCGCATCCTTATTTTAAGCTTACATCTAGGGTTATAAATTTAAAGCTTGCACACACCGTTTGGAGCGAACAATAAGTATAAAGGTAAAAGGACAAACACACAACATACACAATCAGCATGCAACAGTCATTCCTTTTTGTTATCTTGAATTAAGTGATACGTCATTACTAATGATACTTATTTTGTGACACGAGGGATTCCCAAACCTCGCCCCTCTCCCCGTTTAGCAATGCGGAATGGTACTAATGCATTTGACAGTCTACCTGACTGGGCTGGTCGTAGGGAACCTCCTAGACTCTCGCAAGAGCTAGGCAGATGATGTCACGACCCATTATCATACACTTGGGTCAATTATACAATATACTAAAGTCGGCCTATTCCGGTTTCATTATTTATCTTAACTATCAAACACCACTCATACACATCACACACATGCAAGAAGCCAGCTAAGTAAGTCCGTGGACTTACCAGAATCAAATCTCGACTCTTTGTTAACCACCACTCAATCGGTAACTGCATAAATTTAGTTGCCTGTCAAAGAAGGCACGTGGGTCAACATATTTCCCTGGGTACTTAGAAGTCTAAAACTCCTAAGATGTAAGATTCTATTTGCTGAAGTTAGTACAATGCTTATTTAAGGTAAAATGACTATTTTACCCTTGGTCCCGGAACTTCCAAAAATCCGGAATGCTTACTTAAATTCTTATTTGAGGCTAACTAACCATATTCTACTCCCTAGGATGATTTTAGGTAACAACTAGAGAAACTACCCATTTGTCTATTTTCCGAAAAGTCACTAAGGTCCAACTACAGCTTCAAATATGAAATTAAAATAAACTTATAAAAATTCTGAAATAAATTTCTAAATTATCTATGATATGTAATCTACTCATAGGAGCAAGAATTTCTTAAAACTGTTCAACCATTACTTCTACAAAAATCTTTGAAGTTGGCTACAACACTAAAAATGTCCTATACTTAGTTAAAATTCAATGTTGGAAAAACAGCTCAACTACTCTACTTTGAGACCCTATAACTTTCAATCCGACCGTTCATTTCTTCTCAACTTTTATCACCGTAAACTATATATATCTACCTATTATTTATTAAAAATTCAACGGTGGATCTTCAACCATCTCTGTAACATTGGACCACAACAGTGACCATTTCTCACTTAAAAAACTAAGGCTTAAAACGAGTTTTTCTCTTCCATTTCTAGGGGTAATCTGACCTACTTTCATTGTCATCCAGTGATCCTAGTTTGGGCATTCTAGGAGGCCTCAACAAAGCTTTTTTACTACCCTTCTACTTCCCTAGTTTGATCTCTCTTCACAGTAACACTAACACAATTTTAAACCTATGCAGCACATGTTTACATACATCTAGAAGCCAAGGTTGAACTGGGGAAGAGAGAAGGGAGAAGGGTTTGCTCTCTTACCAAAGGAGGGTTGCAGAGGGTTGCTACTGCTGTCAAGGGTGTAGCGAAAGCTCGCCACTGCTGATAGCTGGTTGAAACGTTCCTGAATGTCACTACAGGATGGGGAACCAACTGAGCCTGTTGTGGGCTATATTGTTGCACACTTATGCGTCCTAGGCGGTTGCTAAATGTGTGTAGGAGCAAATCTAGTGTGAAGGTAAGTAATAGGTGAGGAAACAGAAGGGGGCAAGGGAGGGCATTTACTTGGTTGATCACGCGCACAGAGGGTCGTTGCAGCGCCCTTGTTTCTGTCGAGGAGGCTAACACCCAGGGTTGTAGCTGTGCTGAAGGGTTCCTCCACTTGCTGGCTCCTTTCCTGGTGAGTTTTTTGCGCCTGAGGACACTGCTGAACGTATGCAGAAGGGATGTCTCATTCGAAAGGTGGAAACAGAAGGGGGGTAAGAAGAGGCGTTCAGTACGGGAGTTACAACTCTTGTAACGTCTGAACGGCTGCTCTTCCAGATGGGCTGGAGTGAAACGCAGCAAGGCTGGGCCTGCACAAGGGAGGAAGCGGAGGTTGGGCTCGAAGTGCCGCTGGGCCTGTGCAGCTGCGAGGACAAGCTGGGCTGGAGCAGGGCTAGAAAACTGGGCTGAAACTAAGTAGCAAAAAGTGGGCTGAAAGAGTGAATGAGGTTGTCCTGGCCTTGTCACAACCTTGTCAAAACGGGTCATGGCCTTGTCATGGTCTCGTCTCAGCCTTGTAATGATCTCGTCTCAGCCTTGTCATGATCTCGTCTTGTCATGATCTCATCTCAAGTCGTCGTTAAGAATTAATTATAAGAATTAGGGTTTGATATAATTCTATCATTTTATGTGAATTAAATTCTACATAAAATGATAAATAATTATAAGAATTAGGGTTTGATATAATTCTATCATTTTATGTGAATTAAATTCTACATAAAATGATAAAATTTGTGAAGAAAGAAATACTAGATAGAATGGGAAACCGTCAACGGCTCGAAGTCCGATTTGATTCGGAATTAAATGGAATAAAAATTCCGGATATTACAATAATATTGGACTTAATATGATATCATTTTATATTTTAAATTTAGTTTGACTTAGCTATATTTTTTTTCCTAATACTTCGGACTTACTATAGTATTATTTAAATTAGTTGGACAAATCTAGGTAAATTTTATTTTATTTTCCTAATACTTTGGAGTTATGTTTGAAATTTGGACTTACCATGATATTATTTGATATTGTATACTTAGTTGAACTTAGTTAAGTATATTTTTTTTACAAATAATTTTGGACATAGCTTTGAAATTTTAGTCTTACTATGATATTATTTTACATTTTTAAACTTTTAGCTTGTTTTTTTCCTTAACATTTTGGACTTAGGTTTGAAATTTTAGATTTCTTATTTTAATGTTACTTGAACTTAGCAAAGTATATTTTAATTTTTTTAAAAATATTTTGGACTTAGTTTAAAATTTTAGACTTACTATGATAATATTGACAATTTAAATTTAGTTGGACATTTTTTGGTGTATTTTATTTTTCCCCTTAATATTTTGGACTTAGGTTTGAAATTTTGGAACTACTATGATAATATTTGAAATTTTGTAACTCAATCTGGTTCAGTTTTAGTAAATTTATGTTTCTAGATATGTAGTTGTTAGTTTCTTGAAGACTAAAGGTGTTCATCTGCTGTTCGCTCCAAATGGTGTGTGCAAGCTTTAAATTTATAACCCTAGATGTATGCCTAAAACAAGGATGCGAACCCGCAGTGTACGGGTCAACCGTAGTAAAAGCAAGAATTCCGGGGTGTCGATCTCAGGGACTTAGGTGAAACAAAACCAATATTGGTAGTCAATATCGCAATTAACCACAAAAGCAATTAAAGCAATCAAAGATGACAAAAAGTCGATTAAAGGAAATATGCAAACTCTAGGGATTAAAGCATCCAGTTGTGGTTCCAACTCAAGATCTCAAGGTAAGCGGACAAAGCTGAGATTTTGCTAAGGGAAGGTGTTTCTAAAGTGGAATAGATCACCGGGTAAATCTCACTACTCACAATCCCAAGCCAAAGAACCTATTACCGGGTAAGTCTCAAGGTACTAAGGAAATAAACTATAATCTCAAACCAACAAACCAACTAAGGGAATAGAATCAACCTTTACCGGGTAAGTCTCAGGCTAACTCACAATGATGGAATGAAAGCATACTCAAACCCCAATAAAGGATAAGCCTTTATTACCTACACTTATGATCTTAAGTAAACAAACAAAGGAATCACCGGGTAAGTCTCATCCTAGGCTCGCATTGAACCAGGAAAGGTGTAATAAGAATAGGATTTGGCAAACTTTAACACTTAATTCTCAGTTTCGGATCAGAAAGGTCACCTCGGTCAGACAAGTTCCACCCCGGCCGAGATGTTCATCGAATGAACGAGATGTTCTAGGGTTAAGGATAAAGACTCGAGCTTTCAGGGTCCTACTGGAATTTAAGATTATTCTATCATTGTTTTTCCCACAACCTTCAGCCAATCACCCTAGAATCGCACAAGGAAATTAGCCACTCATCATCATGAAAGCAATAATCAAATATAAGGGAAGAAAGTGAATAATTGAACACAAAAACCTTAATAAAAAGGCTTCAATAACTGAATCACTTATCAAACAAACAAGCGTTCCTTGGATCACAATCCAACAAGACAAATAAAAAAAGGGAATCTAAGAAAGTCTTACAAATCCCCTTAAAAGCTATAAAAGCTATCAACTTCTTTCCTTCAATCCTCCTTCAACCTTCCAAAAATTCCTCCTAACTGCAGCTTCTTCAATCCCCAACTGTTATGATGGTAGCGGGTTCTCAATTTGTGGAAAATCCAGCCCTTTATATAGGAAAATTATCTTCCAAAGATAAAATATCTTGAAAAGATATTTTCCTAATAAAATATATCTATCTCTCATAAATAAATCCCTACAATATATGATCTTCCTTCTAGAAATCCAGCCCAAAAATATAAGTTCTCTCATTCCAAAAATAAAAGATCTCAGCCAAAAAAAATATATCTCGCCGCGTCCAAGGTGTTCGCCTCGGTCGGGACGCTCCTCAAGATCACCTCGGTCGAGATGGTACTGTAGCTGACCGAGGTGGCTCTAAACTGAAAGTGAAATCTCTCAAATCTGGTCCAAAGTAAATCTCTTTGTTAATTTCTTGCTTCCTGAACTCCTCTTTAAGCTCCTGAATGTAGCTTCAATGACTCCTTAGCTCCTTTAGCTCCATATTGATGTAAAACGTGCCATTTTACCGACGATTCAACGAAACTTGGTGTAGACCTCGATTCCTGCAAAAGTAGATGAAACGACAATATAATCACATAATATACATCCAAACATGCAGATTATTGGAGATAAAACGTCTAAACAGGTCCCAAAATATAGACTATAATTCATGCTATAAAAATACCACATACTTGTCCCTTGCTTGTCCCCAAGCAAGTTCCAAATCTAAAATACAAGATAGAATGGATTATAAGTCAAAAAGATCAATGAAAAGTTTTTCAAAACATTTTTGTGGTGTGCTCCACTCATAGATCACTCTAAGAGAATGCTTCATGGTATTTAAAATCAAAATATAATCAAAACGTTTTATAAATATAAGAAAGTTGTTAAGCTTTGCATAAAATCGTAGAATGCATAATAAATCATAATTATCGAAACTAATCATGCATAATCCAGTTTAAACCACTAAGTCAATCAACAAGCTCGAGGTCTCAAGGACTTTTCAAAAGAGGTCAAGAAACGTGTGAGGGTGGGATGTATAAAGTGAATGTGGTGCTAGAATCCGGGAAAAGGATCTTTACTTCATTTCCTTTGAATTTCAACATCTTCCACCAATAAGCTTTGCTTATTTTACTTTTTTACTTTTTGGGGTGCATGGATAGAGGTGCACAATAACCGAAGCCTAGGAGATCAACAATCATCAATTTCTCGAGATGCCTCAAACCCTTGATGCACATACCATGACCCGTTAGGAATATCGCTCAATCCGACTTTGGCAAGACACAAACACCCGGTTATGTGAATGGTGCCGAGTTACTCATCATCATGATTGACTTCCCCAAACCTATTTGTTTCTTTCTAACTTCCAGCCAACATCTCATCTTTTCTTTCACTTGCTTTTCACTTGCTTGCTTCTAAATTCCCGGATAAATAAAGGGAGGCAAATATGTATATGAGGGGCTAAGCATGATCAAGAAGAAGAAGAGAAAAGAATGAATTGCCTTGATCTTTCCAGGAAGAAAGTGAGAGAACTCATCATGTGGTCTCAACCTTCAAATTCAACATAATTTGGATAAAAACAAAGTATTAAACATGCCACAAATTTCAAACAAAGCATTTAGCAACTTAAACATATTATGAAACCTTTCAAACATATAAAGATTTCAAAACCAATCTGCAAACAAAATCATCACTGAGGTCATATCCAAATAAGAAGCACAAAATTGTTTCGAAAACTGTCTCAGTTAAACCACCTCGGTCGAGATGTTCTAAGTCAACCGAGGTACTGCACCTCGATTGGTCAGAATCACTTCGGTCGAGGTCAATAAATTTTTTTTTTCAAACCAGTTTTTGACGTTTTTCTCAATCAAATAACCTGTATGCATGCATGTAGTCTCAGATAAACACATAGAGCATAAAAAAAATCATAAATATCCAAACCGAGTCATACAAGCATCCACATAAGTCAAATAATACACATCGGCATACCCCATACTTAGGACACATTGTCCCAATGGGTCAAAATAAGTTTAAAGAAATAGAGTACTCACCGGATAAAGCTGAGCTGCATAATAAATAAAGAAAATAAATCCTGCAAGCTCTAATCCCAATCTGGTGGTGGTGGTGGTGGCACGTACGGATGCTGAGATGGGTCTAAAGGATAGCCCATCATGTGCTGGAACTGGATCTCCATCATCCGGCGCTGGTAGTGCTAGCTCTCCCGCATCTCTCTCATCTCTAGGGATAAGGCGGCGTAGGAATCTATCATCTGATCCGTCAGATCATCGATCTGGCGGTGAGCGACTGGATCCCTCTGCCTACGTACCCTACGCCTAGCAGGACGTGCTGGTTTTGTAGCTGGCTCCTCCTCTGTCTCCTCGTCCTCTAGATCGACGACTGGTATGCTGGTACCAGCTATATCTGTACCTGTGTCCATGGCAGCACCGCCATCCTCATCCTCATCCTCCTGCTCATTAGCCTCATCATCCTCATCCTGCCCCTGAGTTGCTGCTGTTGCATCTCTGGCGTCCTCCATAAGAGGAATCCACGCGGTGTGCCAGTACTGAGGGTCGAACACTGTAAACTGAGATGACCATCTAATACCCTGAGGTGCAGTCTGCTCCCAGGCCATCGCCACATATGGCATAGTAAGTCCGCGAGGAACCAAGATCCTCCTAGTGATCATCTCCTGCAGCCCGAGCGGCTTGGCAGCCGCCACCATAGTACAAGCACTCAAGTCTAAGTCCATGTAACTCGCAATGTGAGTCACTATACCTCCGCATCAGATATCTCCCTTCGCCTTTGCCTTTATCTTGTGCAGATCCTCAGCCAGCATCACTCCAAAATCTGGAACTCCTCCGGTCACCATACAGTACAGACTTAGCAACTCCCCCTGTCTAATCTTCTGGGGCATCTCAGTACGCGCCAGAAGTGTCTCGCTGAAGATCCGGTGAGCTAGTCTGAAGGCCAGGTGGAAGATAATACACTCCTTGGAATCTCCAGGTCTCCACCTGTCAGCGTGCTCAACTACATGAGCTATCTGGCCCTAGAACTCTCGAGCTACACCTCAAGAAGGAAAATCAGCAACTGTGGAGGCCGGGAAGCCGAAAATATCCCTCCAATGATCCATCGGGAGTAAGTAGTTCCGGTTCATCAGCCGGTACTTGATGGCACGCTCTATAGGCAAGTAAGTGACGGAGCTAACAAACTCCAAGGTCGTCTCAAGGTAGGCTGGAGCTCTAATCTCAGTAAACTGCTCCAGCCCTACCATGGAAATCATCTGCCTCAAATCATCATCTACGTGGAGGCAATCAAATGCAGAAATGTCCAAAAACCGCGGTGCAACCACTGGACGTGCAGAAATGCGGTCATAGTCTACTTGGTGACGCTCGTGGATCACCGGTATGGATCGACGAGAAGAAGAAGAAGGAGAAGGAGAGGATCTATCTCTCAGAACAAGCTGCCTGTCAGAACTCATCTTTCTCTCTCACTTTCAGACCACCTCGGTTGCCCTGACAACTCTCAAGAACACCTCGCCGAGGCACAGGTCGATTGGACCGAGGCGATGTGCTGTTCGATCAAAACTGTCAGAAATCCAGTTCTTTTCTCCCAATATCACTACCAATGGTTCCTATGGGGTACTTAATCCTTTTTTAGCACAATGCAGGGGCAACCAAAGCCCAAATCGATCGAAAACAGTGGAAGAAGAGGGAGTTAGGGTTTTTTTCGAATTACCCCAGATTTGGCCGATTTGGAGCATTTTTGTTGCAGATTGTCGCTTGCAAACCGATCCTCTACCATTTCCTTGCTGTTTGGAAGCGAGAATCATCGACGACGATCGAAGATTGGAGAACGAGGTGAATCTGTGCGCCGCGGTCGAGAAGGTGAGAGAGGGAAGAGAGAGAAATCTCAGCTCCCTTTTATACCCTTTTCTGGAACTGCTGTCACCTCGGTCGAGATGGTCTCAACTGGACCGAGGTGGTACGGACCGAGGTGGATCTTCAGTAACCCTAGTCGCCTCGGTTGCTCAAGAATCATCTCGGTCGAGGTGCTTGTGACAGCAACCGAGATGTGTGTCAATCAAACTCCGTCTTCTCAAATTCTCGTACTTTTGTCCTTCCAGTGTTGCTCCTGGGTTGTATTCCTTCCTTAGATGTCACCTGTTGTTTGTCTAGGATGCCAAAAACAAAGCAAAGCAAAGCAAAAGCAAACTATCTAAAGCTAGACTAGAAAAAGGGGAAAAGAAAGCAATACCTTGGGTTGCCTCCCAAGAAGCGCTTGATTTAAGGTCGCTAGCTGAACCGTACGGTATCCTCAAACATGTTGGAAAGTATCCTCACCCCATACTTCACCTCCATCATAGGGTGAGATAAGGAAGTCTATCAATCGTTCCAACAAGTGCAAGTGCTCATCGGGGAATGAATCATCTATGGGTGGTTCGTCCTTCTCGCGCGAGGATGGAGGTAGCCGACTGAGGTGTTCCGCAACAGAATTTTCGGATCCCTTCTTATCGCGGATCTCTAGGTCAAACTCTTGAAGCAAAAGAATCCATCGAATAAGACGTGGCTTGACATCCTTCTTAGCAAGCAAGTAACGAATGGCTGCATGGTCGGTGTAAACAATAACCTTCGCCCCTACTAAGTAAGAATGAAATTTCTCAAAAGCATATACAACCGCCAAAAGTTCCTTTTCGGTGGTGGCGTAGTTACGCTGGGCTTCGTCTAGCCTCTTGCTAGCATAGTAAATGGCGGTGGTCTTGCCATCCTTCTTTTGTCCAAGCATTGCCCCTACCGCCACATCACTCGCATCGCATATGATCTCGAAGGGAAAGGTCCAATCCGGAGGTTGGATAATGGGAGCGGAGATCAACGCCTCCTTAATCCTGTAGAATGCATCGAGACACTCCTGCGAAAACTCAAAAACAACATCTTTATTCAAGAGTTTAGTTAGTGGTTTAGAGATCTTCGAGAAGTCCTTGATGAATCTCCTATAGAAACCTGTATGCCCGAGAAAACTCTGCACTCCCTTAACAGAACAAGGAGGAGGAAGTTTCTCAATAGTCTCGATCTTAGCTCGATCGACTTCAATACCTCTACTAGATACGAGGTTTCCTAGCACAATGCCTTCATTAACCATAAAGTGACATTTCTCCCAATTCAAGACGAGATTAGTGTCTTCACATCTTTGCAGCACTAGAGAAAGGTTAGATAGTCAATCATCAAAAGAGGAACCATATACTGAAAAATCATCCATAAATACCTCCATGATCTCCTCTATATACTCGGAAAAGATAGCCATCATGCATCCCTGGAAGGTAGCGGGTGCATTGCATAATCCAAATGGCATCCTCCTATAAGCGAATGTCCCCCATGGACAAGTGAAAGTGGTCTTCTCTTAATCATCCAGATGGATAGGAATCTGGAAGAAGCCACTATAACCATCCAAATAGCAAAAATGTGAATGCTGGGTCAACCGTTCGAGCATTTGATCGATGAAGGGAAGTGGAAAATGGTCCTTCCGAGTGGCCACGTTCAGCTTCCTGTAATCAATGCACACCCTCCAGCCCGTGACGGTCCTAGTTGGGATTAACTTGTTGTACTTATTCGTCTCAACGGTCATCCCTCCTTTCTTCGGAACCACATGCACCGGGCTCACCCACTCGCTGTCCGAGATAGGAAATATGATACCTGCATCCAACAACTTAAGAATTTCTTTCTTCACAACCTCTTTCATGATCGGATTTAACCGTCTTTGAGGTTCCCGTGAAGTCTTATGATCGTCCTCCATTAGTATTCTATGCATGCAGAAAGAAAGCTTAATTCCAATAAGATCATCAATAGTATAACCCAAAGCCTTTTGATGCTTCCTCATGACATGCATTAGTTTAGATAATTCAGATTCGGAGAGGGAAGCACTAATGATGATGGGATAAGTAGAATCTGGTCCAAGAAAGACATACCTCAAGTGACTTGGGAGTTGTTTAAGCTCCACAACTGGGGGTGCTTTCTGAGGTGGATCTTTGTTTCCTCCTTCCAGTGGAGTAGATCGAAGAACTGGACTTTCAATAAATCTCAGTTGACATCATCTCGCTTTCGACCTCGGTCGAGGTCTAGAGAGGGTGACCGAGATGTTCTTCAGTCAAGAACACCTCGCTTGGTCCATAAAGTGCCTCGGTCGAGGTACTGCAACTGGGTCCGAAACTGGAGATCTTCTTCTCCTGGATTAATTTTTCAATTTTAGCTCCTGGATCTTCTTCCAGCGCCTTTAAGCTCCGTATATCTGCATCACAAGAAGCATTCATACCTTCCTCCATTAAGCTAAAACTAATAACTCTCTCAAGTGGATCTTTAATAAGGATAGTGCTCACCAATTCTCTTGATTCTTCTTCATCATAGATGTTGAAGATATCATCTCCTAGCTGCTCTCCCTTCATTGCCGCAAGAAATGCAAACTCCACTTCATCTCCGCCAATGTTGAATTTTAACTTGGCGTTCTTACAATCCACATTGCAACCCAAAGTTGCTAGAAATGGTCTCCCGAGAATGATAGGAACGGGGTAATCTGCGGGAATATCAAGCACAACAAAGTCTATAGGTAAATAGAAGTTACCTAACTTAACCGGAACATCTTCCAAAATGCCCACGGGATGGGTAATGGAACGATCCGCCATGTATAACCGTATCTTCACCGGCTTGGGCTATCCAAGTCCGATCCTCACACATAGCTCCAGCGGGATGATGCTCACGCTGGCTCCTAGATCACACAACGCCTCACAAGTGACATACCCAACTTGAATGGGAATGCAAAACGAGCCGGGATCTCTCAACTTGGGTGGCATCTTCTCCTTCATGATTTTAATAAGCTCCGAGGATTTAGATGTCATCCTTACTTCACCAAAGTCTTCCAACTTCCCCTTTCTTGATAGAATTTCTTTTAAGAACTTCCCATATGCGGGCATACCTAGAATAGCATCAAGGAAAAGGATATTAATATGTAGTTTATTCATTAAGTCATGGAACTTACCAAAATGATTGTCTAGATGTGCTTTGGCCCTTGACTGGGGGAATGGAAGTGGTGGTTTATATGCAGGAGGTGGAACATAAACTTCAGTTTTGTCCGACGCTCTCTGAAGTTCGACCTCGGTTGGCATCTCGGCCGAAGTGTTCTTCGACTGTGCCTGGACCGATGTGTTCTTCGTCTATACTAGCATCGATCGAGGCACTAGATCTGCAGTCTTCAGTCCACTTCTCGTCGTTATTGACATGATCTGTCTCTTGGGGTTGCTTTCCGTCCTTGTTGGAAGCTTCCCTGGATCTCTTGGCGCTTCATTCGCCTTGTTAAAGAATTGTTGTTCTAAGGCTTTTTGTGCCTTCGAAAATGAAGTCATGGATGTCTCCATAGAGTTGAGCTTGATCAAGATAGCCTCCAACACCGCATCTTTCTTTTCCGGCTGGGATTGATCCTTGCTTCTGGCTCTTCAATGGAGTAGAAGAAGAAGAAGAAGAGAGGAAAGGATTAGTGGAGTCATTCAAATTAGAGTTAGAGTAAGGGTTCCCCGAATTTTGATTGTTTGTCCTCCAATTTTTGTTGTTGGATCCTCTATTGTTGATGTAGTTGTTGTTCCGGGAACCGTTGTTGTTGTTCCGGTAACCATTGTTGTTCCTTGAGCCTTGATATCCTTCATCTTCTTTCTTGGTTTGAGCAACCAAAAGTTCCTTCAATTGTTTCACATCATTCTTCAAAGAAGTGAGTTGATCATTGTTTGGTGGAGCTTCATGAAAGTTAACTCTTTTAACTCCACCTTCAGCTCCTTGGTGGGAGTATTTCTCCATGTGCAAAGCTTGTTTCTCTATGAACTCCCAAGCTTCGTCAATCGTCATGTCCATGAACGTGCCGGCGGATAGTAGTTGAAGGTTGAACTGGGTGTTTCCGTCTAGTCTCTTGAAGTATATCTCCAACAACTCTATCCTTGGAATTCCATGATGTGGGCAATCCAAAAGGATGTCTTTAAATCTCTCCCATGACTTGGACAAACTCTCCTTGTCCTTCATGATGAATGCATTGATCTTCCCGCTCATTTCAGCCGTCTTAGAGGGGGGAAAGAATTTAGTCAAGAACTCCGTCGTCATCTCCTCCCATGTGTTGATTTTTCCTGGAGGAAGAGATTGATACCAAGTAAGCGCCCTATTTTTCAAAGAGAAGTAGAAAGGCCTTAGCTTGTAATTGTTGTTTTCCAGCCGTGAAGGTCTCAAGGTCTCCATCAAGATCTCATAGTTCTGCAGATGTTGATGCGAAGACTCCCTCTCTAGCCCTCCAAACTGGCATTGGCGAATCATGGAAAGAACTTGCGGTCAAAGCTCATAATCATGGTCCGCTGGATCACCTAGGTTGACTCCTGGACGCCTCAGTTGCTGGTTGGGGTCCATCCTCTGCCCTAGGGTCTGTGGAATACCTGCAAAAAGAGCATCTCGGACTGGCAGCCGAGGTGGAAGTATCTTGGCCGGGGCAGCTGGAGCTGGATCTTGCCTCGGTCGAGGAGCTAGAGCTGGTCGAGGTAGATAATTGTCCCGTAAAATCGCCATATCTGCTTCGATTGCTTCCGTCCTTGCGCTAGTTTCTTCCTTTTCAAGTCACAATTCTTCTTTGCTGAGGCGTAGTTGTTCCAATACCTCCTTCAATTCGGCCTCAAGATCGCGATTCTCTTGATTGGCCATCTTAGCTTCTTTCAAGCGTCTTTTGTATGTCTTTTCTGGTTCAGGATCGTAAAGAACGATTTCCTTCCCAACGCGGGTTCTTCGCATAAACCTAAGAAAAAGAACGTGCGAAAGTCGTTGTAGTATAGTGGTAAGTATTCCCGCCTGTCACGCGGGTGACCCGGGTTCGATCCCCGGCAACGGCACCAAAGACTTGTTCGCTCCAAATGGTGTGTGCAAGCTTTAAATTTATAACCCTAGATGTATGGGGTGTCGATCTCAGGAACTTAGGTGAAACAAAACCAATATAGGTAGTCAATATCGCAACTAACCACAAAAGCAATTAAAGCAATCAAAGATGATAAAAAGTCAATTAAAGGAAATATGCAAATTCTAGGGATTAAAGCATTCAGTTGTGGTTCCAACTCAAGATCTCAAGGTAAGCGGACAAAGCTGAGATTTTGCTAAGGGAAGGTGTTTCTAAAGTGGAATAGATCACCGGGTAAATCTCACTACTCACAATCCCAAGCCAAAGAACCTATTACCGGGTAAGTCTCAAGGTACTAAGGAAAGGAACTATAATCTCAAACCAACAAACCAACTAAGGGAATAGAATCAACCTTTACCGGGTAAGTCTCAGGCTAACTCACAATGATGAAATGAAAGCACACTCAAACCCCAATAAAGGATAAGCCTTTATTACCTACACTTATGATCTTAAGTAAACAAACAAAGGAATCACCGGGTAAGTCTCATCCTAGCCTCGTATTGAACCAGGAAAGGTGTAATAAGAATAGGATTTGGCAAACTCTAACACTTAACTCTCAGTTTCGGATCAGAAAGGTCACCTCGGTCAGACAAGTTCCACCCCAGCCGAGATGTTCATCGAATGAACGAGATGTTCTAGGGTTAAGGATAAAGACTCGAGCTTTCAAGGTCCTACTGGAATTTAAGATTATTCTATCATTGTTTTTCCCACAACCTTCAGCCAATCACCCTAGAATCGCACAAGGAAATTAGCCACTCATCATCATGAAAGCAATAATCAAATATAAGGGAAGAAAGTGAATAATTGAACACAAAAACCTTAATAAAAAAGCTTCAATAACTGAATCAATTATTAAACAAACAAGCGTTCCTTGGATCACAATCCAACAAGACAAATCAACAAAAGGGAATCTAAGAAAGTCTTACAAATCCCCTTAAAAGCTATAAAAGCTATCAACTTCCTTCCTTCAATCCTCCTTCAACCTTCCAAAAATTCCTCCTAACTGCAACTTCTTCAATCCCCAGCTGTTATGATGGTAGCGGGTTCTCAATTTATGGAAAATCCAGCCCTTTATATAGGAAAATTATCCTCCAAAGATAAAATGTATTGAAAAGATATTTTCCTAATAAAATATATCTATCTCTCATAAATAAATCCCTAAAATATATGATCTTCCTTCCAGAAATCCAGCCCAAAAATATAAGATCTCTCCTTCCAAAAATAAAAGATCTCAGCCAAATAAAATATATCTCGCCGCGTCCAAGGTGTTCGCCTCGGTCGGGACGCTCCTCAAGATCACCTCGGTCGAGATGGTACTGTAGCTGACCGAGGTGGCTCTAAACTGAAAGTGAAATCTCTCAAATCTGGTCCAAAGTAAATCTCTTTGTTAATTCCTTGCTTCCTGAACTCCTCTTTAAGCTCCTGAATGTAGCTTCAATGACTCCTTAGCTCCATTTTGATGTAAAACGTGCCATTTTACCTACGATTACAACGAAACTTGGTGTAGACCTCGATTCCCACAAAAGTAGATGAAACGATAATATAATCACATAATATACATCCAAACATGCAGATTATTGTTGATAAAACGCCTAAACAGGTCCCAAAATATAGACTATAATTCATGCTATCATCTGCCTTTTTGAGCGGCCATTTTGCCTTTATTTTCTTGCTTTCAGCCAAGATATGTTGAAAGATTATCTTATTCCACCTTTTGGCCTTGGTAAGGAAGTTTCTAATAGATTTTTTATATGCCAAAATTCTATTAAAAAAAATAACATGAAAAATGTAGTTTTTCAATAAATTCTAAGAAAATTGACAAAAGTTTGTTCGTCAATCATATTGTTTTTGTTGTAGGCAAGATATATTATCAACATATTTGATCTATTACCGAGAAAGCATTGGCTCAATAACTCCTGAAATTATGTATTCACGAAATGCATATTTCGTAATGTATCACTACTGAGTTATGATGATGCCAACTTATTTGAGATTCCATAATCACTCAATTTGCCTTCTATGTGATGAACAATTCTTTAGAATCTGAACAATTTTCCTATTGAAGGCTTTTCTCCATGTGCTACTATTATTTTGGATATCCTACCCGCTTCATTCTTGTTGATATTTCTTTCTTGGACTTTTAGTTACACAAGCAAAGAAAGGAATTTTTCTCAATCAAAGCAAGTATACTAAGAATTTGCTTAAGAAGTACAAAATGGATCAATATAAGGTCGCAAAAACTCCTATGAGTTTAACACTTTCTCTTGACCATGACAAGGATGACAAAAGTGTGGTACAAAAGGAGTATCGAGGTATGATCGGTTCATTGTTGTATTTAACTGCTAGTCAACCTGACATTATGTTTAGCGTGTGCATGTGTGCAAGATTTCAAGCTGATCCTAATGAGTCACACTTGATAGCTGTGAAAAGAATTTTTCGGTATCTCAATGGCACCAAGGATCTAGGGTTATGGTACCCACGTCAAAGCTCGTTTCACCTTGTTGGCTATTCAGATGCAGACTTTGCAGGTTATAAGGTTGATAGGAAAAACACTTCTGGATGTTGCCAATTCTTAGGGTCATCCCTAATCAGTTGGCACTCCAAGAAGCAAAATTTTGTCGCCCTATCCACAGCCGAAGCTGAATATATAGCTGCGGGAGCCTGTTCTGCACAAATTCTATGGATTGCTCAACAATTTCGTGATCTTGGCTTTGACTTAAAAGGTATTCCCATAAAATGTGATGATACTAGTGTTATTTCTATAACCAAAAATCATGTGCAGCACTCAAGGACTAAGCATATTGATGTAAGGCATCACTTCATACGTGATCATGTTGAGAAAGGTGATGTTTCGATCTCTTTTATATCTACTAACTTACAACTTGCAGATATCTTTACCAAGCCTCTTCTTGCGGAACAATTTAATTTTATAATATTGGAGCTTGTTATGTTGAACAAGGAAGCATTAACGTAGGAGGAGTAAATCATTTTATTTATTCCTACGAATGCAACCCAATTAATGTTTTTAAGGGCCTTGAAAGGTAATTCAAGGGTCTTGAAACACGTTTCAAAGGGTAAATTAAAAAGGATCAATTAGGAATTCATATATTTGAGATATGCAAATTTCTAATTTTTTTTAAGAGTTTTGTTTAAAGGGATTTCAAAAGGCTTTATTTTCAGATTCAAAGGATTTTGAAAAGTTGTTACCAAAAATTATGGAAAGAATTTTAATCAACAATGATTCTCCCAAGATCTTGAATTTCTCAATATCTTAGTGATCTTACGTTGATGTGATTTCTTCCCTTAAATACCACTTTTCTTCTTTCTTTATCTCTTCTTCTTCATTCTCTCTTTGAAAACGCGGTGCTTTACTCTTTCGTTTTTTCACAAACACTTTTCATCTTTCTCTCAAAATTTCTCATGGCATCCAAGAGATCTTCAGTTGATGAGGCAACATCATCTGCCCCCAAGAGACAAAGAGTGGTTTAGATTTCATCCGACTCAGACTCTGACTCAAGCTCAGGGTCAGATTCAAGCTCAAGTGCTCCAATTCATTTGAATGACGCTGAAATTTTTGCCAAGACGGGCTTCCCTTACACTGGTTTGGAAGTCAAACCGACGTCAAGAAATGGCTAACTGAGTTCGAAGAACGACATGAATGCATGTGTGAGTTTGTCGGTAGAGAACTCTTCACATGCTTCTCTTTACCAGGGCTTGAAGTGCTTCAAGCAAGCCATATCTGGTTTATGCTCAACCCAGGACAAGTCTCCTTCCCACGATTAACCAAGTTGTTCTACATAAACTTAACTTTCAAAAGAGAAAGGGGATAATGGGTTTTGGACTCAGTTGTCAAAGGTAAGAAAATCACCATTACTACTGAGATTATTGCTGATATCTTTGGTCTTCCTTGCTATGATGTCTTTGATCATCCTACCCCTTCTAGAACCATTCAATTGGCCCAAGAATAGTTTCTTCGTCCCAATGCTTTACCACAACCCACTACTACTTGTCTAACCCTTGAAGCTAGAATTGTTTGTGCTACTTTGGTTAGATGTGTGGTACCAAGGATTAACAATAGAGATGTGGTGACCAATACATTACTTGCTTTTTTGTATCATGTGTTGAATGGGTTCAAGGTTCATCTTCCTAAAATTATTCTGTCTCATATGGTCAATGTGTTAAATTCTCCCAGTGATTATCTCCTTCCTTATGGAAATTTGCTTCCAAAGATCTTTCAGCATTTTTCTGTTGACTATTTTGATGAGGTGGAACACATTGTGTGTGGAGAATTGGATGAGAAATTCTTTGACAATTTAGGGATTACGAGAACAGAAGTTGACTATAGAACAATATGGGTTCTAAAGGAGCAACCAACTTGTAATTATTCCACGGTGCAGCGTCTGGAAGCTGTAGAGAGTGCAGTGGACTCTTTGAGAACCGATCTTGTCTTTTTCCGAGCAACAATGACTGACAAGCTGGATGAAACACAAGATTTACTGGGTATTCTTAATTAGAAAATTAATCAAATGTTTCATGTCAACGCCCTTTCTCTTACAGCTGCCAGTAGCATCAAGCCTTTAACAGAAGAAGATGGACAAGCTACCACAAAGGATGCTGAACAGGTCATGACCCAATGTCATAAAATTGTCAAAGACCGTCCTATTCGCCAACCATCATCTGAGGATCCAGACATTCTGAATATTGAAGAATTTGGGGTAGTCAAGAAATATGATAAGAATTCTGATCAGAGGCGAACAGGCCTTTCTCGCAAAGAACTTGACCTCGTCCATGCTCAAAATCGCTGGAGGAAAATGTGTTTGAGGGAGCATTATGGGGAAGGAAGCTCATCCAGGTGGTATAAAGAAAACTGAAGCTCTCAGATGTCCATGACTGTCAAGGCCCTTGATATTGATATCAAAGGCTTGTTTTTTAAAAACTTAATCTTTTTTCGTTTTGTGGAAATACTTTTGGGTTGTAATGTTTTAAAACTCTCGTGCCTAAACTATTTTTCTCCCTTGTTGAAAGACAAAGGGGGAGAAATGAATGTGATCCGACATTCGATATTCTACATTCTGCATTTTAGGTTTTTATATTCATATATGCATTGCTAACCTTACAAATGCAGGTACGAAAACATTTGTGTTGTCTTCCATCAAGGGGGAGATGGAAAACTCCACCTTGATTATAAAGTTATACAGGTGTTGATGATGGAAGACTTAAACACAAATGAAGTAGTTTGATACACTAACAAATGAATTGTTTAGATATCGAGTTGCTTGGTTTGGTATGGTGGTTTGGAGTATTTAAGTGCAGGTTTTGCAAGAGACTTCAAAGGACCTTGGAAGAGTTTGAAAGACAAGGAGTTTAGAGTATTCAAACGACAAAGACCTTGAAATGAATTTCAAGGGAACGAAGAAGTCAAGGGCGCACGTTCAAAGATTTCAAATCACTAAGAAGATCTTCCAAGAGAGATTTACTCAAACAAAAAGATATGATCAAGTGAAGATCTCAACCGACCATCAAAGAAGATCTTTCAAAGATCCTTAACCGAAAAGCACGAAGATTCTTTCCTCTGGTTTTGAAGATTGTTACAACAAATATGAGAAGATCAAGGAGAGAGAGATCAACGTGTTCTCAGGTAATGAAGATCCACAACGTCTATCTCATCTCAACCAAAGAGCGATCTTCATGGAGAAGAAGAATGATCTCCAAACGGTAATCTTTCTAACGGCTAGAACACTTCTCCATAGAAGGTTATAAATGAATATGGCGATTGAAGAACAAGGACACAAGCTTACACGGAAACATCCATAGTCTTCAAGCGATCCAAGATCATCTTCATTCAGTCAATAGTTTTTATTTCTCTCTTTTTTCTAAAAAGATTTATCCCCTAGAGAGAGATAAAACCCGAGAGCTCCATTGGCATATCTAAAGAGTGTTATACTTGAGTGTGTGTTACTCTACGAAGTAACTAGGCTATTATAGCAAGGTGAAGAGTTAGAGCTAGATCGTAGCATTGGCTATAGTGAGAGAAGAAGGGGACTTCTTCTAGTTTGTATCTAGGACTCTTTGAAGCTGATAATAGATAATTAGATCCTAAGGCTATACCCTGGGACGGAGAGTAGGCTATTTAGAGCTGAACTTCGTAAACATATCCTTGTGTCGATCTTTTACTTTCCCACTATATCTTGTTTTATTGTGACTAACTTTGTTTTGTAGGTGTTCAAAGTCAAGGCCCTTGAAACGACTTTCAAAGCCCTTGAAATCAAAGTTTCACAAAGAACTCAGATCGACATCAAGGCCCTTGAAATTGGTTTCAAGGCCTTGAGATTGTTTTTGCGAAAAGTTCTCATACTCTATTCAAACCCCCTTTCTAGAGTATCTTTATCCTTTATATTTACCTAACGGTTCAATATTTTGTTAATTTTGATCAAGAAAATGGTTGTTTTGTGTTTTAGTTGCATTTTTAGACAACTCAAGAAGGAGACACATCATTGGATCCATGGAAGTTTACGATTTCCTATGAAAAATGTAAAAAGGAGGTGACTTACAATACTCTAATTTTCACTCTCCAGTTTATGATATTCGAAATCTAATAACATCATTTCATAAGCCTTGGTAGAATTGGAGAATTCAGACGAACGTATATGAAAACAGGAGCACGAATGTCGGTAGGGAATAGCAATATTGCCTCTAGCAAGTGGTAATTGACTGACTAGTGACATTCAATGTAAAAATTTTCAAATGTACTTTGATATTCAAAATCCAGATGTAACTAGAAGACAAATAGCAAGATTCAAATCAGACACAAGAAATTGGTAACGCAGTTCGGTTTCCCTAGTCTACGGAATCTCAAGAGGGAAGATCCAGCCAATCCACTGTTTGATCGAAACAGGTTTATAGATTACAACTCAAGAAGCATGCGAGCTGAACACCCGTTCAACAGAACTAAGATCTAAGTAGACAACAAGAAAGAAGTAGCAGTTGAGAAAAGCCCCCTGACGAAGGCACCTCGAAAGTTTTCTCATAAACTTTCGAAACTTCACATAGAAACTCTTCTTCTGTGTAGCAACTATCTAGAGATGAAGCTATCGTTCTGAATCAGTTGTCTTCAACCACTCTTGTTTAGATCATTCTCATAACAGATGAGATTTGGAAGATCGTCTCTCTTTCCTGCTTCATGGTTTCTTTTACACTTGCGAAGAAGAAAACCCTAGATCCAGATACATGCCTTTGTCGACGACCCAGGAAGATCTCAAAATATATATACAATCACCAGCTGAGAGACATTCCTTTTTTCTGAGTTACGGGCTTAGTTGTTGGGTCTACAGCTGAACTATGACGTGGGCCTTTTTCTTCCTATAGTCTACTTATCCTAATTAGATAATCACCTCATATATATATATATATATATATATATATATATATATATCCAGTAGTGTTAGTTTAAGTCTAGCTGCCAAACTTAGTTTAATAACTGAGTGGTAACTAAGACATAAGTCACACTATATATATTGGCATATCATCTAATTACAATCTAATCCTGTACAACTAATGTTCTGCTTCAAGCATGCAAAAAGAGTAATGTAATTGTTACAATTTAATCATACAAGAATAGAAAACGACAATGCCCTCCTGATTCTTGTAGATATAACTTGTCTGACTCCTAATCATTCATAGTGGAAAAGGGCTTCACATCTTGTCTATCATCAATTCAAGAGGCTTAATTTGTCCTCAAGGAGCATCCCATATGTGTAAAGAATTTCTACAAAACAAAAATTTATCAGTTGTAACAATCTTAGTACCAAAATCAGCAGGATTAATCTTACCTTTGATTTTCTTTACAATAAAATGTTGTTTTTCCACTTCATCTCTTATAAAATGGTCTCTAACATCTATGTGTTTAGATCTCTCATGATATACCGGATCTTTACACATATACAGGGCACTTTGACTATCCATATGTAGGACTGGCACACAAGGATTGTGTTGAACTTCTCCAATGATACCTCTCAGCCAAATGGCCTCTTTCGAGGCTTCAACAGTAGCCACATATTCAGCTTTTGTAGAGGATAAAGACACTATAGATTGCGGTTGAGTTTTCCAGGATATACAATTACCACACCATTTATATAGAAATAAGAAGTAGTTGATTTTGTATTATCTTTATTACTAGCGTAGTCAGCATTTACATATCCATAAACTTCATTTTTATCAAAATGTTCAGCAAATGCAAGGCACATATTCTTGGTACCACTCAAATATCTGAGAAGAAATTTCATACCAACCTAGTGAGTGTTACCAAGATTGGACATAAACCTGCTAAGCACACTGATGGCAAAGGCTAAGTCAGGTCTGGTGCTTATCATCGCATACATAACAGACCTTACAACTACATCATAGGGTACTTTGGACATCTCATTAATCTCACTTTGAGTAACAGGACACTGTTTCTTGGTGAGCTCTAGGTGCCCTCCTAAGGGGATGGTGGTGGGTTTGGAATTATCCATGTTAAACTTATCAAGAATTTTCTAAATATATCCAACTTGACTAAGTCACATTTTCTTTCTAACCCTATCATTTTTATGCTAGCACCTAGAATTTTTTGGGCTGCCCCTAAGTCTTTCATGTCAAAATGAACTTTCAAATCTCTTTTAACCCCAGCAACAAGAACTTTAGATTTACTCATTACTAACATATCATCAACATAAAGAAGAACATACAGAGGTTGAGATGAAGTCACATTTTTGAATAAAGACAGTATTCATACTTGCTTCTAGTGAATCCTAAATATTTTATGCATTTGTCAAATTTCAGATTCCACTGTCTAGGAGAATGTTTAAGACCATATATAGATTTTTTCAAGAGACATACATGATCAGATTTTTTTATCTACAAAACCTTTAGGTTGAGACATGTAGATAGTTTCATATAAATCTTCATGGAGAAAAGCAGTTTTGACATCCATTTGCTCAATTTCCCAATCAAAGATAGTAGCCATAGCAAGTAACAATCTCATAGTTTTATACTTGACTAAAGGGACAAAGATATCAGTGTAGTCTATCCCTTCCCTTTGGGTACAACCTTTAGCCACCAATCTTGCTTTATATCTAGGGGGCTCATGAGTTTTAATGGCTTCTTTTAATTTGTATATCCATTTACACTGAATGATCTTAGGATTGGTAGGTTTTGTGGTTAAGGTCCATGTTTTATTATGGATCATGGACTCAATTTCCTCCTTCATAGCCTTACACCAATAACTAGCATCTTGACTTTTCATAACTTGTTCATAAGTGTCACGAGTGAAAACTCCACCTTTTTTATAATGTTTTACAGGTGTTGATGATGGAAGACTTAACACAAATGTAGTAGTTGAATATACTAAATAATGTATTGATTATATTCTCTAGATGTTTGGTTGTTTTGAACTCAATGCATGTATTATCAAATGTCAAGGGCCTTGATTCAAGGGCCTTGAAGTATAACTTAAGGACAAAGAAGATAGCGTTTACAAAAGGACGATCTCAAAGGCCTTGAAGTTATATGCACGAAGGATTCAAATGCAAAGAAGATCTTCCAGGAAGATTTGCTCAAACGGAAAGATTTTTGAAAGATCTCTTTTAACCGAAGATCTCAACTGAAGATTCTCTAAAAAACAAAAGCGGAAAAAATATCTTCTCCCTCGATTCAACAAAACACGAGAAGATCAAGGAGCTAAGGACTCGACGTGTTCTCAGGAGTTGAAGATTTGCAACATCTACCTTATCTCGAAACAAGAAACGATCTTCACGGAGAAGAAGATTCATCTTCAAACGGTCATCTCTCCAACGGCTAGAAGACCTCTCCATAGAAGAGTATAAATGAAGATGATGGTCGAAGAAGAAATACAGAAGCATACATAAGAAAACATCTTTACGTCTTCAAGCAATCTAAACATCTTCTTTCATTGTTTTTCTTTCTCTCATTTACGCAAAAGCTATATCCCCTTAGAGAGAGAAAACACAAGAGCTCCATTGGAAGATCTAAAGAGTGTTATACTCGAGTGTGTGTTACTCTACGAAGTAACTAGGCTATTATAGCAAGGTGAAGAGTTGGAGCTAGATCGTAGCATTGACTATAGTGAGAGAAGAAGGGGATTTCTTCTAGTTTGTATCTAGGACTCTTTGAATCTGATAATAGATAATTAGATCCTAAGGCTATACCCTGGGATGGAGAGTAGGCTATATAGAGCCGAACTTCGTAAACATATCCTTGTGTCGATCTTTTACTTTCCCCACTATATCTTGTTTTATTGTGACTAACTTTGTTTTGCAGGTGTTCAAAGTCAAGGCCCTTGAAAGTTGTTTCAAAGCCCTTGAAATCAAATTTACACAAAGAGCATAGATCGACATCAAGTCCCTTGAAAGGAGTTTCAAGGCCTTGAGATTTAGTTTGCAAAAAGTTCCCATACTCTACTCAACCCCCCTTCTAGAGTATCTTTTACCTTATTTATTTCACCTACCGGTTCTTCAATTGGTATCAGAGCTAGACTCACGTTTATTGAATTAACCATTAGTGAGACTAATCATGAATCATGTAGTTGATGGTGGATTTGCTCAAGGAAGATCCTCATCTCGACCACTACTCTACCGTGGCAACAACTTTTCTCATTGGAGAGCACTCATGAGTATGTTCATTATTGACCAGGACATGGAGCTTTGGCGCATCATTCAAAATGGACCTAAAGTTCCAATGACAACGGTTGAAGTTGTCCAAGTCCCGAAGAAGGAATATGACTTCACACAGGTTGACCTGGACAGTGTGTCAAATAATTACAAAGCAATAAACCTATTATATTGTGGATTAGATGCAAATGAATTCAACCGCATCTCATCATGCAAGAAATATGGGACAAGCTTGTTGTTACTTATGAAGGAACAAGTCAAGTCAGGGAAACAAAGAATAGCATCTTTCTCTGATAATACGAGCTATTCAAGATGAATCCAAATGAAAAGTCAAAGATATGTTCACCAGATTCACTAAGATCGTGAACAACTTGGAATCACTAGGAAAGATCTTCACAAATGAAGAGAAAGTGAGGAAGGTTCTAAGGAGCCTACCTAAAGCCAAGTGGGGACCAAAGATGACTGCCATTGAAGAAGCTCATAATATCACAACTCTTCCTCTTGATGACCTCCTTGGAAAACCCATCACACATGAAATGGTTCTTGGTGAAGAAGATGGAGAGATCCCATACAACTCCAAGAATTTGACATTAAAATCAAGAAGAGATGAATTATCATCTGACGAAGAGGAGAGTGATGATGATGATGAAGAAGATGCAATTGCCACGATCACTATGTAACACCCCGAATTCTCAGAACTCGGAGTATTACTGGTTAGGACCTCACAATGGGTCCCGACCTCAGTTTGACAACAACATTACTAGGACCTTGCAACAAGACACGAATAAAGAAACCGAAATTCATAAAAACCATGTTTTTAGAGTAATGAATGCAACACTGTCTAGCAGCCTACAGTACTTAAACAAGAGAAAAGAACAACTATCTTAACCGACAGAAAGGAAAGACAAAACAACCCCAACCCCGCTCTAAGGAGTACGGAGACCCGGCTGACCACTACTTCCGGATCACTCAGCTGCTGATCTAACCTGCGGTAAATCTAAAACAACAACAAGAAGAACCGTTAGCTAGTTATCTAAATATTAGCAGAATAATAGCAGCACAAACACACTCAGATAAACATAAACACTCAGCATGCTTTCAAACAAGTCCGTTTTATTATCTTGCTTTAATTTACTCATTCACTCTAATGATACTTATTTTGTGACACGAGGGATTCCCAAACCTCGCCTCCGCCCCCGTGTAACCATCAGGAATGGATCCGATGCACCTCACCTTGTACCTGTATGGTCTGGGTATAGAGAACCTCCCAGTCTCCTGTCAGAGCTGGGCAGTGATGTCACGGCCCGTTATACATACACTTGGGCCTTACGTAAAATATAACAGTCGTCCTAGCAAGTTATTATTATTAAATCAAGCAATAGCACACACCACTACTATCACTCAACTAACACTCAGAAACTGGCTAAGTAAGTCGCAAGGACTTACCTGAGTCAAATCACACTCTAACAAGTCTCAAATCGGTCCGTACTCGTGGTAACTCAAATGCCTGTCAAATAAGGCATGTGGATCAAAATCACATCTAGATGTCCAACCTCATGCGAAGGAATTACGGAAAAAGCTCTCTTACGGTAAAAGACCATTTTACCCTTAGTGCCGAAAATTCTCAAAGTTTATTCTTGAATTCTACTAATTTCTTTTATAACTTGTTTTTCATACATTGTGTCTCTCGGATAGCTACTTATAGGTTATAAGGTCAAAACTCGAGTCAACTCGTCAAAGAGTACAACACTCCTCCTTCCCGGTTATTACTCTACTCTTATACATATATGTATACGTATATATATACGTTACCCTTACCCATCTATGTATATACTTATGTATATATACTCTACTTGTTCATATATATATATATATATATATATATATATATATATATATATATATATATATATATATATATATATATACACTTATACTCCTACATAAACATACTTATATACATTCATTACCTCTATACGTATATATACTTATATATTTATACTGCATTTATTCATGTATATTTATACCTATCTCCTCCAACTCACACATCTATATAATATATATGCGTACCCTGCCCACATCCAAATATATATATATACTCATTTCTCCAATCTATTCATCCAAATGTACATATCGACATACACTGCATCCTATAATCTATATCCTACACATACATAAATATATATATATATATATATATATATATATATATATATATATATATATATATATATATATATATATACTTATATATATATATATATATATATGTATACTATACTGTTATATATAACACTTATACATATGTGTATATACTATACTGAGGGAGTAAACTCACCGTACAGCCCAGTCGTCACTCCCTGCAGGGACTCGCTGCCTAGCTCGCTTGGAATGACCTTCGAACAGAACCCGCGCAGTCCTGCGTAACACCAGCCAACAATAGGTCGATAAGTATACCCCGCTAAACCTTGCTGCGTGAAACCACCGTAACATACACTTCGATCGCGGCGCATGAATTAGACCAAGGCGGAGAGGGGGAAATAAGCCTGGCCTGGTGACAATACATCAGCAAGGTTCGTATTGGCACTCGTCGAACCTTAACGCCGGCATCGCAGGTGTCGGCGACATTGAAGTACGGGGCAGTTACGAACTCAACAGGTTGTTGTTTGTCTTCGGAGAGGGATGCTTGATTCGGCCGGATCTGTACGGAAGGAAGAGTAGACTACCTTACTTGTTGCGTTCAGAACAGAAAGGTCGATGAAGGAAGGAACTGAATGGTTACCTGGTTGTCTGCAGTGCAGTCGCACGAGAGGGAGGAGGGCATTCTTGGGCGCCGATGCTTCTTGCGATAGGAGCAAAAGAAGGGGAAAGAACTAGCGTTGTTGTTCTGATCGAGAAAAGACACCGACGAGTCCTTGCAGATGGTGCTGGCGGTGCTGCGTCGGTTTAACTCCGATTAAGACCAAGGGTGATGGTGGAATGACGGCTTGCCTTCGTTGGTAAGTTGGCGTGCACCGGCGGGATGAGGAGGCCGGTTTCCGGCTACTATGCCCAGGGAACAAATCGGCCTGGATTGTCTCTTGTTGAGGGAGGTAGGGTTTAAGATAGTAAAATGGGGGTTACAAAAATTAAGGGGAGAGAGAGATACGGGGAGAGAGAGATAGGTACGGGGGAGAGAGAGAAATGGCTGAGGAGAGCCTCCTTCACTAGGCCCCACTGGTAAAGAAAGACAAGTAGGTACCTCATTTGTTAGCTTGTAAGGCCGGACCGATCACTGAATGCTGGGCCTATCTAGTTGGGCCCGCCAGGCCTAGCTAAATGGGCATGGCAGTTTATCTTTGAGGAAGATAAACTTGTATTTAAACATGTTAAAATTTCGTATAAATGGATCGAAGCATACGTTAAAACTTATTTTAAAATATCGTGCAACGAGGTAAAGTCTTCGAAGTCCGGTTTGATCTGGAAATACTCGGAATTAAATTTCCGGGTATTACATCAATTCCTCCTTAAAATAAGTTTCGTCCCGAAACTTAGAACATGAAACATCACTCCGATAACTTTTTATAAATAGAAACGGAGTATCAACTCTTCTTCTACAAAATATTCGGTCTATCTTTCTAAACATGTAAGCATCACTCAGGGACCATAGAATTTAACCACAAAATATTAAACACTCAAACTCGGAAGTAACCATATAGTCAGACAAGTCCTACAAGTCAATGCCAGAGTACTACTTGTCAATACAAGGGTTGTGGCTGACTCCACAAAGAACTCAGGACAACTACTCCTAATGCTATCCTCCGTCTCCTAGGTAGCCTTGTCGGCTCCTCGACTAGACCATTGGACCTGCAACATCATATATTCTTATACCGTAGGTGCCTTCTACTATACGTTTAGGATGGTTCCCGGGTACTCTACAAAAGTATGCTCTGGCTTAATTATCTAATTAACCTAGTTGATGATGTGTCTCGGATCCGGTAGGTATTCTCTCAATTGAGACATATAGAGCACTGGCTGTTCTCCCTTGGGTATGGGTAGTTGAGCTAGTCGATAAATAATTTCTCAATCCGCTTTAAGATATCAACGGTTGCAAGCTCACTTCCTGGTTTTTGTTGACTCTACTGAAATAACTGTTAAACTTTATTCCTTCAATCGAATTCACTTGCTCCTGATCTTTCAGGAGATCCCGACTATCAATTTTGAAACCATGGTTCAAGACATCTCCTGACACTTTAATAAGTGCTTAATGCTCTTTGTAAGACCACTCACTTGGTATTGTCTCCCTATTATAACTCGGTCGGACCGTTCCTCAACTAATGACTCAACAATTACTTATTGACAGACTTTCAACTGTTAGAATGGACAATCACGCTTCTGTTGCACTACTCTGATCAATCTGTTGCCACCCATTAATCCTAATGGCGTATTCCGTGAGTTAGGATCATTTACCAAACTCCCGCCCGTAACTTTTCTTCTAATAACGGCAAGATCCTCTTCAAGCAGATCGTAAATCCAAAGATGATTTACTATAGTAAAAGAAAGGCTCGTACTCTAGCCGTGACTACCGACCATCCAAAACCTCGAAATAACCGTTCATATATGTTGCAACTATGATCCTCGACCCCCATGGAGTTTCACAAAGAATTCCTCGGTAATATAGCTCACCGGCAACGCCTCCTTGTAAGGATTGGAACGTGCGGTCTTAGAAACTCCCGGAATTTACTTATGTCCCATCGGAACTTGACTTACTACTTGTCATAACTATTCAATGAGATTATCCTTTCACAATCCTTTTTACCTCCAACTTAGGAGCACATCACGTTGACCTACAAGTCATTACCTTGACATTTTACTCTCTTGACATGGAGTTTCTATTTACCTCCAAGTTCTCGAGGTGCGGCGATAAGTCTACACCGAGCAATAGTACCACCCACATGATGGTCTCTCATGCTTGTCTTGTGAACTATCCTACTAGGTGACTCATCTTATCACATTTTCCTTATTTGAATCGGTATCTAACTGTCAGTGGATCATTACAACTCCTTCCGGGTCAAAACCTTAGTTTTGTTATGCTCTTGCACAAATTCCATAAAGGTATGTTTATCTCAACACTTTACTTAAATTTAGCAAGACTCGCCTATTGATACTCGAGTTTCCTTCACACTGGTTAAGTTATTCACTTGGTTTACACTCTATCAATCATAGTGTTATCAGTCCGATAGTATGACTTTTATTAAACATCTACTGGTACCATTTGTATAAGAAACATCCGATGCATATCATTGCCTCACAAATCAACTTCCTCGACTTGCATTTATTATGTTGTCCTTATACTCATGTCTCTTTACCATCTTCTAAATCCTTACACCAAGTATGGTAATTAAATCTCTTTAAGCTTTCTCGTACAACCTTTACGGATTATGTTGATTAGATTCGATGCTTTCATCAATTAGTCTCTCATCAGTCGAGAGAAGACTCCAAGGTATACCCTTTGCATGCGATCCCAAACTACTCTTCCGTCTACCTACGACCGGTTTTCAAGATTAGTTATTGGAGTGCTACCATTTTTCAATAAACTCTAATATAAATACTTGGTAATTATCTTATTGGGTGATACGGATCCGTATAACAAACTTCAATCATTCCACTTTACTTTTTCTCAGGTTTGTTCCAGCAAAGATGTAGGTTCCATCTACAATCACCTCCCAACTTGATATGACCTTTCACCCAAGCATTAAATCATAATCTCTATGTTGGCGCCGTCTCTATAGTTCCAACTATTTTGCGTCCCATCTTTAGTCACACGGGTTTCCTTTGTAAATCTAAAGATTTTTTTTTTTTTTTTTAGATAAGCACCTGCTCACAAAAATTTTCTTTATACTATTACTGATATAAGGGGGTCATTTCTGACCGTCGGCTCTTCCTAACAACTTTAATTAGAGTTCCCGACTTGAACTTATTCCGTGTTACTAGCACCCGTATTGGTTTGACTTCACCATTGTCGCAATTTGTCTCTTTAAATTTATCCACATGTCGATAAAGTTGTTTTGTAACTCTGTGGTTATTCTTCTTATCTGGCAATCATTCACCACTAGTTAACCCGCACGTGTAGAGTCCCAGTTGTTACCAAGTAGTCTATAGTTAACATTCTACAAGATTATATAATTACTTTTCTTCTATCTCTTTGAAGTTTGATATACTTGGTGAAAATCTATCTTCCCCAGTCTCTCCGTTTGTACTTCTTTAGCTCTTCTATAATCTACACTTCTCCTTCTCACCATAAGAGCACTATACTATTTCCGAGTTTAGATTTGTCATTCATCTACCATCAACGGACTCGTCGAATCTCCCACGATAGCCCGTATATGCATCTTTGCGATTACTTTTACCTCAGTCATCAACTGCTTGTGGTTCCCCGGGGTGAATCGTTGGTGTTGATAATTTAAGCCCGTTTGTGAGAGAGAAGTTATTGTGGCCTTCGGGTATGCCATGATCATTCTCACCAACTCTCCTTCCTTGGTTGGTATTGAATTATAATGCTGCCTTTGTAGTTATCATTTGACTCTGCTTTCAGGATTCTATGATTTGGATATTTGTATAACAATCTTTGTTGTCACTCACTTGTCTTATAGAAAGTCACTCCGCTTCCCTGTTGGTGAAATCTACTTTTCACTTCCTAGCAACTCGTAAGCTTCCAATTTGCATCTCTTTAATTCTTCATATTTGGTGGACAATGTATCTTGTGTGGACTTCTATGCTTTTGACTGTTTCGGTTATCCATCTTGATTGTGGTGTCAAGTAGATTGTCGAGGGTGATCATATTCTGCTCTGTTTCTGGTATCATCTTTCACCTTCTGGTCCGTCAGCGAGCTTGAATTCTATGTCTCTCGTCTGGATCGCTACCACCTCTCTTTGACTTCCACACCTATTTTTATTTCTACCGCCATCTTCTTTGTTTGTAACATTGCTTTCCACCACACTTGAAAGAACTTATGGGTTGTATCTCCCAATTTGTATAATTGCCGGTCATCCAACGCTTTTCCGGAACTACTCTCATGTAAATCCTTCATTTGACCCTGTTGTCGTTATTGTCGTTGGCGTTGTCTTTTGGTCTTTACTTTTCCGTCTCAACGTTCCTTAACAAGTTCGCAGGATTTGTCCGGACGTTCGCCTACCCTATTGCTCATAAGCTGAGCGTAGTTATCCCTACGTTGAAACCCTTCAAATATACTTAGGTGTGTCAACGGAGTGAGGATCTCATTTAGCTATCTCCATTAAGGGCATAATTTAACTATAATTTCTACTAATCTTCTACATGTACTTACCTATATCACATATCTGTATAATCAAGCTAATAAGTCCAACTAAGTAAAACCTAAAATCCATACTAAGCATACTGAGATCCTCGGTAGTAGTGGTGGTCAGCCGTACTTTTCTATCCCCAACCAGACTATGCATGCATTTCAAAACCAAAAGTCCTTTTTAAAACTCAGATCCCTTTTCGGGTTCTGCTCAAGTACTTACTCGGTCTTTCAAAAGATTTCAAGTGCCATTGTTGCCAACCTAGAGCTCTGATACCATGTTGTAACACCCCGAATTCTCAGAACTCGGAGTATTACTGGTTAGGACCTCACAATGGGTCCCGACCTCAGTTTGACAACAACATTACTAGGACCTTGCAACAAGACACGAATAAAGAAACCGAAATTCATAAAAACCATGTTTTTAGAGTAATGAATGCAACACTGTCTAGCAGCCTACAGTACTTAAACAAGAGAAAAGAACAACTATCTTAACCGACAGAAAGGAAAGACAAAACAACCCCAACCCCGCTCTAAGGAGTACGGAGACCCGGCTGACCACTACTTCCGGATCACTCAACTGCTGATCTAACCTGCGGTAAATCTAAAACAACAACAAGAAGAACCGTTAGCTAGTTATCTAAATATTAGCAGAATAATAGCAGCACAAACACACTCAGATAATCATAAACACTCAGTATGCTTTCAAACAAGTCCGTTTTATTATCTTGCTTTAATTTACTCATTCACTCTAATGATACTTATTTTGTGACACGAGGGATTCTCAAACCTCGCCTCCGCCCCCGTGTAACCATCAGGAATGGATCCGATGCACCTCACCTTGTACCTGTATGGTCTGGGTATAGAGAACCTCCCAGTCTCCTGTCAGAGCTGGGCAGTGATGTCACGGCCCGTTATACATACACTTGGGCCTTACGTAAAATATAACAGTCGTCCTAGCAATTTATTATTATTAAATCAAGCAATAGCACACACCACTACTATCACTCAACTAACACTCAGAAAATGGCTAAGTAAGTCGCAAGGACTTACTTGAGTCAAATCACACTCTAACAAGTCTCAAATCGGTCCGTACTCGTGGTAACTCAAATGCCTGTCAAATAAGGCATGTGGATCAAAATCACATCTAGATGTCCAACCTCATGCGAAGGAATTACGGAAAAAGCTCTCTTACGGTAAAAGACCATTTTACCCTTAGTGCCGAAAATTCTCAAAGTTTATTCTTGAATTCTACTAATTTCTTTTATAACTTGTTTTTCATACATTGTGTCTCTCGGATAGCTACTTATAGGTTATAAGGTCAAAACTCGAGTCAACTCGTCAAAGAGTACAACACTCCTCCTTCCCGGTTATTACTCTACTCTTATACATATATGTATACGTATATATATACGTTACCCTTACCCATCTATGTATATACTTATGTATATATACTCTACTTGTTCATATATATATATATATATATACACTTATACTCCTACATAAACATACTTATATACATTCATTACCTCTATACGTATATATACTTATATATTTATACTGCATTTATTCATATATATTTATACCTATCTCCTCCAACTCACACATCTATATAATATATATGCGTACCCTGCCCACATCCAAATATATATATATACTCATTTCTCCAATCTATTCATCCAAATGTACATATCGACATACACTGCATCCTATAATCTATATCCTACACATACATAAATATATATATATATATATATATATATATATATATATATATATATATATATATATATATA